>JARACZ010000003.1:11244166-12475833 GCA_029255805.1 Keiferia lycopersicella | reverse complement strand
GTTTCCAAGACGATGTATTCGGCTGAGGCTGAGTATGCAGATCGAGACGAGGCAACCAATTTGTATGGTATATCGCTACGCAGATAAACAGCCACTCCACCACTACCCTTCTCCTCACGATCCTTACGAATTAGGACAAAGCCTGGTAACGTGTACTGGGCTGATAGAAGATGTGGCTTAAGCCAGCTTTCAGACACCAGAACGACATGCACACAACACTTGGAGAAAGATTCTAATAAATCATCAATATGGCATGGGACGCTCTGGGCATTAATGTGGCATACATTAAATCTATTACGATGGGATGGCAAAGTACGACATAGAAAACACAAAGTACTTTAATATAGATAGAAAATCACCTAAAGTATAGAGTATTCGACTCAGTACTGTCACTGTCACAAGAATAAAATGAGTCTTCGCTCGTGGAAAAATATCCTTCTGCTATGTCAGTCATATGAATGAGGTAATAAATAAGATATATAATAATAATAATAAAAATAAATTATGTAAAAAAAAAAAGTAAATAAAAGAACAACCTGCAAATTGGATGGTGTTTAAACTTCCATTTCCACACCACCCGCCAGCTAACATGTTCAGTAAGTAAATTAATTTAAAATAGATCTAAAATCAGCACTGAATAAACATAAAATTCGCACACTTAAACAAACAGAACAATGTTATAAAAAGATTAAAAGTAAAACGGAACGTTTCCAAAAACACTAGTATCCATGCCGTAAAAAAAAAAACAATTTGACAGACATTTGACGTACCGATGTTAAGGGATCTGATCTAACCTCACATTTAAAATAAAAATTATGTGTAAATACCAACAAGGATTAAAATAGTAAAAAGAAAGTACACACAACATAAAGCATAAAGCTAGGTATATGATAAACTTATGTTGAGAAGCTGGAGCTTACAGAGAATGTACTATATTAAGTTTCGTGCATATCATTGGGCCAAAAGAACCAAAAAGCAACACACATTAACTGAAAGTTTAAACACTACGGCGGACTACAGCCCAATATTCCCTCAAAACCTTGGTTCTTTAAACATCGTGAATTTTCAAATTTTTCAACGTCAACCGCAATCCGTTTGAGACTTGGACACAACTGCAGTCCTTCCTTTCTAGCAAAAATAAGGGTACGGGATCACTCGCTGTGCGAATGTGGCCTGGCAGAAGGCACAATTGACCATATTTTCTTTGACTGTCCACGATACTCCTCTCTCTATGATGTTCTCCCCCCTACTGTCCCCTGCCCAGTCAACATGAGCTTCATCCTTTCTTCCATTGACCCGCCTCTTATTCCTACTCTTTTGAAATTTATTGAAAGACACAAAATTAAACTGTAATATATATAACGCTAGTTTTGATATATTATTTTATTGGTATTTATTTTTATTTTGGACCTGATTGTTTTACGTAATAGTTGAGAGAAACCGGTCATTTGGCTATATTTTGAGGAACCCGTATATTCCCCCACCTTGACACTGGCAGAATTGTCCCTGTAGACAGAAGCCACATCTTTAAAAAATTGAATTGAATTGAACACACAATTAATACCTAGACAAACACAGTTTTATGAGGTCTTCAGTACCGGCGACTAGACGACAGGGGTGCGCTTAGCTCGGTCAGCAGCCCTTTCCGGAAACTTCTTTACGAGGGACTCGAATTCATCAACAGAAGTCAACTTGTGCCGCTTCCCGTCTGGCGTCTTAATATTGATGACACCCTCCTGCGTCCAAGTGTTGGTCATACCAAAATGAAGTCTGGCCTTCTGGAACACTCCCTGCCTAGATCGGGTCAAAAATTCTTTGACAGTGATTTTGGTTGTCTTCAACTTACTCTTGCTGTTCCACACCTTGGATTTTATAGACAGATCATGGAATCGAACCAAAATCGGACGTATGGATCCATCAACAGACTGACCAATCCGGTGACATGCTTTAAAGGATTTAGGCACATCCTCTGGCTTGACAATCTTCGAGAGCAAGTCAATGATTTTATCTTGACACTTCTCTTCAGAAGTTTTAGGGATCCCGGTGAAGATTAGAACTTTTCGCCTCTTCCTGGTCTCCATGTCCTCAACCAGTCTAGCACAGTCTGCAATCTGTCTTCGAAGGAGTCCAAGTATATTCCATGTCAAATCCCTGAAGACCCGCAGTTCCTCCGCTACCTTCGCTACAGTGTTGGATGTTTTGGCACTCTGGATCTGGCTCTCCAACTCTGTCATCCGCTTCAGTATGTTGGCTTCAATTTCCACCTGGGTGGCTTTGATGTCATCTATGGGGGCCATATTAATGTTGATGACTGGTTCAAGTGTGTGATATTGAAGTGACCTTGTGAGAATTGCTGGCAGGTGGTGACTTTTTGTAGTAATTTAGCTTACATAAAGCTACAAACACTGTCACAAGTGAGTTGCACTTTTTATTAAACTTTGGTAAAATAATAATTTGAATAATTGGACTATATGAATATATAATTTAAAATATTTGAGAGAGCTATTACTTTACTTTTTGACACCTACCGCCAAAAAAAAAAAGATGTATGTATGATGTATGTTTGCTTAAATCTTTAAAACCATACGGTCGATTTTGACGCAGTTTTTTTAAATAGTGTGATTGAAGAGGAAGATTTATAGCAGTATCGTGAGCGATCAGTAATTATCAAAGACAACTTCAAGACCCTAACTTAAGTCTGGTTTATTCTTAGTCAGCTGAAGCAATGAGTGCCGAAATACTGAAGCCGAAAGGTCCAGGTCCGTCTGTTCTTTTGTACTGTGCCCACGGAGCAAAAGCATTCAATGAAAATGTCCGTTACGTGACGTCCTGATTTCTAATATTTCTGTTTAGGTACAAAGATTTTATAAAAATAAGGTTTAGATTCTACATATACTGTAACTTTTTATCATAAGCATAACTAAGTGCTACCATTAGTGTCCCGTACTGACAAAAGTAGACTTTTTCGTAGAATGCCCTATTTGTGTATTTTGCTGTGCATGACATCTCTGGTGACTGTGCCTGTGTTTCAAACATGTTCTTTTTCCAGCGAGAAGGATTTGGAGCTAGCCAAGCACATCGCGTACGTCCACCAGCACTGCTGCCAGCCGGCGGGCGAGACGCGCGCGCTGCCCATGCGGCTCGTGCGCCGCTACGTCGCGCTCACCAAGCGCAAGCAGCCGCACGTGCCCGCCCACCTCGCCGACTACATCGTGTGTGAGTGAGCGAGACAGCAACACCAGCACTGCTGCCAGCCGGCGGGCGAGACGCGCGCGCTGCCCATGCGGCTCGTGCGCCGCTACGTCGCGCTCACCAAGCGCAAGCAGCCGCACGTGCCCGCCCACCTCGCCGACTACATCGTGTGTGAGTGAGCGAGACAGCAACACCAGCACTGCTGCCAGCCGGCGGGCGAGACGCGCGCGCTGCCCATGCGGCTCGTGCGCCGCTACGTCGCGCTCACCAAGCGCAAGCAGCCGCACGTTTGTGAATATGTTCCTAGTCTAGTTAGGACATTGCGGACTGAACCACCCGATTGTCCGTAAGAGAGACAGTTCTGTATTTCGGATGGCACGTTATGTTGTAGGTCTCGGTTGCTGTCTATGATAACATAGACTGCTGTCGTTACTCAAAGATGTCAAAGTCCTGCTACTAGTGGTATGCATGCGGTTGAAAACTCTGACACTATGGTTCATCGGGTCGTTGGACGACTCGGTTCCCACACGAAAATAAAAAATAATATAAATAAGTGATTAAAATACACCAAATACCAAAAACCTTTATACGTAGCATTCGTGGACTATAATAAGGCATTTGATAGTATCTACCATCACAATATATTCACCGCATTACGCCAGCAAGACATAGATGAAACGTATATTAATAATATCCTAGAAAACATTTACAACAGCAGCACAAGTTCTATCAAGTTACAATAGACCGGCCCAACTTTCCGCATTGACCGAACCGTTAAACAAGGAGATCCACTGTCGCCAAGGCTCTTCACAAGTACACTTGAAGAAGTATTTAAGAAACTGGCCACTGCGCGGGAGCAGGAGGGGATTGTCGTTGGCGACCGTAGGTTGACAAACCTCCGCTTCGCTGACGGCATTGTCCTCTTCGCCCCAACGGCACAAGGTGTAACCCACTTATTACAAAGTCTTAATACAGCCAGTTCCGATGTCGGACTATACATGAACCGGTCCAAAACAAAAGTAATGACCAACAGCGTCAAACGAAAGGTCGAGGTAGAGGGGCAGGAAATTCAGTACGTTGACGAGTATATCTACTTGGGCCAGATAGTCGGCCCTTCCAGAACCGACAAGATAAAGAAATCGATCGTCGAATAGAAAATGCCTGGAGGAGCTACTGGTCCATGAAGCATCTAATGAAGGGAAACTTCCTGTTATGTCTAAAACGGCAACTCGTCGACATGTGCATCCTGCCCATTCTAACCTACGGAGCGCAGACCTGGTCCTTGACCGGTTCACAAAAGTTTCGACTCTGGGCATGTCAACGAGCAATGGAGCGGAGCATACTAGGAGTCAAAAGTCAACCATCCGCTCCAAAACTCAAATCACTGACGTGGGCAAAAAAGCCGCGGCGACTAAAGTGGGATTGGGCTGGCCATGTGAGCCGTATGCACCCGGTAAAGTGGGCCAAACTAGCCTCCGAGTTTATCCCTGAAGAACGTCGCCGTAGAGGGAGACCTAGAAAACGCTGGCGGGATGACCTGGTTGATTATGATCCCAACTGGTGGGAAACAGCCGCAGACCGGAAAGCCTGGAAAGAGAGAGGGGAGGCCTTTGCCCAGCAGTGGGACAGTGTAGGCTAAATTAATAATAACATTAATAAAGTGATTAAAAACAGATAGTAATAAAAATAATTTGAATTTCATATGTCCTGTATCTTGCACAGTAATTATTGGTATTAACAATTTTAATAAAGGACCATTTTCATTGAAATAAACTTATATCTCTTCCCAAAGTCAAGTGTTGTGAGATCTCATTTTTCGATTTTAATGAGAAATCGACTTCCAGTCCTATTTATTATAGACAGGAAATTTCAGCTTTTTTCCTTTTCCAGCATCATACGTGGAGCTGCGTCGCGAGGCTCGCAACGCGCGTGACGTCACCTTCACCTCCGCCAGGAACCTGCTCGCCATACTGCGCCTGTCCACCGCACTCGCTAGATTGAGGTACTACAAATACACATCTCACGAAACTTTTTTACACGCACACCCGTTTAGTTTGTCTTACTCATGTTCTAAATGTTTGAAAGTTAATGTAAAATACTCATTATACAAAGTGTAAAAAAAGTTGTGAACCAACCCATGAAACTGAACAACTTTTTCTAAGGAACATAGGTCGAAATATAAAATAATATTTGGGCCTCCTATGCAAAAATACCGACTGACCAAGTCAATTTATGTGGTCCATAATTTTTTCTCATATGGCGATCTATGTTTCTTGGAAAATGTTGTTTAGTTTCATGGGCTGATTATTTGCAGCTAATATTTTTACACTTATACAAGTTTAAACGAATTACGTTGTTGTAGTTTATTCGTATATTGGACCTCTACGATTCAGCTGTTTACGACAGCCTTCTTCCAGAGGTTTACAGATCACATACGCCCGCCCGTTCCCATAGCACAAGCGGTTAACACGTTTGACCCGGTAAATCAATAGACGTAGGTTCGAATCCCATCGGTGGCGTGAATTTTTTCCATTTGTTTCGTCAGTATATTAACTTTGTAACAAAAAGTTAATAAGCTTTGCTTAGTTTGGGGCTGGGTGGCGTTGTGTGAATTGTCCAGGATATTTATGTATTTGCTGTATTTCGTAGGTTATCGGACGTGGTAGAAAAGGAAGACGTGGCGGAAGCCATCCGGCTTGTGGACATGTCCAAGCAGTCGCTCACACACGTCGAGGACATCACACACAGGTTAGATCAGCATAATCATCGTAAACAGTCAGTCACAAGTAGTCCACAGCTGGACTTACGCCTGAGGGGTAGGAAAACTGATAACTTCACTTTTTTGAGATTTCAAAGCATTCACAGCGGAATGAAAAAAAAGAAATTAAAAAAAAAATAAAAGCAGTAGGACGACGTCCCGTGTGCCCAGGTTAGATTCCCGGTCATTTAAAAAAAAAAACAATTTTTATGAATACTCCCTCAGCGATATCAAATAAGTATCTGATTTTGTAAAAGTGACGGCGGTCTTCACTTTCTTTCATCATTCTTACAAATCCTGGCTTAGTGATGTCTTACCACTTATTACGGTGTTGTTTATTTCGGTAGGGGTATAAGCGCGACGGACCGCATCTTCGCCATCGTGCGCGACGTGGCGGGCTCCAGCAAGACCGTCAAGATCGCCGACGTCATCGAGCGCTGCGTCGACAAGGGGTTCAAGCCCGACCAGGTAATGAAACTATCCATTTTGCCCCGGCTGTACTTAGTAACTGGGACTATAGTATGAATATCTGAATATCTGAGCGTAGGTGGCCAAGTGACATCGGTCTTACAATTGTGAGACCCGAGTTCGACCCCCGCCATGTACCAATGTGTTTTTATTGACGTACATTTACCGACGACACTTACGGAGAAGGAAAAACATCGTGATGAAACCCACTTACAAATATTTGAGATAAGATGATATTTGAATGTGACTTAACTTAGGGCTCGGGCCAGGTTAGCCTTCGGGTTGTAGCGATCAGACGGCAGTCGCTCTGTGTAAAAACCTGGTTCTACGTCAAATCCCCTAGGCTAGGTAGCCGACCCCGACAGAGAACGAGATAAGGCAAGGCGGATGATAATAAAAAATGTGATTGAGGAGGAAGGTTACAAGTTGGGAAAACGGCTTATTGCCACGGGAAAACGATTGCATCAGTTGCAACCTCTGGCCAGGCCGCTAGTTCTATTATGTTTTAAATACTGCTTATTTGTCACGCTTTAAATATTAAACCTACACGATCGAACTGCGTCTTTGAAAAGCAGTTCACACTTGGAAAAAGAATTTAGGATAATTATGATTAGCTATAATTATATACAGGGTGTATAAAAATTTGCTTCAAATATTTTAAGGGGTAAATCTTCCCATGAAACTAAACCACTTTCCCTTTGGACTTTCCCATAGCCTTCCATACAAAATTAGCAACCGACCAAATTAAATTGTATGGGAGGTCCAAAAATATGTCTCATATTTCGACCTATGTTCTTTTGGGAAAGTTGTTCAGTTGCATGGACAGGTTCACCTCTTAAAATATTTGCAGGTAATTTTTTACACCCTGTATAGACCGTCGCCATCGGCCGTTCGATCGCTATTAATCATTTTGAAGTTATGGTGCCTTTTAGTAAAACGAACTAACTAACTAATTTCTCTGACTCAGTGACCCGAAATGAATCTTGGCGAAACGCCAACACTTAATTTCCATTTTGTATAAAAAAGGGTTACGTAATAGTAGATTACGTACTGAGGTATGTAAGCTATCAATAACAACCGAGGTTTTTTAACGCCCGAGCGGAGCGAGGGCGGTACCTTTCCGAGGTTGTTATTGATGTTACATCCGTGGTACGTATACTGCTTTACATATCGAATGAAAAGTGAGTAAAATAAAGCGATAAATACAAAAAAAAAAACGATCCATAAATGATGATTGTATCGTCTGGTATTCAAATTGCACCACGAAACTTTTTTCTATGATTAAAAAATATTGAATTAATATGAAAGAAAAGTATCCTAACATAAAGTAGACATTTTTTTGATCGTAGGGATATTAGTCGTTTTTACTTTTGTTATTGTAATATTGAGTAATAATTCGACAAACTCATTTATTGAGGTTATTAAAATACAGATTAAAAATATAATTCCTGCGTTCAAGCAACACAATTCGTAGCGGCCAGTTCGAAATTTAAAATCGTATACAACCAATTGGATGCAACTCCTATTAAAAATAAGAAGAAATTGATTTTAACTTTTTAATTGCCGCGATTCTATTGGTTCTTTTTCTAGTTCCATATTTAAAATTACTTACAGGCTTAGTTTTAAAACCTCGCCTGTAAGTTGAACTTACAGGTCGTGTTTTTTGTCAGTAATGACCTACTTTCAGAGCATGAGATATGTAAAACATATTGCGTTTTCCGTAGAACTACATTTTATCACAGCTAAGCTTATCCCTTTCACCACAGTAAATATGAATAAATAGCCCGTAAAGGGGGTAAGAAAAATGTGTTTTGGTATTTATCAAGCTCCATGTTTATTTACACGTAGTGCGGTCGCGATCGTACGCGCCATTGCTTCTTTTGTGCTTGTTGATGTGCTTTGAAGGTGAATGAAAACGACTATCCTTCCATTGAATGTAAAAAATTGGTAAATACACGGGTATGCCTTATTTTGGTATTTAGAAAAGTTGATATGGGGTTGATTTATTTGTTACAAAGTTGGCTCTCGTTGGATAGATATTGCTATGGCGTAGCGCGCAGTACACGTAGTAAACCTGCATAAATATAGTACGGTTAGTTGTATGTAGAGGCTTATTCACGTTTAAACAACATTTTTTTTCTGTTTCCTATAAAATGTACCTGTCTAGTTGATAATTTCGACTAATAGAAACTATCAGACAATAAATATCATGATAATGATTAGTCCCGTATTAAAAAACGACAGTTACAGCAACTTTTTACTGTTTTTAAATTTTCATTGGCTCAAACATGATCGAATCCAGTAGGTATGTAGTAGGGCTTAGTTAGGGTGTTGAGGAACCACAGAAGATAGTAGACGTAAACCGCGTGATGCCGGTTTAGAATAGCATTACCCCATTCTACCCGTGTTGTTAAAAGCGGCTAAGTGATGATTATCCAGGGAACAGGCCGCATTGGTTCCTGTGAATTTAATTTCTTGCATTGCGCTCGCCATTCCGCCTGCCAAGGCTGGTGAGGTCCACAGGAAACGCTGCTGCCCGTTCCATGGATTCATCCCTTAGTCGCCTTTTACGACACCCACGGGCAGAAATGGGGTGATGCTCTTCTAAGCCGGCACCACACAAAATGATCAATTGTTTAGGTTATATTATACAGGATGTAAAAAATAACTGATAGTGAACGAGTTTCTCCAAGAAACAGAGTTCGACATATGAAAAAAAAAAAGATTGGGCCTCCCACAAACTTACCAAACGACCAAGTCAATTTGTTTGGGAGGTCCAAAAAATTTTCTCATATTTCGACCTATGTTCCTTTGGGAAAGTTGTTCAGCTTCATAAGCTGATTCACCGCTTAAAATATTCGCTGCTAATATTTTTACACCTTATCCATTCCCTTCCGCAGGTGGACGCTTGCATCGAGGAGTACGAGAACCTGAACGTGTGGCAGGTGAACCAGGTGCGCACCAAGATCACCTTCATGTGATCAAACCAACCCACCGCCACCGCCTGGCGTACCTCTATTGTTTTATTGTAACGTTCAAAGGGTCGTTTGTAGACTTATTGTCCTACAAGATGTGAACGATTCGGTTGTGGACTGGGTCGCTAATAAAATATATAAGTTGTACGCTTAAAACTAGTGTACAAAAATACTACGGACTTCGTTCATAATTTTTCAAATTGTTCAAAGTCTGAATTAATAAACACAAAAATTGCATAAAAGTAAGCGTTCTGACGCCATCCTAAATAGCAATGTATGACGTCATAGATTGCTATTTTCATATGAATTACCGTTTTAGATCGTTTGAAAAAGTCGTTTACTTGACCTGCAACTCCACAACCCTATTTGCACTGATCAAATTGTCTTCTTTTCGTGTGAGGCACTGAGTCGTCCAACGACCCGATAAACGTCAATTGATGAGATATGACATTATAGCAGTAAGTGAACCAGTGTGCCTCTTCTTGAATTGTTTGAATTATGTAATTGGTTTGTTTTGTATGACAAATGTGAAATGATGAATGTTGAATAAATTGAAAGTATTTTTCGTAATAGTAGTCTTTGTTTTCTTTCATAAACCCCAAGTTTTTTTGGTGAGGGTCGCTGTGATTTTGGCCCAGAGGCCATCCAATCTACTCCGGGCTACTTGGTGGGAAGCTAGGGTTCACCCGGAAATATTTGTGTTTTTGTTCAAGCAACAAGCCCAACCGCCCGCCCGCCCTTTGGCGCGAGACTGGGCTTAGGAGTTGTTCTGGGAAGAACGGATCGGACTGAAAATCATATACTCCTAACAAACTACGTTACAAAAACAAAACATAAAAATAAATAAAACAATTAACTTTAAACCCTAACGCATCGTTTGTAATTCCCGTCCTACGCATAATGTCCTAAATTTTTATTTTGTGATTTGTATCTTGTATTTTAAAAACTCGCACACAGATTGTTCTGTTTTTGAATAAACGATTGATTGATTTAAATCCTAAAAATATCCTAAACTCACAATGACCTAAACGCTCGTTATAAAAGAAAGTTATAGGTGTCATGTCACGTAGTATCTTTTTCCATATCCGTAAACCGTAACAAAAACTTTTAATCGAACGCAAGTTTATTACAGGTTTATTATACAATTTCGTTTTCTCAGCTCAACCATTATCAAGATGAACAAATTTTGGTACTTATCCAGGAAGAGCAAATTAGAGGCTTTGAAGGCGGTTCACAAACAGATTAAAAGTTTACTCAGAGGAAACGTTCGGGGTCGCGCCGTAATTAATTACTACGGGAGATATTTTGCACTTTGTCCTTACGGGAAGGACGTTTTCATGACATTTTGCGTAATTGTGAGGAGCACAGAAATTGATTTGGTTTGTCGTTTTTTTTATTGACAAGGAAGAAGAAGAGAATAAAATTAACTATTAAGAAGTCACTGAATAATGTATCTATATTCTGGGCGATCATAACGTAAGTTGATAGGTTTCTTCATCCCAAATAGAATAAAAAAACAAGAAACCATTAAAGCCTAAGTTATCTAGGTAAGGTGGGTATTTACTTTGACGTGAAGTTGAGTGCTGAAAGAAGCACGAATGAAAAGATATCATTTTAATTCAGTATATCAATACCATGAATGAAAAAAATTGTTTAGCCGACTTCGATATGTTGGATTTTTAAGGTTGGTTTCAGTAGGCCTGTAAACCTACTCTATTAGTTTTATAACGCGCTGACACAGTTTGCTATTTCAATTAAATGATACAAAGTATACGACAGTATTGTCTGTCACATAATTGACGAGGTCAAGAAAAAAAGTACTTACTTTACCATCAACCTCCACGAAAACTTTTTTCTAACTCAGAAATCTTATTTATTACCGGGAACATTTCCCGGCAGGTGTTTCGCCGACTTTTGGCAATGATAAATGCCTGCGGAGCGGAAAAAGTTTGCGCCTCGCTCGCACGTGCTCGGATACTTACTGCAGGCGCTGGTAACCGCCAAAACGTTTCATCATTTTGCCCAGTGTTGCCTGTAGACTACACAAGCTGATCTGAGGCTCAGAATAAAAGTTTCCTTGTTTAATTTTAAGGGTTATTCAAAGCTTGCAACTTGGTCGTACGTGCCCGGATATTTTTCTACAGGCGCTCGTAACCGCCAAAACGTTTTATCATGTTGCCCAGTGTTGCGTGTGTAGTTTAGTGATCTGAGGCTTAGATTTGAGAGGTCCCCTGTTCAATTTCTGGGGTTATTTTAAGTTTGTAACTTGCTCGTACGTGCCCAGATATTTACAAGAGGCGCTTGTAACCGCCAAAATGTTTCGTCATGTTGCCCAGTGTTGCCTGTGTAGTCTAGTGCTCTGAGACTCAAGAAGTCCCTTGTTCGATTTCAGGGGTTATTAAAACTTGGCGCCTCGGTCGCAACGTGCTCGGATATTTACTGCAGACGGGCGTAACCAACCACCAAAATCATTATTCTACCTTGCTTATAACGAATACTGCACGCTGTTCACCCCAAGAACTGAAACTCTCGAGATTCATAGAGAATTTAGTGAGATTTTTTACAATTTGATACAAATATTGCTGGGTACGTGGTTCCGCTTGCTGTTTATGTTTTTTAAGATAATTGGGCGATACAAATCCACATCAGTGGCACTATGTAAGTCTTACACTTACACATACACAAATCACGCCTTTATCCCTTGCGGGGTAGGCAGAGCGTTAACGATCGTAAAATTACGGTCGTTACCGCCACGTCTGACAAGTATTGAGAGCCCCTTTAGATGATTCGTGTATCACTGTAAGGACAGGTTGTCAGCCTGTCGCCTAAAGTTGTAATACGTGGTAATACACACGAAACCCTCGAGTTCCTTAGTTTCCACTTACAACACCCGCAGGAAAAATTGGGGTGATGCTATTCTATGCCGGCATCACACGGCATGTAAGTCTTACCTGCACGAATTATTCCTTTGTGTCGGTCGCCTACTTTTAGCGTACCTAGTTCAATTTAGAAACAACAGGGGAGAAGTTGGGCCGTTCGTCAACTCAATGCTCCTCTCGATAAGGAACACATGTCCTTAGAAAGCGTATACTCGTATCAGCTACAGCAATAAGTGTCAACATACTGCAGCGGTTGATACAAATGGTGAATGCTCTCATCGTTGCCTTTACTTAGAAATGATGCGTCAGCAGCTTTTGTACGGATGTACTTACAAAATTGTTTGTTTTGACCCCGCCCGCGAAATGTTTGCGGAAAATTCTTACTTTACAAAGTTTTTGCTAAGTCAGTCGTGGATAATGAACGTAAAGTTAAAACTCGGTGGCGGTTTTAGCTTGCTTTAATGAAAACAGAGAGAGTGTAAAAGGTTCTTAAATAAAGCAAGCGTCGCGCCCTCAGTCCTTTAGTTTAAATTGTTTAAATAAAATCACATTTCTCGCCATCTTCTTTCGGACAGTGGATCCTCTAGAAACACCTATTAATCTGCAGATTTATGTACCTGTGAGTTTTAAGAAACCCCTGATTTCTTTCCCGCGGGTTTCGTAAGAGGCAACTAAGTGACTCTAGGGTTTCATCTGTATTACAACTTTAGGCGACAGGCTAAGAACTTACAGTGATACACGAATCATCTTAAACGGCCCTCAATATTTGTCAGACGTGGCGATAACGACCGTATTTTTACGACCGTTAACGCTCTGCCTTCCCCCCTGATATGTGTTCCTTGCAACTCAAGTCTGGTGGCCGAGGGAATGACCCAGTAGTCAGCTTGCACCGGAATTGCTCTACATTGTAGAGACATAGAGTCTACAATACTCCATGTACTCGCTGCAGACAACCTTGGTGTCGGGTACTAACTACGGCAGCTCGAAAGAGATCAATTAACAGTGGTTTTCCCTATAGTTAACACGCATAATAATTAAAAAACATGAACCCAACTACAGGAATATCAAAGTTCAACCTTTAGAATCCGCCATTTTAAAATGAGATTTAACATAGCCAGTCTCATTCGCGCTGCTGAGAAGGATCTAACGACGTTAACATCGCCCAGCCGTTTTAGAGCAGAGCACACCGCCTGCGTATGCAGCTCGTATGCGTGCGTAGGTCACGCAAGCGGTGTGCCTTCTCCTATACAACCCCATACATTAGGTACACTACTAGTAACATACATTAGTACGCGCGTGAACACGTGCTGCGTACGACCTGCACGCTTCAGCTGTTGCTCGCAAAAAGTCACTTGTCCACGTGCACACATACTTTCGAAAAGCAAACCCTTCTTCTGAGGCAGCCAGATAAATTGGACCAGTGTAGAATGCGAGCTGCTACCGATAGCTTACGATCTATTGTTCCAGTGCCGCATTTTACACCGCGACTGCGCTCCGACCGCCTTTGTTATGTCTGCAGTTCGTCGCCGGCGGATGTGCTTTGTACTGGAATACTATGATCAAAAGAAATACCATAAATACGTTGCGTATAAAGATAAGTAGGTAGTCACTTTTGTAAAGATAGTCCAACGAAGTAATCATCCCCAGTCATTCCTTGGTTCACGTGATGCCATCGCCAAGGTTTGGTTTAATACACCATTATGATCGAGAATAAATTTCCATTAGAATTTTAATGCACTCAGAAGGGGTAGGTATACTATTGAAAATAAACATAAATGAAAATAAGAACCATCTCACTGTTCTGCCCATTGAATTCCTATCAGCGGCGCCTGGACCGACCGTGCCAAATTTTCAATCTCTTGACGATCGTCTCGAGACGACGTTTTGCCGACATCTACTAGAACTTGTATGCAACATTTCACTTTGGTTAGTCCTACCACCTACTACCTACCTTAAGCCTGCTACTGTGAAGGACTGGGTGTAGGGATCTAGTAATTAATTCGATTTCTTTAAATATTCGTATATCTTTTGTTAACCAATAATTTAATGTAGAAGCCGGCTTCAGTAGCACAGCCGGACATTCGGCCGAGATGCAGTTTTCATGAAATGTGCCGCAGAAAACTAGTCGTATGAGAACAAATTCATGGAGGTAGCTAGACCTGCGATTACGTAAGTAGCGCCACCACGAACAAGAATGTGTTAGATAGAGTATGATAGTGAATATTTAAAGAGCTGAATATGTAAAGTTGGTAGGTAAGGTACTAATATTTATAAGAGTTTATCCGGAAACTCTTTATCTATAAGTATCATGGAGAAACAGGAACAGGCTTCCGTTTGGACGCTTTGGATCTCTATTTTTTAATATTCACATCCGGAAGTCTGCTACTAATTGTGCTCGTACCGAACACACATTCTACTATACTTATTCATTCAAACTTATTATACCTTCATCAATCACCAACACCGCTGATATTAAAATAATCGGATAGAAGAAAGTGTCATACTACTGGTAAGACTCAATTTCTGAAACGTTGAATTCGATTCATGCGAATATCTACTGCTAAATTATGCTTTTACGAGTATCACACGTACATACCCTAATTTAAATTCACACATACCCTTGACTATAAAAACATCGAGTAACGTGATGGCACCAATTATGGACAGGTTAAGGATTTTTTCTAGTATTTTTAAGCACTATTCAACTATTTGAAATGGAACAATGTTGTGACTTTTACCAAACTGTAGGCCAATAAATATGCCATGTTATATACAAATAAATATTTTTTATAGTGCTTTAGTTTCTGATAAAATTACGAAAAACTCAAAAAGGAGCTAAATCTCCATTTATGGACGGCACGTCTCCAGTGATGGACACCCAATAATGGACATGTATCCCATGATGGATCCTCAATATTGGAAAGTTGTTAAGTTCACCAGTTTAAAACCTTGAGGGGGGTTAAGAAGTAGTGTCGGACGCCCTGGAGTGTAGGAGGTAGCGTCGGACGCCCTGGAGGGTAGGAGGTAGTGTCAGACGCCCTGGTGGGTAGGAGGTAGTGCCCACGCCCTGGTAAGTAAGAGGTAGTGTCGGACGCCCTGGTGGGTAGAAGGTAGTATCGGACGCCCTGGAGTGTAGGGAGTAGCGTCGGACGCCCTGGAGGGTAGTAGGTAGCGTTGGACGCCCTGGAGTGTAGGAGGTAGCCTCGGATGCCCTGGTGGGTAGGAGGTAGTATCGGACGCCCTGGAGTGTAGGAGGTAGCGTCGGACACCCTGGAGGGTAGGAGGTAGTGTCGGACGCCCTGGTGGGTAGGAGGTAGTGTCGGACGCCCTGGTGGGTAGGAGGTAGTATCGGACGCCCTGGAGTGTAGGAGGTAGCGTCGGACACCCTGGAGGGTAGGAGGTAGTGTCGGACGCCCTGGTGGGTAGGAGGTAGTATCGGATGCCCTGGAGTGTAGGAGGTAGCGTCGGACGCCCTGGGGGGTAGGAGGTAGCGTTGGACGCCCTGGAGTGTAGGAGGTAGCCTCGGATGCCCGAGGTAGCGATCCTGACAATGATAGGTGGTGATGATGATGATGGATAATTATTGATGATGTAATGATGATTGATGATGACGATTGAAGATGATTCCTGATGAATGATGACGACCGACGATGATTGATATGATTAATGGTGACTAATGAAGATTGTAAATGATAAATGGTGATTGCTGTAGATTGATGATGATAATTAATGGTGATTGATGATGATGATGACGGATGATGATGGATTGTGATGATGATGATGGATGATCAGGATGATGGATGCGATGGTTTAGGGCGTCCGACGCTACCTTTCTCCCTTGAGGGCGTCCGACGCTACCCTCCACCATATAGGGTGTCTGAAGCTACCTACCCCTGCGATACCACCTATATATACATACCTGGCCTACGGTACCCCCTGTTCCTCTCCAGGGCGTTCGACTCCATCTTCCACCCTCGAGGGTGTAAGACGCTACCTCCCACCCTCGAGGGCGTCCGACGCTACCCCCCAACCTCGAGAGCGTCTGACGTCTGACTAATTTTGAATCGATTAATGAAATCAATCTATTACTGCCGACACTGTGAACAGCTCACTGCCACTTTAGCAAGCTAAGAAATTGAAAGTTTAGCTTAAAAATTGATAAAGTCGTGTGCAAATGCTGGCAAATCTACTAACAATTAAGGTAACACGTGCAAAAGAACATACAATTAGAACCATGACACCGTGCTACGAACACATGTCCATAACTGGTTTTTTAGAAATCCACTAGATCCAGTGATGGACACCCCCAATTTTTTATTCCATTAAAGAATGGCATCACCACTTTCTCTAATTTTATACCTAATACTATAAGATAAACATAAAAACAAAGCATGTCCGTATGACATTTAAAAAAATCATATTATGAGCAACCACAACGACTCATCTCCTTAGCGATTCTCTTAATAAATTGGGATATAACTGGAAAATTTCTTGAGTGCAACTTCTTCAACTCGCCATTTTTAAACAAAACGGCCAAAATTATTTATTTCTATTATCATGACAGAGGGATGTTAGCTGTCTATAACTAAAGTGTTGTCATTCCTATAAAACCATTTCTACCCTTATTATAAAGGTTCAAAAAAAAATTCGTCCATTATTGGTGCCGTGTCCACCACTGGTGCCACCACGTTAGTAGAAATTTGAATACGTGTGGTTAGACTAGTCGTTGTGCACTTACGCGAGCTTTTTAGATATCACCGTTTCAGGAATTTACCTACAGTGAAAATCCAAATTAACTTATGTATGTTAGGGTATCACATCTAGAATGAGTGAGAAAGTGCTTACTCCCAAATTATACGTGTTGTTAAATCTGAACAATATTTCCTTCCGAGTCCCTCGTTCAATGAATTTTAAACAGCAGAGAGTATCCTGCCTCTCTAGACCTTGTTTTTAGTAAGCCCCTCTCCAAATTAAGCCCTTTTGATAAACCTTACCTTCATTTGATTTTAAAATTCAGTATCTCCAAAAGCACATTACAATTGGGTAGCTGGATTCAGAAATAAGACCTGAATTAATAGGATTCAACAACTGTTCAGATGATATAATGATTGGGCCATTTGTTTGAATGAAATCGTTTTTGTTACAAGCCCAAGGGAAACGGTTTTCAGCAAAGTTGGGTACCAATTTTAATATTACGTATTCGGTGTGTAAAGGGCGATGTCCTGAAAACTTTGATAGCTTGCTCAGGCCATGAAACTGGTAATCCTTTTCTATGTGTTGGTAATCGAGAAAAAGATTTACCCTTGCACCGCATACAATATTCCCAATCAGGTTAGCAAACTTTTTTCTTTCACAGCATTGGCTCCATAGTAAAAGTTGTTAAGTTTCATGGTACAACAATTTTGGTACACCTTCCCTGAAACTCGGAAAAATGAAAAGACAAAATGTTGTCAAGAAAAGTTGTAGTTTGTCTTTGCTATGTCTAGAACACGACCTGAAAATATTTGCATTCCTCCGCTACACACCCAGTATTTGATTCGAATGTAACGTAAGTATCTACACTGAACTTATGTACCAACATCTTTAAGTACCTAGGTGCTTAATTACCCCTACCATACGTATCTTATTGCCCACCAAAACGTTTTCAGCTTTTCAGTACTTATCAATCTATCATCTTTCACAGTACGTAAATTGACGTTGTGTCCTCAATTCTGTAGCTTTTTTTTAGCGAATTTGTGAGAGAGATTTCCTATTTATCTTTTTAGAAAGTATTAATAAGGTAAAGTCGCCAGAAACAAGAGCAAAGTTATCTACCTACATGCCCTGTATACCAATACTGACATACATGCGCCTCGGAGGCTGGCCCGCGACTGCCGGCCAGAGCGGCGCGATCTGCGCGGGTGGCGCGGATCCTGTTCGGGGGGATGCAGGCTGCGCGCGCGCAGGGCAGGCAGCAGGTTCCCGCGGGACGCCGGCGCAACGCATTCCGATGCTCTGACTCAGCCAGAGCCGCATTCTCGCGCTAGACTGGCTGGTCTGAGATTGATAAGTTTATTTGCAGTACATGGACTTTTCTGGTTAGGACATTGCGGGCTGAACCACCCGATTGTGCGTAAGAAAGATGGTTTAGTGATTGCGTGGTTCCTGTCTATGATTACTTAGACGGCGGTCGTTGAACAACCATGTCAGAAACCTGCTACTTGTCAGAAGGCGGGTAAAAAATTCTAATACTAGGGTTCATTGGGTTGGGTCTTAGGACTATTCAGACAAGAAAAAAGACCGTTTGATTAGTATACATAGTTGATGAGGATGACGACCTGCGAGCTGATTGCCGATCGAAATAAGTTTCTGAATTGAAGAAATAAAAATAGCATTACAGTTTACAGTTGACTGAAGACGTTGAAAAGATATAAACGAAAGAAAATCGATGAAAAGAAAAGAAAATGAAAAGAAAAGATGAAAAGAAAATGAAAAAAAGACAAACAAATTAAACGTTTACAGACAAAAGCTGAAAAAGGCTGCAAGCGGTAAACTTTTTACGGCCGCCATAACATTTTTACACGCCAGCAATGTACAGCTTCATGAATATTGAGCCCTCGCTACATAGTAATCCACGTAGAGTAGAATAGCGACAGGATTATACGAGATAGAAAGGCGATAGAGATTTTATCGTGCCGCTAGTGGATAATTAGAAGAGCATGACGTTTCAATGATTTGTATGAGCCTTCCGTGAAACCGACCCATTCAACCGAGGACGGCCATTCTACATTTTTTCATTTTATTTTATTTTATTAATCTTGTTGTGCTGTGGCTGGCCGGATGGTATACTTTTTAGATCGTCATTTAGGCATAATGTTTTGTATTGGTTACGACTTGCTTATTAATGAAATGCTGTGCTTTTGTCTTACCCTCATTGGAGCTTGAGTAATATTATGCTTAATGAACACGCCTACTATCTGTTATCATATCAACTAGTTACCTTATTATACAAAAATGGGTTTTCAGAACAATACATTCTCCTTTTTGAGTCCTAGGACACGCGCTATTTTTTCGAGACAATTTATTGCCTAAACTTTTATCTCTACATCGGCATATATTTAACTTGTTAATGTAATTACAAGTAGTTTCTCTATTATTATATGGTTTACGTGGGCATACTACAGTAACCGGGCGCTTGGTAGTAAAGGTGGCTATCAATAACACCATGACATGTTAACGATATGCCATCATAACCGCTACGATGTGATGTCTGATAAACATGTAGATGTAGTGTCTACGCCACGAGACAACTCCTGGAAAAAGAAAATTAAATAACACGGGGATGTCAAAGTAACTAAGGGTTAAATCCTGCGAATGGTTAGAAGCGTTCCATGTAAAGTATACCTTTCACGGTTTCACCGCTAATCCGCCTGTCAAGTGTAAAGGGGGCAAACTCTCACAACAGGGAAAGAGGCCCACGTCTAGCAGTAGACTGTCGTAGCTGTTAAAACATGTACTCTATGTCCAGTCCAGTGGATACCAGGTTGTCAAGTAGTATAGTATAGTCCAACCAAAGCCTGACTGGTGACTGATTCTCTGGACGACAATTTTTTTGTGTTGGGGATTCATTTACGGCCATCAAAACTACGCTGACTTGGTGGGGAGCTAGGGCTCATCCGGAAATATTTGTCTGGATAAAAGTGTGTCCTATATGGGACTCCTCTTCTCGTGGCACGACCTCTGAGGTCGTAGCTGCAGCTCTATCTAGCGGTTGGCTGGATTAGCTGATAAGCTGGGGTGGGAACCTCGCTACGTGACAAGATAGGAACGGCTTGTGTGCTTTTATGAATTCTTGGTGGAAGGCTTTGATTTATAAAAATGTAAATAAAGGGGCGTTGATTTAGTTTAGCTTGAAGCTTATTTCAAGTAAGAGCGCGCGACATAAAAACGGCAGATTTTGTTACCTCTTGCCAGTGTTACTTTGATACCTTTTTCTTGAATTTTATTGTACTGTTACTTCAAATCGTAATGTTGATGTTCAGCACAAAATATATAAAATTTACGTACCTATCTAGCTAGATGGTCGGTGATGGAATACTCCGACAGACAAATCAACCCTGGCTCGTAAAACAGAAACAATCTCGCAGCTCCTCCCTCACCCCCCGAACCCCTTCATCGTAAATAAAACATCTCACAAAGAACTAGGACAGATTTTCTTTCCATTTTCTCTACCGGATTTCCTTTGCTCGAAATTAATGATTCCGTTCAGGCTTACAATAGGGAAAACATTTATTTTTCTTAACTGACCGCTGAATGCGGGCGGCTATCGCTTGGAAAAATTGTCGGCCCTTTCCCGTGTAACCCGGAGTTTGTAACAATTGTGAGTGTTGTAGAAATAACCGAATAACTCATTCACAGCTTGATGCTGCACGGATTTAATGGAATGTGTCGGCATTGTTTGTGGAAGAATGGGATTCCAACGTGGAAATGATTAATTGTAGGCGATTCTTTGGATCGAGCGCGGGCGGAGTGAATTAGCGCGCAGGTAGAAATCACACTCATTAGAAACTGACTATTACGCTATACCCTGTCAACAAAGCCTGATTTGATTTACATTGCTGGCTATTTTATGGGTGTCGTTATACCAAATTCAACATACCCAGAAATGTTTGCCGATTGAGACGTTGTGTGTGATCTCGTAAGCGTATACCTAACCACTGAACTCCTGCGTAGCAAACGTCGAACGCATCACCGTAACTGCAAAATACATCGCTTCTCTACACTCTAAGCAACTGATGTTCCTCTTTGATAACTTACAATGTAATACAAAATGCCCACAAAATACCTGGTTAACGTCCATCACGTAAGAGCATCATAAAATTATACGGGCAATTGTGAGTTTGCCCAATGCCGCCGGTGGCCATGGCCAATGATGACTGCGCACTTTGAGGCATCTATTTGGAAAAGGTATAAAATATGCACAGGCTATCTGTTTCAATGGCGTAAATTATGTGACAAGACAGGTCAAAAGATGGACAACAGAAGAAATAGAAAAGGGCAGAAAAGGGTTTCTTTCCATTCCCACGCTGTCAGATTCTTATTTTTCTATAAAACAAGAAAGGAAAGTTTGTGCACCTAAACGCAGGTTGAATTTAATATGATTATGATTCATAAGTGATTTCGTGATGTGTTTTGTAGGAAGAGATTTAAAGTTGGTTTCGTCATCGTCAAACTTAAAATACCCTACTAAGTTGCGAATAAATCCGCTCCTGTTTTAAAATTCGCAGATATAAACTCATTTAAATGTCACGCCAGGGCAGAACTTAGGCGTGAGTCATGGTCGCAGCAACCGGCGGCGGCGGGCTCAAAAGCTTGTTTTATTTGCGAGATTTTTCACGGCGCACCATTGTTGAATGTTGGTGTTTTTTTGTCCGTTTTTACAGACGCCTCGCTCGCTAATCGGACCTGTGTCGACTTGTCGCGACACGACCGTGATACTAAGCCTGATTAAAATTGTTATTGCAGACGTCATGCATTCTTTTATCAGGGGCGAGGACGGAGTTGCGGTATGCCAGGGTCTGTGATATGTGCTCTCCTTCATTAATACTGAGTGAAAAGGATCTGAGGAATTCGGCTCATTTCAACCATGTCTCAACCCCATCCATCTTAATTACGTTCCTTCTTCATATGTTCTTCCTGAATGAATCAAAATCAAATACATCAATATCAATGCAAAGTTGAAATACTTCGCGTTTCTATGAAATTCTGTCATAGTTATTCACCGCTATCACAGAATAATAGTACCTACTCCGCTATCTCCTTTCAACCCCGCAAACAATTTTAATTCGATTTTTTAAATATTCTATAGGATTATTAGAAGAGTAATTGTATAGTATTATTATTTATGCCCGCCGGGAAAAATATTTATAACCACAAGAAAACGGTTAACTCATAAAATATTAGTAATTCACTATTAATCTATGAACACAAATATAAAATTACATTGTTTGCCATGATTTGCTTGCCAAGAAAGTAGGTTAGTTAGTATTACGTGGTGTAATAATAAAGAAACACAATACTCTTCTATACACATCAAAGAGACCTATCATAATAGGAATATATTGTGTAAAGAGTAGACCTAGACGCTATTAAATTATTCAGACAAAAGGCTGTGTTCGCTTCAGACATACCTTTATCTGACTTGTACTGTTATAGTCAATCAAAATATTTCTATGATAATATGAGCTTGAATCTAATATTTAGGCTACACTAAACCTATGTATAATTTATGCTATTTTTACATATTACCTACGCTACTCGTAATAATAAAGAGAACAGCTTGTTTTGCGTTCGGAATTACTGAGAGAGCTAGAACATTATTCTTAGAAAATATCTTAACCGGCATCACTAAAGCGCGTAATGACTAAATTAACCTTGATATATGCTATTCTTTAATGTAATTATGATCTGTTGATTGATTGTTACCAAATAAATGTATGCTGTATGCTTAGCTTCTATTATTATCGACTGATTAACGTGTATATATTTTTCAGAGCTTGACTTTAATTTGATTGATTTCATACGTTGGCGATGTTGGCGTAAGTTACATGCTGTGTGGTTAGCCTGCCTGCACAGCCTTGAGGTAGGCACAAGGAAATTGTGTCTGGCAATTTTCTCTTTTTTAAATCCATTTATTCAGTGATAGATAGGTAGTATTGTAACTACTAATGACATTCTAAAAGTATTCGTTGTGAATCTACTTGGAAATAAGCGATTGAAAATCTTGAAATCTATCTAAAGTTATATAACTGGCGGCATAGCCGTAGGAATTTAGGAGCTATTTTGCGATAAAAAACGATACTCGTGGGGGGAGAGTTATTGAGACGATCACTCCATGGTTAATGCACATTTATTGATCTTAAACTATGGCTTATATACTAATATTACAATGACGTAAATCACGTAGAGAGGTGATATCTGTAGCTAGCTCTCTACGTGACAAACGTGTAGGAATTGCTGATGTTGCTTCCGCAACAGTACTCCCCCCTTTTGAAAGAAAAACCCAAAATATTATGACTTTATAAGAAAATAAACATAAACCTTACGAAACTGTAAAAACAGAAATAACATGTAGGTAGGTACGTGCTGAATTGACTCGCTGCCGTCGTTGATTGGAAAACGTCGCTGATCAAGCAGATTTGCCGTGACTCCGTGTTTTGCCCACTTGCATTAATTTCTTGAAGTAGTAGTAGTAACATTGACCTTGCTGCATATTTCATCGTCATTATGGATGCGTCGCGTTGCTTAATAAAATGATACTGAGGGAAAGTTTCGTCCTCGTATCTTGGCGTGCTCCAGTCCGGACCGTGGACGAGCGAAAATACTCCAGCTCCTTTTCAATTAGGGCGAGTTAAATCTCAGCTGACTGTCCGCCTTTTGCTGTAGTAAACATGACTACGCAATTTCGAGTGGCGGCGGCGCTGTGTCAGGGAAGTGCGGTGCGCTTGCGACGATAATAATTTCTTCACAATTCTTCATAATTTGTAGCTTTTCGACGATATGTAGGTTCTGTGACGAGAGTGAGACGTAGCGATTGCAGCATGTGAATTTTACAGCGAGTGTGCGGCGCGGTATGGGACGACTATTGGTAGGCAGGCGATACTTTTCCTTCTTCTGTTGTTGTTGGGTATGTAGATTCCTGTCTGAAGTGGTGCATTGGAGTGACAGTCGATGAAATAAAATCAGACAGGCGACATTGCGTAGTTCATTGTTGTGTCGTCATCGTGTTCATCGTGCATCGTGCGGCTGGCAGTGAATGCAGGCGAGCAAACTTCGGTGCGCTGGAGCAGGGCGCGTAGCTGCTATTTCAACCGTGCAGAGTCCAAAACTCCGGGTGCGTCGACGAAGTGTTGTGGATCAGTAGCAGTGTGCCGCGTCGGTAGGCGAAGAAACAAACTTTCAGCTAAGGGCGGTGCGTATAAAATTGCTGCGATGAAACCGCGTCTTCAGCGTTGAATGTTTTCTTGATCCCGCCGTAGCCCGTGACGTCGTGACGACTATGATGCGAACTGATGAGTATGTTGACTCCAAATTCTTGAGGTAGACAGCGCAGCAGCGTGGCCATCACTGAAGGCTGCCATGTTCCTTGCGGGGTCACCACTTTGGCGTTAAAAAACGGTACCCGTGGGGGGAGAGTTATTGAGACGATCACTCCATGGTTAATGCACATTTATTGATCTTAAACTATGGCTTATATACTAATATTACAATGACGTAAATCACGTAGAGAGGTGATATCTGTAGCTAGCTCTCTACGTGACAAACGTGTAGGAATTGCTGATGTTGCTTCCGCAACAAGCTATATCTATCAATCCTTCATAAAACGTGTAGACGTCACAAAACAGAAGGAATATTACATCAAGCGTAGCAAGGGATGGAGTTTTAACGACTACGACACGCCTAGGGGCTCAAGTTTAGAAAATGTGACTTCTGCGATCATGCATGGACGTCTGATACGACTAGCCTGACCACTCGTATCACACACTTTCTAATATGCGAATTTCTTAATGCCTAGGATGTGTTTAAATTCATTAGGGTATGTGCGAATGGATTTCAGAAGAAAACGTGTGGTTAGTAGCAGACTTTCGCATGCAATAGTTTAAAAATAGAAAAAATTGCTCCAGGAAAGTGACTTAAAACTTTTACAACTTTTCTCTTGTCGCCTTAACTTGAGCAGTTTTGTCTATCTAGATTGATGAAAATGACTCATTCGACGAACACATTTTGAAAGGGGACATTATTCAAAACCGTATTTTTATTTCGACTTGTATTCTTGGGTATAGTTGTACAGATTCACGGGCTGGTTCAATCATATTTTTTTTTTTACTTTCTGTATTGTTAATAAACCGCTCTTTTCGATCACGCCGTGCCTACCCCACAGGGCAACGGCGTGATGCGTGTGTGTATAATTTGACCGCAGCAGCGTAGGTGCTGACAATACCTGCGCAGGAGTGGCTTCGCTTGCTCTAATAGCTTTTTAAGTATTCATAGTCTCAGTAATACTCGCTCACGTGCGCATAGCAATGAGGACAACATGCAATTGATGTGCTAATCTGTGGAGATGCGTCTGCGCATATGTTGGGTAAACACTTGGTAAGTATTGTGGTTTTAATATACATTTATTAAATACTATTGGTTAAGGTTTATATTATTAAGGCTTTATTAAATAGAGTCATGTTTTATTACTTAGTATGTTAGCGTATGTTTTCATCGTGGTTCATATAAAATACATCAACGCACGTTATGTATTTGATATTCTTATAACAGCTAATAATAATAATAATAATAAATAGGTATAAGTAGCTTATATAATATACAGGGTGTAAAAAAGTTTGCTGCAAATATTTGAAGGGGTGAACCAGCCCTTAAAACTGAACGACTTTCCCTAAGGAACATAGGTCGAAATATGTTATATGTTAATCTGAGAGAAAGTAACTTTAACTATTTACTAAAATTATTTATAAAATACAATGTCATAATCATAAACATTTCATTCATTTCTTTTTTATTCAATACTTATAAAAAAGTATTGCAATGCGCATTTGCGCGTACGCTGCATACAAAAGACATCAACGCGCATCATTGTAACGATCGAATTGCAATCGCCTGTTTAGTACGAGATGTAAGGGATAACCCTCCGAATACTGATAGGGTGTATGTAGACCTGGTAGACCACGATACTGAACAACTTTCCCCTAGGAAGAAATGTCAGGCAAGGAACGAAAAAATATGCGGACCTTCCATACAAAGTCACAATCAGTTGACTGCCTTTACTAGTTTAGAATTTTAAATAGTTTCCTGATATTTTCATAGAAAAGTTGTTAGGTTTTATGTACCCAATGCACCCTACGAAGCTTACTCAGTGAACTGTCCCATTAACTAGTGTATGTTGTCAAAACCCTTCGTTTTGTGGCAAGTGAAATTACGAAATGATTTGTAAATGTATTGTATAAATTTAATACTGATAAAATCAATTCAATGTTCATAGACTTTCAGCAATTTTCGTACACAAAATAGCATTCTATTTAAAAGCATCTGCCCTTACATATAAAAGGTAAAATCCTACTTAGCGGATTCATCTCCCACACTTACAACTACCAACAATTTCCTGTTCTTTATTACTTTTATTTTCAAAAAAGCTTTCGTTCAGCCGCCGAAAAGTGCATTGTGTCATTTGTACCGAAATACAATGAAGTGCTGGCGCCTTCCGTTACACGCTGTATTATAGGGACCGGGCCACGAAAGGAGCCCCCTAGACGTGGCGCTGTTCCTCAAAGATTGTGGATGGAAAGATCATCGCGTGGAATCACACTATTTGACACTCTTCTAGGATGTAAGAGACGGTGAAGAAAAAAATTGGCTAGTACATTCAGGCAGTAGACCTGATAAACTTTCACTATAAAGCGAAGACTACAAACTAACTATGTTGTGAAACGAACTTTTTAGTTAAGACTACGATTCCATACAAAATCAGTCAGCTGATCGGGTAACTATTTTATATGGGAAGTCGATTTTTATTCTCGTTTGTTAACCTAAGCTACCAGGGTTCATCGGGTCGTTGGACGACTCGGTGTCCCACAAGAAAACTTAAGCTCCAGTTGGTATAAATTATTTATTGGATGGTCTGGTCTGATCATGCCTGCAGTTGCACCGTCCTTACATCCCATATAGTACGTACTTGACATAAAGCACATTATTGCAGGTTTTTAGTTTTATTTTTCAGCGAGTGCCTGCCTTTCGTGGCGCGGACTGTACAGGGTGTCTCGGCGAAATATTTGTCAATAATAAATGAGACGTCCCTTTTATTGCCGCTAACATTCATAGCGCTGTAGTTTAGAACCACATATAAATTGTGGGCGCAATTTGGAAGAGCGAAGCGAGGACGACAAATGATAGACGAAGTCAAAAATGTTTTATTAAATCGTATTGCATACAAAGTAAAGTAGAGTTTTCATAAAATATATTTGATGTAGAGTCATTATTACAACCTGCTAATATACGCTAAGAAGTACCTACTAACCTACTGGCACTACTCTACTCTCATTAGATTAGATTATCAAAAATTGCATTCTTTGGTGATTTAACTGACGACAAAATGTACCTATTGACCCACTTATTTTTTTTATGACTATACATGACTATCCCCTCCCGACGCATAATGTCCTAAATCCACAACTCCCGTCAAGTTATAAGTTCTGTCACGTTAAAATCATCCAGTGCGTTCGATTTGCGACTATTTCCAACTCCGCGTTTTCTTGTAACTTGCGCGTTGTATCGATAGTCGGGCGGCGCGGCGGCGGCGGTGGGCTCAATGAATCCTACCTGGCTCTTACTCAGGTGATAAATTAAAAATATGGCATCCAAGCGGCATTCATCATCAATACCGGCTATTCCCTCGAACGGCTATTGTCTACGAAAAAATGCCTCTAAACTCCGTATGGAGCTTTTTTAGTTAATAGGAAGATGGTATCTTTTGGGCAATTATGATTAGGATGAATTATATCTGTTGGACGTGAGGAGGAAAACAAAGACTTATTAACGCGCAAGGCGCCCTTTATCGCACCTTTCTCGTAAATAACTTCGTCAAAGAATTTCTTATATTTATTTCAATCTTAACTAAGCACTTGTTCGGAAACGGAATAGGTTGACTCGTGTTTACATTTGGAGAATGCAAATGAATAGGGATTAATGAATTCTTTTTCCGATATTAGCAGCGAAATTTCAGAATTCCAATTAAGCCTTCTAATCCGCTCTTTTCATTGGAAGTTAACAAACTCGGCAGATTTATTAACAAGCTGAATAAACCCAATTTCCGGCCGCTCAGCTCAGCACAAACCCAGCGGCGAACAACTTATCTTTACGACTATTGTTATGTTGTATACTTCTACTTGCTCAACAACATAAACTTTTAGTACCTCTACCTACACCTGTTAGGTCTTCCTAAAGGCTAATCAGCCAAAGCGCCGATTAGGCTCCAAGCATGTTTCCCCGACTTTTACGGCTATCGTGTTATCAAAAACGATTATGTTTCTCATTTGAATATCGAAGAATTTAATAAGCTAAGTAAAAGAAAAAAGCAATGCGTGTGTACCAGCCAGTGTGCCGACTTGCAGTGGGCGTTCGATAAGTGCGCGCGCAGCCTGCGGCACGGAGCGAGCGGGCAGCCCGGCGCGGCGCGGGGCAGGCAGGCGGAGAGCGGCCGGCAGCGTCACCCACACGACACGTGGAACACACACCACCCTGCGCCAGACGCCACCTCGCCATATTACACACTTAAATTACTTACTTTACACTGACAAAGTAAGCTGTACTGTTCCCGAGCTGCGATCGCCAAGACAAATTGCTACAAAAAAGTCGCTAGAGCTCTGAGCTGCTCTACAACTTTTTTGTAAACTATGAACATTGAACGCAGACGTACAAAAACTTGTCCAATGCAAATTAATTTTATTTATCATGGGTAATTTAGGAATATCTTCCGATCCACTGAATAATCTGAAAGACGTTTAATGTTGAGTTCGATGCGAGTGCAATTTTTAGTTGCTATCAGCCGCAATGACGTCATTACGATCGGAGGAATGCCCGATCACAAATCGCAAAATCAGCATTCCAATTTAAAAAATCTCGCTATTTCTTTATTTTATTTTTGTTTCTAATTTAAATGTAGCGGCGCGCGCGGTGGCCGTCTGCCGTCCGTCCGTCTGCTCTGCGGGCAGTCCACCAGTCCGGGAAGGCGCTCCGATGCGAGAGCACGCGTGTCGCTCGTTCGCCTCATCTCGTCCGCGCGTTCGCGAGTGACGATAAAAAAGAGTTAAGGTATTTCAAAGTGTCTGTGAAAATGAGGTGTTTTATAGTGTTGGTTTTGGCCGTGGCGAGCGTGGCAGCCGCCGCCGCCGCAGCCGCCTCCTGCTCGGTAGCCCAGGAGTTCTTCGCGAGGCACAACGCATCAGCTGATGATAGCCACGAACCAGGTGCGGGTCTCAGTGTAAACACACGCTAGAGCGTGATTGAAAGGTTTATTAAGTAGGAAATTAAAGATGAACCAAACAAAAGTCTAAATTTAAGCTTTAATCGGAATCACGTTTGTAGAGACGATCGGAAAAGTACGAAAACTTAACACTATCCAGTTCAATTTTAGAAAATTGCTTCGGCCGGAGTAGACTTTTCTACATTGCGAATCCTCGAATTGAATAAAAAGCTCGATGTATTTCTGTCTAAGTACCTAGTTGCTATGGGAGATTGTTGTATGTACAAAAAATGTGCTCTACCACTCACGACTGAATAAAATGCAATTATTTGTGAAGGAAATCTGTTAGCTTTTTCTTTGAATTTGGCAGTTCTATCATGAGTAGGTATATTTAATCTGATACTAGACTTCGTCGGGCCTTTTGTCGATTCGATGTACCACGTAAAAGTACTTGACTCTACCATGAGTATCCAAGTAACGCGGGTCTTGTAAAGATTTACTCTGAGACCGTCTGGCCTGGTGGCTGACGGTGTCAAGTGACAGCACGAGCCGACGACAGCTGGCCAGCTGGCAAGGATAACCTGACCTTACAGAGCCTGGTGGTCACTGGTCACGTGCTATTGGGTTTCTCGACAACCTTAGTAATGATCAGGATCATAATTTGGATCAGGATAGTTTCCTCTCCAATATTATTATGGTTATAAGATAAGATCTTATGAAATACAATAATTGGTCTTGCATGGGCCCACGTTCAGATTTATTGAGAAGAAAGTATACAATGATGGACGCATAAAGATCGAAATACACCTGGATATATGCCTGGAATATCTGACGATTTGCGCAGAAAATCTTATAATTATGTCATAAATCATAATCGTAACTCATAATCAAACAATCCAAGGAAAGTTTTCAAAGCAATCCTTTCTAACACGCTGAATATTTTCGAATGTAGAGGCGATTTTCTTCTTATTGAATGAATTTAAAAATAAGTAGGTACGAACCTGGGTATTAAGTTTGAAACGGCGATAATTATGTGCGTGTATCGCATAACGTAGACTACTAACGTATGTTATACGAAGTGTCCGGTGTCCGGTAACCGCACGCGGGTGTCAGCTGGTGTGGTTTGACCTTCTATAGCTCTTGACAAGGACTAATAGCTATCAATATGGTTAAAACTCACCTGTGTATGGTTTAGTTGCGGAATTTTAGATAATCACAATAGACAAACTGTCACTACAGTGACACACGAATCATCTGAAGGGGCCTCAATACTTGTCAGACTTGGCGATAAAGACCGTGATTTTACGATCGTGAAAGCTCTGCCTACCCCGCAAGGGATAAAAGCGTGATTTGTATATGTATGTATGTATTTTAGTTAGTACTAGCGGCCCGGCAACCGCTGCTAATAGTTATCCCGTGGGAATAACAAGAAGAACATGTTTTTTAATAAGAAGTTCTTTTCTCGGCATGTATTATCCATATAAACCTTCCTCTTGGATCACTCTATCTTTAAAAAAAACGCACCAAAATCAGCAATTTCCGCGTAAGACAAACGCAATAATAAACGACATATCATATTATATTATGTAAGTATGGGATGTGGCATGGAAAATTTTTGATGTCATATTGAAACAATCCAAAATTCACAACTGGTTTCGAATCACCCATCAGTGGATTCGTCAAAAGTTCTTTTAATATTGTAATTTAGCTTTTTGCAGCCAACCAGCCGTAGAATCAAATCTGTGAGTAAAGTGAATCTTTCTTCCGGAAAACTTTTGAAATGGCATCCTGCCAAGAATTTTCAATTCCATTAAGTATACGTACCTACAGGTTAGGTAGGTAGGTAGGTAGGTATATCGGCAAAGGTGTAAATCTATAAAACCACTTTGTCGACGTGATAATAAAGATCAAATCTCTCTAAGCAACACGGTCGAAAAATTGGAAATAATTTAGGATCAAGGTAGATTATACATATTAACAACCACATAAACCTACTGCTGGTCGTGGGCATTACCATACTCACTGGCAAGCAGATTGGTGAGTGCAGTACAACATGTTTACAGATAACGCTGCTGCCCATTATGAAGATTTATTTATCCCATTTCATTTTCAAATTAACTCTATCGATTGGAAGGTATCAATCCTGCAGGAATTGGTTGCTCTAAAATACTTCCGATACTTATAAGGAAGGTTGGATCATTGGACAACTCGTTGACCCACACGAAAAAGCTTACTGAACTATATCAAATCCTTATCTAATATTCTAAGGGGGTGTCGAGTATTTCTAGCTAGAATGTCAAATTTGAGGTATTTACGTGCGTTTTAGGTAAAATTTAATTTTCATCGCGACACGATCTTTTGAACTTGTCATATCTACGTATGATAAGTATGTTTAAAGCGATATTGTCGTCAGCTCGGTCAGCTGTTCAGCGCCATACGAGACGGCCGTGAACCTTAGCTCCTCGCTCGGCTTACATCAATGGAACAATAACACTTCATTATTATTGTACCATACAAACGGTATATTTAATTTTTATGCTACACTTCTGATAGGCATGACCTCATGCATGACACCGCGTCAAAGAATCCCTTCAGCGTTTCCTCGGAAAAGAAAATGTTGACAATAAATCAACCGAAGCGAGCTTCCTTTCATGTCGGTAATGGGACCGTGCGACGATTTTTGAATATCGAGCATTGGGTTCCGATTCACGAAATCGTAAACGCTACTTAAGGGGAAGTTACGAAAAATTACGTGTCTGAGACGGAACCGCTAGCGGGCGCGGGGGGGAGGGTGGCTGAATGGCGGCAGGCAGGCTTTGTTGCTTGTGCTGGCATTCCTCGCCTGGGAACCGGGACCAGGCGCGCCCCCTCCGCTGCTCCCGCCCCCCACACGCATTCCTGCCCTCTCTCACTTTCATTGTTCCCTTCGGCGCGGGAGGTCGCTGAGCGCCGCCGTACAAATAATGGAACCAGTCCTCAGCGCAAGGAGGCTTGCTCGCGCGGGGCATATCCTCCGCGCCCGCAGCCGCCCGCGCCGCACCGCCGCCGCCGGCGCACTCCAATAAACACGTCCGACCTGTCTGTAAATGGCATTTACAGATACACGCGCTAACTCCCCTCGACTCGCCTTATTAATTTACTTCGAACCATGTAATTTATACGTTAAACGGCTTTGTGTTTTCAAAGACAGTTCTTTCCAATTAAGGGGACCACTAATCATAGATTTGACAGTTAACGGTTAGCGACATTGGAAATGGCGTGCACCTGCGCGTGGGCACGGAGTAATGAAATCATCCCCTGATGGCCACAATAGTGGCGGCCATTTATTGTAATTTATCGGGGGCTGAGAATGCAGTTATTTTGTTTTATACAAATTCGGGACCATTAATTTTTTGTGGACCATTGAGTAGTTGCTTATAAATCAGGGCGTTAACCACCTGTGTAAGCGGGCGATGTATGTAGAGCGTAATCTGACTCATCTCGGCTCGTCTCACCTCCGTAGATCTCAGTCGCTCCGGGGCTGCGCCTGCGTCGAATTTTGATTCATTTCGGATGCCCGGAATGCCATTGTAGGGCCGCAGTACCTGAGCAGGTAGTCCCTTGTTTATTCGTTTTGACAAACGTTGCCAAGTTATTACCAACAGGGTGGCACTGCCCTATTGTCTAATGTTATCGGAAACACTTGTTTTGTTTCTATTCGAGAGCTGGAGTGCTTAGTGCGAAATTTCTGGGCTTTTAGATATGTAGTGTTCTGCGAAGGATTTGTTAGTAAAAAGCTACCCAAAGTTGATAGTAGAGTCGAAAAATCACGTTCATAAATAAGTCACGTTCGCGAAAACCAAATTGCAAACATGGAAGACATTTTGTGTTAAGATTAGGCGTTGTCTAGTATAATTCTTCATACAGTCATATCTATTCCTTACTTTCACAATGCTATTAAAGTCGAGATCTTATAAAGCCGCACTAAGCCACACTGATAACCGACATAAGAAACCTTTCACAGGCCTAGAAAGTACCTAGGTACAACGTGGCAGTGTCGCGAATTGATAACCCCAGATAGGGGGGGGGGGAACAGCTGTCGCGGGGAAGGGGGGGTCACTAGGGGAATAATTAGGACGAACTACGAGTTCTATTAGCGCCGGTAGGTAATTAATTTCTCGGGCTGTTTAGGACCTTACGACGACGTAACAGGTTTTTATCTGGAACTGTTATTTATTAGCATAATTATGCTATTAATTAATAATGCAGATTTGTGTTTTTGTTGAGTGCACAAGTACTGTTAATGCACCTGCCTGTCTTATTCTTATCAGCTGTTACTTTTCCTTGACATGTTTTTGTTTAATTAGGCCGTTCTCAGCGCTAAAGTGACGCTGTATAACGCATGCGTCTGTCAGATCCAAATTTGAAATGTCATTTCCTATACTAAAAACCGCTGTTGACGCAGGTCAAATGCACGACATTTCGTTAGCGCTGCGTCGTGCGTTAAGTGTGAGAAGAGTGAGGGCCTTAATTCAGGGTTTTACGCAGACAATAGCTTTAATGGACAGAACCCTGTCTCGATAACGTCAAGTATATACTTATCAAGGCCATTTTAAAATTCCTTGCTTTTAATGCAGTTGTCTATTTTCTACATTGAAAGATAAATTAAAGCATTTATCGTATTTGGCCTAAAAGCTCTTTAATTACAAACTTTTAACTGTATTTAACCTAAATTAATTAGTTTTTTATAAACGTCCATCTGCGATACGATGCATTTTAAATCGTTTTTATTTTGGAAGGAATTTCTAAGTCGCGGAATGAGGCTATACTACCTATAGCTGGTATCTACGAGGGTCGTTGGACGACTCGATGTCCCAAACGAAAAGAAAGAGTGGACGTCAACCTTCACATTTCAGCTATCAATCCTTCTTGAAACCAGTACCGATCTACCTATATTATCTTAATGGCTTAAATGTATAGTGCTAAGAAGAGCTGTTGTATTGTAGGTTATTCTTGCGGAATAAGAGCGGTATAAAGTCTTTTTAGGTTGCTGATTGTACCAATGATGGCCGATTTGTGTATGTTCTGATGTTCCTACACAAAAAGTCGTGGACCACTACTTGATTATCAACATGCTCTTACACGCTCTGTGGACCAGGCAAGTCGTGTATTTTTTGGCAGATTTTTTCTAATATGACCAAACTTTTTTTTAGTTAAGGTTATGCTTCAAAATTGTTCCGAGTGTTTTTATACGAGTCACGTATGGCCTATCTCATTCTGTATTCGAGACAAATAATAAGTAGGTTCATATCCCACTCATTAAACAACTACAACAGTTTTAATGGTCTATTAAGTTATTTATCGTATAAATAAAGAATGGGAGTCGAAATTACTGAGGAAATTGGGTCTTATAATAAGCGCTTCCTGGGTAAGCTATTCTACGATGCCACTATATTAATTAATGCAATATTTTTTTCACTTTTTTTCACACTTTTAAATAACACTCACTGGAGAAAAAAAATTCTTTAATTTTTTGTTTTTGTAAAGCTCTTTTATACAATAACTTTTTTTAAAAGAAAATCGACTTTTACAGACGTAAAAAGTGCGAACCTTCATTTTTTGTCGGTTAATATGCCTAAAACCTTCTCCTAAGTTTGATAAATTCTTTTCTAAAAACTGGTTCATCCAAACGCGAGATAATCGCGGAGAAACATACGTACAGGTCAAACGGAGAACTTCCTTTTTTTTGAAGTCGGTTAAAAAAGAATATAGCACCAAAATCCTGTAAATACACAAATTCAGTTTCTGTTCCTTGTTGCTTTTTAAACATAAAATAATGATTTTGAAGTGAAATCTAGATACAAACCATTTATTTTTTTAGTATTGCTATTCCTTGTTAGTAGAATACACTTCCCCCGAATTTAATTATTCTTAAAGGAAATTAGGGAGTGTTTATATTTGTTTGTTATTGTGTTTAACGCCTTTCGAGCTTTCTTCCTACGGGCTTATCTACTTAACGACGCGTGTCAATTGATTAAGCCTGTTCGGTTCTTCTTTCATGTGAGACACGCAGTTGACGAACGACCCGACGAAGCCCGGGCCAAACTGTAGGCCTGTGTCATGGTTTTTGTATTGACTCACGTCTAAGTAATCAATCATAGACATACATCGAGCGATAGGTACCACCTTTCTTTTTGGACAAACAGATGGTTCAGCCTGCAACGTCTTAACCAAACTGGAGACACATTCGCAAAGTGATAAATATCCATTTTGTGAATACTTCCGGGAATCAAACTTGGGACCTGGGATCACACCTACGGTGAGATCGCTAATGACGCTAGGCAGTTTCATTTGATTAAACAGTGGCTTTTGTGGCACACTTTTGCGTCTCCTTTTTCAGCACTTGTTGCTTAAAATAAAGTGTTCTTTTAAAAGGACGGGGTCCTCAGGGAAAACCTCGCGGGCGCTAAAACACCATTTTTATTCGTCGTGAGCCTAGTCTTTATTTTGCCTAATCCAAGGATTTACTTGCGTGAAAATGATAATGGATGCTTGCCGTGGTATCGTTATATATCTGAAACCTATATTTCTTGGAGAAAGTTGGTTAATTGTATGGGTAGGGTAATATCGCCCCGCCCTGTATGTATAAGTATAATTTATTATATATGGCTATGTCTATTATATCTGTCTATATTTCCTCTACCCAAGGTTGCCTGTAAGAGATCGCTCTTATCGATAAGACCGCTATTGCGCATTTCTTAGTTAAATATGTCCTGTTTTCCTTTATTTCTTATTGTGCAATAATGTTTTTACTTCCTCCCTTCCTTACCTATTTAGTACTTAAAATCATGACACATTTTACCATTGTTTTTTAACTCTGTCCGACCGACACATAGGATTACCTATTTTGGAATTCCATTCACAGAAAATGCGTGACGCAACGAGTAAGGGGACCCGAGATGACGTCATATCAGTTTCCGTGGAACAGGTGGCGCCCTATCGGTTACTGCCGGGGCTTCCCTCAGGTTCAGGTTACGGGTTACTATAGATCGGGTCGATATTGATAGCAAGTGACGCTTTAAACGCTGGGCAAAGGTGAATGGGGTGAAGTTAGCCTCGTTTTATATTACAAAAGGTAGTTTTATAAATGGTAGTAAAACTTTACGACAGTAATGTAAAAAAATCGCAAATAGTTTAACGAACGACGGAGCGCTAAAAATTTTACTTACTTGCGATATTTAATATCGTAGCGGTCTATCAGATCCATACTAGAAACGTCACCAGCCATACTAAAACTGCACAATACTACCTATAACCCTTTTATTATGATTTCGAAGGGACCAAAAACACGTAAAACAACGTTAAGCAAAATCTATCCCAGTACAATTTATAAAAAGTTTTTAGTACAGCTGTTATTTATTTGTTGTTGTACCTGTTCAATCTTTTAGTTCAGTTTCGACAACGCAGGTCTGTTTAAAGAATGAGAAAGGAAACAAAGAACACCTCAGATAATCCAGATAAGGGATACCTTTACAATTTTACAGCCATTTCTAAGTGCAACAAATTAGTCTTTCGCAGAATCAACAGTAAACTGTTGGGTTTAAAATATTTACCATTTGTGAAGATTGTTTTGGAGTGCACCAAAGTGTATTTTGCTATTCATTTGGGTCGAAAAATACAGCTTCATAATATTAATTTGTTTGTATTTTCTCTCATTATTTTTCTTACTTATTTCATTGCTACGTCTGATAAATATTGAGGGCTCTTCTAGATGAATTGTGTTAACGTAACGGCGGCCGTTAACGCTCTGCCTACCTCGCAAAGGAATAATGGTGTGATATTTATATAGGTATGTGTGTGTATTTCATTGCATAACATTCAACTTGTTAACGGGGTCATCTTTCCAGAACCTATTACCTATAAATGGTTTTAATAATAAGTCAGTCACTTAAATACAAAAGCACGCGGTTTTACATAAAAGTTATCGGAGAAATATTTTCTAAGAATTTTGATTAGAAACAAATGGACCTAACTAATTGTTCTAGATTAAAAGACGCGGTTGTTCATTCACCGAGTTAATTTATTAACAAAAAAGATCTTTTTCTCTGAAGCTTTTGTCTATCAACTTCATAAAAACCTTTCAGCTTTTGTCAGTATTCCGGATACCGGAACGATCATTTACCGGTCGATTAACTTGATTTCAGCTTGTATCATTTAGAGATCTGAGGGATCGTCACAAAGACATTGATCAATATACACCAAGGCTTTAGGAATTATTGGGATTGTTTGGATATTGCGTCAAAGATTTTCCACATCATAATCCTTCACCGGAAAAGGTCAATATCCTCACTCACACGTCACTGGCGGAAAGAAGTGCAGAATGGAAATTACTCCACCACCGGCAAAAGTCTAACTCTTTAATTTTGAAGAGAAGAGAAGAATTATGCTACAAAACAATTTAAAAATTAAATTCCGTGATCGAACTAGGTTTTAATAGGCTGGAAAGTAGCATGCTATCCCTAAACACCTACGATATCTTCTGTGGCAGCAGAGGGGATATTCTGGGTTTATGACAATTTTTAGGCCCAAATGTATCTCACCACCACAATCTTCAACTCTCCAATTGATTTCGTAGCGACTCGTCATTGATATCAAACCCCAAACATCTTTGTCAACCCACAAGACCTACTAGTCACAATACCAGGCGATTTTCAGATAAAGAAATAAGTCGTTGGAAAATCAGTTGTTGTCGTGCAATCCTCTGGTTCCCTGGGGAGAGGCGATTTGCACCCTGATTACATTGAGGTGATTTAATTCGTCTATGTCGTTTCAAGTTAGGGGAATAATACAATACGATAGTATAGTTAAAAGTGTAATTTTAGTTCTTTTTTAAATGTTGTACGTACATCAAAACTGGCAGGTGGCGCATGTTGTAAAATATAGTCAGTGAAAATGTATTTCATAATTTTCACTATACAGGAAATGAGTAGCGGCGATTTCTATGCGCATGCATACGTAATACTTTACGCTGCTCTTGCGAATTCGCCTTACAAGCGTGGATTAGTTACTATTTTTGTAGTATTAGTAGTTGCCTAGCTTTACCGCCCTGCTCAAGCAGAAACGCTTGCGGTAGCTAGGGCATGTGCACCGAATGGAACCTTCGCGTCTACCGCGGCGTGTCCTGCTTGGTGCCGTAGCTAATGCCAAAAGAGGGGTTGGAAGACCCATGCTGCGTTTCAAAGATTGCGCCAAGCGGGATATGGCTGCGTTTGACATCGACCATCAAAGCTGGGAGAAGCTTGCTGAGGATAGGGACGAATGGCGAAAGCGTGTATACGATGGGCGTAAGTCTCACGATGACGCCTGGTTCTCTGGTCTCGCCAACAAAAGGCAAAAACGACACCTAAACATGCATGTTCCAGTCTATAATACCACCTTCACTTGTAGAGCGTGCGGAAAGTCATGCCGCTCCCGCATTGGCTTATATTGCCACGAAAAGTCTTGCCTCAGACACTGATTAAATCGTCTGTCACACACGTGTGAGGCCAATGATGATGATGACTATTAGTAGTTACAAGTTAGTAACCATAACCCGTTAGTTACAACTTCATCCCTCAGTAGGGGGAGTCCATGCGTCTAGCGGTATAGACTGTTGTGGTTCCTAAGTAATTCAACAGTTAAAGTTTTTTGTACCTAATAAAAAGTAAAGTGAAGTACTACCAATGAGCGGAGGCGAGTAATTTGTCTGATTCTCTGATTAGATTGAGTCAATTCAATTCGCCTACGTGGCTTTGACTCAGTGCGGAGTATCGACCTGCCTTGACTCCTCTTAGCAGTGGAATACCTAAACGTTGATCAGTCCAGATTCCTCGCAATTGTTGCCTCGTAATGCCAAGTGTTTGGCACTTCACCAACTGCTGTAATTCGAGTAATGAATGTGTTTTTTTCTGCATCATGAAGTAGATTTCGTACATCTATTTTCCATGGGACCTTGTCTAATAACAAACCAAGCACTTTTGACTTTTCTTTCACTGATAGAGCGTTTTCACATAGGCATTTAGGTATTTTTATGAATGAAAAGCACACCATAAAAAAGCAATTCCTTCATAAAGTCACTTCAAAAAGTGTTGGCGTCGACATTATCGGTCAACGTGAAAAGGGCCTTTGTCCATTGCTTGTCTAACAGGACAGGTACTTAAGTTTGTCTTTTAACGTGAGTCGGACTTTATTTGTAGAAAAAGAAAAAGAAATTGCCGCAATTTTGGGTTGATTGTACGAAGAATACGACCTTGGAGTATTGCAGACGTAGCGACAAAATTTTAATTTGCCGCTCCATTGGTTTTGATTCAATTAAACCGCGGGAATAGACTCTACGCTCTCGTGGTTCCCAATTATAAAAGTAATATTTTTCGGTTTTTCATATTATTTAGGTACAATATTCCACTTGTCACTATTGTACCTGAATCGTCGAATGGCTGGATGACCCCAATTACCATAGTAACATATTAGTAAGTGGGATCATAGTACTTAGTCAGCAGAAAAGCTAAAACGATGAGTACCGTAATACAGAAGTCAAAAGGTCCATTGTTTCATCTCCATTTCGAATCATCAGGCATGTCACTGACCATACTACGATAACCATTTAGGATATAATAGAGCTCAGATGAACTCTAAAATGCAAATCCGCGACCGATGCCTCGCAGATTTGCATTCTAGAGTTCATCTGAACTCTATTATACCTATCCTAAGATCATTGTCGTCACAAAGTATCAAAACAACAGCAGGATGACAAATGGATGCCATCGCTTAGCAGTCGTTCAACTCGCGTCATAAAGTCGCGCGTCGTCCAATTTGTGGGGCGATTAGTCTGATTGAGTTGATCCGCAAGAAGCGGCCGCATCCTGCGATGCTGAGCTGACTCCGGACTGGACCGATGTGATCCACGGGCCCACCTGCAACCAGACCTTTGGCCTTTTCACCGCTTAATACTATAAAGAGTTGTCAAGGCAATCTAATATAATAGTAATAGTTTTTAGACACATACTGCAGCATCACAGAGAAAGTTCTTCAGTTCCATGACCTGATCATACCTGCAAAGTTTTTGGTACACTTACACCCGGTATGGTGGATTGGATGTCTTCAGGCTGGTCATTGTGTAAAGAGCAGAGTGTACTCAGAAGATAAGTGCGACACTGAACTTAGATAAAAGTCCCATCAAATCAAAACTGGACGAAAAGATCGTTGGAACAATGGATCAAAGAACGATGTTCAGATAGATCGTTGGATCGAAGATTACTGGACTGAAACACAAATGTATTGGCGGATATTTTCTAAGAATCCAGCATTTCACACCAAAATCAATTCACCTCATGTGTTTATCACCTAACATTCGATTTTATGAGTATCCGCGACTTCCACTGCTTACCAACGGACGTGCACGGTACTAGTACCACTTCCGTTTGGCCGCGGGCCGCATCCGACATTTCGCGCGGCGTCGCGCCGATAATCGTTAAATATATTTAGCAGATCCGGTGACGTCACGCCCAGAGTCAAACACATGTTCGGCTCGATGCTAGCTGGCGATGTGTCTTGAATTTTGAAAATGAGCACAGTATGTCGAAGAAAAATAAATCAAGCTTTTAATTTTGATACTCAATTTCAGCTGTATTTCAAATGATAGCATCCCGATAGAGCTTAAGACATCATTATTAAAGCCAATGGAACATCTGGCTTATTCCTCGATAGGTAATACTTGAAGAGCCATTTCGCCTGAGCTTTTAAATAAACCTTCTACTACCCGTGTGATATGCCGTGTGATGCCGGCTTAGAATATGCCGTGTGATGCCGGCTTAGAATAGCATCACCCCACATCCTTCCCGTGGGTGTCGTAAGAGGCGACTAAGGGACTCGAGAGTATTGGTGTATTACAATTTTTAGGCGACAGGCTGACAACCTGTCACTATAGTGATACACATGTTTTGTCAAACATCCTTGGAAAACAATTCTCAAAAATGTCAGACGTGGCGATAGCGGCCGTATTCTTACGGCTGTTAACGCTCTGCCTACCCCGCAAGGGATAAAGGCGTGATATATGTATGTATGTATGTATTCTACAACCCTCCGTAAACATTAATTTCTAGTTATTTTCCGTACCTACCTATACCATATAGCAAAGAATGGTAACTATAGTAGCTAGAGGTGCCCGCTCCTGTAGTTAGGTGCAGGCAAACTGCCGCGTAATATCTACCATAATAATGACCGAAGTCTCTCTCCTCGCTAAGTGAATGGGCACTCGTAATATAACAGCCTGCAGCTACGACCAGTCACTATTTAGTTGACTGACGTGCATAATGAAGACTACTCTTTGTCTAATTGAAACGTTTAACATGAGGCAGGTACGTTTATATTTGTGACAGGTTGTGGTTAACTATGAGGCACATATTATCTACGGCCTGCCTCTAGAGTGTTGGTTGCGTTTTCCATAAAATAGGGTTACAAAATGATAGGATATCTCTTCTACAAAACTCGTCATATCTCTAAAATTATCTATGATTTTGATGCAATTTCATACACTGTTTACATCTTTTTAGTTACAGATTAAATCAAAGAGATCGCGTAAAATGCGTAAAACGTAGACATAGTAACAATTATCTCCTGTAGCGCCAATTTTATACATGGTACGGAATCGAGTCTATTGTTTGTTTACAGAAATGTTTGTACAAATACGCTAGTTTTATATTCCATCATAATAGTAGGTAGGTTCTTACAAGTAGCCAAGAGCAAGTCACCCCGCGTGGGAGGACCAGACGGTCCGGAGTTCGATGCCTTGCGTCATACAGACGTACCAACCTTCTAATCTAATGAACTTTCTTCACTTTTCGTAGTGGGAAACAATAACAATACCATAATTCTATCTTTCGAACTGTTTTTATTACGTTTTCCGTTAGTACAAATTGTTATAATGCGGTAAACCTAGGGGGGTCTATCTCTGGAACTACCTAGGTAACTATGTGATTCGTATTTACGGAAAAGAAGGATTCATCTGGTCGTTCGAAGATTTGGAGTTCCACACCAGGAAACTTTTGTAGTGCAGATACCATAGAAAGACTGTATTATTGGATATAAGCAGATCCTATCTGTTACTTATGTATGGATCGTATCCGCGCAAATTTTCAAATTTACTTTCGACATGAAAATCCGACGTCAAAACTCCGCGTACCTGGTTTTGAAAAATCTTTTACCCACGTGTATGTGTGAAGTGTTTTCTCGTATGATAGCATCTCAGCATTCCCATCACGTGTGACCGTTTACTGGCGGTTGCGATAGGCGCCTCTGCGCTCTTCTGTACCGATAAAACCTGCCAAATTGAGTTCAGGCTTTACTCTTTTTGTGCTCCAAATTGTGACTCAGCGCTTGCATTTTTTTTGGTCTTGCGGTGGCGTAACGAAAGGTCTGTATCTGGCGTACTTACGTTTCTACTGTCATATGCTAATTTGAGTCATCGTATCTGAATAGATGTAACTTTTTCTCCGGTAAATCAAGCAAAAGATTTCTGCTGGTAGTCTCTTCTCCTATGAAATAAATTATGTAGGCGCAGGTAAAATATAAGTTGGAGTTGGCTGGAACTTGAAACCAATCAAAGTTCACGCAAGTTATTTTCACTTAAAGTTGTATAGCGCCTACCTCGCTCCAGTTTCTAGCTTCTGATGAAAGGATTTTCCGATAAACTGTTCAAAGTTTAAAGTCATGGCTATTGCTCATTCTATACATAATTCATGAGTACGCATACATAAATACAGTACAAATCTGAAACATTATGTACCTAAGAGGTACAATACGAGTTACGAGAACATGGTACAAAAATCACTATGATAAGAAGTGGTGGCGTAGATGTGAAGTATCACATGTGTCTACTATAATACCTAATGTTAGTTTAATGTATTCTAGTTATCAAAAATTTCGGTACAAATAAAAGTAATATCTTTTTGGAAAGACCTTTAAAACAAATTAGAGTGACGGCGTACCCGGGGTACTTTAAATATTTTTACCAATTTTTTTTTTCTTGCCATCTTAATTCCTCATTTCACCTGTTTACAAACCATGTTCACCATGTACATCGAGTCAATTTCAAGAACATCCAACTGAAAACTTGGCACACTTTTCTATCGCTGTGGCGAACATTTTTTAGTGTAGCGGTAAAACTTGCCGCCGCCGTGTCGCAAGCTAAGCTTTTTGTACAACTTCTTTCCCGTAGACTGTAACGAACTAAGCTCGGTGTCAGTTTGCCCCTTTAAAGCCTCTTGCAAAACTCTAGTTCGAAACTTGGTCAATTTAAGTGGCTTGTATGTCTAGTCCAGAGTTACAAACGGGTATAAAGGTGTTCAGGTTTTCGTGGGCGTGTAACATTATACATTATACATTATAAGGTCAGCATAAGATTTAACCATTTTAGATTAGATTGAAAGCCATATAGGCCGCCGATAGCCCTGTACCTTATAGGTTAGTTGCTATAAGTAACTGATGGCCTATACTATTTATCTTTCTAACTTTCTATTCAAGAACAGGATTAGTTACACGGTGACATAATACAAGGGTCACTTCACTTTACTGTCTACTGGTTTACCGAAAAGGGCTATAAGGCAGGTAAGATAGGTATTTGTAGGAGCCAATTGTATTGTACCGTAAATGGATCGACACTAGAAAGGGTTACCTTTAAAATGTATGGAATGTCGGGATGGGTGAAAATCTGCTGAACTTGTGTATTGAAAAGATTTTGAAAAATGCCCCATGAAGTACGTTATCAGTTACATAGCTGAACTTGGGTGGGTCTCCCCTTATTGGGGGTACCTACCTATTGCTATACTTACTACGCCTGGCAATCGGATTCACCGGCGCAATGTAATATGTAGCATTCACAGGGTACGTTGCTGCCATTTTCCTGTATGAGATCCTTAGTCTGGAATTTAGTCCCTGTATACGAAAGTCTTAGTCTTAAAGTAGTGACGTTTGTGGTGATGCTATTCCGAGCCGGCATCACAAGATAATGAATGAATTTCAATGCCTCATGAATGAATTCGCTTAATTACTAAGCACCATTGATAAAAACAATTCCACCATATGTGCTTAATACATATGGATCGTGTTCCATACGTCCCCAATTATGGTAGTCGGAACATGGTGTTGACAACCTCCACGGAGTTCGGCACATTAAATTGAGCTAATAGGAGGACTCAGTGCAAAAAGCTGGCCAACTGAATTGTTTGTAGCAGTGACTTGGGTTCCGTCGTTTCTTTTAATATTTTACCGTACATACTACACATATTTGTGAAGATTTTACCACGGGATTCTACAAATAAATTTAACCCATATTCTATGTCTAACAAGCACGAGGTTTAATCGTAAACAATTTCATTTCCCGCCCCAACTTGAACATGGCGCCTGCTAATTACGAATCCTATGTTTGTGACTTTGCTAGCACAGTGTTTTTTTTAAAATGTTTCATGGACTTAAGGTTTAAAAGTATCCATACGTAACTTCCAGATATATGGTTTTTTCAGCTCCAAAGGAATGAACTGCTGTATTTTTGTAGTCACGTATACGTCGCCGATCGCAGTTATCCCGTGCTAAATATTGTGTAACATATCGTAAGGATCTCCAAAAGGACACATTACGTGGTTGAATTGTTATTCATGGGTTGACGGATCACACGGCCCATTGCTTGGCTCCGTGGGCCTCACAGCGTTTGCCAGCCGGTGATATCATCATGACATCCTATATGTACCCATATACAAATATTTATTGTGTCATTATTTTAAGCTTACTTCGACTCTTTGTTCGGATTTCATAAATGGTATGATTAGGGGTTTGGGGCGATTTCGTTTGTTTAATATGAACTGTAATTTTATTCGTTGATTACCTTTATTGACATATTCAATAGCCGTTATTACGTTTTTATAAAATCAATTCAAGCGGGTGTATTTTTCTTCTCAGATATTTTATAAATCATGTTGACTTGCCTTGCCTTAATAAAGACAACCAGCGTACTTTCATACTCCGTCAAATAACCCAAATATATCCCTTAAATCATACTAAAGTGATAGCTAGATCTTTAATCTAAGCCTGCCAATGTAGTAAATTAAATAGACCTAGGATTTTCAAATTATACAGTCTGAGTCACCATAAAGGTTACATGTTCTTTCCTAACACATCGTTTCAACTAGCACCTATCTCGCTAAGCAAATTTAGGTTAGATGGTCTAAAAATAGTCATACAGCTATGAAACATTTCCTTAAAAGGGTAGTCTGCGTTGCTGGATCCCGAATAAGGCTGTGTGTCGACAGGTCGTCTGTGGCGATAGCTCTAACTGCGATGCCTCATCGGCTTAGGGCCTGTACACATGAACCCAAAGAACAATTTTATGTACCTAGGTATTGCGGTATTTTGTATAATCAGTATAATAAAACATTTATAAAAACCTTTGATTAATGATTTTCGAAGTTTCTAAGTCAGTATCATTTTCTTTTAATAATAAAAATGTATGAATAGCTCGGCTGAGCTGTAGAGAGGAGGCCTATATCCTACAGACTGTGAATGTGGGCTGAGAATGATGGTGTTTGATGATGATGATGAATTGCTTTGCTTCGCTGATGTGTCATGGACTTAACACGTTTGATGGTAATGAGGTGTCTACCGTCTACGCTGACACCCGACACCTGTACCTCGTCGGGGATACCAACTTGGAGGCCACAACTTCGGCCTCCAACGAAAATATCTTGTGTTTTTTGAGGTAACTTATAGTTTCACAGTGAACACAACGGTAGCAGGTTTTAAAGTCCTAGTTGCGCCATCTGTTGAGTGCCGTTCCAAATAACGCCACGCTTCAGTTCAGTCGCTAGTCACCGCTAGGTTAGTATTATGTTCCTTGGTCGCTAGTGTGCCCTGGACTTTGCACGGAGCTGTGTCTGATGGTAATGAGGTGTCTACCGTCTGCGCTGACACCCGCGCGGGACACCCGACACCCGTAGCTTCGGGAATACCAATTTGGAGGCTATTTGAATAACAACCTTAGAGAAATGGTCTCATATTTGTTACACATTACTTTTTCAAACGTATTTTGTCTTGCATTCAATCTGCCTTTGATGGGTGAAATACTGCCTCCTCCTCGCGTCGTGATCCTCATTGGTTAGGATCGTCAGGGTTTGCAACCTACACTGAACTAAAGTAACAGCAGGTTATAAAAGATCTTGGAAGAATATGTTTTGTTGCTTCATAGATTTCGTCACCTAAATTGACAAAGTAATATACTAGTGTAACTTACAGAAATTTTGGCAGGCCCAAAAATACACATTTAATACATGGTACTTGATTTAAAATAAGTTCTTAAAACACTTAATTTTAAACTATCGCGGTTGTCTTACACTATTCATAGTTATAATTTTAACGGTTTGTTATCGACTGGATTGAATTCTTCGTTTCTCAATAAAATGAATACGTCGGTAAGAACTTTTAACTATGAAAAAGTTTAGAAAATATTTAAAAAGCCATGAAGCTACAATAAAGTGAATTGCATTGTATTAGTTTCAATACAATCTAAGTAACGGAGTGGGTCGCTCTGAGAATAATATTGTTATTCAGCACAAGACAAGGATAAATGGAAATCCACACTACGACTACGAGTACCTCCGTGAATTAGGTCAACATTGCTCCTATGCAACTAGTGTGCTCACTGGTCCAGATTGAAATTCTGCCTTTGTCATTCTGCCATTACTTGTTTGATTACCTTGAGCTTAAACGTGCTTTTGTGCTTGATTGTAAAATACTGTGTACCTTAAGCCCTCCGGCGTTGATCTAACGGCCCCAGGGGCCCGAATCTGTTGCAGCATTTTGACATATCGTGAAAGCGATATGCCCTATAAGGCTTCGGTTACGGTTTTTACCGTATTGGGAACAGTCCATTACAGTTTTTGTTACCAAAATCATACTCAATTTGCTTAGAGCCAGCAATGTAGGACCTTATCGCAAGCTATAAACCGTAAATACGCGCGTTTAAAAAGTTGTCATCTAACTGCCAAAAAGAAGAATAAGTCAAAAAACGGTATGGGCCTATTCTGGCTTGATTTTGGCGTAATCGGAACCAAATCGTATACACCGTCCTTTTCAGTATTTATGACACCGGTAGAAACAGAAAACATTTCCGCATATTGGTTCTAATACCGGTCACTCATAGTTCTTTCCATTCATTCAATTTCCTGTACTAAATTTTCTTCTGTCAGTTTTAGCTTTGTTTACTTTGCAATAAATTGAATTTGAGTATGTGAAAATTCGAAATATTCATTATATTTTATAAGTAATTGTTATATAAGAAATACACATGGGTTTCACGGACAACGGATACATACATACGTATTATAATATGTACGTGCGACGATGTCTGTGTCGATTGTTAAAATAGGTACAATTTTTTCAAAGTATTTTGCTTTAGTTTTTTACTTATATCCCCCTCATCCATTAACATGATGGAGTGTCATGCACAAATCGAACCCCGAAAAGTATACTCTGAGCGAAGGTTGGTACTATATTGAGCTAGAGCCTGATAAAGTGATAATGATAAGTCACCACGCTAGGATCGGTTCCGGAACAAAATATCAGTTACATTTTTTGATATAGTGGCAATTTGATGAAGTGAATGTCTTTCTCACTCTGTATGTATGTAATCATTGAAGCATTGCACCGATTCTTATTTTCTTTGATTGAGAATCTTACTATGGCTTATAACCCATTATTGTCTCTACCAATTTCAGATATACCTACGCTATCAGCCTGCTTACCTTACAAGTAAAGATAGTAAAGGGAGTAAATTTTGTAAAGGAGAACTTCTCGATGAATAATTTGAAGATAAAATTTAGTAAATAAAACTAATAAAGGTAACTTAAAACTATACGATTAGAATTTCTGAGTAGGAGCACCTGGAGCTCCATTTCTGAAACGTCGTAATTCGATTCATGCTGTAATTTGTTTCCTTCTAATTATGCTTGTATCCCACATTCTACTTTACATATCAATACCCACATATCCTTATAAATTCACAGAAAGGTGAGAATTAAATCTTAGAGTAATAGAAATTATAATACATTGGACCAGTCGTTGCGGACTCCCATACACGGAATCAAAATAAGCAATTTATGAAAATCTTTAAATTCTATCACAGTACCAACTGATTTTGATACACACAACAGTCTAGCTAGCATAGTACAGTTACAGATCACAGCGGCAGATAGAAAAAAGAACAAAGTAATAATATTAATTTCTGATTCCATTTTAGTTGTCATAAAGTGGCACGTGCGTTCTACCGATGAGGAAGAAGATTGTGCCGATTTCATTACCGAGTACCAGTTTAACCACAGGTGGTATGGATGGTATTCGCATTTAATCCACCACCACTGCAGCGAACGAAAAGCAGTGCTTCTTTTCAATTTAAAGGAGAAACGGAATGCCTACTGAAAAAGATATCTCATCTAAAGCGTTTTTCGGCTGGAATTGCTACGTGAGGATGATAAGAGAAGTAATAATAGATTTCGTCGCTGTTGACCAATCGTAGCATTTCCAGTAATCATCATCGTCGCAAACCTTGATTTACTTTGAAACTGTTTGTTTCCTGACGTGGTTTAATAATTCTTCACACATAATAATGTTATTTAGCGTTTGATCTTGTATTTTTTTTTTCTATGATTGTTGGTAACCTGATGAAAATATTTTTTCCTATTAATTTTGTTATTCTGTGTAGTCTCCTATAGTATTCCTCGTAAAGTCCAGATGCTTTTTAAAAGGTATGTCGATCTATAGTGGTGCAAACATCACTTTATAAAGCAACCTTATAGCTATAAACTTGGGCATAGTGTTTATCCTTTAATTATGTAAAATTTTAAAGTACATATCTCGTCTATTAATATTTTGTAGTTCAAACTAAGTAATTAACAAAGGGCTCTGCTGGAACTGCAAGTTTCTGGAAAAACGGTGAGCTTAAGGTTAATTTTCCATTGTAGAATCATACCTTTTAAAAAGGCATTCGGGCCGTTATATGAAAAATTCTCACGAACTCCTGAGCCTTACGAGGTTAAAGTCCTCCTATTGTAGCATCATAGATACTACAAACACTTGGGCTCCTAAAATTATGAGACTACGACAAGAACACGCATTTCATTCTTTTCCTTTCTCTATCTATTCGTATGCTGCTGGCACAAGGACATTGTTATTTTGAAAAATAGATAACTATGAACAAATAGGCACCGAAATGAGCACTAAAAGTTTTAGAAACCCCTAAACGATATTCCTACATATTATAAAAATTCATAAAAAGCAATGAAATAACAGCATGATGTGATACATATTATGATTCAATAGATGGCACTGTTAACATTTAAAACGCGATATCAAAATCAGTCCTATTTAGAATTATGGTTTCCTTAGCCTACTACAAAGCCTATTATGCTATATACCATACTACCTCCTTATAATTTTGTTTAATTTGTCTGCCTGTGTTCGAAAATGTCCGACTCCAATTCCTTCGTTAGTTTTACACCTATGTAGTTTCATAAGAATAGTATTGAAGTAATTTTAGAACCGTCAGCAATAAAATAAAAAATGTTTGTTGAATCTTCCCTCATACATACAAGTGTTCAGACGACAGGAGCTACCAGTATTGTTAGTCGATAAGCAGCCTATTTTGTCACGAAGTTTTTTGTAACTTATCATCTCGGTGAAGGTCGTTGATGGCGGAATCCCCTACTATATAGGGAGGGCAATCAAGGCAAACGCTCTTCAACTCTCCGGTAAAATTGTTGAGTAGGAAAACAGATTTTATTTCAAACAGATTTTTTATTGGATCAATAACAGACTTTAGCCCAAATTAACTTTTACCAGCAGTTCTTAAAGTAACTTCTTTCAGAGAGCAGCAGATGTTTTCTTATATAAGTTTCTTAGTATTGTATTTGAAGTACTTGCAATTAAAGCAATATTTTCATGTTTTATAATAGGAACAGTGCCAGATGTTCTAAGATTCGCATTTATATATTTTTTTGAGGACATCGTTCTGCAATAAATAATTGAAGTTTGTTAATATTTGGTCAATATTCTCACTAATAATCTACTATCCAACAATATATTCAAGCATCTAACCCAGTAGTGATATTTGCTAGCGTTGCTAGCATAATTTTATATTTTTTGTAAATAGGTATAGATACATACAAAACACCCAGACTGGATACAAATATTTTAGAATTAACTTAACAAACATTTATGTCCTGTAAGGATCGAGCCCCCACCCAGGAGGAACCCAAGAGCGTCGGTGGGCAAGAGTTCAGAACACCGGTCTTACAATGTAAGAACCGAGTTAGATCGTCGCCATGTACTAATGTGTTTTTACTAACTGCTCTTTCGTTGAAGGAATAACATCGTGATGAAACCCATATTCAAATTAAATTTGAATTTAGATGATATTTGAATGTGGCCCGACCCTCAGCGTAGAATAGAAGGCAGGGGTACTATCGACTTATCCCGATAGCATAGTGAACCACTTCGGTGCTACACCATCGGACAATCTTCACAGCCAGTCAGTCAGCCCTATCATTATAAAATTCAGCACAAATTTATGGGTTACGGTAGCTTAGCTAGCAGTAGTAGCATTTTGCCATACTAAAGATAAATTTTCACAATTTAGTTTATTTTTTTGTTTATGTTTTGATTTTTTAGACATTATGCAAGACGACAGCTCTATCAAAGACATCAACGTCAATCTTCCTTAGATTTCGTGACACGAAGTTACCAAAAAGTATAAGGAGGAAGTGTCTATGATTTGGCAGTCGTGTAAAAAGTTCTGTGGCCACGGTGGTGGCCCCGCCAAAGCGAGAAACGTGATAGTTTCCGATATACTAGACTGATCAAATTCTCGGGATATATTGTCAATAGTAATTTCATTAAACAGGCAAAGTTTCAGTTTTATAGCTCTTATCTTTTTATTATTTCAACGATGTCTAAAATCCGCCAATCCAATTTAGTCATTGACACACTGATGATCATCAAAATTTTTGAGTACTTCCTGAAGTGCCAGAAAGCTGAAATTCGTTATCGATTGTTTAATCGATGGGATGTTTATCCCATAAACCCCCCACAACCTTCCAAATTGAGGGGTTAAAGTTTTAATGAAACTTTCTAGGATTTTCATGCTAAAAGTTTCATTAAATAGATATTTGGTATAAGGACATAATATAATACAGTACGCGAATCAGTATTTTATAAAATCACTCTACGCTCTACCCTCTAAGAAAAGGGGGGCGGAAGTGGTTCCCCTTCACTACAAAACCAATGAAATCCGACCAAAAACATTTAAATGCCAATTTCTTTTATAAACCCTACATATTTGTTAAATGTATGGTTTGCTGTTTCAGCAGAATGAAGACAATAACAATTTGACTGCGGAAATTAGACTAAATGCGCCTTTTCGAAGGAAGAAGTTTTTCTTTCGTTTGGCCAAGCCGTATATTTTAACTAAGATGTAGGTAAAGCTTGTAAGACAGTTGGTGTACTTAGGGCGCGTACATTGAGAAGCTTGGCTCTATTTTGAGGTTTGATGTCTATTTGTTGCGCTTTGACTATATCTTGACATGAAAATGTTTTTGGTGGGATTTGTTTTTCGTTATATCATAGGTTTGTTTAACGTTTAGCAACACGCCGGGACTGGAGGCCGTGTTTACCATGTTGACTATATCGACGTATCTATCAAGATTCTGGAGTACCTGATTTAGACCATAAAGAAAGTCCACTTTAACAAAAATAAAACAAAAACATATATTTTGATATCGCAAAGGGTAAATGGAAGAGATCTCTTAACGGGATAAATCCGCCTTTGCGCCTTTTATGTTTTACAATACTTAAATTAATAGTATTAACAGGATTATCACCACGATTATGTTTGTTTTTACCTCGATATTTCGAATCGGTTTCACGCTCCATAGTCACGAGTAGACTGTTTTGGCGAATATTGTCATCCTGCTAGCGGCAAACCTATCTGTCTACCCTCTTTCTGATACATCGACTGCGATCCGTTCGGTTGCTCGTACCACTACTATCTTATGTTTCACTTATTTCATTGCTACTGTTAACTTCTGTGGTACAATAAAGTTATTACATTCTGCTACTGCTACAGCTACATCAGTCCATTGCTGGACATGAACCATACTCACCACGCTTGACAGTCGAATTGGTGAGCGCAGTGCAAGATTTTGTAGATATTCAGCGGAAACGCTGCTGCTCGTTCTTGGATTCATCCCTTAGTCGCCTTATACAACACCCACGGGCAGAAATGGATTGATGCTAATCTAAGGCGACAGCCAATGTTATTAGAACTTATTACCTCCATAATATAAAAATGGAAGCCGAAATCAGATTGTCGATCAACTAAACTATCCTACTCTTCTGCGGGGACTCAACATTCAAAGCTAAAGTTGTTCAACATAATGAGATGTTTTTGCAGATCCATAGCAAACGAGCATCGTGTTGTTTAAAGTCTGAGAGCTCATTACTTCATAGTATAAAGCAAAATTCGCTTTACGTGTCTGTTTATTTTAAAAGATAGAGTGATTCATGAGGAAGGTTTATATGTACAATATTGGCAAAAAACGACTACTTTCAACGGGAAAACGAGTTACAGCGGGCGGAGCAACTAGGCGGGTGGCTTGTCTTACCTAGAGATATCACTGCTGTGAATAGAATGTATAAAAATGTCTCAGTTCTGCGGAAAACGAGTAGAAGAAAACCGCCGCAAAATCCCTTACGTAGTCTTAAAGATCTCGTATAATGGAACCTTGGTAAATAAAAAGACATAGTTCCTACTCAATGGTATTCTTGACGTACAAACAGCTTTAGAAATAAATACATGTCGGGACTGAAGTTTGCACCCATTTTCAAGCAACACTATTTTTAGTTAAACATTGAACTTGGCTACCAACTTCTACATTTATGTTTGTGGTGGGACTATCTTTGTTTCAAAAAAGCCTTACTAATAACAATTCTCCTTGTTCAGTCGATCTTTTTTGTAAAAAAAAATGCCCAACACTTCGCCATATCGTTTTGGACCCCATCACTAAACGATATCGTTTTTTTGACATAAAATAGCTATTGCAGTGTATCTTATTTTGACGTAAGTTTATGCCAAAAATATGTCCTTATTCGGGTAAATCATTCAAAATTGAGTGAATGATATGAATTTTTTGACCTACGATTTCGAACACACAGACATATGCAAAAAAAATTTTGTATACATAGACTGCTATTAACCATATCTTTTTTTTGTTTACTACAAAACTATAAATGTACTGCTAATTCGGCGCGATTTGTCGTCAATTAGCCAGAAACTACCCATATGGTTTTCCATATCGTTTTTTGACGTATCGTTTTTCACACAGATTCGACCCCCAGGTCCAAAATTGTGGATCCTATAAAAAATAACAGTGTTTTTACCAAAAATTAGACGCGCGTTTAGTGACTTTTAAAATATTTATCCATGGGATTTGACGTTTTTACTTGTCAAGTTATTTAGAACAATATTAGACTTTTTTAGTAATAGGTACTCGTAACACCGTTAATTAATATCTATCATCAAAAAAAGCTTTTCGAATCGTTTTGCGTTTAAAATATCTCAAAGAGTTAATTAGCCAATGAAAATGAACAACGCTCCCTAAGGAACACCGAAGGAGAGGCCGAAATGTAACCATAAAGGAAGATGTTGACAAAGTAGTCAAGTTTGTCGATGGGAACAGATCGAATGAGAACAGTTTTACAAAATGAAAAAGGACAATATTCTGCTAAAGGCAGTCACTTTACTATGCAAGGCGAGACGAGGCCGAGCGAAATGCAAATACAACCACTCTGCAGTCTCCGAACGCCCGTCTCCCTTTGTGCGGCTGATTGTGTAATATTTCAATGAACGATCGATTCAGAGTGTAAGCAATCTACTACATCTACTATATAAGTCCCTTTAAAGTTATCAGCGCCTATATATCCCTAGCCCTACCTACCTAGCTCTCCATAGGTTTTGAGGATTATATATATAGGTGCATAGGTGCGGGACACTGAGTTGTCCAACGACCCAATAATTGACAGAAAGGTCTATAGAATTTGAACATAATTGTTTAAATATTGCTGTAGCGTAATTCACGCCTCGATCCCTTGCGGGGTAAGCAAAGAGTAAACGGTTTTGATCGCCTTGTCCGACAAATATTTGAGTCAGTTCAGAATGTAGTGTACTTGCTACAGCGCTATGTCAAGTTTATGAAAAAAAAAAAACGTTTACACAGTATCTAAACTTGACTTCGTATGTTCGCACAGGTAGGTATCCGAAACTTGCTACCTACCTACATAAACCGAATCAGTGCGGGTCAATGAATTCGTAGTACGAGTGGAAAAGATGCAAATGGGCTTCGGTTGAACCCAGATCAAGCAGCTTAGCATTCTGTGCTCGGAGTGGGTTCCAAACAAGCGTTTTAACGTTCCTGTTGCGCGGGCTGAAGGGATTTAGAGCAGGAAAGCAATTCTAGACTTAATTATTCTGCAGAAAAAAATCTTATCAAACGTAATAGATTCGTATGTAATGTCCACACATGTCGGAAAAGTTTGGAGTCCTAAGCGATATACATTTTCAACAAGCAATTCCACCTTCACCTGTAGAGCGTGCGGAAAGTTATGCCGCTCCCGCATCTGCTTATATAGCCATGAAAAGTCTTGCCTGAACTGATTAAATCGTCTGTCGCAGACGTATACGGCAATGATGAAGCGATATCAGCCGCACCTCAATTAAATTTTTCTTGTCAACTGTATAATAAAACAGTTTAAGTTGAGTATGTAAGGAAAGGAGGTAAAAAATTCATAGATATAGTGCAATTGCATCCGAGCGCATATTGAGCAGCCTGCAACTGCAGGCTGCAGTCGCTTACGTAACGTTGCATCGGTGTCCCGCGGTTGCTAAGCGATACGACATAATGCAGTTGCATTTTATAACCCGAAGAAGCTAGTGAAATTTAATTTTTCCTCAGTTTTCTACATATAAACGAATAACAAAACCTGATTAATCTTATTTAACTGTTTGTTGTACACAATAAAATACAAAGGAAACAGCAATTCGAACAATAGACCACAGGTCAGCTTATTTCTAAAAAGAAATCTCTTCCGGCAGACCTAGGGTAAAAAGACGACATAAAGTAAGGAATCTTCTCAATTTCTAACATTTATGTAGCGCCTAATTAGATTGTTGTCTTGTTACGATAAACTTTGTAGGATGATGTCAGAGGTTATGTTTGTTTACCGATCTCCCAAGCTACTTGCATAATAACAAAAGTCTAAAAGACATTGTGTGGAATGCGGGGTATGCAGGTGGTGTCGATGGTGCAAGTGACTCGGAACGAAATATCCGTCGACTGCAGCCCGACGAGTCACGCTCTGAATATCTCAGGCATGCGACACGATCTCCACGTACAAACGGATATCTAGCAAGCGAATTTCTGCGGATCCAAGGCCCTTTTAGGTGCATCCTGTATGTGCACCGAGGCTGTAATTTCATTTTCAGTTAGTAAAATAAAATCTACCTAACTATATTATGCCATTATTCCTTTAAAAAGTGGCCGCTGCTGTTGCATTCTATTTATATCGATCAGTACCAGCAGTTCGTCTTCTGAAAAGGGAATATGAAGAATGATTGTTTTGAATACCAATATCACCAATGTTACGCCATCTCGCCTCCGAAACGTATTATCTAGCTTTAGTTCCTCTTGTAGCCTGTAGTAACAAAAATCTGAAAATTACTTAAATATGGACAATCAGCTCGTCGCGTTTAGTTTCGAGGTCTGATTTACGCTGCTCCTTGAACTCGCGGCTTCGCCTCTTTACAAGTAACAATACAAAGTTAGCCAGTTAGTATGGCAGTACTCGTCCGGTCGGAACAAAATGCTCGCTCACTACAAGATATTCTACCTTCTACACACTTCGATACGTGGTATCGGGTGGCGAGTAGTGACCGCAGAAGCGCGTGCGCAGGACATGATTACACGAACTACTCCTGATGCCACGCAGGTGCATACTATACGACTATAACCACAAGAGCCCACTGCTGGACATGGGTCTCCCCAATTGGGATATTATCTTACTTACATTGCAGGTGGATTGGCGAGTATTGAACTATGTTCCTTAGGGAGAGTTGTTCAGTTTCATGGACTGGTTCACCCCTTAAAATACTTGCAGCTATTTTTTTTACACCCTGTATATTCCTCAGATTCATCCGCTGTTAGATTGGGTGATCTTAACCCCGGGGTGTAAAAAACTTAGAAAATTGACTTTCTTAACATGACCTTTTTTGCGTTTTATATCATGTTTGATAAATTCAACAAATTTGACGGAAGACGGACATTATTGTTAAAAATAAACAAATTAAAAGTTATTGCAAGGAGCGTTTGATTGTTTTTTATTGAATTGATATTAATTATCTACTAGGTACATTGAATAACAAGATCGGAATGAAACAGAGTGCAGTAGAATTAATTTATCCAGGCCATTGGTTTAATAAACGACCTCTACTCCACTTATCTCATTGTCGCGATACGTAAATAATACGGTTACGTAAACATGGAACTGGACCTAAGGATCAAATTGTGATCGGAATTCCAGATGCAAGGAGAAAGTCCCAATTCATATATAAAAGCTTTTAACACGAGAAAGCTCTACATTGCCTCGAAAGGGCGCATAGAACGCCCACGCCTCTTAACACCTTGACTGCGCCAGATCGATCCAAATAGGCCTAATATCAACATGTGTCAATTTTATAAATGGGCCGGACTGGCTGACCGCTTTGATCGTGCCGCACCGTGGGATAGGCCGAGGCGGGCCTGCACTTAGGCCAGGTACACAAGTCACTTTTATTCTTTACTGACGTTATTCTTTCATTTGAGTAATACAAATGGGTTTTGCATAAAACTCAAGTAGTTAGAGGGACATCCATAATTTATAGTCTACTTGCGTAGTAGTGTAGAATCGTGTGGTAAGGATGTGGGTGGAAGGAAGTTATGACAGATGAGAAAGAGGTACTATTGTATCTCTGCGTAGTTCTCAGTGAATCGAGTACTAAAACTCCTACATATCTGCAAGTTGCCGTGTATCAAAAGAATATCTTCATGAAGGTGAACTCTACATACATCCAGGAATCTCTTTTCAAATGTTAACCAAATGGAAATGCCAGTTCACGTTAGGGCGCCATGTTGAATATTTTATAAGCCTACTGCCTGCAGTTTGGGAAGTCCACTCTCTCCAGTTTCGATAAAGGAGGTTGCTAAGTAGTATTGCAATATAGTTGGTAATGAACTGATGATGCGTTCTTAATATACGGAGAATACAGAAAAATAGTAAAGTTAAGGTAAATCCTTAGTAAGGAGCCTCTGAAAATTTTTATTGGAACACAAACTATCAACGGCCTTTTATGCTTGTTTACAAGTTCTAACTTCCATCAACATTTTGACGCAGTAACACGACAGCAGATAATACGTTATCCCAGTGTAAACCTGACCCAGGGCGTTCGCTGTCCATTCGGCACTGATTGATATTGATAGCGGATAACCGACGGACGGGACGCGGGCCTCGGACGCCGGTCGCCGGCCGCGCCATCTAGATTAATGCGATGACATTCGTTTTCTTGGCCGCGTCACTCAGTAGCGTCACGTGTCACGCGGCCTAGGGAGACCGTGTGAACCGGGCCTTATAATTGGGTTGCGTATTGGAATCCTGTGGAAATTTGACTTTATTGATGATTAGTGGATTTAGTTTATATCACATTGTGATAAATTTTGTGTTTATTGTTGCAGGTATGTACGAGATCGCAGATCAGAAAGAGGTTAAAAGATATTGACTTATTGCGAGTAGAGCATACGTATGGACATGAGACAAAAGCAGGAGAAACAAAGGTGGTAAAGCGTCTCGCTCGAGCTTGTATTTAGGAAGGAAAATATCGCAGGCGAGTGCAAGACGGGGGGAAAGGAACGGGGGAGTAAAACTGTGTTTTTATAGCGACTTAATTTCCGCAGCCAGTGCCTGTTATCAAACTACAGGCTACAGGCTAATAGTAAAATTCTTAGTACATTGCGTAAAGCTGGTTTAATTATGAGGTAATAAGGGCTAACCAACTGAGAGCGTCAGTGGCCAAGTGTTTAGGGCACCGTTCTTACAGTAAAGAGCCAAGATCCCCGCTATGTACCAATGTGTTTTTACTCATGTAAATTTACCGACTGCTCTTACGGTGAAGAAAAACATCGTGATGAAACCCACATTCAAATTAAATTTGATTTCAGATGATATTTAAATGTGCCTAGGGTTTGGGCCAGGTTAGCCTCCGGGTTGCAGAGGTAAGATGTCAGTCGTCCTGTTGTGTAAGAACTTGGGTTTCACGTCAAATCCCCTAGGTTAAGTACCCGACTCCGACAGAGAACGGGATAAGGCAAGAAGAATGATGCTGTGGCAATGTAGGTACATTGAATTTTCCCTGTAAATTTGTAGCCTGTAGTTTGATAATACTGACCCAGGCTGCCGTGTCGCCTCTGTAGTGTGACTATAATAATATCGCAGCGGTCTGTCAGACCCATACTACAATTGAAACCTTTGTCGCTGCGCAGCGTCGTCCATCAAGTGCGGTTTTAGTATGGGGAGTGACGTTTCTAGTATGGATCTGACAGACCGCTGCGAAATGAGAAATATTTTTTTAACGAGTATTTGCACCTGGGAGTGTTTAATACCGTTCCAATACTCTACCAGCTGAGGTACCGTAGTTTTGGGACTGAAAACGACCTACCTTGTACACTCTAGTTAATTCTAATATTGATTATTGTTTGCGCCCTTTAAATGTCGTGACCTCGACTCCGAGCTACCGTCTTTTGCGGCTCAGACGGCACTGTGACACTTATTGGACTAAATATTGAATTTATAGCCTATTACAATTATAATTGACCGCGATACGGTAGGATAGGAGCGAGATAAGGAAATATTTGCTACATCGTGTTCTAGCAGTTTATTTGTTATATAGAGATATAAATAAGTGTCTATGGCACATGCATAACTCGTGACATCAGTTGCAAGTAAAATATTTACTAGAGAGTTATTCGTAGAGGATCCGTGGCCAGGCGGTTAGGCACCGGCCTTACAATCGTGAGACCCGAGTCCGATCCATGTACAAATTTGTTTTTACCTACTCACGCTCATTTACCGACCGCTCATACGGTGAAAGAAAAACATCTTAATGAAACCCACATTCGAATAAAATTTGAATGAAATGTTATTTGAATGTGACAGTCAGGTCAAGTTAGCTTTCGGGGCAGAGGGCAGATGGCATTCGTTCTGTTTAAAACTTCCGCATCCCCTAGATTAGGTAGTCGACCCCGACAGAGAACGGGATAAGACAAGAAGAATGATGAGACTCGTAAAAAGTTGTAGTTTATGGAAAATAGGTTCAACACTCTTCTGACATAACCTGGCCTGGGAATCTAGTTTTTGAAGGGATTACTTACGCACAACGTTAGGTAAAACTCACACTCTTATTTTACTATGATTTTTTTATATTGAACGTATCTTTTATGACGTGATTCCGCGGTATCTTTGACGTCATAACAGCAATCCAGCGTAACAACTCCGTATAATTGGATACCTAGGATTGTTATCGACATTCAATTAGCCAGGGGCTCCAATTTCGGCTAATAGTTCTTACCTGTAGTAACACCTACCCACGTCGATAACCACGGGATTGAGTGACTAAAACTGACTCGAAATTATAACTCACCACAGTATGGTACCTAGGTACCTAAACTGTATATCAATCAATCAATCAAATCATTTATTTGCTCAAAACACGGTGTTATATGGATGGTAAATAAACAAAAAAGTTCGTATGTAAATGAATAAATAAAAAATTACGAAGTTAGTATGAAAATCTCAGTAAATGTCAAATAAAAGGCTTATCGGGAGACATGACATGTCACATGTCAAATAAATTTTATTTATGTAATATTATCTAGCTAAGAATTTTGACGTAACAAAAATCCGTATTCGCGACTCGCTCTCAGGAGCAGTGTGGTTTTCACATATACCACGGCTACTTATTGATAGGACTATATTCTCATAATAGTGCTAATTTTTTCATACACGCCGCTACTTGGCCGATACTACTACCGATATTGTATCGTCACAGTATATGAAAATAGACAAGTTAAACTGCAAAAACGAGATTTTTTATTCCTTATTCCGATTATACTTACTGATCATACCTTCAAAGTTGTAGGTAGTCGTCCCTTTCCCTCAGTAATTAATGCATGTAGTTAAACATACAGGGTGTAAGGGACGGTGTAACGTAAACTTTGCCGGCGTGATCAGACCAGGAAACTGAACAACTTTTACTATGGAGACTATGGTAGAAATAAATAAAAAAAATTCGAATTTCCATACCAAGTCAGTCAGTTGATCGGGAATTTTCTATGGGACGTCGAAAAAAATTTTCACGTTCCCCAACATAGCCCCTATAGAAAAAGTTGTTCAGTTTCATGGTCTGATTGCGCCAGGAAAGTTATCGTTACACCATCCCTTACACCCTGTATACTTACTTAGGTACCCACCGATAGGTATTTAGAGTATTTGTACAACCTAGGTTTACGATCGCGTGAGTGTGCTTGAAACTTTCAACTATTCGTTTAGCTTCGACCAACTGCGATAATTGCCTTTTTTAAACGCTTCCTAGAACTAGGTTTAACACTACTTTACCCTAATTAGAAAATGCTTTTAAATGGCTTTGAAACCCCGTTTCCCGTTTATTTACCATTAATTGATTCTTTTAAGATATAGGACCTATCTGTTTTCTGTACAGGGTTCATAGAAAGTTGAAATGTTGGATTATTTTGTAGTCTTTGGGTATTTCTACGCATGATTCTGAACAAGTTTTACTATGCTGCCCACCTGCGAAACCGCTAAAAAATTGGGTGTTCCATACATTTTTGCCAAGAAGGTATAATTCTTTCTATGGTACACCCTATTTTTGCAATTTCGCAGGTGGCCCCATAGCAAAAGTGGTTCAGGATCAGGTTGTATTTAGATTGTAGTTTGTTGATTGTTGGATTGTTTTATAATCATTCTTACATTAATCTACAAAACCAATGAAAATTATTCAAAAGTTAGAACTTCCAGAAAAAATAAAATTTCCATAATCGCTTAAATATGTAATCCAAGTTCAGTATGAAAATGTAGATTAAATTCAATACCATTCAGTTTAAGCGAAAGAAAAACCCAAGGCGCAAATACACGTAACAGTAGCTAAAACAACATCCAAAACAACCAGCTTACAACAAATAAGTAGGTACACAATATTCATTATAGAAATGACGAAGTTCATAGGTAAATTGTTTATACTGTGACCTCATCCCAAACAAAACGTGGCGCCTGAAAGTTTTCCCAAAGGAAAAACTTAAATCGCGCGCCAGAGACACAGTAGCCAACAACTACAACTGAAAACAAATTTTCAGTTAAAACTTGTTGCTGTTAATTAATGAGTCGAGTTGCACCACAGCTCCCTCTGGCGAAATAATTTGATCATTAAAAGTTTCGCACAAAAGTTGCGTTGTTTAAATCAACGTTCGTTTGGTGTTTTGTGAGCCCCACCGGGAGGTATTATGTGAAAACTTAGAGCAAGGAATGTTTAGAAAGAACTATGGAAACAACCAGGATGAAGCTATAACTTGTCGTAATCAGACTTGGTGCACTTTAACACACAAACACAACCTAATGTACAAAACACGCTACTTACATTCTGCATCTTATTCAGATTTAAAAGCCACTAATACTTAATAAAGTACCTACATATTATGTCGTAGAGTGTCTTCAAAACATTTTGACGTGTTAATACCTAACACCATTTTGAAAACTTGCAACAGTGGCGGGTTCGAATTCTGCCTGCTATGTGTAGGCATTTTTTTCGGGTTCTCTAAAAACTGCATTTTGTGCAGGAAGTTTTGATTTGTCCTGCACCAAGTCTGATAGCAATGAATTTCACGTAGTTTCATTCAATTGTTCATACTGTACACCTCTATCAAACTTCCCTTCTCTGAGCGTGAACAATATTAAATTTTCCTACCGTGTGCTAAAATTTACAGCTGTGCTTCTGTTAAAGTTTAATTTATTTGGAATTGGAAGATATTCGATTAAATATAGCCGTAAATTTGATATTGAAGCGTAAAGCAAGTAATTAATTTATTCGTTGTTTGTAATACAGTTAATTTACTATCTGTGTTTACCTTGAATTAAACTCTTGGATTTTATTTTAGTTTTGGAGAATGCGTTAACAATGTGACTTTTAAGGTGCTAGGTATATTCACTACTTCTTTTTTATCTTTCTGAAATCTTACACAACAGTGGCCACGAGGAAGGAAAGAGATTCATATTATAATCAATATTCGGTGTTTTTTATTGATTGCAAACACTTTGCCATACGTTAAACTGGGCTCAAATTAACATACAATACGTTTTTTTATTCGACCACACATGTCAAACAAGAAATCAGACCAGCTAATGTTTATCATGCAATATAGATCTAAATACCAATAGATCGATTATATTGCGGATATTAGGACTATAATACTCTTGCATATTAATTAGTTACAAGTTAATAGTGTAGGTTGGGTTAAATATAAGGAATATTGGAGTAAATTACAGTAATTTAGAGCTAATGAGCGTACTGGAGGTTGCGTAGGTGATAAAAGGCATTCTTATTCTTTAAAAGTTATGGTATAAATAATGGTAGAGTATAATTTTTTACATTGTTTTTACTATCAGCACCAAGTTCAATCAAGAGATTATACACCCCCGGTTCTTCTTAAAAACTCTGTGGGAAACCAGCGTGTGTTGATATTTAATAGACGACTTCTTGTACGGTCGCATGCAGAGAAAACGGACCCCCCCCAGTGACGACATCTATGGCAACATGTAGGAAACATCACAACACGAGCAGTGAGTGGTGATTGGTCGATAATGTCACAATGTCTAAGTTCAGCGACATTCTATTGGTGCTTTTAGTCAAAGTCGTGACTAGCAGCGCCATCTGCGTCAGTTTCCTTCATATTTTTATCTTTATATTGCGAAAACACTTTGAGTATTTCACACAAATCATGTGACAGACAGATAGCCTAGTGGTTAAGAAATGGGTGCTCGTTAATGATGTTACTGGTTCGAATCCCTACTTCTGTGCCTTTTTTTATGTCACATATTTTTGATTTTAATTTTGTTTGCGTTTTAATAAAATTATTTTGAATATCCAGGTCACATTAAATAACATTGATAGAAAATGGTAGAAAAACAAAAAAGACTGATTAGTAACTTTATTCAAAAACAAGTTTCAGTTTACATATTTACGATAATTCTAAATTAAAATACATCGTTATTTATTATACAGATTGTAATATTTCCAATCACTTGTCTATGACTTTTTACGAGAGAACAAACATGTTATCCAAGATAACAATTTTACGTCTCAAGTAAAAATTAAAAAAACACAAAAATCCGTGGAGCCAAATGATTTTTTTAAGCACCGCATTTAGTTACGGAGGGGGTAACCGTCCATTTCAATGACGTCCTGTAATCGGCTAGGCATACTATCTAATAAATTAGAACAGATATTGCTACGCCGCATTAACTCCCATGTCCTTTTAACTTCTTGTTGCAAACTTTCAACGTTTCTTATTTCACTGGTATCCCAGTTCAAAACCATTTGGCCCCATAGATTTTCTATAGGATTTAGATCCGGACTTTTAGCAGGCCAATTTATGGTAGTTATTTCATTTTGTGATGACAGCCACTCCATAACAATTCCCGAGCGATGTATCGAGCAATTATCTTGCACAAAATAAATTTGCCCTTCTGGATATATTGCACGAACTGATGGCAACATGCATGACGTCCCTTAATATTTGTAAATACAGTTGAGCTGTCATGCGGCCGCCAACTTCAGTCAACTCTCCAGGTATAATGGACATCCAACCCCAATAACCTGGAAATAAAAATAATTAAATATAATAACTTGCCAAAATAACAAATTCAAACCTATACTTGTGTAAGATAACTAAAAAAAGTTTATTTTTAAATATTATGTAACTAAAATACCTTAATTACTTAAATAAATTCTGCTACTACTGAAATAATGAATTATTAAAACAAAAATGAATAAATTATGATAAATATGCTCACCTAAGGATATTCTGCCACTGGTTCTTAGCGGTAAAACATTTTGTGGATTATAACGCTGTCCTCGTCTTCTCCACAGTATCTTTCGTCCATCTTTGTCCGATTTAAAACATTATTATTCTTCCAATCGAAATTCAAATACTCCCTGGCGAATCTTACTCTAGCTTGACGGTGAGCATCGGTAAGTTTAATTTTTTTAGCTGGTCTGTAATAATGGATCCCCGCAGCATGTAAATGTCTCCGCACTGTATCCAACGAAATCCCAAACAACTGTGCAGTTGATCTCGTGGTCTTGAAGGACTCATTGGTATGGAGTCTTACAATTTCACGGTGACGATACGTTTCATCAGTATAAGGCACTGGTCGCGGACCCTGTCTTTCACATTTTACATCACCAGTTTCCTGGTATCTTTTTATCCATCGACGAACTGTGTTTCTCTGTAAAAATAAAAGCAATTTATTCCGTGAACTAATCCCAACCCTATTATCAAACGAATTAAAATATAAGTATCGCTTATAAAAATAGTAGCAAAACTTACCGCTACTCCCAGTTCTCGAGCAATACTCTTAATGCCTCGATTTTGTTCAAAAAGCACAATAATCTTAGCTTTCAAAAAAACCGATAATCGAGCCATAGTTGTTAGTTTATAATCCAAAAACTATCCGAAACAGAATGCACACGTAAGCGGTAGCGAAGCTAGCTTGTGAACAAAGCGAAACACCAGAAATTAAGTTTAACATTTTATAAATTTTGCCTACCCTCATATAATTACTAAGAGTTCGACACATCAAGAAAGATTACTGTGACGTCATGCACAATATGAAGTAGAAGGGAATTTTCGCCACTCTTAGCAAGAGCTCGGTGGCGCAGTGGTTTAGCGGTAAGGCTCGAGAACGAAAGAGTCTAGGTTCAAATCTTGTGACCAAAATGTGTTTTTCGTATTTTATTGTTTTTTCACCAAGTTTCTTGAAATCTATCTATTTATCCTAGCAATACCCAAGGCTTGGATGAATTCGAAAAACAAGTTTGTGACAAACAAACGATACGATGGCGGCGGTGCAGTAACTTAACGCCAGATGGCGCCAGGCAACAGAGATGTTGTCTGGCTCCATTTATAAAGAGAGGGGTCCGTTTTCTCTGCTTGAGACTGTACCCTTAGTGTAATTTGTAATAGGATAATATTATTCAAACTGTTGCTATTGCTCTGCCTACCCCGCTAAAGAATAAAGATGTGATTTGTCTGTGTGTGTGTGTCTGTGTGTGTGTGTGTGTGTGTGTGTGTGTGTGTGTAATTATACTATTCCAAGCCATGCTGGCACACTAAATAAAATATGATTGAGTTGTCCATTAGTTTTTTCATGTCATCACCTTAAATACTGACATCTCTAATCAAATACCTACAAAGAAACATCGAACCTAATAAGTATCATTTATCTAGTTCACGCACGACAGTATCAATATTTTCCCATGACTATAATCCGGTTAACGCATCGACACGAGGATTACGTCCACGCCCACGCGTGGCCGCGGCGCCCACGCAACTTTCCATACAAGGGCGTCTTACGGTAACTGCTGGGAATTTTTGACAATTTCCGACCTACTTGCATGGTCAAAAATTAGAAGTAATTACCATCGAGGATTTTTATCTGGTAATCAATTTAGCTTTCAATTAAGAACGTGAGAGCCAGTAGTGAGATATACTTACAGTAAATACTAGTAGTATTAGGGCCGAGACACTAGGGTAAATTGAGTCGTTGGACGACCCGGTGTTCCACACGAAAAGAGAGAGAGAGGGCCGAAACACACCGGTGTGGCTTGCAGAATTTTACTGTATGTGAATGATAAATTGTGATATGACAACTTGCTTGGAAAAAATCTAAGATGCCATATTCAAATGTGATACTACGCATCTACGCCACCACGTCCTATCATGGTGATTTTTGTACCATGCATTGTACATAATGTATGTACAACGCAAAAACATACTTTAAGTATTAAGCGTTTAATTTAATAATTTAGGCGCAGGCACGATTCATGTCATTCATGTGAAAACAATCGAAATCAGCCGAAAGATTGACTGGTCAAAGCATCAAATCTTTTGGAGTATGCGCGGTAAGCCAACTCGCGCCTTACGCCGACTCGCTCTTTACTTACATAGATACGTACCTATATTCCCTTCTATGGCAAAACTGTCTAAGGTGACCTTTCACTCGCATCAGTAGGAACTAGTTATAATCGCAATAATAATATCGTAATTTTCCTCCTAACTAGCTGGCAAAGCGACAAACAGCGGCATTAGTTTGAAGTGTGCAATAAATACAACAGCAATTAAGATTCTGTTGTTTATTGGTCGTAATGTGACTTCCAACATTCGCATGCCATAAACTGATGATATTCACCAACAAGCGGACGATCACGGGTAGCTCCACTGCGCTCCACAATGAGTCTTGGACTGCGCTCGCCAACCCGCCTGCTAAAGGTGGTACTAATGTTTTATCCTTGCCTTATGCCGTTCTATGTCGAGGTCGGCTACCTAACCTGGGGGGTTTGACGTGGAACCAACTTTTTATGTACAACGACTGCCATCTGAGTTCTTTCTGCTCGCAGGCTATCCTGGCCCGAATCCTAGGTTAATTTACATTGACTAATAAATACAAGAATCGTTTATTGGTCTTAATGATATTCCCCAACAAGCGAACGGATGGCTCCACTGCTCTCCACGGTTTTGAAAAATAAAAATTAGAGATTCCTGTGGCTCAAAACTCCTGGAGTACTGGCATCCGAAACCAATTTCAGTCTGTTATTTTGGGTAATACTTTCTACTGTACTAATTGTGTACAATGTCATGTTTTTGCGTTCGAAAAATATCGTTGAAATACGGTAGATATTAATATCATATTCCAAATTCGAAGCACGTCGGAACTAATTAAAATTACGTTCAATTTTGAAGAGAATATTTTGAGAGAGTTTGGAGTACGTGTCATTTTGAAATGAATTCGAGACCCAACTGGAGCTACCATCGATAACATCAGCGACACCCAATAAATACTGTCCATGGCGACATTACAACGGTTATTCCGGGAAGTGACCTTTGCGATGGCGCAATGGACACGCGCCAAGTCTCGCCAACACTGCCGGGTTGCCGAAACGAAACACGCTTTGATGTCGATCGGGAAGCTGGCTTTCATTCATGGAATAGACAAAATATACATTATTATTTTGAGGTGCTTATATGAGTATGATCACACTAATACCCCGTCCTAGGATTCACTGCGTCATGGACATAGGCGAAACGCACGACGGAGCGCTAAAATATCGCAGTGGTCTGTCAGATCCATACTAGAAATGTCAATCCCCACACTAAAACCGCTCATCCGCTGTCGACGCAGCGCTATCACAGCATCGTCCGTCGAGTGCGGCTTTAGTATGGGGAGTGACGTTTAGTATGCGATATTTTACGGTTCCGTCATGCGTTGAACGTGCGATCCGCCACGTCAAATACTAGTCGGAAGAAGATATAATTTAAATTAATCATAGCTTTGAAAACTCCTAATAGAAGTTAAAGTTGAAGATAATTCTAATGCAGCAATGATATAACGTGATAGGATTACGAAAAAGTTGCTTGTTGCTCTATTTTTACTCTAGAAACCTATTCAAACTTACAAAGGTAATAAAATAATACGGCCGCAAGGTCGGGAGTATGACTAATGATAATATGTAGATGAGTTCCCAAGTACATGGGCAACAATTACACCTATTGATGGCCCCATACTTACCGCATGTGGACAGTATCGTACCGCATAATGATATGTATGTCTATAAGTACATATTATTATATCAATGATGGATCGGAGCCGAGTTGGTTACATAATCACTTGTTCCTACTTATGTTTGAAAACAATGATTGCGTGTGCCTTATTCATTTCATTAACCATTGTAATGAATATGAATCATTGCTTGAATTAATTAAAAGTTGTATCCATGAAAAAGCGGCGGTAAACATGGAAATGTTTCATGGTTTTTTAATTTTGTTAGGGTCATTGCGAGGAATTTAATTTATGAGTGAACGCTTTAACTGCTCGTGTGTGAAATGTTTTCGTAGCAAGTTGCTACGACGTAAGCAAATTTCGTTTATTTGACCACCACGCGTACTACATAACACAGCATAAATCTTAGATCTTCAATATTATTTTTGCTATTAACTGTTAATGTTTAAGTAGGTGTCATCCTACATTCTATAGATAAGTACTAAGTAAATAAAATAAACACATACGGAATAAGTCAGATATTGCACAAATTTCGATTCCTAACTAGATGTTTACAAGGTTATCGGTATTTCTTTTTCATTTTATCTCAAGTATTGGTGCTGCAATGAATTTCGGTAACATATGAAAAGTTTCCTCAGAGTGCGCAGGTCAATCTGTGGCGGATTACGATGTGAATAAAATATGTAGCCAGTCAATCTGTGCAGCGCTACCCTCCTGAGCTTGAGGAGTTTGCGGGTTAGAAATTCACCCGCAACCACTACTTACTTCCTCAATATTAAATGCGAAAGTGTGAATTTTTTAGACTCAGTTACAACTTGCATCTTTACTCGCTGGCTGACTTAGGTTCGTATTTATAAATGGCACTCAACTCTGAGATCGCTCTCAAGAGCGATTTTGACAAATGGCAATCAGTACTAATAGCGTCTCAATGTCGCACTTGAGATCGATCTCAGAGTTGAGCGCGGTTTATAAATACGGGCCTTAGAAATACCTAGACGGGTATCGACATCATCGGAATCAATACTTCAAAATCAATACTTTGGAACGGTGCGTCACGTCCAACGTGCACTACATTTTGCTTTTATTTTTAATATATTAATAGATTTTGTGTGTAGAAGCAAGGAGTTATTGATCAAGATTCTATGTGATATATATTGTGTGTAGAAGCAAGGGGTTATTATCAAGATTCTATATAATATTACATATTGCGCGAAAAATGCTCCATGTCATATTTATTATACACTTAATTTTGTGACTGGAATATAGGATGATATATTATGTATAGGTTTTGCATTTGTCTGCAATTTTTCATGTTCCTCTTATCAGAAAATTATGATAAAGAGATGTAAATAAATGTAATGTTTCTATCAGCCAACATTGTAACCGGTCGCACTAGGTCCCACTGCCAGCCGATGGTTGTTTAGAATACGTAATGAATGTAATAAATTCATAATGCAGGATAATGTGCCGCGATAAACTGCGCACACGCATCTCATTCTTTACTATGAATAACTTAGAATATAAGACTATGCTATGAATATTTATTTAAATGTTATTAGATTATTAACTACCTTTATCGCTTGGGATCTGGATTGACAATATTATGCCTTTTATGAAAAATCTTTTCTGTTTGTTGCATTAAGGAGTAGACTTTTTGGTGCCTTGGGGATGCTATTGTAGATGTATTTGCGTTCACGGCTACCCATGCGGTGGACCATTGTCGGCTGATACTCAGGTAAGGTAAGAAAATTTATTAAATCGTCTATTGCAATACTTGTAGAATTACCTTAATACCTATACCTAGCATCACTCTTAACATCCGCGAGCCGCAGTTACACTAGGTTCATAAAATTGTTATAAGAAATAGAAAAATGTAGGATACAAAATTGTTTTCTCTTTTTTACAATGTCTTATACTTGACCATCAAAAAGTTAAATGTAAAATATACTACTTTGAATAAATAATTGATTTTGATATGATTGAGCCGCGGAATTTTAGATAGTATGGTATATGAAAAGTAGCACGAAAAATCTTTGACTTTGATCGAACAATCTGGAACTTGTGACTGGACTTTATGCAAGTGTGTTTCGACACTGTCAATAGTATTCTCAATACTACTCATTATCAGATAAATACAGTATTCAAATATCTGCCCGGCCCTTTACTGACCTTTCAAACAAGTCTAGCTTGATGTCACCATGTTGCTAAACTGCTAATACTAATATTGCTATCTCAAAAACCTTTGAACCTGTTTAGTTACGACTGAAATATATCACGTCCCATTTAGTTTTGTATTTAGCAACGTCTCGGTTTGCTAACGTCTATTCTTGAGTATCACTGGTCTTTCGAAATATTGCTTGGAATATATTCTTACTCGTAAAGACGATGTAGAATTTAGGTAGAGGTTACAAATCTGTAGGCAACTTATATAATTATGCAACTTCTGAATTTATTTTTTGTATATTGTTGTGATGTATATTAAAATTGTCATGTGGTGATCTATATATTATTTTTGTATTCTTGTTTAATATTAAATAGTTCATTCATTTAGTGGCCAGTCATTGATTGTAGGGCATAAGGGTTAACTTTTTAACCCTTAGGTTGCGTTCACGCGGAGCGTTCTGCTTGTGTTCCAGCACGATTTGTCATATACTAATTTATTAATATAATATTGTTGCTATCATTTTAATGGGCATGAGTTTGAGTCCAAACGCGAACTTGTATGAATATGAATATTCAAATCGTGAATTATCTCTGGTTGTTAGTATGATGTATGTTAGTTCTTAGCACCTTTTTGGCAGACTAGTGTGCGTGAGGTACTTTATAATTTATGAGTAAACTTAGGTCATCCTACGTGTTTTATGTGTCTTGACGTAGTGCCAATTTGTCGGTATGGTTTATGAAGGTAATGTACAGACGGACATAAAGTCTTTGTGACTTTCGCTTCGTGTCGGTATTCTACAAACGAACGTGAGTTAGGAGCGATTTGACACGACGTATCTTTTCAGCAGGGTGTCATAAAAACGTAGTTAGTATTATTTAGGCTGCTTTCAGACGCGCCAGAAGCTGTCATTTTGACACATAATGCCATTCTCCGGGATATTGTATGGATTCTTTCACATTCGCCCCTGGACAGGCGTGAGAGACGCCGCAAAGCATATTGTATGAATCCAAAGCATAATGTCACACATATTCTTCGGCAATTCTTTCTATTTACATAATATTCTTTTTATTTACAATATGATAAATTATTTCTGCCACTTTTGCGGGAGGGGAGGAAAACATGTACAGCACACAACTATACTTTCACAGCAACTAGACCACACACTAAATGGAAACTGTCAGTCTCATATAACGTTCTGGTCAAATGGACAGTGGATTCTGGTAGAGGGGTAAGCCCAGCTTTGCTATCTCCATAGATTAAATGCTCTAAAGGTTTTAAGAAAATCGTTCCTTGTCAGTCACCTGCAAAGTTTCATTTTCGAGCAGTTAATGTATTCTGGACCAGTTTTTTGAACTAATTAATATTTCAACAAAAAGGGTTCGGAGGCTAAAGTTTTGATCTTCAAGAGTGTTGCTTTATAAATAAGTAGGTAGAACAAGGAATAATTTGAATGTATCTATGTAGCTACACATTTCATAGTATCATAAACAACATACATACCTACACGTAGTAAAATATATAGCGGTCATTAGAGTGGGACAACTAACAGAACTGTCACTACAAAGCATAGCGCGGGCTTGTACGACAAGGTCGCATAAGTCAGTGTTGGTACTGTCAACACCACGGGATTTCTAGAGATATATCACATGCAACTCAAAAAGTAATAAGTTCTCTACGAATACATACTCTCATAAAAATATATATACCTGTGATATTTTCACTACGGATAAAAGAAGTAGGTATAGTATAACTTAAAAGTAGTGCAATAGGTTTTGCTCAAAGTGGATGTCAAGAACGCCTTTAATACTATTGACCGTGGAGTCCTTCTTAGTGCAGTACCTTACCGTACCTTTACCAGTGTTACGGTGCTCCTACGAAACTGCTATACAGGGATCACCTCTTGAGTTCTGCGACAGGCTGTCAGCAGGGTGATCCTCTTGGTCCCGCTATTTTCAGACTAGCCATTCATCCCATACTTTCAGCATTGAAGGCTAATCTGAATTTGTGGTATTTGGATGATGGGACATTGGGCGGTAGTGCCTCTGATGTTGCGTCTGACTTAAGTACATTAAGAGATGCTTTTGCCGCAATTGGTCTGGAGCTAAATTTCTCAAAGTGTGAACTCTTTGTCCAGCCAACTATCGACCCAGTCTTTAGAGAAGCTATTATAGCCAACTTTAATGCACTGGCTCCAAATATAAAAATATTATCGAACGATTCGCTTCGACTGCTTGGAGCTCCTATCTTTGAGGAAGGCTTGCCATCTTATGTTGAAGAGCAGGTCAACATTTTTCACGCCTCCTCGGACCGACTATTTAAAATAAATGCACATATGGCACTTTTTATAATACGCTATTGCTTGTTCGTGCCCAAGTTTATTTATGTCCTGCGCTGTACACAGTTTTGGAGGTTTCAGGGATTGTTGCAGGGACTGGACGACACCATTAAAAAAACCCTGAGTGCCGTACTTAATTGCGCTCTCGACGACGCGGCTTGGATCCAAGCATCACTACCTGTACGCTTGGGAGGGTTAGGCATTAGAAAGGCGACATCTGTTTCTCTGCCGGCTTTTCTGTCGTCAGCTCATTCCGCTAATCTCCTTTGCGGTAAAATTCTAAGCCCATCTTTGGGTTCCGTGGAGATTGCGGGATTGACTGAGGCGGTGGAGTTGTGGCGGGAGAGCTGTGATAAAATGCCAGCTGCGTTACACTCCCAAAGACAGTGGGACGAACCTCTTTGTAAACTTGTTTTACAGAATTTGCTGTCTAATAGCCCTAACTCAGTGGTTCGTGCGAGGATTTTTGCTGTGTCCGAGAAAGAATCGGGATTATGGTTGCAAGCTCTCCCTTCTGCAAACTTGGGAACTTTACTGGACAACTGTTCGTTATCGCTGATTGTTGGTTTGCGCCTGGGCATTAAAATAAATGAACCACATAAATGCGTTTGCGGTGCGGAGGTGAACGATTTGGGGCACCATGGCCTGTCATGCCAAAGGAGTGCTGGTCGTCCGTCACGACATGCCAGTTTAAACGATATTATCCGAAGAGCACTTATTTCTGCACAAGTTCCAGCAGTACTGGAACCTAACGGTTTGTTTCGTGCGGACGGCAAAAGACCCGATGGAATGTCCATGGTTCCTTGGAAGTTGGGTAAGTGTGTGGTTTGGGATGCCACGTGTGTCGATACCCTGGCCCCCACTCATTTGCCTCTGACATCGCGTTGTGCTGGAGCGGCCGCAGCGGCGGCGGAGGGGCTCAAGCGTCGAAAATATACAGACCTGCTGAATAATTATGTTTTCGTGCCATTCGCAGTCGAGACTTTAGGTCCGTGGGGCTCTGAAGCCAAAACCTTTTTCGGTGAGATCTCTGCGCGTCTCCGTGAGGTTTCGGGCGATCCAAGGTCAGGCAGCTACCTTGCTCAAAGGTTGAGCATTGCCATACAAAGAGGGAATGCTGCCAGCCTTTTGGGTATCTTGCCTCGCGGGGACGCGTTAGACGGTATTTTTTATTTGTAAGTAGTTTTTAAGTTTTATAATGTATATAGATTAAGTTTTCATCTGTATTATGTAAATAAAGATGAGTACAGTCTCAAGCAGAGAAAACGGACCCCTCTCTTTATAAATGGAGCCAGACAACATCTCTGTTGCCTGGCGCCATCTGGCGTTAAGTTACTGCACCGCCGCCATCGTATCGTTTGTTTGTCACAAACTTGTTTTTCGAATTCATCCAAGCCTTGGGTATTGCTAGGATAAATAGATAGAATTCAAAAAACTTGGTGAAGAAACAATAAATACGAAAAACACATTTTGGGCACAAGATTTGAACCTAGACTCTTTCGTTCTCGAGCCTTACCGCTAAACCACTGCGCCACCGAGCTCTTGCTAAGAATGGCGAAAATTCCCTTCTACTTCATATTGTGCATGACGTCACAGTAATCTTTCTTGATGTGTCGAACTCTTTCTAAGTAATTATATGAGGGTAGGCAAAATTTATAAAATGTTAAACTTGATTTCTGGTGTTTCGCTTTGTTCACAAGCTAGCTTCGCTACCGCTTACGTGTGCATTCTGTTTCGGATAGTTTTTGGATTATAAACTAACAACTATGGCTCGATTATCGGTTTTTTTGAAAGCTAAGATTATTGTGCTTTTTGAACAAAATCGAGGCATTAAGAGTATTGCTCGAGAACTGGGAGTGGCGGTAAGTTTTGCTTCTATTTTTATAAGCGATACTTATATTTTAATTCGTTTGATAATAGGGTTGGGATTAGTTCACGGAATAAATTGCTTTTATTTTTACAGAGAAACACAGTTCGTCGATGGATAAAAAGATACCAGGAAACTGGTGATGTAAAATGTGAAAGACAGGGTCCGCGACCAGTGGCATAAACTGATGAAACGTATCGTCACCGTGAAATTGTAAGACTCCATACCAATGAGTCCTTCAAGACCACGAGATCAACAGTAACTGCACAGTTGTTTGGGATTTCGTTGGATACAGTGCGGAGACATTTACATGCTGCGGGGATCCATAATTACAGACCAGCTAAAAAAATTAAACTTACCGAAGCTCACCGTCAAGCTAGAGTAAGATTCGCCAGGGAGTATTTGAATTTCGATTGGAAGAATAATATAGTAATATTTACCGACGAAAAATGTTTTAAATCGGACAAAGATGGACGAAAGATACTGTGGAGAAGACGAGGACAGCGTTATAATCAACAAAATGTTTTACCGCTAAGAACCAGTGGCAGAATATCCTTAGGTGAGCATATTTATCATAATTTATTCATTTTTGTTTTAATAATTCATTATTTCAGTAGTAGCAGAATTTATTTAAGTAATTTAAGTATTTTAGTTACATAATATTTAAAAATAAACTTATTTTAGTTCTCTTACACAAGTATAGGTTTGAACTTGTTATTTTGGCAAGTTATTTATTATATTCAATTATTTTTATTTCCAGGTTATTTCCAGGGTTGGATGTCCGTTATACCTGGAGAGTTGACTGAAGTTGGGGGCCGCATGACAGCTCAACTGTATTTACAAATATTAAGGGACGTCATGTTGCCATCAGTTCGTGCAATATATCCAGAAGGACAAATTTATTTTGTGCAAGATAATTGCTCGATACATCGCTCGGGTATTGTTATGGAGTGGCTGTCATCACAAAATGATATAACTACCATAAATTGGCCTGCTAAAAGTCCGGATCTAAATCCTATACAAAATCTATGGGGCCAAATGGTTTTGAACTGGGATACCAGTGAAATAAGAAACGTTGAAAGTTTGCAACAAGAAGTTAAAAGGACATGGGAGTTAATGCGGCGTAGCAATATCTGTTCTAATTTATTAGATAGTATGCCTAGCCGATTACAGGACGTCATTGAAATGGACGGTTACCCCCTCCGTAACTAAATGCGGTGCTTTAAAAAATCATTTGGCTCCACGGATTTTTGTGTTTTTTTAATTTTTACTTGAGACGTAAAATTGTTATCTTGGATAACATGTTTGTTCTCTCGTAAAAAGTCATAGACAAGTGATTGGAAATATTACCATCTGTATAATAAATAACGATGTATTTTAATTTAGAATTATTGTAAATATGTAAACTGAAACTTGTTTTTGAATAAAGTTACTAATCAGTCTTTTTTGTTTTTCTACCATTTTCTATCAATGTTATTTAATGTGACCTTGATATTCAAAATAATTTTATTAAAACGCAAACAAAATTAAAATCAAAAATATGTGACATAAAAAAAAAGGCACAGAAGTAAGGATTCGAACCAGTAACATAATTCACGAGCATCCATTTCTTAACCACTAGGCTATCTGTCTGTCACATGATTTGTGTGAAATACTCAAAGTGTTTTCGCAATATGAAGATAAAAATATGAAGGAAACTGACGCAGATGGCCCTGCTCGTCACGACTTTGACTAAAAGCACCAATAGAATGTCGCTGAACTTAGACATTGTGACATTATCGACCAATCACCACTCACTGCTCGTGTTGTGATGTTTCCTACATGTTGCCATAGATGTCGTCACTGGGGGGGGGTCCGTTTTCTCTGCTTGCGACCGTACCAGTGCAATACATTAAATATTCACAACTGTAAGAAACTCGTAAATTATGTCCATTAGACATAAAACTGCTTGTTTACTACAAAATCGTTATACAGGTCATAGTAAACTAGAGAATTTGGGTTAGTACCTACCTGTTATTTCGAGTGATGAGATAAATGTGTTTATTTTAATAACAAGTATATGTTTTGAGAAGAAAAGGAGCCAATCTGCCATACATAACTATATTAAACTGCATTTACCATTGTAAATAAAATTATTTAAAACAACTTGCGTCTTAAAGCTCCTTTATTTACCCATGAAACTGAAAATTTATCAGTTTCATAGGTAATTTTACTACGTACAAAATTTCAACAAAACGCTATAACACACGTGAACAACTTTTCAGTTTCGTGGGCAATTTTACTCCGTAGAATAGTTTTTATATAACTATTATATATTTTTCCCTATTGCTTTGTCTGCGTATTTTATCGCTGTGATTTGTAACTAGTATCGCTGCCAGCTCTAACAGACGGACTCTGTTGACATGCTACACCAGTAGTTTCAGGAATTTATTTTTGCCTTCATTTTCATGTGGAATCGGATTGGGAACATGCGAACCGAAATCGGAACGAAACACGCCGTGGCAAGCGGTCGTTCACTGAAAAAATATGCATGGGGGAAAATTGATCCACAAAAAATATGCCTAATTCATGACAATTGGATAGGATAAAACACATTGGACAAGTAACAAAAAAGCGACTGTATTGTACAGTTGGTCCTTAATTTGACACTGAATTTTAGATAGAGAGACAACTTGCGTTATTATCTCTGATGTCACATTCAATCTGAAATATTGTTGTAGAATTATTTCGGTACGTAATATGTACGGTTTACTTTTTGAATTAGAATATAATCGGTGTTATTTCTATTTCAGGTAAACTGACTCTTTGAATCACAAAAGAACCAACATCTGAGGGAAGTTCCAGGTAAGTAGGTACGATACGAACCCATAAGAAGAAACCCTAGACCAGAGAAGTCGTCATGCGCACGCCACGAGTAACATCTTTGCTCTGTGGAAAAAACAGCTCTTTCTAAGCTCCGAAGTTTTTATTTGCAAATCCATTGATAGGACGTTGATCCTAATGCCTTAATAAATTGATGGTGATGCGTCAGGGTCCACCTCTGGAGAGGTCATAATGGTCAGATGACTCATGGTCTGAGGCCGTGAACACCGCGGTCATTACCGATGTTTGATTTGGCTACAAATTAGCATCATTCGACAGGTTGTGCCAAAATATTGAAAAGGTAAAGCTGGTTTTGTACTGGCAGCTTGTTGTGAGTTTTTTTTCGGGTATAAGCATAGGTATAGGCATAGCATAGGTGGGGTTTTCCATATTTGGGGTTGCGGTATTTGTCGTTTTTAAAAGTTTTTGCAAATCTGATGAACGCCGAATCCGAAGGAAAATAAGATTTTATGTTTTTTTACGATCTGTTAAATTTTACATAAACCAACAATATCATCTTATCTTTTTACACTAGATTGCCTATTGTTGCTCTAGCATTACCTATTATTTAGCGATTTATGGTAATTAGGCTATGTATAGTTTGCAGACATGTAATGTAGAAACACCTTAATAGCTATCAGCACACCACGTGACTAATTGTTAAATATATTGGCCGACAGCTATTTGAATATTTTTGCAGTTTATGTCAATTATGAGTCTGCAAGATTTGTATAATTTTTGTGTGAAATTCTATACAAGTATATATATATTTAATGTTAGTCGTTAGATTCCTGCTGAGAGTATCCTATGAATGTGCTTATTACCATTATTATAAATTTGAATAGCGATAGAAATGCTTAAACTAAAGAAGTAGCGCACCATACACTAAAAGCTCCGTTATCTCCAATTCAATTTCTAACAATAAATTCCAGTCTCTTCAACTTATGCTCTAATAATATTTCTTTCTCAATCTTCTTTTTTATTGTTACAAATTATTAAAAAAAAATCATAATAGATGGATGTACACCACAACTTGTAAATCGTTATATCAAATTTACTATGCCTAATTACTAGGTTCCCTAATGGATTAACAGCGGAAGTCACTGTTACTTGTACTCGCTGTCAGTAACATGTTATTATGTGTTCATGATAACAGCTAATCAAGATAGGGCGATTTGCGCGTATTCATATTAGTTTTTATGCTAATGTGGATAGATATATTGTTTTTTAGACAGCAATTAAACCGGTGTTCGTGTTCGTGATCTGTCATTAGATAGATTTAAATAAAAAAGCTTTTGTATCTTTAAACAAGAGGTTTAAATTAAGTTCTTATATTCTTTAACATATATAAGAACACGAATATTAATCTGTTAATTATACTATAGAGGAAAGTAGGTAATTATATGATTTAATCGATAAGATTCAGTTAGATATTTTATGCGTTGTAGTTTGCCTAATCTAATAACTGCAGGCCACTTGGGCAAATTCCGAACTGATGGCGGGCCACCAAAATTAATAAAAACGCTAAATTATTATAAAGTAAAGTATACTATCCAGGGTAAACGGGTCGATATTTAAAAAGGAATGTTTTATTACATCTCTGAGTAAACAGGTAGCTTTTCCGTGGATGTTTTTTTAAATCAGATTTGTGAGTGCTCGACCCCCAGAGAACCGCTTAAATCCAATTTGTATGTTTTGCCTTCTTCTGAAGCGGGTCCCGTTGCTGTCAGTCTGTAATGTACTGGAGGTTTCAAGGTTATTTTCAGTTTAAAATAAAATTCGAAACACAAGTTTTCTTCAAAAGTTAGAAAAGCAGAAAGTTACAATGTTTGCTATTAAAGCGTGTTACGAAAAAGAGCTTCCCAAAGTTTCAAAACAAACAAGCTCTCTAATTTTCTGCTTAAAATGTTTTCTGGTAAATTTCCGGAATGTGGCATTATTTGGGCATGAAACACGTTAGGCACTGTTTAAATTTTTACTGCGGTGATTCCGGGGTAGCCTTCATGGGGCGATTGGGGTTAATGGGCTGGGTTGGGAAAGTCGGTGGAATAAGGCGGAACTTTCGGCTCTCGGACTCAAATGCAGGTGTTTTGGCAAACGCCCAAACTGCATTGTTTGTCAATAAGCGGGTTACTGCGCCACTTTTTAGCATTTCGCCGGAAGTGGTGGGAGGTGAGAATTTTAAAAGAATTGAAGTGTTATTTTTATTACAAGAAGTAACCGGGTAGGTATTATTTGGTTCTCTTATCTAACACAGACGTTTCGAGTGTTCTATGATCCTACGAGCATAATCATATAACGTCGATAAGCTTTATACGTCCAATTTATTGCGTACTTTGTACCTACCAAAAAGATTCCACGTTTTTATTTGTTTCTTTTCGATGACACGTATTGGGGCACATTTGCCGCTATAAAAATAATGATGCCTGCACTATAACTGCACCAAATTGCGCCCACGCAGGGGTCATTGCTCCCTGTACGAGGATAATCATCTCGAAGGATTTCATTAATTATCTGTCCAGACTAATCTTGATTGTAATTAACCTTTTTGAGGTCGTTCTTTTCGAGATTACATCTCATTTGATTCGGCATTAATATGTTATTTTGATGGCTCAATTTTTTGGAGACGAGGATTTTACTGATTGGCATTAGGTACGCAGTTTAGGTACGAATGTGGGTACGACATTGATTGATAGGTATATTTTTATACACACTTGTTTAGAAGCACGAGTCATGCTGACATCACCTAAAGTAGTACGCTTCTGAACAGCCTCTAGAAACTCGGTACCTCATAATTTTTACTTAAAGCCAGATCCACTCGATAGCCAACAAAAAGAGACTACGCAATTGTTGCCATATGAAATATCGCAAAAATTGTTGCACATTTCTGTTTTTTCTGTAGCGCACTAAATACAAGCTCTAAAATTTATTTAACTAACTATTTTTATCTAACAGTGTTATTGATAATCATAATATGTCATAATATGCGTTAATAAATTTAACAAACTTAAAAACATGATGATTCTTTAAAGTTTTGCCTTTTGTTACAAGTTGATAATGGCAATACTACTAAAGTGTCATGTCTGCCGGACGGTCGCTTTGTTTTGTTTACTTTCGAGTTTTTGTACGTGGTGTTTTTGACTTTTTGTTATGCTTTTTGTTATTCCCATTTCTCAAATAATAGCGCTGCATTTGAGCCCTTGCTCTGCCGTATTGTTTTCGAGGTTTGAATTATCTGACGTGTTTCTGAGATAAGACTCTTGTGAGATATTGACTCTTGTGCGTGTACTCCAGGGCCTCAATGTCCATTTACATATGAAACAGACTTTGTGCTTGTTAAGCACTTGTTAAGACTCAGTCTCAGGAGGAAGCCGCCTAGATGGGTTGTAGAGAAATGCTGACGAGGCCTATCTCCCCAGGTTAGGTTTCGGAGTGTCCTTCTCCTAGATAGTAGTATATTTTAGTGTTACGTACTTGGTGGGTACAAATTCGTGCAACATATTTTGCCTATGTATATACGTAAAATATTGTCAATAGTATTATACAAATAAATTATTTTTGCTAATTAATTTATCGTTTTATTTAATTTACAATTTTAATAAAAAATAAAACAAATATCGAGCGAGACCCATTCGATTAACCCTATTTAATCGATCGACTAACGCATGGTACAGAACATCTCTACTCGATTGTCGATTAGCAAAATGGAGCACCTCTAAAATTCATATTGAAAGTTTGCACATAGGGTGGATCTGGCTTCAAACAAATCGAGAGTGTGTCGTTTGTTGGGTGCTTGTTCGAGAGTTCCTTCTCTTAAAAACGAAGTGATTTTGTATACTCTTTGCTTCTGAATGTTGATCTTTCTGCTAGTTTTTTGTAAGTCCTCGTTATCAAAATGATGTCTTAAAGGATGGCATATTTTGGGGAAGCTTAGGAGAATAAAAAAAGTCAACAAGTTAGGGTATAAACTATCTGGCGTCTAGCAGTAATCCCCAGTCCCTTATCTGTTTGTACGCTCCGTATGTCCTAAGTGTGAGTTTGCTGAGCGCGGGACCGCAAGGGCACTTTCCGACCAAGGGCCGAGGGTGATGACCCCTCGCCGCCATATCAGCCCGATCTCAGGTGCTCTTTGTGAATTTAAGCGCGCAGGCACCTATGGGTATCCAAGGATTTAATTTTGGAATGTCTGTGGCTTTCACACAAGGCGGCGTTGATTAGCTCTCTTATCACGTTCTAGATTTAAACTGATTGTGTATTATAAAGTGGGAACGTTGAGCTAAAATTGAATTTGCTCACGATCGGACCCTAATAAGGCTAGATTAACAATACTGGTTCAATCGGCCTGTATAAGGCGATATAGGCTGCACCGGCCGAGGCGAGAATTATCACTCGTCATTATCTGCGAACGATTTATTTTTCGGACCGGCGGCTGTCCGGCTTATCCTTTGAATTAAAATTAAAAGCATATAAAATAAAACAAACTGGTGGTCCGCGCCGCATATTTCATACGTGACCAGCAAAGTCTGACACCTCCCGCCGCTCGCCGCCAGCGTCGGCTCACACCCGAGACTCGCCAAAGGTATTTTATGTAAATTGGACGGTTTTTCGACCGATTTTTTCTTTTGTTTGGCATTCCGTACGGCCACCGTGTGAATATTGTAACTAATGAATAACGATGTTTTACTGTTTTAGTTTTCGATTGCTGTATTAACATTTTAATTAAATGTAAATGATTGTTTCTTGGAAAGGTTTGTGATGGGGAGGTGTAATGTAAACAATGGTGTTATTATCTGTGGCAGTGTCGTGACAGGAAAAGCGGCGCGAGATTAGATCGGTCGCGATCGCATCGTTCCGGGAACCCTTCATTCAATTAACCCATTTAATTTAAATACGGTAGAAGCTGTCCCAATGTACTACCGCCAGTACATCGGCCTAAGAGACCAACGTATACTAGTTTTTCGTACAAATACTAAGAAAATCCAATATAAGTTGGTCCCTTAAATGCGTAGGTTGATGTAATGGTGATAGTACCTACCGAGTACGTAGATGTTGACAGAGAGGTGGTTCGATTCCCGATCGACACTTGCAATTTTTTCAATTTCTTATTTCATTTACTTATGAGAATGATATGGCACAAAAGTTAGAAAACTTAAACTTACCTTTGATTATTTTTCTTTACGTGACAATGGTTTCTTATAAAATTGAGCGGTTAGAGCGAATAACACGTATAGTATCTATTATTTAAAAAAATACTTGTAATTTTCCTGAGTTCTCAAAGTAGTATTTCCTATAAAGTTGGTTTCCTATTGGTGTAAGTTTGTGTCACTTAAACCGCCGCCGTCTGCCGTCTAGACGTGCTGTCGTTCCAATGGAAAACGACCAAACTTTACGAGACCTCTATACCTACCTTTATGTGCAGCTTTTGAGGATTGGCATCACTATGTTGATATTAATATTAGGTATCACATTCAATAAGTAGGTGTAGGATCAAATTCTAGTTCAGTCGCGGAATTTTAAATTGCTTGAATATGACGTTGATGATTTTCCATGTGAGCTGTCATACTTCATGTAGGTACTCCATCATATAAACTATACAAAAAATATAGTCTATCGTTTAACGCACGACGCTGGCAGATGTTTGATATACGCATCTGTTGATGCAGGTTCATGCGGTGGACCTGCGTCAACATCTGTTATTACTGTATGGTATTTTGTAGTTATCTGACTCCAATTGGTTTTCTAAATGATGAAATGCAGTTTGGTGTTCAGTATGAAGACCTTTTAATGAAGATAGCGATTAAATTTACAAATTAGGTTCGCATAGAAAGAAAATGATGCGTCTTGATCAGTCGATGGAATGAATGTGTCGGCGAACGCCCCGCGCCCGCGCACCGCACACCGCCCGCTCTCGTCCATGCATCTTAGGCTCCAACAGATTCCCCCCCCTCGAAGACCATGGGATTTCGAGGAGATGCTTCTTCTTCTGGCCTCTCTAATGGCAGAGGACAGAGGTTTCTAACTGCACGACGTACAATGCCCTTCGATGTCATGACATCTGCCACACGCGCGATGCCGTCTGCTCCAGGGTAAAGCTGATGTATGCGACCCATTCGCCATTTGAGTGGTGGTAGGTTTGGCTCCTTCAGGATGACCATATCGCCTTGAAGTAGCTCGCCTTTGTTCATACGCCATTTGGATCGCTCTTGTAGTTCAGAGAGGAACTCGTTACGCCATCTCTCCCAGAAATGTTGACGCATTTGCTCTATTTGCTGGAATCTGTCGAGTCTGGTTATCTTGACATCAGTCATTCTCGGTGATGGTAACGAGGTTAGAGGTCTTCCAATTAAGAAGTGCCCTGGAGTTAAAGGAAGAAGGTCGGTAGGATCCGATGAAAGAGGAGTTAGGGGTCTCGAGTTGAGAATTGATTCAATCTGCACGAAAAGCGTCGATAACTCCTCGTATGTTAAGTGAGTACTACTACTTATCGTTCTGTAGAAGTGATGTTTGGCAGATTTGACACCTGCCTCCCAAAGCCCACCGAAGTGGGGTGAGTAAGCCGGCGAGAATTTAAAAGTAATGCCTTCGGTGGCGGCGTAAGAAGATATGGATTCGTTGCATGATTCTAAGAAATTACTAAGTTCATTGTTTGCGCCAACAAAATTTCGACCATTGTCGCAGTGAATCTCTCTTGGTTTCCCTCTCCGCGAAATAAGACGTCTCAAACACAAAATAAACGCATCAGTGCTGAGGTCGGATGCGAGTTCGAGATGCAATGCCCTTGTGCTAAAACAAACGAAGAGGCAAAGGTAAGCTTTGATGATTCGACATCCGCGTCCTAAACGGTCTCTAATAGGAAATGGCCCAGCCATATCGCAGCCACAAACTTGAAAAGGATAATTAGGCGTCACGCGAGATAATGGTAAATTTCCCATTACAGGGTTAACAGTCTTTGCCTTCATGATCCTACACAGCCTGCAGTTATTGACAATGCTTCTAGCCAAGCGACGGCCACTGATAGGCCAGTAAGTTTGACGAATGTTAGCGAGAAGTAACTGCGGCCCGCCGTGAAGAAGATTTTTGTGCTCATGACCAAGTAATAACTTTGTGAAAGTATGATTTGAATCAAGAAGAATGGGATGCTTTCGGCTGTAGGCTTCCGAAGCCTTTTGGATTCGACCACCTAATCGAAGGAAGTCATCTTCTCCAATGAAAGGATGCAAAGAAAGCAATCGAGACCTTAAAGGTAAGGATTTTTTATTTTTGATGAGATTCATTTCATGTTCAAAACATTCAGCTTGATGCTCTTTGATTAAATGATTTAATGAAGCTTCTAACTCATCGGCCTTAAGGGGGCCGGTATGTTTTGAATTTTTATTTCTTAAATTATGAATGAATCGTAGTACATATGCTGTGGAACGTAGCATGATAGTGAACTTTGAATGTTTCTGAAAATTCACCGTGCAGCTGAGGTAAGTCTCTTTAGGAGTAGTTGTAGTGAATGCTTTGATATTAGAATTAGAATTTTGATGTATAGCTTTAGTTTTTGTTTCAGGAAGTTCATTAACGGGTTTGATATTAGCTGGCCAATCAGACTCGTTTTCAAGTAAAAATGAAGGTCCTTGCCACCAAATCGAGGCCTTGTGAATGAGCTTCGGGTCAAGACCGCGAGAAGCAAGGTCAGCTGGATTATCAACACCTGGGACAGGCGCCAGGTGCCAGAAGACGTCAGCTGCTGAATTTCAGCGACTCGATTTGAGACGAATGTTTTCAGGTCACGGGCCGTAGAGGACAACCAGCCAAGAACCACAGAAGAGTCAGTCCAGTAAAATTGTTTTGAAATATCTAGTCGAAGTGCCTTGAGGACTTTGGATGCTAGACGTGCTGCTAATAAAGCACCACAGAGCTCCAAGCGTGGAATGGTCTGCGGTTTTACCGGAGCAACCTTAGCTTTGGCGCATAGAAGATGAACGTCAACCTTTCCAGATTTGTCCACTGAACGCAAGTAGATGCAAGCTGCGAATGCATTTTGAGAAGCGTCACAAAACGCATGGAGCTCGATGTCATCCGGTTCTTCACTGAGGACGCATCTGGGTATTCGAACAGATGATAAATTGTTTAACCCTGAAACAAAGTTCAACCACATTTTCTCTGTGTCAGAAGGAATTGCGTCGTCCCAATCCAGTTTTGTTAGCCACAGTTGCTGAAGAATCATCTTTGGAGTGATTGTGCAAAGGCTAAGCAAACCCAGGGGATCGAAGAGTTTTGCAGAATTGGACAATATCGATCTCTTCGTTGCTACAGAAGGGGATTGAAAGTCCGTTGGAAAAATCAAGACGTCAGCGGCTGGATCCCACTTGAGACCCAGTGCACTGGATTGTGAAGTCAAATCCAAATCTTTGGGTATGAGGGTACTTGGATTATTTTCAAAGATAGAAGGTACATTTGTGCGAAACTTTCGTAATGGAAAGCATGCGGAATGAAGAATTTCGGTAACTGAAGTAATGATGCGACTCAGTTCTGATTTAGAGTTGCTTCCTGAAAGAAAGTCATCAACGTAAAAATCAGATTTAATTAGCTGAGCTATGGTTTCGTCTATACATTCCTTTGATAATTGAAGCAAGCAACGTGTGCTAAGAAAAGGCGCAGAAGCTGTACCGTAGGTAACTGTGTTCAACTGATATATTTTAATAGGAAGATCACTGCTATCGCGCCACAATATCATCTGAAGAGGACGATGCTGAGGTTGAACTAGTACCTGACGGTACATCTTCTCCACGTCGGCTGACACAACGTACTGATGTTGCCTAAACCTTAAAAGGATGGAAAACAGATCATCCTGAACTACTGGACCCACGTATTGGATGTCGTTCAGCGATTTGCCTGAAGACGTTTCAGCTGCTGCGTCGAATACAACTCTGATTTTGGTTGTCTCGCTGCTCTCACGGATGACAGCATGATGTGGCAAAATGCAACCACGCGATGGATTCGTGACTTCACTCATATGCCCCAGGTCCTGATACTCGTGCATGAATTGAGTATAGTCATGAGCAAGCTTCGGATTTTTCTTCATTCTTTTTTCTAATTGAATAAATCTTCTTTCAGCCTGATGATAAGAATCCCCTAGAACGTTTGGTGATTCCTGAAGAGGAATTTGTACGTTGAATCTACCATCTTCATCACGGTAAGTAGTTTCATTGAAGAGCTTCTCGCAATAATGTTCATCGAAAGGGGGAGTCTTTTCTGAAGGTATTTCCTCTAGCTCGAAGAATTTTGACAACTGTTGTTGAATGTTTTTGCTGAAGTTACAGAATGTACGATTTGACGGTGGGGAGGTGACGTAATATTCCCACCCCAGTGGACCTGCAACAATCCACCCAAGTTGGGTTTCGATGAGGTAAGGCTTGTTTGGGCCTAGCTTGAATTTATTCAAACTAATCATGTCCCATACGACGTCGACACCAAGAAGCATATCAACTTGAGAAGGAGAGAAGAATTGAGGATCAGCAAGTTGAATATTTTGGGGAATGTCTAAGTCGTCCACTCGAATTCTCATTAGAGGAACCTCGTCCGTAATTAAAGGAACTACGAAACATTGGACGGATGTTGAATACGAAGTATAAGAAGACTTTATTGCAACATCGCAATGTTCTGTAATATTGATGACGGCATTGTTAAGACCGAAGACAGATCGAGGTGGATTTTTGGTTTTGATTACACCGATTTTAGCCGCAGCCTTTTCGGTTATAAAAGAAGACTGGCTGCAAGGGTCCAGTAGCGCTCGTAGTGTAAAAGTTTTGCCATTGTTTGCCACCTTGATCAAAGCCGTAGACAGAAGAGCCTGACCCTGGGCGACAGCAGACATACTCACGACGCAAGAAGAATCCCCAACTACCCCAGCAGGTTGACCCGCTCCAGAGGATGGCGTTTCAACGTTCGCAGAGCTCCCTGAAGACGCATTAACGAAAGAAGAGGAAGCATGTTCTGCGTTCTGCTGTGGGGTTTGTGGAGTAGACATGTTGTCATTAAAAGAAGATTGTTTATGAAGTAAGGTATTATGTTTCCTTCTACAAATGCGGCAGCCACCCAGGCTACACTGGGAAGTTCTGTGTCCCCCCCTTAGACAGTTCGCGCATATTTGCCACTGAGATATCTTTGCAATGCGTTCATCTACAGGCAAAGACTTGAATTTGTGACATTCATACAATTTATGATTTTGTTTGCAATTTAAACAAGTACTATGTGTTACGAAATTGTTGGCGGGAGATGAAGACGAAGTAAATGATTTTGATTTTATTAAGCTGTGACGTTTATCTGGTTTTTCAGATTTGCTTGCATGTACCGTTTCCAATACAGTCGCCCGTTGACGGAGAAAATCGAAAAAATCTTTTAATGTTGTTGATTTTAAAGTGCTCCTAAATTGCTCCCAATCTCGCGCAGTTTTCTGATCTAATTTAGCAGAAGCCATGAAAATAATTAATGAATCCCAGTGCTGTGTAGGTTCGCCAAGTGAATTCAACGCGCTCAGATTTTTAGAGATTGTATCAACTAAATATCGTAAATCCTTTTCCGATTCCCTCGACATATTTTCTAAGGAAAATAGGCACTTGATGTGTTCATTTATTAAAATACGCTTATTATCGTACCTATCGCAGAGAAGGGACCAAGCGACTGAATAATGATCAGATGTAACGGTTACAGAATCTATGACTGATTTAGCAGAACCTTCTAAGTATGATTTTAGGTAATGAAATTTACTCACGTCCTCTAGACTATCGCTGTTATGGACTAGAGACATGTACATATCGCGAAATTCCAACCATTTGTTGGCATCTCCATTGAAAGAAGGAATCCTAAGAGGCGGCAATTTTATATTGCTACGATGATGAATAACAGTTGATGCTGAGGAGGCGGAGCCACTCTCAGAAGTACGGCGATTTTGATTTTCATAATTTTGAAGTAATTCTTGCGCTTGAGCGAGCAAACTGAAATATCTATTTTCGAACTCCTCCCTCTCAGTCAACTGAACATCCTCGTTTGCATCCAAAGATTCAATTTTGCTTTGTATTTCCTCAAAAGTAAAATTCAATTCTTGTATTTTACTAAGTCTCAAAGATAATTCATGAAATTGAGTTTTCTTTAATTTTGTATCCAGTAGCGGATTTAAGAATTTTTGAAATAAAGTAAGGCGTGATTTTAAACGTCCCCTTTCGGCGATTAAATTTGCTAACTCGGTCATAATGAAAGCGCAAACAATAATCCAATAAATGCGATCGTAATAATGTAACCAATACGTAAAAATAGGTAAATGCAAAGAATACAACCTTGTTTACACCGCACGAACCTTCCACAAGTATCAGTAGGCCTTTATCCTTATCAGTGTACCGTTATCTCGGCCGCCGGTAGGTAAAATCACAGTACAGCTTATCCGATACGTTTTATTTATAGGAAATGCACTTTTGTCCTATGATTATTCTCGCCGGTTTTCCCACGGATTATCCTGAAATTGGCAGCAGAAAAAAGGACGACTGATTAACTTGTAATTACTTAAGTTTATACCTAAAGGAAAACTTTGAGAAAGTAAGGAAATTTCCTTGAAAATACTTTGGAAAAAGTGGAAATAGTGTGAAAGTAACTTACGTGTAGGTAGGTAAGGACACACCCACGTATTTGCTATGTAAAATATGACGTAATTATACACTATTTCTGTGGAAAATGTTATGAAATGTATGAAATATTTACTAATCTGAGGAAATATAATGAAATCAAGGCTTAAACACCAAAAATATCGCAAATATGACGCAATTTACTTCGATTGTAAAAATAATGTAGGTAAGTTGTTAACTCGCATTTAACGGCGTGAGTTAACTTAACAACGAGAATTAAATCGACTCAATTAGCACAAATCGAATGAAATTCTTATAGAAAATGACGGAATATGGATAGGAATGAGCGTACTTCCCTTGATTTCGGATTGTTTCACCTCTTTCTTCGAGAAATATCGTCTTCCAGCGAAGTCCAATATCACGTCGGGTTCACCAAAACTTGTGTGGTATTTTGTAGTTATCTGACTCCAATTGGTTTTCTAAATGATGAAATGCAGTTTGGTGTTCAGTATGAAGACCTTTTAATGAAGATAGCGATTAAATTTACAAATTAGGTTCGCATAGAAAGAAAATGATGCGTCTTGATCAGTCGATGGAATGAATGTGTCGGCGAACGCCCCGCGCCCGCGCACCGCACACCGCCCGCTCTCGTCCATGCATCTTAGGCTCCAACAATTACTATACAGGGAAATTGCATCTGACAGACGCATGCGTTACAGAAACGATCAGAACCACCTATTTGTGACTTCTAGTTCACTCTATTCTTCCAGTTAAAATCATGATATTTTAGGTGAAAGCATGTCCTAGCCGATATTTGTAACAGTGACAAAATATCGCCCTATAATGGACCAGGAGACGGATCATGTTAAATTAGTGTCATTAACATCACGTGTGACACGGTCGGCCTTGTAATTGGGTCCTTTTGACCTGAATAGGGAACCAGAGGGAATATTATATGTATCACGCCATGTTGGAATATTGCGCCATCCTGTTTAATCGCATCTTTTCTGTAAATATATCATGACATTTTTAAAGCTCTATATGAAAATAAGACGCAGCTACCTTATCAAATACTAGTACTAGTAAAGATAGTAATTGGAAAAGAACTCTGAGTCAAAATTTCAGCTTATTGTTACGCATAATAACTGTTTTACATAATCAGATATACTTAGTTCAAAGCGAATCCGTTCGGAGATATCAAATTTCAGAAGCTTATTCAGTGAAATATAATTTGAGGGGTTGAATTTCCATACTTTTGGGTTTTAATAGAACCACCCATTTAGCTTCGGGTAATCGGCTTTATTGAACGGCACAGAAATTATTATTCGACGAAATTGATCCCTACAAAGCAGTATTGAGTCAAATTTATGTATAGGCAGGAATAACTGTATGAAAACCAGCGAATTTTGGCTCAATGGGGTGAATCGAGGTAGGTATTAATGAAAGTAGGTGCATAGGAGGCTTGTTCAACTGGTAGGTTGTTCTTTGTAAGATATATAGGGGATTGAAATCGGGAAAATATAATTTTTTATCTCATAATTATATGCATACTCAATATTTGCGTGGCTTCGATCGTTTATTTTCTATTTTCTCCATGATACATTAGAATATTTTTTCAGGTTTATGGGTTTGCTTTTTGAATTAAAAGCAATTAAATATTTTTCCTGTTCATATTTAATTTAATGAAATCACAATCAAAAACCAACAAAAACATGGTGCATCCATACCTACATCAAAGGCGCCTCTTCCGCTATGCTGGCTTCCTCTCCCACGTAGACGTACGTATGTAACTGATTGGCAATTATCTCGAAATATTCATCCACCAACTTTATTTGTTTGACTTCATCGGCACCTGCAGTCAGCACTGACAAACCTGGAATGCAGGAATAACAGTTTTCAAGTATAGAAGATTATTTTTGATTAACAGTTTTACTGGAATAAGAATTGCATTGCATTTTGCAATTGCATGAAGTGTATCGTTTATGAACGAATGGATGCTATGAGTTCTACATTATCTACTCAAGAAGTAACTTGTAATCTACCTTAAATAAATAGATTTGATTATCTAACTGTGATAAGGATTAGTTCGGAAGAAACATTTTTATTGCCTCTATATAGTAAAAGCCGAATGAAATCCTATACCTATTGAAAACAAAGTAACTTTTATTGATCCCTTTATATGATCCCTTTATTCGATCACCTTCCGGCTTTATCCAATAATCTTGTTAATTATCTTACATTGTCACAAGCAATTATAAAACCCTATAAAACTAAGTATAAAATTGCCTCTTGGCCTTAGATTGTTATAATTAGCTGTGATAAGTAAGCAATCACTATGCAATAATAAACATACCTCTCTAATCAATATCATTAATATGTCAGCTCTTATAAATAGTCACCTAGCAATTATCTAGCTAGTATCGACGCAAAACATAGTCATTATATATTAATAGGTGTAGGAAAAATTATACACTTCCAGCTGTTTAAATGAGGTCCCTTAATTGACTTTTTAATCTGCGTTGTTTGTTTTTAATCTTTTTTTTATCTGTAATGCAGGATTCTACGTATTCTTTATTGTACTAGGCTGTTATAATAACAGCACCTACTCTTTCCCGCTTGGGACACTTGGGACGACCCCAGTGTCGGAAATTTTGAACCGCCTTCTACAAGTAGCAGGTTCATGGATGTGTAACGACCGCCGTTTAAGTAATCATAGACAGCAACCGGGACCTAAAGATCCATCATTACCTTCCATTGTGTAGAAACAGATGGACAGATGTATCTGATAGTATAAGTTAGAAGCAACCTAGTCGAGCCACTGTGTATACTCTCTAGAATAGTATTAATTCCCTATCCTCCTGGAGTGCTTTTGCTTAGAAATTTCATACTGTGAGTAACTACACCAAACTGTAGACATATTTTACATAGTCTAGACTCTAGAGCAGTGGCTGAACACAATGATCTTCCATTTCTAGCGCTGTTGTCGGAACCTCGTAAAACTCACAATAGTACATTCCAGACTTTACGAGATCTTTGTGCTATGAAGAGCTAACTGTTCTGGCAGGTCTGACTGAGACTTCACCAAGGAGGATTTTACGTAATATGCTGTATTGATCGAAGAGGAAACGGCATTCTGATGCAAAATAAGCCGCAGTAGCGACGTATGGCATTCGTATTCATATAATATAAGAAAAGCGCAGAATATTACGGCTGACCTAGATCTGGGGGAGACGCATACAACTCCTCATATTTTTTTGCATCTGTAGAGAAAGAAAGGTAGTCTAGAACGCTATTTATGTTCCATCGCATTGTTTCTGGTTAAAACTAAAGTGAATAACACTGTCCGTTATTAATATCAGGCTGATGTAATTGAGGTAAAAGGCTTTGTTTTTTTTTACCGAATCCCAATAAAGTTTAATAGAGTCGTTTACAGGGTGTAAAAAAATTAACTGCGAATATTTTAAGGGGTGAATCAGCCCATGAAACTGAACAACTTTCCCCAAGGAACATAGGTCGAAGTATGAAAAAATTTGGACCTCCTTTATAGTTGACTCACTCAGCTGCTGCCACGTTTTGTATGGGAGGATCGAAAATTTCTTTCATATTTCGACCTATTTTTCTTGGAGAAAGTTGTTCAGTTTCATGGACTGGTTCACCTGCCAACATATTTGCAGCTAATGTTTTTACACCTTATATAGTAGACCTCAGAACTGCATATCGGGCCCTACACCTCTCCATATCTGCCTAGTTGTAGTATTTACGCTAGTTGTAATTCAAACAGCATGCGTTAATTGGACCGAGCGATAAATTGCTCACTTTACAGCCTCGCCCACGCGCGCTGATTTTTTTTATTGTGGAAACCTACTGCTAGAGAAATAATAAATAGAGAAATTATTGTAAATCAAATTCAAAGACGCCCGTTGTTGCTCAGTGGTAGTGAACTGTCATCTTCACAAAGGTTCTGGATGCTATTCACGGCCGGAGCATTATATATTAAAATAAGTAATGAACTTTGAATCTGTTTTTGGGTCTAGTTGTCTTATATGCTTGCAAGCTTCTGTGTTGTTTATGGCATCTCAATACAGAAATCCTGAGGTCTATAAGTGCTAAGTTTTTTTTGGGAATGATTTGCATTTGCAAAATGAGTGTGGATTTTGCTATGTAGGTAGATAATTTATCTGCTGATCGTCTGTCGATCCAATAGTCGAAAAACTTATACTTCATTCGCTTAGATAGTATCACGACCAGCGCAACTTGACCTTCATGCTCGATATACGCACCTACGGGCGCGCACTGACAGTTACGCTGGTCGCGACATCATTTGACCGAATGAGCTACATCTAATTAATTTGTTCGTTTGCAAAAGTTCCAATGGAAAAACACAATATAGACTGTACAATCTTGAGTTGAAGTTTGACCCACTAGCTCGGTGATGGGTGCCACTGCAGTCGCAGTTCAAGGGAAGTCTCCTCGACCCTTGTATTTAGGTCGGCGCCACGCCGGCCGCTGCGCCCGTCCACTACCATATACAATCTAAACAAAGTAGCTACTATGTGACCCAGCTAATAACACTGTGATTCTGAATTAATTTTGTTGCACTTTTGCACAACGGAATTGTTGTAAAAAACACTGACAACTTGGGAAGTTACTTCTAGTAGCTAACCTCATCGATCGAGTTTCGAAATACGATGGCTTAGGCCTCTATCACAATTCAGTGCAAAAATAACGTTGCGCTAACGTATGCGCCTGTCAGATCAATACTAAAAACGCCAATCCTCATACTAACACCGCTATCGACGCATGACGCACCGCTAGCGCAGCGTAGAGCGTTAGACCTGCGTCGAGAGCAGTTTTTGTATGAGTGACGTTTCTAGTGCGTATCTGACAGGCGCATACGTTAGCGCAACGTTATTTTTGCGCTGAAGTGTGGGAAAAGCCATTAGTCAGAGCGTTCCAAAAGTCATGGGTTCTGATTTCTATAATTATGTTCTTGTTAAAGTAGGTTCGATTAGAACATATAAAACTTGTTACTTTTCTATTCATATTTACAGATTATTTCTTGACTTTACGCGATTAACTACTAGCTTATCAACATTGTTGTTCCATATAATCATAGTGTGTCTAGAAACAGGCAATTGTGGATGTGCAGTGAACTGGAAGGGTATGTGGGAACAGCCGAAGGAAGCAGATACGAGTACTTCACCTTTCACACAGATAAGCAAAAAGCAAGCCGGAAATGTAAGAATGGATTTTATGATTCTGCTTTTCTTCACCTCTTTCGAAAGGTGAAATTCTCACTATGATTATATTTTTAAATGAGAGAAATGGGAAAATGCTACTTTAAACCATAGGCGGATCGCAAACTTAACGCACGACGGGGCGCTAAATTATCGCAGGGGCCTGTCAGATCCATACTAACCATACTAGAAACGACACGCCCTACACCAAAATCGCACTCGACGGACGACGCTGCGATAGCGCTGCGTCGACACAGCGGTTGGGCGGTTTTAGTATAGGGATTGACATTTCTAGTATGGATCTGACAGACCGCTGCGATATTTTAGAGCTCTGTCGTGCGTTTTCATCATACGTCCGAATAAACGAAAAACATACTGGTATAAAACACCATTATTACAATGTTCTTACTATAGGTACTTCGATGAATAGTTTTCGTCCCTATCTAGATCTAACTTAGCAAGTATTACATAAAGAAACGTGAGCGATCATATCTTCACAAGATAATGATATTCCATAATATTGATTCTCAGTTCCTAACACATGTATGTATGTATAGTGCTCACTTCGAGGCGAGGCGACAAGAATTATGAGTCCTGCACACATATCATAAGCACTAGCAAAATACCACTTTAATGCTTTGTAACAAACTGTAACAGATATTGATTTGTGTAACGGTATTGGTACACTGCTGGTATGTTGAACCCCAGAATACACTAGGTCTAAAGGATGGTAGGTAACAGAAAATGTTTTTTTTATTTCTAACTTGAACAAATCTATACGCTCAGAATAGCGTAGTATCGCCCTATTCTACCCATGAGTGTCGTAAAAGGCGACTAAGACACGGATCCAGGGAATGCATGGGCCGCAGCGTTTCCTGTATATATCTAGAAAACCTTGCACTAAGCTCGCCAATCTCCCTGCCAGGCGTTGTCAGTGGCAATACTCCCCAATGAGGGTAGGTCAAGCAATGGACTATGGCTTTAGTAGCAGTAGTAGGACCGGCCACAATCTTATCTTATCTTATCTTATCTAGCCATCGGGATCCCACTGCTGGGCAAAGGCCTCCCTCCCTTTTTTCCACTGATCTCGATCCTGGCCACAAAGAAAAGTTTTTTTCAAGTAAATTGTTTTCAAAAAGTGCTATTCCAATAGTAAATAGTTAGTTAAAAATAAGATAGTTCTTCTAACATCCTGCATCTAGTTGAACTCTCAGCTGAACTCTGCTAGAGTCAAATAGCCGAGCTCGCAGCCAATTTGAATGATAAAGGAGCCAATGGAGAACGGTTTATCAAAAGTATTGAAAATACGAAGCGTATTGAATCTACATACCGTTAGCTCTTTCAAGAACCATAGCGTGATTCACCTTTTAGATTCTATACATTGGTCATGGCTTCAAATTAGCATATCTGCTTATTTAAATAAGCAAGTATATAAAAACTGAGTAAGGATTTACAGAGATGTATAATATTGTGCACGATCGTCAGCCTCACCTTATGCTATCTCTCTACCGTAGTACTGCTGGAAGAGATTTCTTTTTAGAAATAAGTGTTGTGTTTTTTATCTAAATGTGATTGTCCTGTGTTTTAACTTGTGTGCAATAAACAGTTAAATAAATAATGTATTAAAGGCCTTTAAAAAAATTTGCATGAGTTTGCTTGCGGCATTTTCCTCACTTAGCGTACAACACAGCGCAAAATAACGCTGCGCTAACGTATGCGTCTGTCAGATCCATTCTTGAAACATCAATCCCCATACTAAAACCGCTCTTGACGCAGGTTCCAACGCAGAACCGCTGTTCACGCAGCGCTAGCATAGAGTCGTGCCTTGTTTTACCTGCGTCGAGAGCGGCTTTATTATAGGGATTGACGATTCCAGTATGGATCTGACAGACGCATCCGTCAGCGTAGCGTTATTTTAGCGCTGAAATGTAAGAGACGCCTAACATAAGTCTATGAAAACCGAGTAACTACATACGTAGTCGGTCCCAAAGTTCTGTCACTGGCATATTATTTTTGAATTTAGAACACGAATTTGGAAAAGTTTTATTGCATTCCGTTTTTGAATGTTTGACAATTATTTTAAAACAATAAATGATCATTTGGCGCGATTTTTCACGATGGAGTGGACTTTGAAAGAAAACCGAATAGCAGTTTTGGCGTTGCATCGCTGTGGGCACTCGCCGAGTACCATTTTCAAGTTGCTCAAAAAATTGAAAATAACGCTTAGGTTTGTGTATCGTACTATAAGTAGGTACACTGAAGTCTCTAGGGTTGAGGACAAGAAAAGAACTGGCCGGCCTCGCTCCGCAAGAACACCAGCAGTGATCAAAGCGATCAAGGAGCGCATACGAAGAAATCCTGTCCGAAAACAGAAACTTATGGCTTTGCAGATGAAGGTTAGTAGAAAAACAGTCAAAAAGGTTTTAAACGAAGACCTTAAGCTGCGAGCATACAAAAAAAAGAGTGGGCACTTACTTAATGCCCGTTTAAAAGAAATTAGACTCAAAATATCCCGGGTGTTGTTAAAACGGTACGCGAAAAACCGGCACCGCGATATACTTTTTACAAACGAAAAATTTTTTGATATAGAAGAAAAGTATAATAAACAAAACGTTAGAGTGTACGCTACCAGCTCTGAAGAAGCAGGAAACAAAGTTCCGCGGGTGCAACATGGGCATCATCCCTCTTCAGTCATGGTCTGGTTAGGAGTCCTACTATGGGCTAACTGAGGTTCATTTTTGCGAAAAGGGTGTCAAAACCAGTGCAAAAGTGTACCAAGAGACGGTTTTGGATCGGTACGTCAAAGACCTGCCCAACACACTATTTTCAGGACATCACTTTGTGTTCCAGCAGGATTCTGCGCCCGCTCACAAAGCCAAGACCACTCAAGCCTGGTTTGAACGTCAAAACATTGAGTTTATAAGACACGAAGATTGGCCTTCCTCCAGTCCGGACCTTAATCCTCTGGACTATAAAATTTGGCAGGTCTTAGAGAGCAAGGTCTGTGCTAAGCCCCATAAAAATTTGGAGAGCCTGAAGTCAGCCATAGTTAAAGCAGTCGCTGAAATCGACATGGATATGGTGCGTGCTGCGATAGACGACTGGCCGCCGCGGTTGATGGCCGTTATTAAAAGCAAGGGAGGTCATTTCGAATGGTTTTATGTTATTTTGATTCTTCGATAATTGTATTTTTAATTGATATATAAATTTTTAAAAACGGATTGGTACTTTTTATTTTATCAGTATTTTCATATATGACAGAACTTTGGGACCGACTACGTATATATATATATGTATACCTACTTCTATAAAGTCATTTAATAATCTTTTGCACGAGTAGCTTGCTTTACTAACTAGCTTCTTACTTTGAAAGGTACGCAAAGCATAAGCACCAATCAATATTCATATTATTCATGTTACCGTTTCTAAACATTTTCATGAAATGTTTTGAAGACTGCTTGCAATAGTGGAGTGTATTCTGTAGTGTTGAAAGTTCCACCTTCAGACGGAGTTTGTGAGTTAGGAGTGCACCCACTCGTGCTAAATGCGTTAAGCCGTGGAGTGTGAGTGTTGCACTTCAGCTGTCATGTGTTTGTGTGATATTCATGTGGTATTTCACACTGTATAGAAACTTAGTTTGCTAGTGGAACTCCGCCCTTTTGATGTTGATATTGTTTTACAGTGTGGTGCTGGCTTTGGCTTAGAATTGCATCATCCCATTTCTTTCATGCAATTTTAGGCGAAAGGCTGAGAACTTGTTACTATAGGCAGAATCGACATATATAAACGAACCTCAAATATTTGTCAGAAGCGGTGATAACGACCGTGATTTTGCAGTTTGAAGTTCTGCCTACCTTGTTGTTTCTGTGTATCAGCAGAAATACAGCTAGAATGCATTTTGGCAGCGCAATTCACAGACCTTTAGTTTAGTTACCAGTTAAAATTACCTATTACCAATCAACTCTACAAAAGTAGACAATTCTATAACGTCCTCCACATTTCACATCTTAACCTAGAAACGAGCTTCCAACTTTAAGAATAAGTGAAGCGTGGCGTAGGTAGAGTTTGGAGTGAAAAATAGCATTACATCAAGAGAATAGAGTAAAGTGATTTCTCGAGTCGAGTCGAGCGCCACTTCAGCGCTAAACACATTTGCTGCGAGTGGATACACGCGTCGACTGCTGCTGGATTTGTATTATAAACTCGTTCTTTGTAGTCTTCGCTTATTGTTCTTCTTGCAAATGAGGATAAATACACACTAAATTTAATATGGAGTTGACACGTCTTGGTCGGTCGGTTGGCTGGTTGGTCTTGCAATGAAAATTTTTCTTCGGTGACGCGTATGGACACAAGTGTCCCCTAAAGACCACCAATTTGGGTCCACTGCATAAACCGGGTACCCACAACCTTTACAAAATCGACCTCTACCTGGTAGCAGACCATCCTGCGCTAAGTTTTGCGATGTATTATAAATAGCTAGTAGGTTTATGAAGAAAAGAGTTATTCTCGCACATATTTTCGTGATTTTCTCTACATAGGAGTGCTTTTCTCTACCATTTTCAGACGCAACGATTTCCATTAGCCTAGATATTTTTTCAATTTTGCAGTTTCCTTTTGTTTAAACTAAGTTCTCTATTGGAATAACCAGCAGCAAAGAAAGTCGGATATGGAGCTGGATTCGACCCCATTGAAAGGTTTGGCCTCCAGCCAATACTCTCCTATTTACTTAGTACTCGTACTAACCACTGGTTCATACTTTCATTTTGATTTGATTCAATACGTGGGTTGAGCTAGATTTGTTGGCTTTATGAAGTACCTTTTCCTGTTTCAGTAGAATAGAGTTCGACCATCGACTAATTGTCACTAAGCTACGACTCCGCCTCCGTCAACCTCGCAGATCCACAGTGAAGAAGCCTGCGTTTTTAAACGTGGATAGGCTGAAAGATCGCGAGGTTAGGGTGAAATATGCTGAAGCCTTATCTGAAAAGCCGTCGCCAATAACTGAGACCGGTGATGTCAGTGCTGCTTGGGGAGCTTTGTCATGTCATCTCATAGAAGCCGCTTCTGCTACTTTGGGTACGAAAGACCGACGTAGTGAAGACTGGTTCGATGACAATAGCGAGGCTCTTAAAGCAGCATTCGACAAACATCGACAGCTCCTGCGACAGCATAATCGAAGAGGTGGAAGTGTTGCGGTGGTCAAAGAAAGTGACCAAGAATTACGCAGGCTGTCTCGACAAATAAAAGACAAGTGGTGGCAGGACAAGGCTTGTCAAATGCAGTGGCTCGCCGATACAAACCAGCTTGGTGAGTTTTACTGTGAAGTGCGTAAGCTGATTGGTGCTTCCTACCGTGCAAAAGTACCTTTAAGGTCTTTAGACGGTATGCACCTCCTGACCAGCAAGGAGGATGTACTTAAACGTTGGGCTGAGCATTTTCACAACTTGCTCAACGTAGATCGATCAGCTGATCTGCATCATATCAGTTTAATGCCTCAACTCCCGTTAGCCACGGAGCTGGACGAGTCCCTGTCATGCGACGAGGTTGTTACTGCCATCAGACAGCAGCATAATAACCGGGCGGTTGGCATTGACCTTATACCGGGTGAACTACTTAAATATGGTGGTACGGAGTTGCACACGTCGGTATGGAAACTTTTCGTTCGAATGTGGGAGGAGGAGAGGGTCCCTGAGGACTTCAAAGTTTCTCGCATTTGTGCCCTCTACAAGAACAAGGGTGACCGTTCTGACTGTAACTCTTATCGCGGTATTTCATTGCTGTCAGTCCCTGGAAAAGTCTTTGCCAGAGTTTTACTGAACCGCCTCAAAGATTTGTCGGAAAAAATTCTGCCCGAAACCCAGTTCGGCTTCCGACCTGACCGAGGTACATGTGAAGCTATTTTCTCGGTGCGTCAACTACAAGAAAAAAGTAGAGAACAAGGTCGCCAGTTGTACCTCTGCTTTGTTGATTTAGAGAAAGCATTCGACAGTGTGCCTCGCGAAGCTCTCTGGATGGTGCTAGGAAAATTAGGGTGCACAGAAAAGTATGTGCGACTCCTAACACTCCTGCATGACGACATGCAGTGCTGCGTCTCTGTAGACGGTGAACAGTCTGATTTCTTCCCCGTCACCTGTGGGGTGAAACAAGGGTGTGTTCTAGCGCCCACACTGTTCGCCTTGTACTTTGCAGTTGTAGTCAAAGAAGTCCTAAATACTGCTTCCCAAGGAGTCCGCATCCGTTTCCGCACAGATGGCAGTCTTTTTAACCTGGCTAGACTTAAGGCGCGCACTAAAGTCTCGTATGCATTGATTACTGAGATCATGTATGCTGATGACTTGTGCTTTCTTGCAGAATCCCCAGACGGCCTGCAACAGCTAATGTCCGTTTTTCACCAAGCATGCTGTAAATTCGGCCTGAAGATCAGTGTCAAAAAGACGGAAGTGATGTCCTTAGACTCGCATGGTCGCGAGACACTGGCGATTATGCTTGGTGAGGATATGCTGAAACAGGTTGATAAGTTTCGTTATCTGGGGAACACTATAACATCTAAGTGTAACCTTGATGCTGAGATCAACAGCAGAATCAGTGCTGCAGCTGCAGCATTTGGGAAGTTGTGTTCCAAGGTTTTCTGCTCGCACGACCTAAAGCTAGCCACAAAAATCTCTGTATATATGGCGATTGTGCTGCCAAACCTTCTATACTCCTCCGAGACTTGGTGTGTGTATCGTCACCACATACGCACTCTGGATCGCTTCCACCTAAAATGCCTTCGCACCATCATGAAGATCAGATGGTCCGACCGAGTGCGCAATACCGAAGTTCTGAGACGAGCCAATGTTGGTGGCATTGAGGCCTATCTAATGCGTCGTCAGCTACGGTGGTGCGGTCATGTATCCCGGATGTCGGAGGAGAGAGTGGCGAAGCGCATCTTTTATTCTGAGCTAGAGGAGGGCAAGCGAAAGCATGGCGGACAACTCCTCAGATATAAAGATGTTCAGAAACGACACATGAAAAGATGCAACATTGAGCCCACTCAATGGGAGGGTCTGGCAGCACAGCGTCCCGAATGGCGCGGGATGGTTAAGAAGCAAGTCCGCGAGTTTGAGGAACAGCGTAAAGCAGACCTCGACGCTAAGCGCGATGAGCTGAAGGCCCGTCCACCCGTCGCCATTAACTATAATTATGTAAATGGCAAACTCACGTGTCCACTCTGTGCACGGGAGTTTACTGCCAAAATTGGCTACAATAGCCATCTCCGGGCGCATCAGCGCCGATCTGATTAGGAGTCAAAGTGGTCGCCATGGCCGAAATCGGTCGGAGAGATCATCATCAGAATAGAGTTCACCTTTTCGAAATTCAACTGCATATAATAGGAAAGAAGTGGCAAGAATGGGTAGTACAGTTGATAGTCCATAATGGTTGAATAAGAGAAGATATTCAACAATTCTGTTATAACCATGTAAAAAAAATAAAAGTCTTAGGATTTGCAGTGGTGGCAAAGTAAACTGCTTACAAGTGAGCGTTCAAAGTGCGTTCTTAAGCCGTAAGCTGATTAGTCCACACTTTCTACACTTGAACAGTGTAGGTAAGGTTAATTTACTTCTAAAAAGAATTTTATTTTCAAAGTTAGCAATCGTTGCCAGACAACTACAAGTTAATACCGAATGTGTATTTATTGCGCACGCGAGGACCTCTACAAAGCAACGGACAACGCTGCGCGTGTAGCTGAGTATTGGTCCAAATATATTTGAGCGCCAGAATCGATTCGCTAAGAAGAAGTTTTTATTTCTCACAATCTAAGCGACAAGATCGAAGTGCATCTAGAAAACGTGTCAGGTAGACGCGCTTCCACTAGACTAGTAGTACATCAAGTCGGTGTCTCGGAATCTACTAATGAAGGAAACTCTATCTGCGAGATATCGGGGGATTGCTGCGATCCGGTAGATCGCGCAAGATAATTAATAGAAACTTAGTGCCAGTCTTTAATTAATACTACTGAAGTGGAGTGCAATTTTATAAATTAAATTAATATTGATTTCTGTCCTAGTAAGTCTAGTTTTTAGAATTGAATTGATACGTGGCAGGCAATAGAAACGAATACAACGGCGAGATTTTCGAATAAGCGTACGTTTTCGTCTAATAATTTCTTTATAATTAGCTAATTAATCTTCGTAGTATGGAATAAACTACAAACTTACTATTTACCTAGGTACTATGATTTCGACTTGATTACTTAAATAGCTGAACAATAGTTCCCCAAACAAATAATGATAATAAACGCTTCTGAGACAAAATTTGCCATATTTTCCCAAAGGGAATATTCTAGAAACAGTATTGTTTAGAAAGCCAGATTTCCAATCCCAATATTGGCTGTATTCTGCGTACTCAGAACATTTCTGATTCGTATGCCTCCCGCGTTTCAACGGAATTACAAATTTGGCGACTTATGATTTTACCAACGCTCACGGATATTTGCTAGAAATTGGAAGAGCGCACAAGAGATAATTTTATGCATATCTGTATTTTAGAGGCGCATCGCACACTTAACTCACGACAGAGCGCTTAAATATCGCAGCGGTCTGTCAGATCCATACTAAAAACGTCACTCCCCGTACTAAAACCGCGCTCGACGGACGACGCTGTGATAGCGCTGCGTCGACAGTGGTTCAGCGGTTTTAGTATGGGGATTGGGGATTGACGTTCCTAGTATGGATCTGAGAGACCGCTGCGATGTTTTAGCGCTCCGTCATGGGTTAAATGTGCAATCCGCCGTAGTGGGCGGTTTCAAATCTCAGCTACAAGGGTTTGCCGGGTCGTTCATCGACTCAGTGACACACAAGAAAAGAAGGACAGTTCATATACAGAATAACGCAGTAGAGCTGACCTTAGTAGTGGAAAGCCTGCGTCGCATGCTTGGGTGCAGTGCCAGACCCCTGCCATGTGTAGAATGACAATTTGTTCCGGGAACTTGTTCCATTTTCCTCTTTGTAATAATTCCAACGTGGTCGCTACAAATACCTGTGTAAAATAAGAAATAAATGTTTTAAAAGCAAAATTTCCAAATATAGAGTTATTACCTATTCATTTTTATTAGGCTAATAATGAAATCTGTAATGTCGGTAAGTCAAACTTCTTCTATATATGGTATTTTCTAAAATACCAGCTAGTTCCTATTTTTATTTGTAGTTTATTGTGTAGTTAAATATAATTATTTGCTTTTAATCAGACCAGTGTAGAAAGTAATAGATCACATTTTGTCTTTATGCGTTTGGTTGAATAGAATTCAATATTCATACAGCGCGCTTATTAACTTATTAGTTATGACAATGGGGTAACTGAGTAAATAAAATGGATTTATATTCAAAATACACCATCATCCCTTGATGTAGTATACTTATAACTGCTCGGTTATAGAGTCTTGGTACAATAAATCTCAAATCCTTTAAATTCTCATAAAAATGTGTATTTTGTCACAAAACTAAAACACGTTCTTGTTCGTTACGTTGCAAAAAATATAAAGGATTAGCTTATATTCTTTTCTGATTTAGCAACAAAGCAATCCGAGCTCATATTTGCGTAAAATATGCAAATGCTCGGTACAAAATCATCTGTGTTTTGTTTTTCCCGGGTGATTTTCTTTTGTTCCACGTTTTCGTCAGCGGACCGTTGTTTGCATTGAGTTGGGTCTGGCGCGTCACAGACCCGTTTCGTCACAAACAAAAATGAGTCCCGAATCCTCAAAAAACATTTTAAAAAGAAGAGACTCCCGGTGGGTCAATCTAAGGATTCTAAGGCACAGTCAGAACGAAAGACATTCAAGTACTTAAAATTTACATAAACATACACAAATCACGCCTATATCATTGTCCGGGTAGGCTGAGCGTTAACGACCGTAAATTTACGGTCGTTGATGCTCTGCCTGCCCGTTGTGTGTGTGTGTGTGTGTGTGTGTTTTATCGCCACGTCTGACAAATGTTTGATGGTAGTTTCAGATACGTCTTGTATCACTAATCATTATAGTGACAGGGTGTCAGCCTGACGCCTAAAATTGCAATACATATGAAACCGTTGAGTAGGTACTCAACTCAACTCAAAAAATATTAGTTAGCTTCTATGACACCCTCGGGAAAGAAATGGGGTGATTATATTTATTCTAAGCCGGTATCACGCGGCAAATTTATTATGTCCATATTTATTATAATCGTGTGGGATGTGATAAACTCGGACTCTGAACTCATTTTATGAATAATGAAATTTGTGTCGAACCGAGGCTGTGACAAAACGGCCCAGAGACTTGTGGTTCGTGTTTCCGATACATTTGTTCGGCCTGATAAACATCTATCAATCATAAATATCATAATGGTGGACTATTGGCCGCGGATAGGGAAACCGACCTTAATTTGGGGTTGGAAATGCTGAAACACGGTAGGGAAACGCTCGATATGTTTATCTAGTAATGTAATAATGTTTGTACATGACTGATGCTTTCAGTGATGACTTTGACCTTTTCCCCCGACTAATAACGGATAATAAGAGGGGTAATAAATGTCGATTGTGATTAGAGTGAGTGTTTAGATATTTATCAATGTCAGTCGAGGCGTGAGCTGCCGGGTCAGAATTGCAGAAGCATCTCATTTTCTCCTGCCCTGCTGGTGTCAGAAGAGGTGACTTTGGCACCAAGGGACTCCAATTGCGGCGTAGGCTTACAGATAGAGAACTTATCACTGCAGGATACTTAATTTACGAAAAGAACCTCTAATGTCATGACAAACGGCGAAAACATTTTTTATTTATGCCCGTTGTCGCTCTCTGTACTCCAAAAATGATCGATACGATCGTTTTTTTTTACGCAGCCTGTTCGATGTCCCAAAAGCGTTATTAATGTTATTTTGCTGAAATAATAATATAATGCTCCACTTACTTATACTCGTAGTACCTAGCAACAGGTTACCAAGGAGATTTTCGTCCGGTCGCCGTATCGTCTGTCGGCGAGGCGGCGAGGCGGCAAATCACCCGACGACCAGTCTCGCCGCCATTGTGCCTGCAACCTGATCCGCAATCACTACTAATTCAGCCCATCAGACCGTCAGTCGTCAGGCCGGCCCTTAATCTGATTACAGCTGATTACCGCTCATTAACGGGGCCTCGTCTCCTGTCTCGTGACACCCAACGCTTCTGACCTTCTTTGAGTGACACAGATTACAGCGCAAAAAAGCGCGATAAAAAGTGCTATTACACGTACGATCATAAATCAGCGGTTAAAAATCTAAGCTCGATTTTCAACGAAAGTACTCGAAATTTGATTGGGCGAAAATTGTTCGCGAATGCACTCTCGAAATAGGGCAATCCACCCGCAGAGACAATTGAAATAAAACGTCAGTGCACCGCTACGGAAAACGCGGAACGTTGCAAGCGAGCTCCGCTGACATGGAAAAGTAATTCTTGCTGCAATTTATCAAGGCTGGTTTCACGCAGCGCGCGCACTGCGCTAATGCCGTTGCCGCGGAGGGGTCAAGCGCCTACTCCGCGCCGCAGAAGGGTTTTCTTTTTGTTCCCACTGTGAAGAGTTTTATTTTAAATCTGCGGCTCTAACGAACCGAGCTCTTGTTACACGCGAGGGCCCCGAGTGCAGCTGGCGCTTCGTCGCGAGCCGCGCGGCTCGGGTGCGCCCGAGACAACCACGCTTGTGGAAGGAACATTCAATACAAATGCTGAATTATGGTTCCATTATAAATTGCGAATTGTGTTAGAATTGGAAGCGATAAATTAAGTGGTGACATGTGTCGGTGGTTTGGCGGAGGCGTCGTCGCATTGCGGGGTGCGCGCGGGCATTGTGTCGCTGCCGCATACATTAGCGCGCATTCTCACGGAGCAAACCCGTTCCCGTCGGTCGCCGGCCATTCCGAACTCTTGTTGCTCCTTTGCAAATCTGCGTGCCTTCGACCCGATGCCTCGACGTTTTTGTATGAAGTTTAATCTTCAAAAAAGCGCCGGCGTCTTGTGCCAAATGAGTCCCAAGTCGGAGCGCGACGTCCGCTCGCCGCCGGCCACTCGCAAATATGTAAAAACGCGATACGATCTCTTGCTCGCTTTATATGCAGATTTCCTCCCAATTGTTCAATATTCCTGTATGGCGAGCGCTGATGCGACGTGTTAAAGTTTCAACAAAACGGCGGCTATATCCGACAGTGTTTTATTGTGCAAGTTTGCCGCATGGCGTTATTTATCACCGCATTGTCAATGCCGTATCGGCAGTGCAGGCGCGCGGGGCTAAGTTTCGCACGAATCGTTCCCGCTAATTGAGCTTCAGCGCGAAAATGCGAGCGAATGGCTTATGGCGGAGTTTTGTGCGTGGACATGTGTAGTTCTGAAAATAATTTTATGTGTCGGCGCGGGTATCGACTGGCTGCTAATTTCGCATGCGCGTCGGCGCGCACGCATACAACGCAACAGAATTAGAATTCGCCGGCGCACGCCCCGCCGTGATCCACACGACACGCCAAACAGTCTGCGTTTTTGCCGCGTTTATGTAGCTGTGTGTTGGTGTGCTGATTGGGTTGAGCTCTATATTTACCGAGCGTCGTTTTTTGTTTCAGGTAATTACTACATCCGCTGGAGCCGGTCGCCGTGGTCGTCGCGCGCCGGCCGGAATGCGGTGCGGTGAACTTTCCACCGGTTTCATAATTCGGTATGGTATGGAGCGCATGATGTCATCGGGGCATCTGACAGGGATGACATCACGGCGGTAGACAGTGGGTCTGACGGGGGATGTCTCAAGGTCATCATTTCTATTTTATTCTTTTGCCTTGTCTTGTCGCAGTTTTCAATTAGACTTAAAGTGGAAACTCTGAGAGAATATTTTCAGGGCGTGTCAGGCGTGAAACTGAATAACTTTTCTTATCAACTTTTAGTGTAAATAAGAAAATAATATCGACAAAAATGTTAAAAAAACGAATCACTTACCTACATAGTTTCGAACGGCAGAATATTTCTTCATATGCATATCGTAAATTGTTAAAAATTGTTGTTCAGCTCCGTGCCTAGAACTCACATATAAATAGATGAATAGAAGAATAGAATAGAATAGATGTTTATTTGGTTCTACAGTCATACACACATAATTCATTGTTGTTACAAAAAGGTAGGTACTATAAACTATGAGAACAAAATGGGGACGCAGCCCCGACAACAAGTATGTATGTATGCTGCAGCAGCGCAAAAAGGCTATATCTCGGCGTCATATTTTGCTATAAAGCAAAATCGCTGATTTTCAGCTATAACCTAGAGGAAGGCGCAGGTTCGGTGACTAGCCAACAGTACGCTATTAAATTAAACATAATAAGTCATGCAAGTAAAATAAAGTTAATACATGCTAAACAATATGTAAATAATAAAATGAAACAAAAAAGAAATAAATAGGTAAGTACAAAAATTGACGTATACTGTTAATATTTTGAATAAATAAACGAATTAATATTAAATAAATAACTAAAATGGACATTTAAAAACATACTATTTAATTTTGCTTTCGCTACCTAAACAAAGCGCTTAGGAATTCCTATCTTTTGAGTTTTTAGGAGCAGTTGTTTTATTTTTTCCTTAAAAGAGCATTTAGATTTAATTATCCTCAAAGGTGGTGGAATATCATTCCAGCACTTAGTAGCGTGGTAGCGAAAGCTTCCGGTGAAGGCTGCAGTTCGATGACGCTGCACACGCAGAGGGGGTCTCAGTGCTCTCGGTTTTTCGGCCACAGTATTAAATCTCAGATGTGGGAATTTTAATTTTGAAAAAAGGTATTCGGGGCTTTTAAAATTAATAACGTCAAACATTAAGGAAGCCAAATGTTATTTTCCGCGGTATTCCATATTAAGAATAGACGCATTATTTAAAAAAGGTGTAATGTGACTTCTAGGTGGAACGTCAAAAATAAACCTACAACATGCGTTCTGCACGCGTTGTATTAAACGACTGGTTTTATACAATAGCCTAGGTCCATAGACAAGATCTCCATAATACAATCGAGATAATACCAGGGACTCACAAAGAATGATTCTCACTCTTTCGGGTATTAAGTTTCGTATCTTGTATAACACTTTTAATCTATAAAAGCAATTCCTAGCTAGACCCGCTACATGTTTTTCGAACCGCAATTGATTATCCATCAAAACACCAAGATTTTTTGCATCACTGACCTGATCTATAGGCTGACCCAAAATGCTAACCACCGGGGACATGCATTCAATTTTTGTAATCTTAGCTTTAGAGCCGAGCACCATATACTTAGACCTATTTGGATTCAAAACTAATGCATTTCCCTTAGACCACTCTGCTATTCTGTCCAGATCATTGTTGATCATTGCCAAAGCTTGTGGTATTTTATCGGGCACTTCGGAAATATACAATTGTAAATCGTCAGCGTAGATATGAAATTTGCTATTTTTAATAACCGTGGGCAAACCAGCAGAGTATATAATAAACAATAGAGGTCCCAGTATAGATCCTTGAGGCACACCTCGCTGAACCACATATCATACACATACACGCCTCTATCCCTTGCGGGGCAGGCAGAGCGCTAACGTCCGCAAGAATACGGTCGCCATCGCCACGTCTGACATTTTTGAGGATTGTTTTCCAAGGTTGTTTCAGAAAACATTGTGTATCACTATAGTGACAGGTTGTCAGCCTGACGCCTAAAAATTGTAATACACCAATACCCTCGAGTCCCATAGTCGGCTCTTACGACACCCGCGGGAAGGATGTGGGGTGATGCTATTCTAAGCCGGCATCACACGGCATTACCTCAACGGCCTAGAACTCAACCGATCTTATTCTCACCAGGTTCCCAAACACCTGCTATAATAGCTGTATCAGCAGCTTGCGATCTCACGAACGTGTTAATCAATCAGCCGGCGTCGATTCTGACAAAGCGGCTGCACAGCAACCGCTAATGGGACGTCCGTAATTAATAGACGCTCACAAGATGAGACGCCTCTCTTGTTTCATGACATGAGGGTAGATTGAACAGGATGATAAGTCGATATCTAACAGTCCTGTTTATCCACTATGACATAAATGCTAGTGAGTGCGAGCGTGTGATAAAACTCGCAAATACTGCAAGTATTTCGAAATATTATGCATCACAACAGTAAACAAGCCCATTAAAAACTTTCCCTACGCAAAACAATTGTATCTCCTATACAAAATTACTTGATCTAATGACAAAGCTAGTTGTATTTTTGTATGAATGAAACCTTCAAAATTTTTATATTTCGACTAATGTTCCGATCTGTTAACTAATGGGCTTCTTCAGTTTTCAAATATTTTCTGTATTAGGCGAAATGTATGAGAGAAGTCAGTTTGTATGGCAGGTTGGCGGGTCCATTTTTTTTTTCATATCTCGACATATGTTGTTCTTCCTTATCATCAGCCCTTCCTGAGGTTTCAGTATAGGTAACTAGAAAAAAATCACTCTATAAATTAACTACCTACCCCATGTAAATATACGTCAAATCATTATAATAGAAGGGGGCAAATGAACGCAAAACGTAAACAAGACACGGGCACATTTTAATCACCGGCGCGCTAAGTCGGCGTAGCGGGAATAGCTTTATGAAGGCTGAATAAGCGGGAACAGCTGTATAGCAGCTTAATAAGCCGGCTAATAGGACACGTATCCGCGTACGCGACTTATTAGTAACGTCATCATCGCCTCTTTCAAGGAGACGACTCTCTTTAGAGCTTTTATTTAAAGTAGCTACTTATTATAAGACTAGCGGCCCTGCCAGCGGTAGGCGGATTGCACACTTGACGCACGACGGGGCGCTAAAATATCGCAGCGGTCTGTCAGTTCTATATACTAGAAATGTCACTCCCCATACTAAAATCACACTCGACGGACGGCTCTGAGATAGTGCTGTGTCGACAGCGGTTGAGCGGTTTTAGTAAAAGGATTGACATTTCTAGCATGGATCTGACAGACCGCTGCGATGTTTTAGCGCTCCGTCGTGCGTTAAGCGTGCGATTCGCCTTAGCGGTGTCCACGACATGACAGATAGTAAAACACAAAAAGCGACTTCGTTTTATACAACGTACACAACGGTTGACGAAAAACCTACGTATCCCAAGTAAACGTAGTCTGACTGAAATTAAGGCAATTAATATGTGTATTATAATATTGCGAAGCTCATTTTAAATTATAGAATCTTCATAATTAATTAATTAATTATACCTACGGCTTACGGCGCCTACGTAATTAAGTATGTAAGTATAAGTAAGTACGCATTTCAATGAAGTAGAAGGAGGTAGGTAGAATCTTTATAAAAATTGATTATGACTGATAATTTTAAACTAGGCTATGGCGGATCGCACACTTGACGCATGATGTAGCGCTAAAACATCGCAGCAGTCTGTCAGATTCATACCACGCTGCGATAGCGCTGTGTCGAGTGCGGTTGAGCGGTTTTAGTATGGAGATTGTCATTTCTAGTACAGATCTGACAGACCGCTGCGATATTTTAGCGGTCCGTCATGCGTTAAGTGTGCGAGCTGCCTAAGACGTAATAATTGATACTTATGCTCGCCTACAGAGGCTGATTATGTAGATATGACTAATGGGACACGTGTGGGCAATGCTATTGCTCGAACTTGACTTACTTACGACTACGCCTTTACCTAATAGAGAGCTCATGTTATTTGTTTATAAAGTCTTAGAATTTTTTATTTAAATGTAGAGCTGATTAATTGTTTATAAAACTGCTCCTACATATCGTTTCTGACTGTATCCTTTTGACTTATATGCTCGTAAACTGACACATTACTCCTATCGTCTGCTGCTGCAAATACGGTATAATATTGTAACCTATAGAAGATAATACCCATACTAAAACCGCACTCGACGGATGACACTGCGATAACGCTGCGTCAACAGTGGTTGAGCGGTTTTAGTATGGGGGTTGACATTTCTAGTATGGATCTGACAGATTGCTGCGATATTTTTGCGCTCCGTCGTGCGTCAAGTGTGTTCCTCGCCTAAGAGACACGAGTCAAAATCTATTTCTGAAGATAAATATGAGAGGCTCTTAAGTGCCACCTAGCTCCTTGCTACTAATATTCGATAATGTTATTATTTCTTGATTGATTTCATCTTAACAGCCTTTTATTCTATTAAAGATTTTTACTGAATTCTTTGACTATTTTCTTTCAAGATAATAGTTATTTAAGGCATTATTTATGTTACAGATAAACATTAATCTGAGACCATACCTAGATATCATACTAGTATGATACTAACCATTACCGTTTTGATTATTAATTCTGTAAAGTTTTCGTTTTAAATGTCAAACCCTTTGTGACCTTACGTAAATTTTTATATACTTTTTTTACATACTTTTACTTCTGAAATTTTATAAAATAAATCGTATCGATATTGATTTTAAAAAAGTTATAAAATGGCGACATCCTATTACATTTTACGATTTCGCTTAATTTAATTCGTCTCTAAGGCCTCGACTGTATCAGAGTGAAGTAGGCAGCAGGTAATAACGGAGCCAGGACACGCTAATATGCTCTTTGGAACACTTTGCATTACAGAAATGTACGTATATTAAAATTTTTGCTTTGATGTCGGGTCTGGGGATAAATTAGCATACTTCAGAGCCGAGGCTCGGTACGGACATGAATGCTACTGAATTTTTACAATTCTACTTTTACTCAGTGCCCAGTGATTTCACCCGCTACTTCGTATTCCTGAGGGAATAATATAATCTTTTTTTACAAGACGGATCGCACACTTAACGCACGACGGACCGCTAAAATATCGCAGCGGTCTTTCAGATCCATAGGTACTAGAAACGTCAATGCCCAAGCTAAAACCGCACTCGACGTACGACGCTCCGACAGCGCTGCGTCGAGTGCGGTTGAGCGGTTTTAGTATGGGCATTGACATTTCTAGCATGGATCTGACAGACCGCTGCGATATTTTAGCAGTCCATCGTGCGTTAAGTGCTCGATCCGCTGAAAGTAGCACATGTTACTCAGAGATATTGTAGCATTTTGTGATACGATTAGAAGAAGAACGGTTAAAAAGCTTCCACATCAAGTATGGTAGTTTTGGAGTTTATCGATTGTATGCTAACAAACTAAAGCACAATTCTTTCCACTATATTTACACATATGAGTGTAGTAGTGTAGTAGACGTAAGGGTGGTCGTACAGTACGGTTGACCTAGAAAGCTATTCCGAAATTGGCGGCTGCTTATCGATCAGAACGACACTGTAAACGACATTGAACTGTAAGGTAGTTCGACTTATTGACTGAAACCACCATCAACGATTTTTCATTATTTACTACTACAGCCACAACAGTTTATTCCCCATATTGTGTTGTAACTTATACTCACCTCGTTTGATCGGCGGATTGCTGAGCGCAGTGCAATACACAGGGAACGCTGCCCATTCCTTGGATTCATATGACATTTCGTATAGAAATAGGATAATGCCAAAGAATACTAACGCAAACTCACGTGATACTTTTCTAACCACCGGACCGGCCATAAGATATAATACAATTTTCTATACAATGTAATATTTTAAGGATCAGTTTAGTCTAGTTATTCTGACTTGTGTGGCAAACCGGTACCTATAATAGGTTGCAACATGGTGCTAATACCTATAGATGAACCTGGAACTCCGAGCTGCAGTAACTTTGCTCCGCACACACAAAGCGCTCCGCAAACACCTCCGACAAAGGAGCTGCTCACTCCGCTCAGCTTGCTTGTTAGCCCAATCAAAGTAGCTCACATGTAGTCTAGCCTACTTACATACAGTGTGTAAAAAAATTTGCTGCAAATATTTTAAGGGGTGAACTAGCCCATGAAACTGAACAACTTTCCCCAAGGAATATAGGTCGAAATATGAAAAAAAAATTTCGACCTCCCATTCAAAATTACCGACCAACCAAGTCAATTTGTATGGGATGTCCAAAAAAATTTTTCATATTTCGAACTATGTTACTTGGGGAAAGTTGTTCAGTTTCATGGACTGATTAACCCCTTGAAACATTTGCAGCTAATATTTTTACACTTTATATAGTTGCTTAATTATAGGGATGCATAGGGTGGATCAGCTTTTTCAGGTTTTTCTTAATAACATTATGGAACACCAGTTTAGGTAGCGACATAAAGTAATTTTAAATTCAGTTAAAGTAGTTTAGGGTGAGTTCTACTCGTGACACTGAACAACTTTCCCTAAAAAACAAAGGGCGAAATATGTTGACAAAAATGGATTTCCCATACAAAGTGACACATTTTGAACATTTTCGTATGAGAGTTCGGTCAACCTATGTTACCCTGGGAAAATTGTCCAGTTTTACCCGCAAACACCTCCGACAAAGGAGCTGTTCGCTTGCTTATTAGCTCAATCATAGTAGCTCACATCTAGTGTGGCCTACTTACATTTAGCTATTAGGGGCGCATAGTGTGGATCAGTTTATGTAGGTTTTTCTTAATATCAACATGGGAAACCAGCTTTTAAGATTTTTCTTAATAACATTAATTGTTGGGTTCCATGTTTCGGATGAGACGTTAGACGTTAGGTCCCGGTTGCAGTCTATAGACAGCGGTCGTTACATAGGTATTTGTAGAAGGCGGTTGAAAAATATATTATAGTAAGTGGGCATCTAACCCACGAGTCGCGGCGTAGTAGGCAGATACATCGAACGAGCAAATCAATGATATCAAGATATTTACTCGAATTCTACCTAAAAACACTTTTTGTAACAAACACTAGACAAAGAAGTCTCTGAAATAGGTACCTGTTTTAATGTAGAGTGCTGCTTTGCGGATTTCAGGCCAGATTTTCGTAAAAATAGTTTACTTACATATAATAATAGTTTACTTTATAGCTGGTTTAGTTTAGTTAAGTTTATTTGCGGCTAGATTTTCGCAATAACAGTTTTCTTGTTCATTGTATCTTGTTGCTTAAGGAAATAAATAAAAAAACTTCAACTTCCACTCTGTATAGAGACAGGCGATGCGAGTAAGCGTGTTGCCAGAGTTTTCAAGCTGCCTAATGGCTTATTTCGCCCGACATGTATGGATGATGTGCTGCAAGCTGCAGCTTACAAGCTGCTGTAAGTTTATAATTTTGCTCGGCTTGCTTGCGTGTTACTTACTATGTAGATTTTCAGATAGAAAACTCCTTCTATCAATGTTTTTAGGAAGCGAGTTGAGGAACACTATCTTTCTCTTCTAAATTAAGCTATTAGTTATATTCTGTATGTGTTGCCTGTAATTGCCTGTCATATAAAACATACATTATTTAATAATTATGATCATATTTCCTACAAATTTTATCGATATTGTGCACGTTGTGTACAATTTTATATATGTTTTGATGTCTAGAATTTCTTGTGTACAATAAAATGTAAATAAATAAATGAAATTTATGGATAGTTCAAGCAGGTCGAGGCATTTCAACATCACACAAAATATGTGTTCCATACATTTTTGCTGAGTAGTTAAACTTTTCTACGGAACACTCATTTTTTTTGCTATTTTGCAGGTGGCCCCATGAAAATATGTTCAAAATTATGAGTAGAAACAACCTACAAAGTTTATGTACTGACAAAAAAATTACGCCAGTATGTGCCAAGGCTGCAGAATCTTAATAACTTAGAATGTCTACAAAACTTCAAACTTTATACATGCAAAGATTGTTTTAATATTCACGACAGGCAAAGTTTACGTAACACCTCGTAACATCGGCTGAAAGAGGACTGAAAACTTTGCCCATTGATCGGCTACAGGCAAAATTGCTGTGACTTTACTTATGTAGGTAAAGTAGACGTTCGAAGCAGGAAACCGGTTATTTCAGCCATTTATAAACATTATATCGGAGCGATGAACGATTATTAACGTTGTCTGTCTATTTACACCCAATTGGAAAACTCAAACAAAGAGTTATTACTTTAAATTAGACAGAGTTCCAAAGTTTCCTATAAAATAGCCGTGTTACAATTCAAATCGTAGTGATAGATAGCCGAAATCGATCGCTACGCGCGCGCTACGAGGCTGCTACGGGCTACGCCGCTGAGTGTGCCGCTACGACATCACTTATGACTTGAGACAATATGGTTAGATGGGTCAAATGAGCAACTTTTTAAAATGAAATAATGAATGAAAATGCAAATAGATGACGTCATGTCTTTCTAGTTTCGATGGCGTCAAAACATTTACTTTTAACCGACATGACACCTTTCCAATAAAGAATGTCACAATTCGGTTTAAATAGGGAATAACATTATATTATTATAATTTTGTAAATTTCGTCGCATACCTACTTATACTTAAACATAACAAGTTAAAAAGGGTTGAAAGTACCTGATTGTTTAATAATTTCTACGATGGAATGAGGTTTGAATAAGGGCTCAACATAAATTAAATAATTATTGGAAATTTCGTAGCGAACCTAGCTAAACACTAACCAAACTAGCTTAAAAAGTTCGATAGTACAGTCACGTTAAAAAGTGCACCTAGAGGGCCACCTCAAATGGTTCAAAATAACTTTTTGTTCTCAAGTTATACATCAATGGTTTTTAGTTTAATATATATATTTTCAGTAGCATAGACAACAAGAGAAATAAGTTATTAAAATATGTAGTTAAGACGATATTTTGAACCATTCTAGGTGGTCTATATGCACTTTTAACGTGACAGTACCTATTGATTGTTTAACAATTTTTACGATTAATAAAACTCAAACTCAATTAACTCTAGCAGCTGAACTAATTTCGCTCCTCGAAAGTTATAATTAAATTATCGGACCGACATCGTCGTTGAGTTGAAATTTTGTTTTATACTATGATACTACAAGCCCGACCAGCTGTTTTACTCGGGGCTACCCTGATTTCCCACGGAATACCGACCTGGTAATCCTTTTTGTTTATTACAATTAGCAAATAAATATAAATTATACATACATACATATATCACGACTTTATCCCATGCGGGGTAGGCAGGGCGTTAACAGTCGTAAGATTACGGTCACTATCGCCACGTCTGACATTTTTGAGGATTGTTTTCCAAGATTGTTGCAGAAAATATGTGTATCACTATAGTGACAAGTTGTCAGCCTGTCGCCTAAAAATTGTAATACACCAATACTCTCGAATCCCTTAGTCGCCTCTTACGACACCCGCGGGAAGGACACGGGGCGATGCTATTCTAAGCCGGCATCACACGGCAAATTAATATTAATTACCTTACAAATAAAACCTTAATAACATTGTCCTGTCCAACATTGATTGTGCCAATGGCGTAGCGGGTAGTACTGCCTTCTACGCTGAGAGTCGTAGGTTCGATCTCCACAGGACACAAAAATTTGTTAAGACTTTTTAAGTATTTGTGTCCAGTTTGGGTGTTTTCCATGTATAATATGTATTTGTTTACAGAAAAGTATACAAGCATATATTAGCATCAGCAGTCTAGTTTCCATAGTACAAGCTTTGCTTAGTTTGACCCTAGATGGCGCTGTGTGCATTGTCCAGGATATTTATTTATTTATTCATTATGAAGGCACAGAAGGCACTGCACCGAGATCAGCCAGGTTGATAACCTCACAGCATGTAACGTACTTTTCTTAACACCCTTTATTTTCTCTACAATGGGTCCAGGCGGGTGGAAGAGGGTAGATTAAATATTCTCGCTGAGTGAAGAATAAACAGTGACTTTATTTGTTAATACCCTTGTTTTGTTTTTATTACATCGTCTCCGGAAATGTTTACTAGAGATAGGGAATAAAGAACAATGATTGTTAATGGGGAAACCGAGCTCTTATAAATGTCGAGGGATGGTCAAATTAGTAATGTCTATAAGCTATCGCTGTAATTCTGCCAGAAGTACTTTTTAGGTTATCTTTTCTTAGAAGTAAGGCCTTTTTTTACACTTAACGCACATTGCAGCGTTAAAATAACGGAGCGGCCTGTCAGATCCTTACTAGAAAATGTCAATGGCACAACTAAAACCGCTCAACCGCTGTCGACGCAGTTGCGTCGAAATAAGGCAGACGCGTTAAAATAACGCGGTTGCGATGACAGCGATTGCGCGGTTTTAGTATGGAGATTTTTTTATTTATTACGTATGACGTTTCTATACATAAATAAAAAATATACAATGACGTTTCTAGTATGGATCTGCCAGACCGCTGTATTATGGATGCGTTATTTTAGCGCTGCGTTGTGCGTTAATTGTGAAAAAGGCCTAACCTTATCTGAAATAGTCTGAATCAAAAGCTATGTCAGTCTCAAAACAATTTACCCCAAAAATGGCGATAATTTATTTTCCGCGATTCGTGTGGAAACGGTATTGGCGTCGTAGATCGCTATGTGACGTCACGCAGATGTCTAAGCACGGATCCCTCATTAGATACACATACACAAATCACGCCTTTATCCCTTGCGGGGTAGGCAGGGCGTTAACGATCGTAAAATAACGGTTGTTGTCACCACGTCTGACGAGTATTGTCAGCCTGTCGCCTAATACACGGTAATGTAATACGTGGTATAATACACATAAAAACCTCGAGTCCCTTAGTTGCCTCTTATAACACCCGCGGCAAGAATTGGGGTGATGTTATTGTCGGCATCACACGGCAAGGAGAATGATGAGTCTGAATCAAAAGCTATGTCAGTATCAAAACAATTTACCCAAAATTGGCGATAATTCATTTACCGCGATGCGAGTGGAAACGTGGCGTCATAGCGACATGTGACGTCACACAGATGTCAGAACACGGATCCCTCATTCCGCTCGTTAATTTGAATGGAACACCCGGCTTCAACCCGGCCGACGGCTAAGTGAGACGGATTGGTTATGAAAGAAACAGTATTTTGATTTGATATTTTTTGGCTTTCATTTTTAAAGGCTCGTACCCATAACATAAGAATGGGAAACTGTATTAGGCGGAATGCACGACGGAACGCTAAAACATTGCAGCAGCGGTCTCTCAGATCCGTACTAAAAATGTCAATCCCAACTAAACCCGCTCAACCCCTGTCGACGCAGCGCTATCGCGGCGTCGTCCGTCGAGTGTGGCTTTAGTATGGGGAGTGATGTTTCTAGTATAGATCTGACAGAACGCTGCGATATTTTAGCGCGCCGTCGTGCGTTAAATGTGCGATCCGTCATCCGCCTGACTGAGAGTTCGCTGTCTGCCCGTCCAGCATATATCATAAACCGTGATAGTTAGAAAGTTCAACAGATGTCATATTTCTTTATTTAATTATTTACGATACTTCCATACTCGATTGACATTTGAGTCATTTTTTTAAATATAACGGCACGGAACCCTTCTCGCGTGAGTCAGATTCTCATTCAGCCGATTTGTTTTGCTTTTTCGCAAACATTTTCTCGTAAATAACCTCGCTATATCGCACATCGTAAATTACTTTTGCAATGCGATACAAACGCCACTAATTCACACAAAATGTCACAAGGTAGCCAAGAAGGTATTTATTGAGCGAATTAGTACAAGTCGTTAAGATTTATATCAGCAAGACAGACACTAGCAGACTTAAACAGAATATCAGTGAAATTTGATACTAATGTGGACTCTGTCAAACAAAGGCAATTTATTACGCTAGAAAATGTCTACAGATAACACGCACAGGTGAAAAATTTGTGTTTTTAACGATTTTGAGCCATAATTTACGCGTTGTATAAATTACTTTGTTTTAATATTTTAGCGACCTACGATCGTTAATAACTCTTCGGCCATAAATTCGGCTTATTGTGTCGTTTATCTCACAGATCCTTATAAATAATAGGAGGAATTATAATTGGCATATTTGGGTTGTCTAATTTTTAAATGCTAATTTATTTGTTCGTTGATATCATCGTAAGAGACCGCGTGGGCGGATCGGCTCCTGCTACTTTTAATGGCTGTAGACCGTCGTAACATTTATTTTATTAGGTACCTATCTATCTCTATCACTTATCCCGTTAACTTTTATAACTATACAAGGTTTCATTTAATTTTTAGAGCGATTACCATTTAAATGGGATCGTTTATCGTGCGGTATTAAGTCGTTTCGACCGAAAACGATCGCGACATTTTTTAATAGCCCCTCCAGAACAGCAGGGCGCGAATTTTTTTTAACGATCTTCGAGTAACGACTGTTTGATTAAAGAAATAAAAAAAAATGTTTTGTTTTAGATGTGCATCTATTGACATTTTGAGCAGATAGGGTCAAACTAATGTGTATTTTTATGATCAAAGATTTTAATGTGAAAAAGATGCTATACATTCGAGTGGGTTTACCCTGTTTAATTATTTGACGGTGCCAAGAGAGTTGTTATAAAGTTTGTTTTTGAACAGTACCTAAGTACATTCTGAAGTTTGAAATCTAATCTAAACATAGCAAAACTTATTCAAAATAGCTAAATTGCCGATTTATGAATATCAACTATTGTAGTTGTACGTCGCATCCTCTTCTTTGACTATACCCTACATAGTGAAATGAAACTTACATACATACATACATATATCACGCTTTTATCCCTTGCGGGGTAGGCAGAGCGTTAACGGCCGCAAGAAGACAGTCGCTATCGCCACATCTGTCATTTTTGAGGATTGTTTTACATGGCTGTTTCAGAAAACATGTGTATCACTATAGTGACAGGTTGTCAGCCTGTCGCCTAAAAATTGTAATACACCAATACTCATACGACACCCGCGGGAAGGATGTGGGGCGATGCTATTCTAAGCCGACATCACACGGCAAATGAAACTTTTATGCCATTTTTGTATTTATCGAAAAGATAGGTATTCAATATCACGATTGGTGTAAACTTGTTTGTATTGTATTGTTGAAAATGTTAAATTATAAAATACAATACAATTGAATATCCGGTATCCGTAATCCGTATCCGCTATCACTCGCGAATTTCATTCGGCGCGTTATACAAAATGCATGCAGAGTTTATTACACTCGTCGGTATTACATTGCACACTTTATATGGATGCCAATTCTGGAAAATATATTCGTTTGCTAGTTTTACAATTCTCCTGAAACGACACGAAATAATGTGCAGCTGAAATTACGCTTTCTATAATTTAATTTCATTCCTAAAAGTATACAACTCCATAGTATTAATACTCCAATTGTCCTCTATATTTCGTTTCTTATCAGCTATACGGTTAGAAAATTTCGTGCCATCGATGCAGTTTATATCTATTTCCTATCAAGAAAGAAATCGAAGTGATTCTAAGGCGGATCGCTCACTTAACGTACGGAGCTCTAAAATAGCGCAGCGCTCTGTCAGATCCGTACTATAGACGTCACTCCCCATACTAAAACCGCACTCGACGGACGACGCTGCTATAGCGCTGCGTCGACAGCGGCTGAGCGGCTTCAGTACGGGGAGTGACATTTCTAGTACGGATCTGACAGACCGCTGCGATACTGTAGCGCGCCCTTGTGCGTTAAGTGTGCGATCCGCCTTAAATTAGTCTAGGGAATGCATGTGCTAGAATCGGTATTAATGCCTCGACGTTATTTCATTTGATATTCACTATGATTCATTGGTATTGGCTCAGTAGAAACGGCTTCGACGTGTGTGCCACAGGATTGGGTCTCGGATGATGTTTTCTTAGGAAAATGCACTCGATATTGGAGATGAAATAACGTAATATGAGATTACTGCCAAAGCTCTTCTGGGTTGCCACAACTAAAGAGACTTTGCGTAAAATATAGCACTATTGAGAATTCCATTTCAAGGAAATTTTGCATCTCTAGAGTTTTCTATCATATCTAGTTCCAGCAGGATTGGATTTTACCCGCGGAAACTACAGTTGATCGAACTACAAGGGTCTTATCGACTGAACGCTACTATATGCCTAGACTAGTAATAAATCAAATATTTTCTTCCTAGTTGTCATATTTACTACCCACCCACCGTCGTATTCAAAATCTACATATATCTTCTTTCATCGGGTGGGACACCGAGTCGACAAACGGTCCAATCAACCCTGGTGTTAGTGTTTTTTCAACCTTTACTACTAGTAGGCCTCTTTCCGACTCTCAGTAATCACTGAGTCTCACAAAATAACACACGTTAGGACTGTCGGGCGGGGGTTTACAACTGCCAATATTTTTCGGAGTTTGCAAATTACGCGTTCACACTTTTCAGTCGCTATTACCGGTCTTGAACAGTCTGAAACTCTGAAGCCTGAATACATAGCAATCTCAGAGGATTTCAGCTTACCGAGTGAACTCGGCACCACTCGGCACTGAGGTCCCGTGAGGGGTGAGTGGGAACTTATAAAGTACCTTTTACGTCGTTCGTTGTTTGTTTTAAGTTGAAAGCTAAGTGATAATGTTGAAAGATAGTATATAGCGGTACTATTTTCATTCACTGAAGCTTTCGCTGTATACAAAAAAGAATGAAAGAAATAGACGCCTTTACACGCGTCCGAAAAGTCCAACTTGAGTAGATAATCATCGTTACAGTCTTTCGAACAAAATTGACGATAATAAATATTTATGAATTAATGATTGCACAATGTAACAAGGAAATTACGCAGCGAGACCAATTTTTATCCGAGGATTTCTGCATATAACTAAGTTGACAAGTTTGGGTAGAAAATAATTGATGCCATTTTCAAACAATTCGCAATTCTCGATTCAAGTCTCCCCGGCTGTGTTTTTGCATTTAAACTTACCTACCCACTCTTTCTTTCTGACACAGACTTGTTCACGAAATATCCTGAAACCATGCTATACAAGAAATGGAACACACCACAGGAACCGCCCCTTGGCAGTAGAGGCACGTTGTATCGAGCAAACAACGGAACACGATGCCTGCTGCCTGCCCCGTCGCTGTCTAAAGGCTGAAATTAGTACCCTTGCCACCCCTTGTTGCAGTTCAAAGGCTGAATTAGCATGTTGTTTGGCTGACTGCGGTGACACGCAAGCGTTGTGGCAGAATTCGTGGCCCCGGTCGCAGGACAAGGAAACGTGCATGGCATGTGCATTTTCGCAGTGAAATTGATACGCTGTAGATATGTTTCAGGATTTTATTGTGATTATTGTGGCTTATAATTGTATTGCATGTTCATGAAAAACTATTTAAGGTAAAAGGCCATGTGCCTAAATATTATTTATTTAGGTAAATTATAAAATTGGAGGCCTTTGCCCTGCAGTGGGACATCGAACAGGCTACGTAAAAAAAAAAAAAAAAAAAAAAAAAAAAAAAATTGTAATTGAATGGACGGATCCGTCTGAACACAGGACCAAAATGACATTGGTTCGTATTTCGCTATATTGACGTAGTTTACGGTTTGTATGGGGAGTGAAGTTTCTAGTATGGATCTGACATACCGCTACGATGTTTAGCGGTCCGTCGTGCGTTATTTATGCGATCCGACTTACTGTTTGTGTAGTAATTAAATGAAAATGAAAACCCGGAGCACTAAACAATGCTCTTAATTTATTGTGCTTGACAATACATAGACACGGGAAAAACTATCTTCTCTGGCTCAGTGACCCGAAATGGATCTTGGCCACCGAAATGAACTTCCTCCACTGATCCCTGTCCTGCGCCACCTCCACCCAATTATTTACATGGAGATGGCCCAGGTCAGCCTCCACCACCTCTTTCCAGCGGTACCTAGGGAAAAACTAGATTATTTAATTTACTATTGTTCATAAAGGTGTACAGGTGTTTTATCTACATAAAATGGGTATACAGTGGTATATTATAATGAACCTAAGTGCAGAACTTGTGCAGATAATCCGCTAGGCTGTCAGTTCTGCTGCGTCACACCTTCGCTAATCTGAAGCTAGGTTGCTAGCGGTCCCAGGTACAGTTATCAGAATAAGTTATTTGCTTAACTTGATACTTAACCAACCTGTTTGACTTGTTACACATTTGTTATATTCAATAGGGCGTCTGAAGACGTAAGAAGACGATTGTTACGAACATGACCTAAGATGAAAATTCATTGAATTGATATTTTTGCCATACGAAGGACGTAAAGGACTAGTAAGTGGTATTTTTATATGTATTAAGGTCCGTATTTACAAATCGCACCCAACTGAGATCGATCGACAGAGCGATTTGGACAAATGTCAGTCAATACTAACAGAATCTTAAAGCCGAACTCAAGATTGATCCCAGTGTTGAATGCAGTTTATAAATACGGACCTTAGTGTGCCTATCTATGTTTACGCATCTCATTCACAGAAAGATATTGCTAAGATATTTAGAGCCACGTTACGTCAACACCTTCTTTTAAAATCTTTGCATACAAAAATCACAACAAACAGTACATGGTATTATGTTATAATCACACAGGATCAGTCGTTACTTGTGTACGTGAGTGTACCCACCGTTCATTTATTCTAGTATTATGTCTCTGGATCTAAAGGAAAATTTATTCATAGACGAACGTAAGATATGCTTATCCTAGGAAATATTGCTTACCTACATTTCCGTGGATTGAAACCGTGCTTAGTAATAAAACTAGCGATATTTTGAAGTGGATGTTTCACGTCGTTCGTATTTTATTACGAAGTTCTCTCTACAAGTTGAATCTCGACCCTATATTCCGATTTATTTAGATAAGTAGGTACAAATCAAGAAACTTTTCCGCGCACGTATAAAATTTCATATCTAAAAATTTCGCCATGGTAATGATGTTTGCCATGATAGTATAAAGCAAACTCGCTTTTTGTGTCTATCTGTATGTATGTTTGCTTAAATCTTGAAAACTACACAACAGATTTTGATGCAGGTTTTTTAATTAGATAGAGTGATTTAAGGGGAAGGTTTAATCTTATTCTCACGGGAAAATGAGTTGCATCGGGCGCAGCCGCTGGGCGGCCCACTAGTAAACTATAAATTGGATTCCTTTTATACTGACTGGTTAATCCCAGAAAAACAAGCTAAATGAATACGCTATAATATTAAAACTGAAAATGTAGCCGTAGAGGAGAGGCTGATAAATTATGTAAAGCGTAATCTCTATTATTGGAGCAGTCCACCGCTGGACGCGCGGGATTTACATAGAAATTATCGTCAATTCACAGCTGGCAATACCAGGCCAGCAGGCTTGCCATATTACGATGACATAGCCATAGTTTAAATACTACAGATACTGCTTATCGGCAATATAACGTGACTGGCGGATCGCACACTTGGCGCACGACGGAGCGCTAAAATATCGCAGCGGTCAGTCAGATCCATACTAGTAATGTCAATCCCCAACCGCTGAACCGCTGTCAACGCAGCGCTATCGCAGTGTCGTCCGTCGAGTGCAGTTTTAGTATGGGGAGTTACGTTTCTAGTATAGATCTGACAGACCGCTGTGATATTTTAGCGCTCCGTTTTGAGTCAAGTATGCAATACGCCTCATAGAGTAAAATATATTTTTTAATGTAAGTGGTATGACTGCAGAACGATTATTATCATTATAGAATTAAATATTTCCTTGAAGGTGAATATGATTATATTAATAGTTAAATGTAAATTGATATTTATTTACGTACCAGAAAATTTCAGTACCATGCATGGTGTCTATTAAAAAAATAATTTTTAATCCCACTGAAATCAAACCGTATTTTAATTGACTAATACAACAACAAGAAAAATAAAATAGTATAGGCAGTAAACTGGACCCTTACATTTACATTGATTCCCTTCCCTAACTTGTACAGGATTTGTATAGGGCCTCTTGACCCGAGGCCGTATCGGGCACGGAATGCTAATGCGTCTGCCCTCCCCGGCCACTTAGGCGGATCGCACACTTGACGCACGACGGAGCGCTAAAATATCGCAACGGTCAGATCCATACTAGAAATGTCAATCCCCATACTAAAACCGCTCAACCGCTGTCATCGCAGCGTCGTCCGTCCAGATTGACATTTCTAGTATGGATCTGTCAGAGCGCTGTGATATTTTAACGGTCCGTCGTGCGTTAAGTGTGCGATCCGTCTTAGGTATTTCTGTGAACGATAGGCTGCGTGCCCTTTACATACCAAATGACCTTACAATTTGAAATAGGCCTCAATTTCAAGGATTGGGTATAGTTTGTAATTATAATTTCATCATGATCAATATTTATGAGGTAACAGGCATAGTTTGTAATAATAATTTCATCATAAACAATATGCCATAACAGACTATGCTTCTTCTTTCTACACCGCCTATAATTTGCTTATATCCGTTATACTACAAGATTGAGGTAGGCAACTGAGGAACTAATGGCGCTACTCTCGACAGTGCCTTATCTCAGTGATTGGTCAAAAATGTGTCAATGTCAAAGTTGAGTTACTTCTTATTGGTGCTTTTAGGGTTTAGGCACAGTCGCGTATGCAGCCATCTGCAATAAGTTTTGAGTTCTTCTCCCCATTGATATAAAATATGCAGTGCTTAAGCGTAGGATGTTTTTGTTTAGAAACGATTAGTTTTAGTTGAGTGACATGACGGTTGATATCTAGAATATAGTTTTCGGTTTCAGCACTTTCAATTCAACATTAATTTTTGACATCGACATAATAACGACAGAAATAACGATAAACAATTGTGTATCCACCGAGCTGAAGGAAAAGGTAGAAACTTTTAATTCTCTGCAACAAATAAACAGTTCCTGTGGGGGTTAGAAGTTATAAGAGGCAATAACATTGATTGATCGGCAGCCGACGACGGCCATCAAACAACAACTTGATCAATAACAACTTCTGCGACGAAGCGAGCGACCGGAATAACCTCACAGAACTTAGGAACACCACGTATAAGGGAAAAGTTACGAACTCCAAAGTCATATTTAGGTACTAAAATTAGAGCCATAACATTCTTATTTTTGCCCCATCACTACATACTCGTAGTTTAAAGCAAAGTCCCTTTTCGCGTCTGTCTGTAAGTATGTTTGCTTAAATGTTCAAAACTACAAGGATTTTGATGCAGGTTTTTTAATAGATAGAGTGATTCAAGAGGAAGGTGCTTATGTATAATACTTGCCGGGAAAAATCCTTATTCCCACGGAAAAATTAGTTGCAGCGGGCGCAGCCGCTGGGACAGGGCGCTAGTTAAGGGAAATGGATTGGTTTATTTGTCTGTATATGAACAAAGTTCTTTTACCGTTAGTAAGCTTAATTCTCCCCACGTCCCCGTATAATAATAATAAAGAGTAAGTTTGAATGTTATTTGGACTAAGTCAGTGATATTATAATACTACTAGGAGTAGTAACTAATACATATATAGTTGAAATACAAAAAAGACACGATACGATACTCGTACATCTACATGAATCAAAACATTTTTGTAAGCTAACAAATAATGCCGCTAGGTACCATTAGTAAGGTTCTTTCAAAAACCTCAATCTGTCTAATACCTTAATCCAACGCACACAAGCATTTACCCGCTAACGCCGCCGCCTGCTAAACCGCAATTTGCGCCTATTTTAGGCATAGTGCCACATTGCTTATTTACAATTATAGTGCGGTGCGCGCTAGAACGCGCTAAGCCCGGGGGAATTTAGCGCAGCGTCAACGCGCTCCCTGCTGCTGTTAGGGTTGCAGGTCCTGCGAATAAAAGGGTATAAAAGGTGTAAGGCTATTAAATAAGGGTATCTTATCTTATCTTAACTAGCCTACATCATCCTATTGATGGGCAGGGTATTCGCAAATGCACTATCGGTCTTGTAATCTTAAGTGCTCTTGTCTTGGTTGTAGGTTCAAATTGTAATTGATAAATCCGCAACTACAAGACCGATATTAAAAGTTATTTCACCATAACAAAGGAGCTACTTGTTATCACGGGAAAACGGCAAGCAGCGGGTGAAACCACACGCTACTCAAATGCTAGGTACTATGCAAAATCTCAGCATGTTTATTCTAAATACTTATTATTATTGCTAAGCATGTATATGCTAAATAATTATGTCGCAAGCAGGATTCGATCCAGCGATCTGTGCTGTAGGTTATCAGTAGGTCTTGAGACTCAATTTGGACTGAACACATGCAGCATAGTTTTTTTTTGTCTGTGATGGGCTTACTCTTGACCCCAGTCTTACCCTAGAGCAGAGATGGGATCGACGGTGGAGCGAGCTTGCCCAGAAGATGCCTATTCACTCTAGACTTAAAGATATTCAGGTTATATGCACTCGGAAATACAGACGCAGGCAGGGAATTCCGTTCTTTAGCCGTGCGCATAATGAAAGATGATTTGAAGCGCTTAGTGCGTAATGTGGGTATTTCAACTAAGAACGGATGGTAGCCGGCCGTGCGTCTGGATGTCCGATGGAAGAAAGGAGACGGTGGTATCAGCTCATGTAAACTAAACTGTATGCTCAGTTTATTTAAACTGAATATTCCAACCATTGAAAAGCTGACGCTGGAAAAATTTAGGCGGAATTAATGTAGAATGGAACTAATTTAGCCGGATGAACATAACCCGAATGCCTGCCAACCCTAGCTAGAATACAGCGCGGTTTTGAGTTACACACAATTCGCGTATTGTGCAGTCTTCCTGCTGGAAAACATTTACAATTACTGCTGGGAATTCGGTGTGGTCGCTCTTTATGCCAGACCTCTGGATTCGGTGGGAGAGCTAACAATTTGTACACCTATTTCGGTGTTGCATTTTGTAAACACAGTGAAACTAAATACAAATTGTAGAGAAAATTTCAGTTTGCTCTGTAATATTCTGACTTCTAACCCTGGTAGATTAAACCATTAATTCTTCTTTTCGTGTGGGACACCAAGTCGTTCAACGACCCGAGGAACCCTAGTGTCAGAATTTTTCAACCGCCTTCTACGAGTAGCAGGCTTCTGACATGGTTGTGTAACGACCGCCGTCTAAGTGATCATAGACAGCAACCGGGACCTACGGCTTAACGTGCCATCCGAAACACGGAACCATCTTACTTACGGACAATAGGGTGGTTCAGCCCGCAATGTCCTAACCAGACTGGGAACATTCACAAGGTGATAAATATCAACTTTATGAGTGACCCACCGAGAATCGAACCCGGAACCTTCGGCGTCTAAGGCAGTCGCACTACCGCTGCGCCACATCATTAATGCTACACATTTTTACTGGCATCGCCATGACTGTAATTTTCTGGTTGTCAACGTCTTTATCTCCCTCTCTCTCTCTATCTCTCTTTTTTCGTGTGGAACACCGGGTCATCCAACGACCCAAGGAACCCTAGGGCCTATCCGTTCCATTACCTCAAATTGTTATACACTGTACACATGAAACCCTTCAGTCTCTACGCCTCTTGTGAAACCCATGCATACAAATTAGGATAAAGTTAGTGATTAAGTATTAGCAAATTGTACATTACTGTCTTCTAGGTTTCCTATTAGCCTCAAAACAAGAACTGGTTTGTTATTAGACAAGATTTTTGTCGTTTGAACTCTAATAAACTAGCATTTTAGGTAATATGATCAGCAAGTAAACAACCATCTTGAATAACATATGAATTGATAATTAACTTACCCTAAAATAAGTAGTATATAAGGTGTAAAGATATAATTCGACCTTTGTTCATATTTCGACCTATGTTCCATGGGGAAAGTTGTTCAGTTTCATGAACTGGTTCACCCCTTAAAATAGTTGCAGCAATTTTTTTACATCGTGTATAAGATACATTCTTAAGTCATTCTCAAGTTAGCTTTTTAATAAGTACACACGTGCAGATGCAGCAGCATTTAGGCAACTATAAGTTTCCAGCTTGAGTTTCCTCAGTCACACTCTTGCCAGCACCAGCTTTACTGATAACACTGCATCAGCATTTTGTAAAGTTCCTTCCAACAACTTCACAAAATGTGCAGAGTAAGAGAATGTATCAGAGAAACCCTTATAAATAGAAAGCAGACAAGAAAACCTAGTTGAAAATTTGAACTCCAATTTTGAGTGTACTAAAAGCAACTGAATTCTCCAATATACACTGCATTCACTATACAGGTTACTTGAGCACGCTTAGTTATCTGACGTGATTAGTTATTTTGTGTTCTTGTACGAATGATTTAAGCTATAGCTTCTGGCAGAGTCTCTACTTCTCAAGATACGTCCGTAAGTTTACACGAAATGGGCAACTACTCACATTCTTTACAAAGAGTAATAACCTACAAGACTTGGTTACAAAAGTTACTAAAAATGCATACTTACGACCTAACAACGGGCACACGAATTAAGCAATCAGACAGCTGTAAGTTTCCAGCTTGAGTTGCCAGCCCCACCAGCTGATAACACTGCATCAGTATTTTGTAAACTTCCTTCCTCGCTCCCAGTAGAGTCTCTAGTTCTCAAGATACGTCCGTAAATTCACACCAAATGGGCAATTACTTACACTCAAATTAACATCGTCAGGGTGCGGCGGAGAAGCCTCTATTTAAAATGTTAAGTGAAAATTTACAGATTCGCACTCATTTAACGACTTTTTCCTTATCGTAGGCCTAAATGGTGTACGGTTTTTTATTAATAGGGAAAGCCTATTTTTGTAATACATGCTGTTATATGAGATAGCAAAGTACTACTGCTTGCACATCAACTTACTAAAACAGATTTGAATGTAAATAAAAAAAAAAGTATAGATTGATCCTTACTTACTTTACTTACCTTTACTGGTAAGCTTTATGCTTGCACATAAGCTTCTCGATCGAGTAGGTAACCTATATCTTAAAATTTAATAGTTTTGAATGTACCACCTACTTACTAAACTTAATACTTGTCGTAAAAGGGAAACTAAACTTTCTAGAGGCTATTGTGGGAGGACTGACAACGGTCGCAAACGTTTCCAAAGATATGTGAAAGCACCATCAAAAGCTTAAAAAATCACAGTAATGTCAATCCCCATACTAAAACCGCTCAACCGCTGTCGACGCAGCGCTATCGCAGCGTTGTACGTCGAGTGCGGTTTTAGTATAGGGATTGACATTTCTAGTATGGAGCTGAAAGACCGCTGCGATATTTTAGCGGTCCGTCGTGCGTTAAGTGTGCGATCCGCCTTTGTGTAAACGGTGTATCACCATTACCTTTCGGACGAGTAGATACTATGATGAGAGCACTTGTTATTTGCTTGCCACTACCTAGTTCATGTAACCAAGGCTCTAGCTGCATTTTATAGCCAAATAAATACGGTATTAGATTATCTGAGTAGTACTTGCAAAATGCTTTCTCATGCATAAATAGAAAATAATGTACGTAGTAAAATACTTAATTATTAGCGGTTGCGAAATCTTTTTAGGCTATCTCATCTTGTGTGGTTCAATAACGACTTTTTAATAGCATTATGATAATTAGAGATAATATCAGGTGGAAAACAGTTAAACCTGCTAACAAATACGTGACAACTGCCGTTTATTGTAATTAAAATAGTTTTATATGGTTTTTATTGGTTTTTCCGTTTTTTATGCCCGTTTTATGAGCTCGTAAACAGTGTTTTGTTTTAAATATGGCTCGGGTATTGTTAAATCAAAACTCTACATCAATAGACCCCGCTGCCTGCCTGCGGTTAAAAGCTTCAATAAAACGTTAAGTGGAATTTAGGCTTTATCTTTGGTTGACATTGTTTTATTGGCTTAAATAGGTATGTGTAGATAGAGGTACTAATAAAACACACGAAGACAAAATAAGTAGGTAGTATAAAAGCTCTATGCCGTGTGATGCTGGTTTAGAAAAGCATCAGCCCACATCCTTCCCGTAGGTGTCGTAAGAGGCGACCAAGGGACTCGAGAGTATTAGCGTATTAAAATTTTTAGGTGACAGGCTGTGATACACATGTTTTCTGAAACGACCTTGGAAAACAATCCTCAAAAATACGTGGCGATGGCGACCGTATACTTACGGCTGTTAACGCTCTGCCTACCCCGCAAAGGATAAAGGAGTGATATATGTATGTATGTATGTACGTATAAAAGCTTCCATATTTTGCATACTGATGGTCGACATCCGGCGGACCTCAATTAGGACGTAGAAAATACTTCTCTCATAGTTAATAGTTCTTACTTGTATTATTTAGGCATAAACGTTTTGTACTTTCATGTCTCTACTTACGTCCTACTAATTTAATATTTATATACAGGGGAATAAACGTCTCTTTGAAATTACCGCCTAATAATTACTTCCCCTGCAATGCCCCGCATTCTTGCGTCCATACATACAATGCTCCTACTTAACCTTTACCATGCAGTTTTTATGGGACATGCACTTTGCAGTAACATTACAATTGTAATTCCTCAACTCCTGTGCTGAATAATTCGTTCCTATGTTAAACAGAAGTAACGTACAGAATTTCCGGTTAAAATTCTTTCATATGTTGAACGCGGGTAGCGTAGGGTACTTATAAAGAAGGTACATCCGGTATATAGGATTGTATTAATTATAATATTAATTCAACCAGTTATGTTATATTATATTATATGAATAGTATGGTACTTTACGTACAATTGCAAAGTTAAGAAGAATATTTTATATCGACAATGTTTTCCCATGAAGGTATTAACCCTTTTTTTGGTTTTTCCCGATAAGACAGCCTTTGCTTATTAATCTGCCGTGTGATGCCGGCTTAGAATAGCATCACCCCACATCCTTCCCGCGGGTGTCGTAAGAGGCGACTAAGGGACTTGAGAGTTTTGGTGTATTACAATTTTTTAGGCGACAGGCTGACAACCTGTCACTATAGTGATTCACATGTTTTCTGAAACAACCTTGGAAATTAATCCTCAAAAATGTCAGACGTGGCGATAGCGACCGTATTCTTACGGCCGTTAACGCTCTGCCTACCCCGCAAGGGATATAGGCGTGATATATGTATGTATGTATGTATGTATGTATGTATGTATGTATGTTGCTTATTAATTGGTCTATGAGATTTGATTTCGTTCTTGTATACTTTATGTTTCTGTTTGCAACGTCAAAAAGAATTTGAATTACGTTTATTTTTATTTATACGGTGTGTCCTGTAATTTGACTATTGAATTACCTACTAGGATTTCCTCAAAGCTAGTGTAGTAATCTTTTAGAAGCACCCTGTTTCCCAATGCGGCCTGCCGTCATCTAATTTTGCTGTAAAGGTAGTACATTTATGAATCGTTCGCCATGTTGTCTCGATGGTCTGATGTAAACTTTTTCACAGGCCATTTCGTTTTTCAACTTTAGCAGCATTTAACATTCTTCATAAGCCCATAAAGATCTTATTTTCGGCAAAAACATGTCTGGTGACCTACTTAGGCCTAGCGCGCGACATCCGTCAGTTAATTTCTTCATCTTCATCATTCACCCACAAAATGTGGATACCCACACGTTCTGCATCATTTAATAATCGTAGATATTTAATAGCGGATGTTTTGATGTTCTATTTCAATTTTATGGCTCGGTAAAACAATCGAGACGAATATTCATGAGATCAGGTGACATAAACAATTCTTATATATGTTGTATGTCTATGATAATAATAGTGAATCTTCTAATATTGCAGTGCTGTTTCTACAAATGAGGCCAGATTTGGTTTCTATGCTCACCAAAATTGAAACATGTACCATCGAATGATATTTTAGCCCGACTACTGCTTCTAAACTAAAGAAGTTGTATGTTTAGGTGTCGTTAGGTTAGGTTAAGTAAGGTTAGGTTATTGTAAAATTAGCAGATTAAGAATTTAAAATAGCAGATTTTACCTGATACCAGCTAATACAATTTGTGCGTGAAGCTAATTAATAAGTCATGGCACTAATTAGATTGGAGCATCAATATTTTCTTTTGTAAGTATCTAGAAACGACAACAACGAAAAGACGCCCCAAAAAATATTGGTAACCAAACTACAAATGTATGAAGTATCTTTTCTCGGAGACAGTAGTGGGTTTTCTTGCCCACGCGCACCTTGCGCTGTCCATTGAAGAATCAACACCTACGAAGCAGTTATTTTTATAACAATTTAGTAGTAAACAAGCGTGATGAAATATATGAAAATAAATTGTTATGTCTACTGTTTGTTTGGGCAACGAAGGGCCTTGTAAACTTGTACACAAACACAAACTATTAGCTATTAGTTAAAACTAATTTATTTTTCCAGGAATTGGCCTTATCTCAATTCCTGGAATAATCTGTTTTATTAATTTAATAATTAAAGTAATATTTATATACTTATGTGCCTTTTAACTGAATAACCAAAGTTACAATCAATGATTTACGGAAGTCATTTATTATCACAAAATACTAATTAAATATTTTGTAAATTTATTCCAGTGCATATTGGATTTTTCATTATGATTGAACATTCGCTCATCATAATATTTCAGGCATGTAATATAGACAGCTAAAAATCGTAGTAATACGTTTTTCTGAATACAATGAAATAGAGAATTGTAAGGCATGTGCTTCGTAATTCAGTGAACAGAACTCCTAAGTATTTCTCACTTTCAAAGGATGTTATTGAATTTTCCTTTCTCTATTCTTAGATCTGGAACGTGCTGCGTTTTCTAATAAGAAAGGAACCTCCTTTTTGCTCCTACGCTCCTGTAGAACATCGTTAAAGAAATCTAATTGCTCCGGGCAGAGTGTAAATTATCCTTGCTAAAGAAAAGTTCTTATCGAAGTGGCGGTAATAGTGCAATCTAGTTTGAACCGGTTAGTTGAAAAAGTCGATACGCTTATAAAAAGGATAAAGATAGATGTAGGTATAGTGTGATAGTGCGGGCGTATCGGATCGGCACCGCGTAGTCTGCGCTCGCGGCCTTGGCGGCTGAGCCCGTACACTCAGAAGCCAGTCACGCTTCACGACTCTAACTCTTATAGCTATCGAAATACGAATTTGACAAAACCCAAAGTATGAAATCTCGTGTGCTATAGACTGTACGGCTGGCGACCGCTGTCTAGACTATCATCCGATTCGTGGCTATTACAGAAATGATATATCTGCAAGGTGGGATATGCACATCCTGGAAGTAGATAACATGAAATATGCATCTGACTCACGCATCCTTGCTAGCTGAACAAGGAGTGCATTCTTTCCGCCGTGACACGTGCACTGTGGCTATTTTAACATCACACTAGTCGTATTATGACGTTTCTGTATAATCATTCCTATGTTATGTGAATAAAACATTCCTGTTTGATTCATTCCGTCGTTGAGACCGAGCTAATGTGTCAAGTGAGTATAAAGATACATTATATGCCCAGTTTGCGTTGTCCCTTGGAAAAAAATTGCGTAGTCCTGCAAGGACATACTTACCTTACATAGGTACAAAAATCACGCCTTTATCCCTTGCGGGGTAGGCAGAGCGTTAACGATCGTAAACTTAGGGCCCTGCAAGTACAGCACAGTAAAATAAGCGCCTTATTCCTATAAGGTCTTTGTTACACCTAACGCACAACGCAGCGCTAAAATAACATGTGAAGATGTGATACTACGCATCTACGCCACCCTGTCTGATCATGGTGATTTAAGGCCTTACGTTGTCTGCATCAGCTGAGCTAGACTATAATATGATTCTCTAAACTCCTATCTCACCCATCCTTATGTTGAAGTTATTTACTTCTATGCTCTCATGCAATGGCACAACCAACCAAGCCCTCGTTGCTTTAAATAGGCGAAAAGAGAACCCACCCAAGGTGACCACCCACGTCGTCTAACGATATCCTCAGTCTCCTCAATTCGTGTAATGACGTCATTATCTGTACTTACGCTGCCGACCTGCGATCACGAGGAGATATTACTTTTTATTGACCCTGCCGCCGTTGATAGAGTCATCAGATCGCGATTGATATGTGGCCTTATGGCTCCTACTTACGACCCTTTAAGTGGGATATCTGTCTTGAGAATTTCAGTGGTTGAGAAGCCTGATAAGTAACGCTGCATTGACACGGTACGTTGTTTTAGGTGTTTTGTCAATTGCTTTGAAACGCTACGCTTTACTTTTACGTACGTCTTTCTTGTGTGCAAAATACTGGAAAATTTCCGGCAATTATATTTATCTAAAATCAAATGTGGTCACAGGACCGGATAGATAGATTGTCGACTAAGTAATTAAACTGGTTGAGATGGGAAACCTTGAAATTATAACTATTGTAACTAGCTTTTTGTAGAGCTCATCATATTTTCGTCATCTCTATTGGTACGTATATCTATGATTGTTTAAAAAAAAGGCTTACAAAAAGTATTTCGTTTCCGCAAATTATAAGAGACACGTGTAAACCTTACCTTGAAAATTACGTACACGAACGATTTTTTGGCTATTGCTCTCGAGCGAGCATATTTAAATATTTTTTCACGATAATCCGCGTCCGTACATTCAACCGTCGCACGCGCAGCTGAGAGTGTCACTCAGGAATGCGTGCAGCCTTGAACCTGCGCCGGAGTCGGTGGCATGCCAACATTCGCCGATAGGCCCGTACATCAATGTTTCTGTATAACAATTTTTTAAATAAAGAAAATCGTCTCAAATGCTAGATAGATGCTACAATTTAAGAAACTTCTACGACTTTGACAGAAAACTACGCTAGCTAAGTATTATTAGCTGTTTCCCCCCTTAAATTATTTGCAGCACATTTTTTACACCCTGTATGTAACTTACTTAAATAAACAGATAAAAATATGAAATCTGCGTTTTAATATAAAGTACATTACGAAAATCCTTTTCCTCTTCTTATTAAAGAAAATGATAAGAACCAGGATTAGCCAACAAAATGTGCTGCCGGAATCGAGAGTATCGTTTATTATGTCTACAACCTAATGCTTTAGTAAAACAAGTGTCTATTGGAGTGGTTCCAAACGCACTGTAGTATAGAATTAATAGTGCATGGAACACTAAACGTGGTGTAGAGGCGATACGCGTAGCTGATCTTCACAGGGTCTTCCTTGCATCAGGAAGCAGGTTATAGACCGTCTTTGACAAAGACTATTATTAGTGCAAGAAAAGTAGATAACAATCCATAGGTTTTAAACCCCAAGGAGATAAGCTAAGCTACAGAATAGAAGAGAGAAAGAGAAAACATAAAATTCTGGTTACCCAATGACTTGGTTTCATATTTTTTTAATAAGTGCTTCGAATACACGTATTTTTAGTAGGACAGTAAAAACTCGTTATTATCGTCTTTGCAAACGTGAATCGTCCCATAAATGCTATATCGCACGCATATCACAAAATCATACGCATTTTATGTCACATAAATTCACGCATTTTACTGCACGATGTGGATGTGACAAGGATTCCCCGTGGAATATTTTAAGAGTTGCGTGACGTGACGTGACAGGCTCTGGTGACAGGTGAGGTGACTGTCGAGTATGTGCGCTTACCTTAAACAAAAAATATTATATTTTATCGTCTATAAATATTACGATTTTATTGTAGAAAGACGGCGTCGTCGTCTCTGCTTATATTATTATTATTATTAATAGCCTATCAGATCCCACTGCTGGGCTTTCCAGCTGCTTATATAAGGTGTAAAAATATTTACTGCAAATATTTTAAGGGGTGAACTAGCCCATGAAACTGGACAACTTTCCCCCAGAAACATAGGTCGAAATATGAGTTTTTTTTTGTACCTGCCATACAGATTGACTTGGTCGGTATTTGTAAGAGCGGTCAAAATTTTTTTTTTCCATATTTCGACCTATGTTCCTTAGGGAAAGTTGTTCAGTTTCGGCTGGTGCACCACTTAAAATATTTGCAGTTAATACTTTTACTCCTGTATTTTTAAGGAACCAAATACAAATACTAGTGTCAAAAATGCAGAAATTAAAATCTATACAGGCAAACCTTAGGCGCATCGCACATTCAACGCATGACGGACTATTAAGTGTGCGATCCACCTTATAGCTTTAAGGCCCATTGTAAACCACTAATTACATTTTGGTGGAGATATTATCACTTTTGCGCAATTAATTACATATTTTGTTCTTCGTCTTCTTTCATATCGGACACCAAGTCGTCAAACGACCCGATGAATACTAGCACCAACTATTTTTTATGGACCTCTGACATAATTGTATAACAAAACAAACATATTTTATTTAGGAATCAGGCTCATAACGTTTATTGATTTGTCTAATATGTTTACTTGAGTGCCTTCGTGACGAGGGTACCGAGCGGCTCAACATCACAGCGACGTCACATTACGCTGTCGTGACGTCACGGCTAATTACCTTATCATCCACCGACGAGTGCTAAATAAACCAACACCATTGTTTTGTAAACATGGGGTATGCTGACAATAGAATGAGGGTTGAGTTTTGAGTGCGCCGTGAGAAATAATTGGCTTCAGAATTGGGAATTGAACAAAAGGTGTTGTGGAGTTGATCAAAATAAAAAATATAGACGGTTTGAATAAAATCTTTTGTAGAGTATTAAACGAAAAACCGCAAAATTGAGGCCGTGACTGGCTATTTTGGTTATCGCAGCGGTAACGTGCGATCGATAGTCGTGTGAAACCGAGATTGATGTTTATTTTTGTGTATTTATTTTGTGAAATCTGGGAATATAGACTGTATCCGTGTTAAAACTTTTATTTTGTGTCAGTTTACAACATCGAATCCAAGTACTTTCGTTACATCAGCCACGTTTTTTAAAGGTTTTTACTTTGTCTCGTAGTCGTTTGCTACGCCGTAGCAATTTCGTAAGGGTTTTCGATAATGCAATAATTCATTTTTAATTTTTAGGGTACTACTACATTTGCATAAATGATTTATGCACTACTACCGATATCTTAAATAAATATCCCCTTCCACGTGCCAGAACCTTTTTTTAAATTTGTGGTACATAAATAATGTAACGATATTAATGTATGTGTTTTTACTCATGTACATTTACCGACTGCTCTTACGGTGAAGGAGAAACATCGTGATGAAACCCACATTCAAATAAAATTCGAATTCAGATGATATTTGAATGTGACTTAACCTAGGATTCGGGCCAGGTTAGCCTTCGGGTTTTAGAACTCAGATGGCAATCGCTCTGTGTACAAAGTTAGATCCACGTCCAATCTCCTAGGTTAGGCAGCCGACCCCGACGAAAACCGGATAAGGCGAGGAGAATGATGATTAAATGTATTTCTATTGCTGCAGGTCCAGTGTGCGGCGGTCACTGCTGCGGCCGAGGACGGGAGAAGCACCTGCGAGCCTCGCTGAGGAGGACGGCTGAAGGGAGGGCCGCCTCCTCCATCAGGCCCATTGCTGAGCTGCTGCTGTCCACCAGGCAGACGCTGCAAGGTTAGTTCATATTTCTATCAAATTTCATCTAACAAAGAATACTATCGACTACGATAAAGAAGGCTTGCTTTTTTTATTGTACCGTCAATAAACAATTATATCTTTGAAATTATTAGTCCAATTTAGAAATTCTTTCACCGAAAAGATTTCTTCACGTACACTACATTTTGCGTTTTTGTCGCAGGCGCACGTCGACACGTGTGCCGCGGGCTGATATCGGTAGTCAGGTCTCTAGTCAAAAAAAACTTATTTTTTAAAGTTAGTTAGTTAGGTAAATAATTTTGTTAAGTTACGGTCTTATATATTAAACATGAAAATATATATGTTTGGGACAACGTTCCGAATACTGATTAACAAATTACTTGATTTGTACATAGTACATCGTAGAATAGGTGCATACCTATTGGCAGCAGGACATATTTATAAATCTTTGTATACAGTATTTGCGTGGACCAGTATTATTGGTCCATGGTATTTGTTTGTATTTCTAACTCTTTGTATACAGTGCGCGTATTATAGAGAGAAAAAAATAAAGAAAGTTCATATGACCTGGAATTTAGAATACATGAGCCTCTCCAGTTCTGCTCGTTCAAACACATATTCTATTATCCACACTAATATTACCTGACTAAGTCTTACGCGTACTTAAATATAAGTTTGTTTCTACATGTAAAAGCAAGCAGTGCTCATTAGTTTTTATTACCTTTCCACAAAACATTTTCACCAAGCGAGCTTTCGGGCATAACTACCTGTTTCACATTCAGTTCCATACATCTTAAATTTCATGATCTTTACAATTGACACTTTCATTTAGAAACAAAACTCAATTAGTTTAGCTACATTACGGAGCTTTCCACACAAAACAATCCTACCAAAAACATTTTCATGTCAAGTATTGCCAAGACGAGCAAAAATACATCAAATCTCATAACCACGCTTGTATGAAAGTTTCTACGACATGGCTATTAAACTACCGCTACTTGATCCACGTTTTCAAAGACTCAATATACCTACAACTTCTGATAGGAAAATACAGAACAATTTGTTCGATTGTTTGCAAAACACTTGTAGTTGACGAACAGCGCCCTCTGTGAAGGGGCGAAGTAAACATGTAATGAAAGGACCCTGCGCCTGGCTGATAGATAATAGATCAAGTGGATACGAGTGCTTGACAATGAGTAGGAGCTTGACAGTAGATGGAATTTATAAGAAAACTGGAGGATTAATATACGAATACTTAATAGAAATATAACAAACAATAATTAAGAAGAGATCAATATACGTATATTGCCAGCATAGCAACCTAGCCTTGCAGGATCTACTTGTACCGAAGTCTGTAACACTATTCAACTAATATAACTAATACTGGTCTTTCTTAGTATTTGTATGAAAAGACCAGTATAATTAGGTCCCTTAAAGAGATGGGTATTTAGGTACATATCATGTTGGTGATTATAAATTCAATACCTATTATAATAGAATATTAAATTGGTCCAATTCACAGCGTAATTCCAATTAGTTGGTGCTGTTCTGGTGTTCCACATAACTGCTGATTTGCCATCGGACGTGAACACATAAGCAATTTCTACGTAAGCGATTTGGTATCTAACTGCACAGCTTGCAAATTCATGCTCTGTTGTACAACAACCAAATTACGAAGATTTAGAAATATTAGAAATATGTATGTATGTAATCACTTTATTGTACCACAAAAAATACAAATGAAACAATGTTATTCATAACAACATAATCATAAAAGATGTCACGTTGCGGAAAAGTGTGACATAATATATTACTTAATCAAATATACTTTACGCCTGAAGAGACCAAAAAAAAAACAGAACTTGTAAAGGTAAATCATAGAGCGATCCCTTAACTACTACTTTATTTCGTCACTTTTTCCACTTCGTAACAAGGTAAAATCGACCCAGTCATCTAAAAATAGAGCACAAATCTACCGTACTGCCATCTGCATATCGACAAAATTTGATTTCACGTGGAGCATTTCATAAAATGGTCGCGCGACGCAATTGAATTTTGATATTCCGAAGTGGCAGGCAGTTAAATATAAATCAGTTTTATTGAGTGTCGGCTTTATAACCCGTAAAAAGTAATCACTGTCGCTATTAACTTACCGACGTGAATGACGTCGTTATTTCATACTTACAGAAAAAAGACGTATTAGAAGACCAGAAGAACGTGTTAGTTAATGATTACAGAATATGATAGGGTTTTCTTTGATTACTTACTCAAACTACTTATCTATTTGACCAAGCGTTATTGAAAATAAGCGTTAACACGTTAGGTAGGTATAAAAAAGTAAGACCAGATGCAGGACTCTAATTTGAAGCAAACGTGTTAAAAAGTCGAAGAAGAAGATGATATCTAGAAAGGGCAGCGAAAACTCTTTTATTGTGTAAGCAGTGAAAATATTTACTTTATTGCAAAAACGCATGCAAATTCTTAAAATATCTGTTCTTCTTCGAAAGAAGTTTCATAAGCGAACATGATATTATAAATTTAACATAAAAGATTTTCCGTGCGGCTTGTAATATTTATACAAAAAGACATTTTGAAATTGAACTTAGAACAAAAAGTAGACAGCTAGATTCAATAACAGCATTTTTTTTACTAGAGACTGTGCAAGTCGTCGTAAATTAATCATTTTAGAAGGGCCACGAAGTTGTACGGCCGGGCAAACCCTCTGAAGTATTTACTCGTTACTATACATCAAGTTTGAAATCCTAAGGCCAGTTTGCGACGACTATAAATCGGCTGACAATGTAGCAATCAATCGTAGCGGAGCTTACAGTCGTGAATCTGCTGGACTGGCTGGCGAGCCTCATGTGGATGACATCGTAACGGGATATCAAATAAAACTAGTGTGCTGGAACTAGTTTATTTAACGAACTATGAAAATATGCATTGATTTTAGGACACTGTTGCAATCAGTCTTTGAAGACTCGGGTTGAAAATCGTGGGAACTGATTGGCAGTCTAGCGTCGCGCCTTGTTAGAATGAGGTTTGCCACGCAATGGGGTATCAAACCAGTCTGTGTATTTAAGTATTATTAAGTATATGTTATTATTCCGGGATTGAATTGCGAAATACCATTTTATTCCATAAAAGCGGCCAGCTTAAAATAAAGGCCAACCCAATTTAAAGGTTCGCTCAGTGCGGGCCACTAAAGGCTCGCTCAGCTCTAATCAAGTTGTTCAAGATTTTATTGAAACAAACATTTTCTCATAAAATCTAAGTCTAATAACATACAAAACTTTTCTATTTCAAACAAAAGTCTGCCTTGTACATTCAAAATCACTTTAATTCGGAGTTCAAAAGAACAAAACATGTATATTCAGTAGTTCCCGGCCCAACAGAAGGTGCTTGATTACGTTTGCGTACAACATACAGCCACAATTACGAGAACGAAGCCCTGGAATTTACATAGGAAGTGTGACTTCAAAGAGACCCGCTACCGACGTCGTTATCCTCAGAAACTCATGTATTTTGTCACTTAACAAACACAGAATTGGTACCAATGATAAATATCCTTTTTTACTTTATAAATATTATATAATTTTTTGGTTGCTTTGCTTGCTTTTATACGAAACTATTTTGGTGTCCCACATGAAAAAGAAGATGGTACCCCCTCAGATTGCATTGGTATTACTATCTCAGTTGATATTTATCACTTTGTGAATTTGTTCCCAGTCTGGTTAGGACATTGCGGGCTGAACCACCCGATTGTCCGTTAGAAAGATGGTTCCGTGTTTCGGATGTCCCGGTTGCTGTCTATGATTACTTAGATGGCGGTCGTGACACGACCATGACAGAAGGCTACTACTTGTAGAAGGCGGCTGAAAAATTCTGACACTAGGGTTCATTGGGTCGTTGGACGACTCGGTGTCCCACATGTTAAGAAAGAGAGACCCTCTCAGATTAAACGGTACCCCTATACTAGTGGACCATCTTTTGTTATGCTTTTTCATAGGTTTTGAACTTTAAGTGAGACTGGTACAAACAAACTGACTAGATGTAAAAGATATCCATGTCAATTGAATTAATATTACGAATAAGTAGGTAAATGCATATAATAGCTGACTTTTAATGCTAAGTTACGACCTGCATTAATCCGTTTTAACATTTCAATTATCTTATATGTTGATTTGACAGCTTAGATTTATACCTTTTAGACTGATTTATGAATTTATGAGTCGAACACTCATAAACCTTACTAGGTACTTATGCTAATGATATTCGAATAAATTCCTAATATTGGTTGTAACAAAAATATTAGCTATTAATTTAACAGCAGTTATTTCGTTCATTACCGGAAATTGTCGCAAAGAGCATACAAAATGTATCTTTGATGCAAAGAACTCATTATGTATGATAAATTGTTAAAGGTTTTCATGAAAAATATTTTTTAAAGTAATAGGTAAGAGCTCTTACAACCCCCACGGAAGGAAATAGGGCCCTAGTCAGCTCCAAGAGCCCTTCGGTGTCATTGTCCTTTGAGCGGGAAGCCTTTTGTATCAGTATACAATCAGTTTTGCGCATGCGTCAGTCTACGGTGGGTGGCCTAACCACTTGTGCCACATGTAATACTTATAGAATTTAAAAACTAAAGTAACTCATGCCGTGTGATGCCGGTTTAGAATATCATCACCCCATTTCTTTCCCGCGGGTGCCGTAAGAGGCGACAAGCTAAAAACCTGTCACTAAAGCGATACACAAATCATCTGTAAGGGCCCTCAAAATTTGTCAGACATGGCGATGGCGACCGTAGGTAGATTCTTACGACCGTTAACGCTCTGCCTACCCCACAAGGGATAAGGGCGTGATATGGGTATGTATGTAACTCATGTGATTTGACGTTTGACAAACTGGCTCATTAGAAATCAAATTTATACTTATTCAAAATTACGACTCCAGAAGGGACACACAAATGGAGGACCACACGTGCCAGAACCCTCATTATGGCACTGAAACATTTTACCAACGCGCCTTGTGGGACCACGTTCTATACGTATTTGTCAGACATGGCGATAGCGATCGTATTTTTACGGCCGTTAACGCGCTGCCTATCCCGTAAGGGATAAAGGCGTGATTTAAGTGTGTGACTCTAAAGAATTGCTTAAAATAATTCAATTCGTGGATCAGAAACAACAAAGAAATATTTGTCGAAATGTGAATAAAATATACTTACAGGAATCAGTTGACTTCAGGTACGATAAAACCATTGATACAATAATGTAGCCGTCTCGTCCGCCAAGGCAAGAAGATGCAATTTGTATAGTAGACTGGCTTGTATCCGCAATACATGATAAATTCGGGACGTTTGTATTTACAGGCCAACAAATATGATGTTTAGCTTGATACGAACGATTCAATTCATATTCAAATTATAAGCTATCCAAATACACATAATTGCGAAATTTTAACGCCGGCAAACAATTATTAGCTGGGATATTATTATAGTATTACAAATTATGATGAACCACGTCTTCCAACTCTATACTAGATCCAAATTATTCAAATTATTACATGGATTTAGTTACAAAACATTGTTAACATAACAAACCAACGTTAAAATAACATCAAACGTCCCAATTAATTAAAGTAAATGAATGACGAGCGGTATTGTTTCGATGAAATAACGAACTTGTTAAAAACATGCCAAGTCGAGCGGACTGTTCCAATTAGCAACTACAAATGGATATTGATCGGCCGATGTCAGCGCGTTTTTGCAGGTAGAGATGAAAATTCACGCTTTTATCTCTTGCAGTGTAAATAACGTGTCAAGGGGCGTTACGTCTCGTGAATATGCGAAGGTTCCATCAGTGATTGTGTATCATTGTAGGGACTGGATGTTGGTGCACTGCCTAACATGTTGATGACCGATATGATGCAGTAGTATTGCGACTGCCTGTGACGCTAAAAGTTACGGGTTCGATTTTTCGGAGGGTCACAATTTGTTCCCAGTGCGCGCTGATGGTTCCGTGTTTTGGATGGCATGTTAAGCCCGATTACCATCTATAACTACTTCGAAGGCGGTCGTTTACGTATTGTAATGTATGGATTGCTGTTATTTGTCTAACAATTTAGTTGCAGACCGAATAAAAAATATTCAGTTGTATCACTTGCTGAGTCAGCTTCTCTTCCTGTTACGGGAACAACTGCATCCCCACAGACACCACTTGCTCGGGCTATTTGCATAACTAATTACAGCACTTGCTCCACTCCATCCAGACTGAAAGGTCTGACTTGGGGGTAGTTGGCAAGTCGGTAAAAGTGGCCGTCGGCGCTCGTTATGTATTTACATGGAAGCAACGACCACACAACCTGCTAGACGCCCAAGACTCGCCGCGGACTGTTGGGATGTCTTTCGTGTAAACTTTCCATAAGACATCCAAAAATAATCTCCTTCGTAATTGAAATAAAGTTAGCATTAGCGACGAGCGATCATGGGACCGTTTGTTAGTCGAGATAATTTTGAAAATTTTGATTGAAAAATGTGTGCAGTCGGCGGCAGCCCTGATGTGGCGATTTACAGAAAACCATGAATTTCGTCGCTGCTAGCCTGCGTGTCTTGGCAAGGTAATGCATGCATTCTTATTGGCTAATGTCCTCGACCAATTCACGCAATTCCATACCAGAAAAACGCACCTATGGTTTTGATGACTTGTCATTCATTCAGTGTACCGTCTACTAGGCTGTGTGGTCACTGTATGGAAGCATTGAAAGTTTGAGTGATGTCGAGCAACGGGCGGCCGCGTAATGGCAGGAGCGGGCGATGTGATGGAGTGATTCAGACTAAAAGCACTAGGAAACCAGGAGTAGCGGTATTTTATACTTCACATATATTCAAGCTTAATTTAAATCTCAAAAAATACGCTGGAAAATGAACCTTTCAGAATCTAATAAAACATTTACGCATGCTCGGATAAAAAACTTAGCTTTGAAGAAACGAAAATAAAATATTTTCATTCGCTTAAACTTCTGGCGCAAACGAGCGAAAATAAACGTTAAACAGTGTTTGATGAAAGAACTTGATTTTACCTTCGAGCGTCAAAAATAAAAAATAACTGTCTGAAAAGTTTGCGTTATTTTTAATCACTTTCTAAACCATTTAAATATTCCACTTCGTGGCGCGGACTCAATCTCAAATTAGGTAACTTTCTCTCTTTTAATTGACCTTAAAACTTTATTTGCATATCTCATTATTTTTTAAAGATAATGGAAACTGGTGCCTCGGTTTTATTTATAATAAACTGTTCCAAGTGCTTTATTTTGTGTCTCATTTCATTTCTTTGTTTTTTGAAAACGTATTTTAATGATAATGAAATTACAATGATTATTCAGGCATTCTTAGAAGAGTCATTGGAGGATCCGGTGTTCCACACGAAAAGAGAGAGAAGACTCATTATCTGTGCAATGCATTTTAATCCTTCACAGACTTCTGTTTAGCTTAAAAAAGATTCGCAATTTTCTCCCCATTTCTGCATGAGACAGACCCCATTTGTGCCAGGCTGAGTACAACGAAGGGCGAAGGGTGTCTGGAGGTCTCGAGACTAAGGACGGCTTGGCCCTAGACTTGCCCTATAGCTTAGTTAGTCCATACAAGACCCACTTTAACTTAGAGTCAACCTAAGACGTGCTTACTACGCGAAATGAATAAATTATAAGTTTCATAGTTTGTTAAGCGCAACTTATGTAACGGATTTTTTCTTTCGTGGATTTAAAATGCTATCAGAACATAAAATACTCTATCTCCTTTTGAAGTAAGTAGGCCATAAAGACGGGAGCAAATGTTTTCTATGTTAGACGATATTTAAAATCAAGTTTGTAAGCCACAGAGACATACAGCCAGTTAACGTGATTCAAACTATTTACAATCTTTCCGACATTATCTAGTAGTTCCAGAAATCATCTTGCGTATAATAATTCGGCAACAAATAATAAAATTGTGGAATTGTGTGTCGGAAAATGACACAACGTTGTCATATTAGATATCTACTGAAGCAGCAGTCGTAGGGATAGTTATATTTAAGCCCTATTCCTATAACTACCTACTCTGCTTGCACTAAACCGCCGCATCTGTGTATGTAGGTACGATGGCATTTGCTAAAGTGCCGAGGCGTGACGCGTAAGCCGGCGCTGAATGGTGCGGATTATCACCCGATGCTGAAATATTGAGCTAAAGGTCACCCTTATCACCAGGTATTAGGGATGAGTGGATGTACCTCGATCGAATATTTCAAAACTAAGATTTTATTGGATAGAATGAATGACATTATTCCACTTATTATGATATGTGATCATTTTAAATCTTCGAGAGAAAGCGTGGTGGCCAAGTGGTTAGGACATCGGCTTTACAATCGTGAGACCCGAGTTCGATCCTCGCCATGTACCTACCAATGTGTTTTTACTCACGTACCTTCTGCTCTTACGGTGAAGGAAAAATCATCGCGATGAAACCCACATTCAAATAAAATTTTCAGATATTTGAATGTGACTTAACCTAGGATTTGGGCCAGGTTGGCCCTCGGGATGCAGAGGTCAGATGGCAGTCGCTCAGTGTAAATACTTATTTCCGCGTCAAATCCTCTAGGTTAGGTAGCTGACTCCGACAGAGAACAGGATATGGCAAGGAGAATGAGATTTTAGACATCGGTGAAGTTTTTTATAGGGCCAAAGCATTGTTTCTCTTACCTATTGTTGGTCAGTTTTCTAAAAAGGGACCGACATTCAAAAAATGGTCTTAGAATATTGTAGCGTGACGGGAGTTTCTTTTTATTTTCCGTGAGAGGAAATATAATAGCGCTGTTGTAGGCTTCCATCCCACCTTGATTTTCCCACGGGGAGCTATTTTAAAGGCGTTCGTATTGTCCGGCTCCTGGAAAACTCCTTGACGGTACCTCTCGTCAATATGAAGGGGAGGGCGGCATCCGTGGCTTTTTCAACTTAAGTAATGTTCTTGTAAAAATGTGTTGGTTTTTCGTGATAATCATTTCAGGACTGTTTCCACAGCAAATCATCACCAAATATTGTACAGGATCTTTACATAGGTAACATAGTTTGCGATTTTTTAAAATTTGTCGGACAAACGTGTCTAGCTGTCCATCAACCTACGCTTCGGTCATTCACAGAGACGAGCTAAAGTGTACGGTAAAATGACTCGTAATGCCACATGTGAACGCACCCTAGGATCTTTTTTTCAACATCAGGGTGCGTTCACAAGGTTACGACCTTGAATTTCACTTGGTACTATTCTAAAGGTACTATTACACATAATATATAGTAGGGATGCCAGCTCCCTCGGCCGCAGTTTGAAAGGTTCCTGCCATCAAAGAGAAGTGTGAAGAGTCCCCTTATCGCGCTGTTTAATATTAATAGCTTTTACTTGCTATGTTTTCTACTTGAGAGTTTTCTTTACCGCCAGGTTCTTGAGGTAAAAGGCAGGGAAGAGGTTTGCAAACACTTTTTGTATTGTATTTTTTGTGTATGCTTTCTAGATGAGATGGAACCTAAGTAGATTATTTAAATAAGATTGTTTGCTGAGCAGCTGCTCAATAAATCCAGCTTTATTTAAAACTTGAAAACAAAAAGCTTACAGAGACAGAAGACAGAGATGTTCATGATATGTTCTACTGAAAAGATCTAATACGTAGCAATTATTTAGGACCCTCTTACAGTGGCCTTTAATAAGAAACCACACTGTACCATTTACAAAGTTATTTTACATTCTGTATGTGAATAGTATAGGCACTTGAGCTTGTGCTTGGACCGAGTGCTCGCTCGCCTGAAAGTAAGGGTTCAGCTCTTGGTACATAAAGGACTTTCAATAGATAGAGCATGTTGCGACTTGCGTTCCATTAAAAATAGTGCCTACAAAATGCCATTGGTACGGAATATTCATTACAAATCAACATAACATAACAAAATTCTTTATTGCACAAAAAACAACATGTAGAAAACACAAACAAAGGAAACAGTACAACAAGGCGGCCTTAATGCTAGGTAGCATTCTCTACCAGGCAACCTTAGGGTGAAAGAGAGAGTGCGATTATGAAAGCGGGATAGTGCAAATATTACCTACTAGTATGTACATACTACATAAATAATAATAAAATACATATACAATTTTACTTATCAATACACAAATAATTCTGTATACAAAACATAATATACTAATAAATACATTAATTTAAACTAATACATTTCTAAGCTATGGATGACAGGATAATATGCATTACGAAGAAAGAAAGGATAACAGTTAATTAAGTACAGATATAATAGATAATACAATGTAGAGGAATAAAAACAAATATACAACAAATAAGAGAAAATTATTCAATTCCAGATAAGTAGTGCTTTTTAACCCTTAACTTGAAAGTTTCAAGTGACGGGGCCCGACGAACCTCCTCAGGCAAACAATTCCACAGCTTGATCGCTCGCACCGTGAAAGAGTCTGTGTAGAAGTCGGTCCTGTGCGGGGGAAGGTCTATCTATAAATCTAAAATCAATCTATATCATATTTAATTTTGCAGGTAGAATTCGGACTTGCTATCCATGTAAATTACAATAACTTTGTTTAAAAGAGAACCCACTTAAAAGAACGTATAAAAGTGCAAACCTCCACTTTTTGTCGGTTAATAGAGCTTCAAACCTTCTCCTTCTTTTTGAAGTCGGTTAAAAATGGACACTCCATTCATGCATGAGCATGGTCGCGTTTATCGGTCAGCGATAGTAAGGTCGGTATCCAAACGCCATCCCGCACAGGAATGTTGATCCTACCCGCATTCCTGTATGATAGCGCTTCACGCCCGCAGCGTAGGAGTTAAAACAAAGACAATAGATCTGTAGACCAAGCATCCAGGAAAGTTCTGTTTACAAACGAGATTAACAATGTTGACAATATTTTGATATTATTTTACAAAAATTTGTGTTTCCTATCAGCAGCAATCGAAAAAAGGTTCCTTGACAATGGAGTAGAAATAATCATCTGGGTCTCTAGAAAGGTACATTTTCTTTCCTGTCTTGCCTATATTCTCGTTAAAATCAGACTATGATGAATCAGAAATCTTATAATTATGTACATTTGAATAATATGTATCATTGCTGACAGGTAGCGAGCGAGTCATGTTGATCTCACCCACCACATTCCACAGTAATAAAATAATTACAACGTAAACGTGAGAAACGCGGATCAAATATGAAAACTAGATTTTCTTGAGAATAAGTAATACGTTTACTGAAGTAAATGTCGGTTTTCCAGATGGTTTAATGGTTAATTATGATAATACATCGTACTATCTTCCCATGCCACCCACAAGCCAGAATACATTCATATACAGAATAGCTTCATGATTTTTGTAAAGGTTTTCCTTATTTACAAAAATTCGGAGTAGGTTACACACGACGAATTTCATAAAACAATATTAAATGAATAAAAATCGTTGAAAGAAAGGTTTAAGGAATTTTATTACTCAAATAAAAGAAAAGGCTCATCTCGTGTCCTTTTAAGAGGCACATTGGCAGGCGTCATTGTAGGGAAATAGAAACGAATGCAAGTTGGTCCACTCACAAGAGAATACTTAGCTGTTAAAAGTGGTGAATGAGATTAAAATTATGTGATGCCGGCTCTGCCGTGTGATGCCGGCTTAGAATAGCGTCACCCCATTTCTTCCCGTCGGTGTTGTAAAAGGCAACTAAGGGACTCGAGGGTTTCATGTGTATTACAATTTTAGGCGACAGGCTGGCAACCTGTCACTACAGTGATACACGAATCATCTGATAAGGCCCTCAATACTTGTCAGACGTGGCGGTAATGACCGTAACTTTGCGATCGTTAACGCTCTGCCTACCCCTAAGGGATAAAGGCGTGATTTGTGTATGTATTGTATATAGATTAGCATTATATCGTAAACTTCGAGAAAGCCTTTATTAGGAGTGCTTAAAAAATCCATACAAACGAATCGGTAGCTAAACACTTCTTCATGGCCACGTCGCAGCCACCCTTCCTCATTTTTGCGTGACCTTTTGCTTTCTAGTCTGTCGTACACCCGCACGCCATGCCACTGTACACCTGCAGGTGTTGCCAGCCAAATACTGGCGGTATATGGTGTTTGCCCGCCAACTCTGTTTACTTGCGGGAGTTCGTACAGAACTTAATTTGTGCCTAGGAATTTGGGGTCGTATTCAAATCTGTTACCTACCATGAAGTTGCTTGTTTAGGTCTAGTGACAACTTGGTTGTTACTTACTTAGTTAATTGGCTTTAGGTTTATTGTTCCTAACTATGAATTGGGTTCTACGTCCCGATGATAAATTATGGCTGTCACTTTCAGAGTTTCTGAAAAGATGAGTTGTAACGGGGACTTTTTCAATGACAGATCTCGAGCTAATTTTATTATGTCATAACAGATGGCGTTGCGTTAGGTTGAAATTTTGACATTTGAATTATATTGTTACGTACATTTCCTTGGAAGAAACTTCCCATCCCATTCGTACCTTAGAGCATTGATACAGTTTTTCAAATCTGTTAATAACCACGCAATTTCCTTTGCCCACAGACCACCTGACAGCGCTGTCACATCAATCACAGAACAAGACGGGCGTGCTCTTCGTGCAGGTGTACAAGGGGCACGCGTCACGAGCCAACAGCCTCCTGGCTTCTCTATACGAGGATATACGGACCATGCTGCGGCCACCACCGCGTGATGTTATGGAGGAGGACCTGGGGTCGCCAGCGCCGAGGGACCTGGTCGTCAGTGCGAGGAGGTTAGGGTTACAGACGTTTACTATCACAACAGCCTCCTAGCTTCTCTATACGAGGATATACGGACCATGCTGCGGCAAACACCGCGCGACGTCATGGAGGAAGACCTGGGGTCGCCATCGCCGAGGGACCTGGTTGTCAGCGCGAGAAGGTGAGGGTTACAGACGTTTACTATCACAACAGCTTCCTAGCTTCTCTATTTGAGGATATATAGACCATGCTGCGGCCACCACCGCGCGACGTCATGGAGGAAGATCTGGGGTCGTCAATGTGGGAATTATTTGCATAACAATTTACCTATCAAGTCATATGCATTTTTGTCGGTCTACCTACAAGTCACTGCAACAAAATTAGGCATCCTCACACGCGCCGCATATGATTTGTTGTTGTTTTGTCGGATCAAGTTTATTGACAAAAGAAATATACGAAAACATACAGACACCGGATACCTAGCATAGCACACATCGCTGCATCTATTTGAGATTTGTGACTTGCGAATGTAGACTTACGGTGCTTGTAAGATCAACCATAATATTGCCTTTGAAATGGTGTTGTTTTTTCCATAGCTAGCCTTTAGAGAAGGCACTAAATCATGTTCTTTTTACATAGGTTCTTCCGCGACATCTTCCCGGTAGCCTACCACAACCTGGTGCGGCTGGAAGGCAAGCAGTTCACGCCGGAGTATGAAGCGTGTCTCAAGGACGCGTATGATGCCGTCCAGCCGTTTGGCGAAGTTCCTCAGCAGGTAAGGTTCAGGTGACCTTCATGTCGCGTTTCCGCTAAAGCTGATATACAGGATGTAAGAGACGGTGTAACGAAAACTTTGCAGGCGTGATCAGACCATGAAACTGAACAACCTTTTTCTATGGGGGCTATGTTACACCGTCTCTTACACCCTGTATAATAATGCGTAAAACGTCCACCAGGGTGCGACTGTAAAAAGTCGACCACCGTTTGCTTAATAGGTACAGCTTCGCTTATTTACGTTTTATTAGTGGAAACAGACATCACATCAAATTTATTGTCAATCTTTCCAATTTATGTGTCAATCAATCGTCGTTTATTCCTCATTGGTATGCGACTCAAGAGCATTTAAATCTGTCATTCAAACATCTCAGTCTAGCTCTAAAGTTGACGAGGAACTTAAAAGTTAACTAATCGATCACACGAATCGTATAATAATTCAAGTCTTTAAAGGGTAGAATTCTGCTAATTGCCTAAGTTCTAGGATTCCTTGTGCGCACAATTCCGCATGGTATCATAAAGCAAGAGAAAGAATTCTATCAACATGTAGAATAAAGTCAAGAAAACTTATTGTAGTCACACTTCAAGCGCGCTAAAACACAACCTAATAATGCAGAAATATAATACGAAAATGGATTGTAAACTAATAAATACCTAGATAATAATGATTGAGTGTAGTGTGTCTTTGCGCGTTTAGTTGCGTTTTTTTTTTTCGATGAGTTTTTCATGGCTTCACAAGGGTTTACTCTGAAAATATTTCCTTTCTCTGAGTAACTGGATTAATACGCCTAATCACGTAAAGGCATCCCTAATGATCGGGCTTTCGATGGCTTTAATCCGCTTCTGGCTGATTCACTAGGGATTTGGCTACTTGTTGATGGGAAAACTTTCCAAAACCTACGTGTGTGTAACAACAAGTTTGAGTTGGAGAATTATTCTTCGTGTCTGAAACTTTGCAACTATCACAAATCTAAAAGAAAATAAAATTGCGAATGTCCCAAGTCAAGATATCTTCATATTTAACTACCTGACGTACTGTAACTTAATCAGTCGTCCATTGCAGGACTTAAGCATTGGTACAGTTGTGCTCGGTTCATTCCCTACCTGCGCTTGCAATAATATAAACCCACAGGCTCCTTCTACATATATTTTCTTTTCCTCAGCTGGGCAACTCGCTCTCCCGGTCACTAGAAGCAGCGCGAGTGCTACTCCAAGTTCTGGCAGCTGGCGCCAGTGCACTAGCGGCCAGTGAACGTGTGCTGGCTAGTACTAATGAGGAATGCAGCAGCAAGATTCTGAGAGTGGGGGGTTGTGCGCGCTGCAGAGGCCACATGGCCAGGCCCTGTAGGAGTTACTGCCTCAATGTGGCTAGAGGGTGAGTGAGATCAGTTGCCAGTATAGAGTGAGCATCATGAGCAGCAAGATTCTGAGAGTGGGCGACTGTGCGCGCTGCAGGAGCTACTGCCTCAATGTGGCTAGAGGGTAAGTAGGATGTTTCAAGAAAGCAACTGTCTGTTTTGTTGAACGAGAAAGCAACTCTTTTACTCTTCACATATAAGAAAAGGTGCACCGTCAGTTTAGAATTTGATTGCTTCTACAAGACTGCAAGTAGCAGGCAGTGGAACATAATTATGCTAAACATATTAAAACAAATGCAATTGGTACTATACATATCTCACCTACATAATATTAGCTGTACCAACAGCATTATCTGATCCAAATCTTGAAATAGAATTACTTACGCAGAAGTTTCTCAAACTCGTCTCTAACCTTTTGAATTCTTAATACAAAACTTGGATGTGACGGATTCCTAAGGGTAGGTAGGTGGGTAATAACTTTTGTTTTGTCTTGTATTAGTAGCAATTCAGCCACGATTAACGTAGAAACTGAAGGGATAATAATTATTATGTTGCTCTTCCAACAGTATCATTTGTATCATATACTATTACTCTTTGCATTTATTCGTTAGGTATCTACATATATAATAGCACATCGACGTCGACGTAAATTAAAAACAGGTACCTAGGTACTGCCGCAAAACTTAACCAATAACTGAGCTTACCTAACTCACCCACAGACCCCTCTTTCCCACTGGGCACTCTGGGCAAGTGCCCAGGGCCCCGTGATCGATAGAGGCCCCCTAGTCCCTGCCAGATCACTAAACGATAACCGATTTTTATTGGCGAAAATCTTTTTTGATTCGAATACAACGAACCTAAATTACTGACTACAATACCAATTTGCTTACAGCTTTTGCATTTGCGAAGCTACCCAAAGTACCCAAAGTACCGAAGTACCCAAAAATTAGGCTTTTTGATTTCCGCGTGCTTAGATAAATTCAAATATATAAGAATACATTTCAATGGTATACTAAGTACGTAAAATTCTCTAAAAGTTATATGCATTATGTCTCGATTTCTGATGTGTTGTTCTCGAGATATTTAATCAACAAAATATAAAAAAAGTTAATTTTTTACAAACGAAAAAAATATGTACGCTTTTGTTTACAAATAATAGATAGAGGTAAATTTCTAAAAAACTTTTCTACTGGCCTAATAGCTCTGGATATACAAAAAATATTTGTTAAAGTAATTTTTCGAATTATATATTGTTACCGGACTGCGGTTCTAGTTCGACAACAAACATCGCTAAGATCTACTCGCAGGATCCCTATATTATTATTATCTATTTATTTTATGTGACTGTCAATAAAAATAAATCTAGAAGCTTGCTTATCTACTTTCTTTGTTTATTCTAACAAAATTATATTAGATTATCTATTTATTTAATGCCGTGGTTTATTCTAACGAATTAGTGTTCTGTCAAAGTCATCGGGGCCCCATTATCGTAATATGCCCAGAGCCTCCAATAAGTTAAAGACGGCTTTGCTCACCCACTAACCCAAATATAAGTTAATCGTAAAGCTTTTTCAAGTAGGCCTTACTTAGTTACTTCGACAGTAATAAAACGTACTTTACTTGCCGGACGCTCTCGCATACCGAACTCTGACTTTGTACCATATATGTCGTTCCAAAGAACTTGAAATAAATTCTTAAAAAATATCAAAGAACCTAGAAAACCAGAAGGTTAGATAGAAAAATAATTCATCTCAGCAGATATAGTTTTTTAAAAAGTTGTGCTGTTGGCTTCGGCCCAAAGGACTGGGTCCCTGCGGGCCCTTGTTTCGAAACGAATACCAACATAATAATAAATAACACATAATATCGTTAGACACAACACAACACTGTTATATAATACATTCGCTGCATTATGGCAAAAGGCAATGGACTCCGTTATTGTACAAAGTTTTGCACGAAAAGACACTTGTTCTCAGCCTTCACCCTTCTCCTTACAAAAACAAAAAGTATAAACGTTTTAAGTAACTTTTTACCACCTCTTCGCCTTTATAACATAGTTAGGACTTATAAAACTTACAACTTTATTAAAAACTTAGATGAATCAACAAACCGTTGTTTGATCTTTAACTAAGCTTCCACTAGGACTAATTTAAGTTTACCGCGGTGCTTATCTTTACTCTAACTAAGAAATTGAATTAAAAGCTCCGTTTTAGTTCGTTCACTCATTTTGTTTTATTACCATGTTTGCGGAGCTGGTTACTAATTTACAGGGAACACCCACTGTGGGTCCGATCTCAATATATTTATGAGTATTCCACATCTGTAGGGACAGACGCAGCAGGTGCCGCCAAATAAGGGCCACCTTTATTTGTAAATGCGATTAATTTCGAGGGCAACATTGTAAACTTTGTAATTTACTTCAAATGGCTTCGCTCGATTAGGTTTGACCTAAGTCGAATAAAGGTCGTGTTATTGTAGAGAAAGTATGTTTATAAGAGCTTATTTTCTTTTACTATCTAGGATCTCTAGCTTTTTCATTTCGTCTAAGCAATAACATTATGATATTGCCTCTTTTTCTTAGACTTAGAAAAATAAGTAAATTCTGTCCCAACATCCAAGTTACGAGGTTGAAAGGAATATTGGGTTTAGCGGCGCATTTTCGCTCAAGTTGTCAAACGTACTAACAAATATTTCCGCGACGGAACTAAAGCAGCAATCCTCTGGCGGAAGATTGCATCTGCTAACCAAAGTATTTCATCCCCAGGTGCATAGGATCTCTCGTGGCGGAGCTGGAGGTGCCGTGGGCTGGCTACGTGGAGGGGGTGGAGCGGCTGGCGCAGGCCGACGCTGATGCTGCACTCAGAGAGCTGGACTCCAGGGTCTCCAAGGCGATCATGCATGCGCTGGAGAACCGTGTCATTCTCGAGAACAAGGTACATACATACATATATCACGCCTTTATCCCTAGCGGGGTACGCAGAGCGTTAACGGCCGCAAGAATACGGTCGCTATCGCCACGTCTGTAATTTTTGAGGATTGTTTTCCAAGGTTGTTCCAGAAAACATGTTTATCACTATAGTGACAGGTGGTCAGCCTGTCGCCTAAAATTGTAATACACCAATACTCTCGAGTACCTTAGTCGCCTCTTACGACACCCGCAGGAAGAATGTGGAGTTATGCTATTCTAAGCTGTCAAGAAAGAACAAGGTAACATTGTCTTAACATAATTTGGGTTCATGTCACGTCCTCAAACGGCTTGAACAATTGTTATTTTTTTGTTGAGGGTTTTTGCTGAAACTTATTGGACTTACAAATGTCGGGGTGGTTTTGATTATTCAATCACTTCAATCTGCAATTCAACATAGCAGCTGCAATGAATATTAAATATGAAAAACAGAGGAAATGTTAAAAGCAAAAGAGACGTAATATTGAATTCTGGATGAAACGAGGCACAAAGCAACGTTATAAGTTTCATTTCGTATTTTGTTTTTCCTTGTTTACGAGTAACTTTGTGCTTTAACTTTTATTGCTTGAAAGTATATTTACACTGCAGTAAGGTGCCAAAGTGCTATAAAAATATATAGGGAAAATAGATAAGTAAGTATCGAACAATAAAATCGCAATGTTTAGCGACCATTGTAGGGCAGCGCACGAAACTATTGCTAGAACGTTTACCAACAGCTGTCGACAGCTTCGCATAACACGCTCAACAAGTGCGATATTTCAGCTGCATTGGTTCCAACCGAGATATTACACCCTCTGATCTTACCAGAGAAATCTACCTACGTCCACAAACCAAAAACCTTACACCAAACTAACGACCTATTACAGCGTGTGCGAACCGACAAGTGAAACGAATGTTACCGGGTAAATTACACCACCGTTGAGACTAATTCCAACATCTATTCGAGAACTACCTTCAATTTGTACGTGTTGAACAAGATAATTTTCCCGCCGCTAAAATATAGCTTTAAATTCACAACAACCCGCCATAATTTCCTTTGATTTACCGCTGCAGTAGTAACTAATAGAAGTTCCACATTTTGCACGCCATTTTAGCATGAAATTGCTGGCACGGCCACCGGCCAATGAAATGTGGCACCGGTAGTGCTCGCCTTATAATAAACTTCGTAAAATAAGTTTAAATGGATCACTGGAAATGTGGTTGGTTACCCAATATGAAACTAACAAATTATTTCTGAACTTTTGGCGCTCGAATTGACCGGAAGGTCTGGCAACTCGCCACACGCACGACAGCGCGCCATTTCAATTATTTTTCAATTCAGTCTTTGCGATTTGCTCGAGATCTTTAACTCGGATCCAATTTGCATTTCCACTTGTTTCGTCGTAATCGTTATAGCGGATGGATCCAATTGCTGTAACTCGAGAGTCCGTTTGAAAGTCGTAAAGTTAGGAATCTCTTCCTAGATAAGTTTTACATCGCATTATATGGCCACAAACTGCGTGGAAAGGAACGCAGGCCGAGTTTGCTGGGGTCACCCGTGGGCGCGGGTCGGGAAGAAGGCAAAACTCAAATGGCCGTTCGCACAATGAAAATTGACTATTATAATAGCCTGCTATCCATTCTGCTCTAAGTATTTTACAGTGTCAGCGCCTTGATCTACCTTTTCACTAGATTTCCAGCTAGTTTAAGTTAGTTCCTTGTAAAAAAAAAGGAAAGGAAAAAGTTTTGAAGGGTTCAATTTTGGGTAGGAGCAATGCTTCCCATCTCTTCATAAAGATTTAGGTAAATGAAACTCATGGGCTGATACTACGACATTGGCATAACTGGTCTTAGTTTTATGAATATTGAAGGCGTGAAAGTATGCTCTTGCAGTAGGCTGTGGACTTAGCTGGCCGCTGCCAACTAACTGCTAATAGGTTGAGCAAATTAACGAGACCTACTTGTAGTCGATAGGTTATACTAGTTCCTTAGTCGTGAATATCGATTATTGGTAAACTGTTTCTTTGTGCTTGGTGTCAGAGATTTCTCTAATTTTATGAGATCGGTTTAGGTTATGAAGCGATCTTTTCCGATTCCGACCAATAAAGCCTGTCAGCCCCGACGAATAAATAAGCAATTTTTACGCCCAGGCAATAAAGTTTACTTTGACACTAAATGGTATACGATGTCGTATGATGCTTTGGTTCGGAAAAGCACCCAATATTATTGCGGTGAAAATTGAAAGTCAATATCTAAGATAGTTCTTTCCCGTACCTACCTAAATAAAATGTCGGTGCAGCTCAATAAGAATAAGAAAAACTTTATTCAGCGACAACTTTAGATACGACGTAGAATGTAATATTATTTAATGGAAATAATATTTTGTGCACATTTTATATTAAGGGAAATTGCCAGTATCACGTAGTTCAGTACCAAATTATACTATGTATAAATCAAAAGTTCTTTTTTTTTAGTACTTGTCTACCATTATCGGATATTCAACGGCACACGAGTGTCAAATTTTAAGGTCGAAGCAATATTACCATACATAATAAATAATCCACAATTTCCGTGTTAGGATTAGGACTCGAATTCTAACGAGCGAATTGGCAAACTGACAGGAAGCCACGTCCTTGAGGGCTGGTGACATAACACTTCCCAATGAGTCACGGAGGCGGATGTCTGCCCCACGTCTACTCCTGATGGTCGCTAATGGGGCATTGTCTGTAATACGAATAATACCATTAAAGGATGATTGGCCTTCTTGATAGCGATCTTGGGTGCTGCTGTACTTGGTAGGCTAATCAGATATTACGCCGTACGCTATTGTTTGTCGTTATTTGGTACCGAAGAAACAACGTCATACGCTTTAAACGTATGAGGTGTTAAAAAATACTGCAGAACATTTTTGGGCCTCTCATACAAACGGCTGTACAAGATGGCTGTATACATACATACATACATATATCACGCCTTTATCCCTTGCGGGGTAGGCAGAGCGTTAACAGCCGTAAGAATACGGTCGCTATCGCCACGTCTGACATTTTTGAGTATTGTTTTCTAAGGTTGTTTCGGAAAACATGTGTATCACTATAGTGACAGGTTGTCAGCCTGTCGCCTAAAAATTGTAATACACCAATACTCTCGAGTCCCTTAGTCGCCTCTTACGACACCCACGGGAAGGATGTGGGGTGATGCTATTCTAAGCCGGCATCACACGGCATCAGATGGCTGTATGAGATGAGATATAAAACTTTTTTCATATTTCCTACTTTGTTTCTTGGGGAAAGTTGTTCAGTTTTGTGGGATGGTTCACTCCTTAAAATATTTGCATATTTTTTAGTATATGTTTTTGGAGCTATTGGAATCTACCTCATCGAATCTACGAGGTACGATAGAAAAATTAAGACATGTGTTTTAAACTTTTAACAGTGCCAAAGCGATATTTTATAAAAGCTTAATATTTCATTTGTCATGTTAAACAGTCACGCTTGCAAAAACCTACGCAAAAACTATAATAAATTATTCCCGGGTGTAGTGTTTTCTTGAAAAACTAATATAAGTGCTTCTTCAACTGACAGATAATAGAGCAGATGGAATAATTTACGAGTCAATATCCTGGTATCAAATAAGATGTGTTTGTTACATGAATGCTCGTATATTTTCTGTCCAATACACTGTTCTTGGAGAATTTTAACTTGGGAATAGACATTTCGCTGTCGAGTCGCATTGAAATAGCACACAATAAAGCGTATGTATTGCTGATATAGTTTCTGCATGAATGAATATATTGATTTCGCGTCAAGTCCAATACCTACCTTAATATCGTCGATAGATTAAAAATACTAAGTACACCTAACAATTATGATTTCTTACCTACTTGTCAATGCACTAATGAATCTTCCAACAACTATTTTTATAGATACTAAAAAGATTACGATACTCGCCTTAAAATACGACGTTATGTGACTTTAATGGAACTATGTTTAATGGAGTTTTATTTATGAATAAATAAACTCCCACATACACTACGCCACCAATTTGATTCAGTTACGGTACGAACAAATGTCGTAACATTCGTGCGATCAATCAAAATCGTTTATCGTCAAAAATGTTGACCTCTAATTTGGTGCTATTGACTAAACAGTAGTAGATCAGCCCACGCTGACCACGGAATAACTCTTCGCAAGATGGTAGCTATAAATAAGTCATAAAATATAAGTTTATATATGGCTTTTATAATGGCCTTTTATAGCCAAAGATATATATTGAATTGAATCATTCATTGGGTACTTCGTTGGATTGACATTTATCACATTGAGTTCCTACTTCATTGTAAATAGGTTTCCGAAGATTTTTAAGAAAGTCCAGCGAAAATCTTTGTGAACGTAGTGCGATCGGGTGTGACTTCAAATATTGTTTCCGGTATAACAGAATCGTTTATTCGGCAAATATGCTAATAGATGGATTTTCACAAAAACAGTGTTGGAATATGCTAAGAGGCAACATTAGTGACACCCACGGGGGCATGTAGGTATCTAGAGGTCAGAGATAGATTAGACGCACCTATTTTCATAGCATCTGTTGTGGAGTTATACTCAACCAATTGCGTAAAACACATGACTGAGTCTTTCGCTAAAAAGACTATTCTGACATTTTCTTTCTGAAACTTCTATATGCTTGTAAACAATACTAACTACATGTCCATACTAATAATATTGATTGCAATAGCCAGTTTTGCGTAAACATCGATTTTAGCGTTTACCCTAATCGGTTCACAAGAACACACTAAATGCTATTGCGGAAGTAAAGCGAGTGCAATTTTGAAACGTTTTATTAAAAATTAAAGTTTATTACTTTGTTATCAAACACCAATTACCAAGCATTATTGGCGCCGTGACCCTGGAGTTGAGAGGTCGCTGCTGCTGCTTTTTAGCGGCTGCTGCGCCGGCGCGGCGCCCGCCCACGCGCCGGGGCTTTCACCTCGCGAATCAGAGACACGAGCCGCAAGGGTCGAGCGCTCAGCGTGCCACTATGGGGCTGGTTGAGAGGTTGCCAGTTTCTACGCGCGGATGAGCAGTTGGTGTAGAACTGCTGCTGCGCCCGAGTGTTTACTGAAGCGCACAAGGCGCACGCACTATATTACAACTTTGTGGCTGTTTTAGTAGTAGTTACTGCGCCCTACTTCGCTATTATTTCGCAATCAATCAACAGTCTCAGATCAATAGTAGGCCGATTTCAGAATTTTATTTAATCTTGAGGCGAAACCTGCATCGAGCTGTCAAAAATTTTCTTCTTCCGAAGTGTGGACAGGCGATATTTACCACGGAATGTATATCGCACGAATAAAAATTCACTGTGCAAATACGCTCTAGGATCAATTGTAAACCGCTAGGCGAGCCGGTTCACATTGTTTAATGTTCTTATGGCTTGGACCACAAGCAATATGCGTAGGCGCCGCTACAGCCTCGATACGTTATTGATATACAGCCGCATCACGCTCTCTTTATGACCCGCAGCGCCAATAGCTGATAGAGACAGTACACGGTGCCCATTCCTACTTTCGCATTTCTAAATTACTATAACAAAATACACAAAAACATAATCATGTCTGACGAATTACTCTATTGCCCTCTCTTATGCTCTAAGATCACGTCTGAAATAACTTTAAAGGTATGGTCGAAAACATCACTTGATCAGTCAATTGATAACTGCTTTTACTCTTTTTTATTTTGAAACTAGTAAAAATGTTGTAAGGAAATGATCACCAGAATCAAAGCCAAATATTTACAACTAGTCGCCGATCGCGGACTACCGTGACTCGACATCTTTAACTATCAATATTGAATAGAAAACACACACTCGATAATCATTAGAGTTTATTTACTGCAAGCTTTTTGGTGAAACGCCATAGAATTCACTGTTTGTGTTAACTTTATGATGTATGGAAAGATAAAAGTAGCGATACTCAGTGATTCAAAGGTTTCTAACCGTAAATTATTTTATACTAACAACGACTTTGACATGAATAGTGCGTAACCGTAAATAATCGACAGAATTCGATGGCGCTATATTGATTTCCTATAACTTATTAAAAAAGCATATTTGTTTGACATAAATCGGTTTTATTAAAAAACGAACTTTATAAGGAAGAGGTATGGTAAAAATTCTTTTTTGCTTATGTAGAATATGTATGTATGTATGTACTATAATTTGGGACAAAATTGGCGAAGAGACGAACCAAACTGTGGGATCGTTTGCGTATCTATGGCCACAAATTATTGTCTTTGTAAGACGAAATTCAATACCTATTGAATGAAACTCGCTATGCAGATATAACATTATTATTATAGTCAAAGACATTGCTTAAGGACGTGTTCTACACCATGTCTAGATATCTACAATCTACATTGTATTGAACGTATGCACTTAGTTTTAAATGCGTATTGTATTTGGATACCGATATGAATCGGCTAGAATTAATTTATGTAATCGAATGAATCACGCCTGCCTGCCCAACACCGATATCGGTTCAATTATTGTAATTAATTGTTATTAATTCGTAACAATGGTCATGCATTATGCAACAGAAATTAATATGTAGCTGATTAAATTGTCCGAATCGAAACTGAAAAGTTCTCTATTTAGTTTAAAATTTTCTAGATATTAAATTCAATTGCTCTGAAGTATAGATCTTCTTCGTCATTTCAGAGTTCCCGTCTCGTGTATTTTTCAAACATTATTGGACAAAAATATTGCTTTCCATACATACACAATACACAAATCACGCCTGTATCCCTTGCTGGATAGGCAGAGCGTTAACGATCGCAAAATTACCACCGTCATCGCCACGTCTGACAAGTATTGAGGGCCCTTTCAGATGGTTCGGGTATCACTGTAGTGACAGGTTGTCAGCCTATCGCCTAAAATTGTAATACACATGAAACCCTCGAGTCCCTTAGTTGCCTTTTACAACACCCGTGGGAAGAAATTGGGTGATGCTATTCTAAGCCGGCATTACACGGCATCCATCGGTTGCCGAAAATAAATTATACAGAAATGTGTGTTACCTAAACACGCCGCAAAGCGCAGATGTCTTTTTCGGATTTTGGTAAAAAAATGTTCACGAAACGCGCGTTCATCACAAATTAGGGAGACGCTCTTTAAGTACTTTGATAGTATTTGCTTTTGAATTTGTAGTGTGCAAATGCGTCTCTTCTGCAAAAGCAAAAGAGCGTTATTATTTATTTTTACCATCGCTCTCCGTAGCCACTGGGCAGTGGGTATACAACGCCCAGTCACGCGAGGCAATCTCAATAAGCAGCGTTGTCATGTGGATCATTAACATCAGAAGTTAGCATCATTATTTATCTTGTGGCTGCGACAATTACAATTTTTTATGTTGTTTTAAGCCTACGATTTAAGAATCGTTTTTAAAGCGATTTAACGTGTTTTGATCTTTCCATGTTTGTGGAGAGGAAACTTCAAGTCTTGCCTCAGACATTGTTTAATTTCGTCTGTCATAGACGCTTGGGGCCACTGATGAAATTATGATCATTCCATTGTAGCAGTATTGAGGTAATATTTCTATGATTATTTTAGTAATATAACTTACTACCTTATTACTTTTTCTCTAATTTTGTGTGAGACACCAAGTCGTCCAACTACATAAAAGTATTTTTTCTCTGCTAGATACGGGTAACATTCCACTTAGCGCACTTAAGAACAGTATAGTTCAATTAACACATCTTCCCGACTCGTACGAATCTATTAATACTATTTTTAGCAGGTTTTTTTGGCGATAAGTAGAATTATAGTACGTATGTGAGTTCAGACATTGATGTGGGGTCACCGACCCGGTGTGACGTAGGTACGTAAGTTGTAGTAAACCGCCAATATCCGTGGAGTATGATACGATAAACTACCTGGCGAATACGCGATAAAACGAAAGTTTTTAGCCCCAGTATACTACCTAAGTTTTTTTCATTTAATGTGCCTAAAGAAATAATGTAGTTCTCAAGCAACGGCGGGGTCCCGGAGGTCCCTCATTTGTGCCTCATTTTACCAATTACCGGCATGTACCGGATAGATTCAGTCCGATCCGTTCTTCCCAGAACAACTCCTAAGCCTAATCCCGTCATTTGGGCGAGTTGTTTGAACAACCATTCAATTATTTCTTGGTGAGCCCTTGCTCCCCACCAACCCGACAGACGTAGTTTTGATGGCTCCGGGACCAAAAATGTAGAATCCAACACAAAAAAATATAGTCTTAAGACGCGCACAACTCATGAGTAAGTAAAAGAGAAACATCTTAATGAATAAAAGCAATGCGATAAAAACCCAGCAAATGCGCATTGGGTTTTGATACTTTTTATAGAACCTCAGGGTTCTTTGAACCAATATTGCGTGTTTACTTATACAGGATGTATGTGAGAGGAAAATTGAAGTCGTTGGTTCGCGTCGCAGATGTCAGAATCGTAATAAAAGTTTTCCCCCGACGACGGAGGCGTACAGACGAACAGACGGCGTAGTTCCTCCAGATGTATAGATAGACATCTGCCTTTATAACTCGACTTACTAGGCCACGGATAGCTGTAAGACCGTTCTCATATTAAACGCACAAAGGAGCGCTATTTTAGCGTATCCGTAACGCATGCGCCTGTATGATTCAAAGAAATTAAAAACCAATGTTGACTGAGGTCCAACGCATGAACCTGCGTCAACGGATCCTTTGGCGTTGCATTAACGTCAGTTTTTAGTATGGGAAATTAAAAATTACATCTCTCAGAGGCATGCGTTACGAATGCTACGTATAAAAGCAAATAAAACTCACCAGCAGACGTACAGCCTGAATAACGGTGTTCCCTCGACGATATAGGAATAGGAATCAGGCCAAGATAGATACAAATCAGGCTTTGTAAGCCGACTTGCTGCGAGGCGACCGTAAAATACTACAGACAAATCCTTTGTTAGACGCAAAATTGAACGGGGATACTTTTTCTTTTCATGCTGTTTGTGAAGACTTTTCTCTTTGATACAAATGAATGAGACTAGTTGTAGCCCTTATCAAAAAGGCGTAAATATTAATATCCAGCTACTTTCCTATCAATTATACATATGCTAATATGCTAAAGAGTTATCTCGCGGGCGAGAAGACTTCACAAGTGTCAAATCGTATGGAATTTATCAAAACAGAAGTGAATAATTTTGTCAAAAAGTGTAGAGAAAATCGAAGTCGCGGTTGCGCATCATAACTGGGCCCGTTGCTTAAAACATGACGTGACATTTAACGTAAATATTCAGACCAAATTTCTGGCTGGCTGGCTGCATCATATTCGCCTAATTGATACGAGCAAAGACCACATTCACGGAATGTCGCGAGCGTTTCGCGCGACGGTGTAATGTGATTCCCAGAGGTGAGCAAAAGGAATGAGTCGTTGGTCGCCGTGTCAAAGCCTGCAGTAGTAGAGATAAAGCGGTAGTAGATCTACGTTCAAACTAGTAGCATTTCCCACAGCGGTGTAATGGGATTCTCAGGTTTGAGCAAAATAACAAGTTGTTGGTCGCCGTGTCAAAGGCGCCGGGCAGAAGCCTGCAGTAGTAGAGATAAAGCGGTAGTAGATCTACGTTCAAACTGGTAGCATTTCTCACAGCAGCGGTGTAATGCGATTCTCAGGTTTGAGCAAAATAACAAGTTGTTGGTCGCCGTGTCAAAGGCGCCGGGCAGAAGCCTGTGGTATAGTAGAGATAAAGCGGTAGTATATCTACGTACAAACTGGTAACATTTCTCACGGCGGTGTAATGCGATTCTCAGATTTTGAGCAAGATAAGAAGTTGTTGGTCGCCAAAGGCGCCCAGCAGAGGCCTGTGGTATAGTAGAAATACAACGGTAGTAGGACTTCGTACAACTGGTAGCATTTCTCACGGCAGTGTCATTACACTATTCTAAGAATTTGAGCAAAAGTTGTTGGTCAAAGGCGTCAGACGCCTGCAGTAGTAGAGATAAAGCGGTAGTAGGTCTTCGTACAAATTAGTTAGCATTTCGCTCGGCGTGTAACGTTATATCAGAGGTGGGACAGAACAAGTTGGTTGGCCACCGCTTCAAAGGCGCCAGGCAGAGGCTTGCGGGACGTACAGTAGAGAGAAATCTGTAGGTAGATCTTCTTACAAACTGATGATAGCATTTGTTGCGTTTCCTATCATATAGTAAAAATAAAACGGCAAAAGGTCGCAAACAAAACAACAGGCGCGCTTAAGTTTTTTACAAATGTTAACTTGGTAATATACTGAACTCACAATACCAAAAATATTCCATTGCGACGCTAATTCTTATCATTATTTTATGCAGCTAGTTGATCCAGTTGCATGTCCAGGGCTACAGCTTCCGAGGACACTTTTACTTACTCAATTTACTTATAGTTACTATGTGATTATTCTGTGGCAGTGGTATCTGGGGCTGAGGACACTGTCCTCAGAAATGTAATTGCAATGAATTTGTATCACACGGGGACACAGCAAGGCATCGCATACATTTTTGCGTCATGCTTACAAAATTATATTTTCTCGGAGATTCTAATTTAGTCTTGAACAATTTCTGCTGTTTATTTTATCTTCAAAGGACACTCTTTGATGTTTTTTTGTCTTTGAAATAAGATTTTTTTGTCTCTCACTTTCTGTTATTTGACGCTTCGAAAAATAATAGGGAGCTGTTGCGTCACTCTCCTGAATATTATTTCAGTTATATCCGCACAACTTTGTTCGTAAATTTATAAGGTTTCCGAAAGCTTTGAGCATCTGAGCCAGCCAGTGTAGAGTTCCCTTAACTTCGCCGCAGGAGTCGTCTTTCTCGGCATAATTGCAGTTCACACCACACCTAGCCAAGCCTCCAATTTAAATGTCACTAGTGTACAATATCAGTATTTATCAGATGACTGCCTGGGACTGTTTTTGCCCCCGGGGGCAATTGTGCTATAATAATCGTTTACTTGCTTGGACCATGTTGTGTGGTCCCAGGATAAAATAAATTTTTCATCACCTAATTAATCAAAACAATAAAAGCTCGACCAAATTATAATTAATTATGGCAACATCCTGTTGATAATCGATGTGATGAAGCTTTTTGCAATTTTTATAGTCTGTCTGATGACGGCAAAATTAAAAACCGCTTACAAAAACCCGTCAGAGGAAAATCCGCAATGATCTGCACATAATTAAAAGATCAAGTTTTAATAATAACTAGTTTTATGATCATAGTTCATCATTTTGTGATTATCATTATGTTTTATAACGCAAATTAATAAAGGAGACTATTTTTGGAAATGTAGCGCAGTTAACCTTACCTTCACCATAACAGCCTCAACAGTCCATTGTTGGACAAGGCTTCCCCAATCCGGGGGAATTGCCATACTCACTACGCTTCATTGGCAGGCGGATTCGCGAGCGCAGTGTAAGATGTTGCATTCACAGGAAACGTTAAGTAGCATCTCATGATGGTTATCCCTTAGTCGGTTATTACAACACCCACGGGTAGATTTGGGGTAATGACATGCTAAACACCACACGCCACGGGGTAAGTTGTTCAGGACTGGTTCACCCCTTAATTTTTTTAGTTAGTTTTTGCAGTTGTTTTCTTATACAGAGCGACACAAAGGTATGTGAGAATTTGTAGACTTCTAGGCATGCTAGAGTGTGAGTATTTGCGTCCAGCGCGCATGTGTGGTTTATTTGCAAGTGTCGCCGCGCGCCGCCGCGGGCGTTCACACGCGACATAGCCGCCGTCAAGCGTAGGGTTACTAGGACTTTCTTTTCGAGAAACCACCATTCGAATTCATTATCATCAATAGGAGGCGGTTGTTAAAGTCTGACGCCAGGGTTGGACGGCTTGTCGCAGACGAAAAGAAGAAGATCATCACATCACTAACAACTTTCAGACGTCCAGTCCACTACTGGACACAGATCTCTACCAGACGCCTCAATAAACCGCGATTTTGGGCCTTGGGCTGAATGTCAAGTACATAGTTGTTGGCCAGTAGAAGGCTGTCTTTTCATTCCTGTTAGCAAGGCTTTCTCTAGGGCGGCTAGTGGCCGTTCAAAATCTTCTAACCTATTTTCAATTCAATCCTTCATCATGCTGCTCTTTAATGCTATGTGGAAGATTGTGCTGACTGAACACCTTAAAAATGTAGTTACTTCAAATGAATTATAGTTTTTGTCCGGACAACTTTTAACCTAGTATTTTATCCGCACGCATAGCCACATCAGCAGCCCTATCCCACGCATTCGTCGCCTGCGCAGGAGACTGTGCCATTATCCCAGTAATTGTCGCTAATACCCATGTAACCGCCAAATCGTGAGCGTGCTTTGTCAATTCCCTGAATTTTGGTCCCCAATGATAGGGCTATTATTATTGTTTGCATGAAAGCCTACAATGATTCTTCTGAGAAGACTTAGCCAATAGCATTGTTTGGAACAGGGTTCATCGGCGCTAGTTAATATTATAAATGAATCATAAACAACTTACAAAATACATAAAAGAATATGTTCAAACTCTGCAATAACTTGTTCAAACTCTGCAATTCAATCTGTCTGCCAAGACAATGCTAACTATCAAAGATCTCTTATTCAATTTCCGTTCAACAGATGACATTTACAAATCATTTGTCGTGCCTGTCATTGCAAAGCTACTTGCTCCTTACCGCTGCGCGTGCGTCGCTCCAAATACCAGGGTATTTCCGCGTCGATTCCTCGCGGCTGTCGATCCGATAATATTCGCGCTCCTCTCAAATGACATGGTGTTATCGCGACCGCTCCGTCATACGGAACTTGACGGCCGTCTAACGTTTTTGCAATGACCAATACATTCCTACTCCTAGGCAGATTAGGTCCAGTTACATTCCTGCAACGGATTCGCAAATTACTGTGGATGATTGAGAGTTAAACTTTTTGCTGGCAGCGTTGAGTGACAACGATTGTTTGCTGACTGAGGGTTGTTCATTAAAACCCCAATTAATTAACACGTAGGTATGTTCTTATAAACGACGATGTCTTGATATATCCTCGTAGTACTGATGTAACTTTTGCCCTCAGGTCCGGCAAGAATGCGGCCCTCCGTCAACAGTGAACGTGACCGAGCTGCCATCGCCCCGGCCGACCCCTGGGGCAACCAGACGAGCCGCCCTGCACGCGCCCCCATCCGACGCTGAGCTGCTGCAGTTCGCCGCCTCCCTGGCTGCCAGCAAGAAGCTGTTCGCCACCCTCGCGGACCGACTCTGCGACGAACCTGATTTCTCTAACGAGGGAAACGACGCCTGCTGGAATGGAGAAACGATTGGAGAGTGAGTACCTATGCTGCTGTTTACGAGTTTTTGTCGCTAGAAGTGAAGAATATTAATGAAGCATTGAAACAGATACATGAATGCGTAATATAGTTATCAAAACCTGTTCCATGTGTCAAACATTAGTCCCCTGTCAGACCCTCATCAAGACAATTAGTAGATCAAGCAACCGTTCATTCAGAATTTATCACTCACAAAACAATGTTGTCACACAGGTACACAAAGGCGCTGGTAACTTCCACGTCGCTGAGCGATCAACGGTACAACCCTGAAGTGACAGGAGGAGTTCCACAGGATTCGCGCATCGCTGCCTTGGGAGACAGACTGCGACAGGCAAGACAGGTAACAAGGAAACTCCTATCCGCGAGATCTCGAAACTATGCCGCATATGGCAGAACCTGCGTATTGCATCTAATGATCAACACTCGGCCTTTTAGAAATTTACGAGACAAACTTATTTATTACACGCACCTATCAGATAAGAGACAGATCGGTAGGACGCTAGGCGTGGAATATGTTTAAATTATGATACTGCTCATCAGATTAATATCTTTGACAAGCACCATAAATGTATCGAAACTTGTTCATTAGCGGCCTTCTTGGTTTATGTGCATTGATGGTATCGTGCCTACAGATGATACATAGAGGCGCAGTACTAATGGTATTTCTCGTAAACCAGTTTGCAAATTACTCTTCTAACGACTACCGCTGTCGATGATTGATGAGCTTTTGATGTTATACGATAGCTTTCTTCATAAACAGTCGGTAGTTCCGCAGTATGTGCGGAGGTGTGTTTCTAAATGAGATGTACAAATATTGGTTTACTGTTATCTGAACTGTGGGTAATGCTCTTACCATCAATCAATAGCAGAAGAAATGTATTAACTCTGTGTTAATGGACTTGATGGTATCGATTTGATTTCTTATTTATAGACGTACGGTGACTTAGCTATTAGTATCAAATATAGTAAGGCTAGCTACAAACACAGGCCCAAAATTAGTCGCATACATAATAGGTCAATATTAAAGTAGACTTTCACAAGACCGTAAAAGGTCAATAAAAGGGAGGAGGCACATTTCTTACTTCTACTACTACTACTTCTACAGCCATAACAGTCCACTGATGGACATGGCATGGTTGTCTTACTTACAACAACGTATTAACATAAGTTATTCTTCCTTTAGTTGCTGGTCTCCCACTCCTGGGGAGGCAACAACCCGGCTGCAGAGGCGTTCATGCAAGGTGACGAGGCTGGCGATGAAGGTTCGGGGTCTGGAATCGCTGATAGCCGTTACGATGATGACACCGAGGGTTCTGGTTACGGAGAGGAAGGATCTGGTCTCGGTGGATCTATCGGTAAGATTGATATTGTGAATGATGTTTACCATATGTAAAGTAAATAATGTAGGTATCAAAATATCTGTATTTTTATGTCTTTCAAATATCTGGTTCTTGGTTCAGGGCTAAATATTCTATTCATGATGAACATTTTGAGCAGATTGTGTTTGTTAAATATTTTAAGCCACTTATTTCTGTACAAATTTCTATTTCTCGTGCTTCTAGCGTATAAAATAATAAAATAACGCAACAATGAAATTGAGAACATAATTTTTCTCTAGATGACCCCATTTATTACACTTTATGAAAGAGATCTGTCAAATTAGAATTTTTTGTTGAGGCTGTTAACAGAGCGTTATTCATAATAACATTCTTACTTTTGTAAAACTTGTTTCTGTTTTATAATGTTATTTGTAAAATTTATGTGACACTTCGGCAATATTTTATCAAAATACTTCACGGATTTTACTACAGACATATCGTTTATTAGTTTTTTATGTGCTAATTTGTGTTGTATTGTCTAACAGGAAGTAAAAACATTATCGACGAGGAGTCAAGCTACCGTCCTCCTCAAAAGCCGTTGTCTGCATCAGCCGCGCCCGGCCCTGCCGCTACCTGGACGCTGGCGGCGGCCCTGGTCGCCTACTTCGCGCGCTGCCTCACTTAAACCGGCTCTGTGGCCGAGTGCTGAGATCATAGACTTACCGCTCACTAGGTCCGTCCAAGTGAGTCCAGTGAATCTCCATATCGACGAGTGAAGTGTGTGAGTGAGTGCGACTGCTGTAATTGGTAGTTTGGCCTAACTTTATAAAAGACACGTGATTTTGTTGCAAAGTTTGTAGCTCGTTACGAAATTGTAGAGTGCAACCTAATAGCTAGTCCCGAATAGACGGCGCTTCCACTCGCGACTCGCGACGAACACGAGTACCACGCCACCAAGTTTATATAATGGAATCTCGTCTTAGAATATACCTACGAAAGGCAACTTGAGCATTTTAATATATCAAATGTACAGTGCATATCAATGTGTATTCATTTTGTAAATATTTATCGGAATCTTTGTAGTGTTAGATGAAATTACTGTAACGGAAGCTTTACGATACTTCTGCATTTATACATTTCGGATTGACTCGTGAAATTGTCATAATAATGAATTTAAATATTATATTACTTGAAGAATCTTTAAAATTGTTATACTAGCTGGTTGGCAATAAATTTATTAAAAAGTATAACGATTAGACAAGGTGATAGGTAAACGATACTATAAGAACGATGTACAGAGATGTAAATAACTAAAAACCTACTGGTCTAGGTGCTTAGCTAGTAAATATATTTTGTTGCCATATTAATATTACGAATATTATTATTTATAATATTAATTAAGTCATAATTTAATCTAATAATATTTTATGTGATACAGATAGATGTTAAGTTGATTGTATTATTTATGTGGGGTGGCATTTAATCCGTTTTTGATCCATAGATAGAGAAGCCATAGTCAAGTATACCAGTAGTACTGGAATACTTCCCAAAGAAAGGTAAAGTTCAGCTTCATCTAAAAATATCACGGACAAAAAGCTATTTGATTATCTGTCACTCTTTAGGTATTTGTTATTTATTATTCAAAATACAATAAAACACACAAACAAATGTATTTGAACGCACAGGACATCTACAGAAAGTAAATGATATAAAATGTGTATAAAGTCTTAATTTAACCGTCAAAAATTCGACGGATAGGTGTGCTACGAAAAATCGTTCACTCTCCAATATATTAGTCAGTAATCCACAATACATACTATTATTAACCGAGATGAATTTGATATTCAAAAATATCGGTTGTTTTAGTTGCACGTGATAACGTCATATTCATAAGAAAATTTACCGCGTAGGCCGATTGTGCCTCTTTGTCGCTATTTTCGCGCTCTCGCTTGCACTTCAAGCCCTAAATGGAACGCCTCAGAGCGAGTAAACACCACATGAGTCATATTTTTGGTGCGTGCAGCCGGCTCCATCGAAATATAAGACGTTGTCACGTCAAAAATAAACATTTGTACTGTTCCGTTCATATCTACATTTGGACGGAAAAGCAAAGACCTATACAACACTGTTGTAGCAGATTTACTTTTGTAATTACCTAGCCGGGGCTCCTTTAATGGGGCGTAATGGAAAAATTCCCATTATCCCGGGAAATGCTTTCTTTCCTCGCGTAATGGGATATGAGAGAGCTGACTATTTATTCCACGATCCTTGGAGGCAGTTATGAAGCCATTTTTCACAATGACACTCAATTTCAAAGGCTAAGTGAGAACAGTTTTTTTCGGAATATTTAGTTCTTAATCAGGGTGCTATGACAGGAATATAAATCTGTAAAGACCATAAGACTAATTTGCTAATACTTATCATCGTCTGATGATTGAACTACCTTTCAAGTTACAAGCACCCTGTTTAAGTAGAAATCAAGTCAAACCAATCAATAGCCTCAAAAATATTGTTTCGGTCCCAAACGTTTGCCGTCGCATAAGTGATTCGACTTAAGAGGTTTTAAATTACCACAGTACGTAAAAAGATAAAGTATAAAACAAGATGTATTGTAAATTGCTTTAAGAGTAGTGAATATTACCTGCAGTCGCCATGTGATGGCGCTGTAGGTGTGTAAATGTATTGTAGAGATCATAATGGAGTGTTGAGAAAAGTGACGAGTGGACCAGAAGAAAAAGAGGATTGTTCGCGGATTTTTACCAAAATCATCACCACCTATTTTCTATAATCAGAGTATTCATACAGCGTGTTGTTAAAAGGCAGCGACTTTAAGACCTTTCACTCACTTCAGCGCAAAAATAACTCTGCGCTATCGCATGAGCCTGTCAGATCTATAATCTAGAAACGTTACTTCCCATACAAACACCGCTCTCAACGCAGGTCCAACTCACGACGCTGCGTTAGCGCTGGGTCGTCCATCGAGAGTGGTTTTAATATAGGGATTGACATTTGCTCTGACAGGCGCATACGTTAGCGCAGCGTTATTTTTGCGCTGAAGTGTGATAAAGGCGAGGCGATTAGGCGTGCACACATAAAACAGTTACAGTCCAGTCAGTTTCAGGCCAGTACGAAAAGACTGTCAAATTCATACATACAACACGTTCAATATTGAGTTTCAATTCAAGTCAAATTAATTCTATGTTACACATACCCCGATATAATGGAAACGACGATTAAAAAATCAATTTGTAATGTATATCATCTACGTTCAGCCCAGCAGTTCAACCCAGTGAAATTGGTTTTGGTAAATTGATACGAATAAAAATACATTTGTAAATATTTGTTGGAAGGAATGTATGTTTGAGGAACGGAGAAAATTGCTGTTATATCTGAGAATATACTATGGAAATAAACTCTATACTATATATAAAATACCTTGTTTTATTCATTATCCGTTAAGAACTAGGTAAGATTGGCAACACCTCGAGTTACCAAATAAAGTGCTCAATATTACTGTTTTTAGAAAGTGGCAAACTTCGCCATAAGTACCTATAGCTATTGTTGATGACTCTATTGTCTGCGCCATCGCGGCTCAATCGTTGCTTGCAAAATTAAGCAAAAATTTTGGCTTGTCTTGTGATGCCAGGTTAGAATAGCATCACTCCATTTCTTACCCGTGTATTGTAAGAGGCGATTGTAAGGGAGGTGATTCTAAGAAACTCGATATGTATTACAACGTTAGGCAACAGGCTGACAACCTGTCACTACACTTATCCATAAATCGTTTGAAACGATCCTCAATCAAGGTATTTGTCTGACGTGTCGATGATGACCGTATTCTTACGACCGTTAACGCTATGCCTTCACCTCGAGGGATTGAATGTGGCCAAGGCAATGAGAAAATATTGCTAGTTTTCTAAAAATAATCCAAATTCTTAAATAGGTATGCTACTGGTAACACGAAATTCTAAAGCTAGCTTACCCGCATACTCGTAACTAGGTGTAGTTATATTTAGCAACCACAAAGCTTTTAAGTAATATTATTCTCCTTGGCTAGGTTGGGATGGAAATTTCGTATATTTTCAGTAAGGTGATTAACTCTGTTTACACCGCAAGCGAAAGCTTTTAAATTAGTTTGGACACCGGATTCCAAACTTACTAAATAAAGTTTAAAGTTGTTCGTTAAATACTCAGAAATATATAGCAACTACAATATTTTCCTAATCTCAAAGCTAGATTCATTCTGATTCCGGAAATGAAAGCGATAAATGAAAAAACGACGAAGGCCAACCGGTGCATCGATAGCTCAGTGGCAGAGCAGTGGGCTGGTACCCGACGCGGCCCGGGTTCGATTCCCGGTCGACGCTTGTTAATTTTTCGATTTCTTATTTTCTTTTATGAGAATAATTATAGCACTGTGAATGTGGTAAATCCCAATAAGTTGATATGAGAGCGATATATCGTCCCCTACAAAACGTATGGACGTAACTACAAAAACTGAATTTTACAGGAGAAGCGATTGAAGATTGGCGAAAAGTTTAAAATTGCGTCAATTATTTGTGATTAGACTTACGTCCACAATTTTTTTTATACAAGGGTGTAAACTTGCTTCAATTGTGAATATGTGTATGATATTTGGAAAACGCGACAGGATTTAAAAAAAAAATATACAGGGTGTAACGGAAAGGGGGTATCAAGCCGAAGTGAAAATTAACTATACCTTTCGTAGATCAGTTATGCAAAATTTCAATCCAATATACCCAACTTTGTAACACATTGAAAAAAAAATCCAGCATACGATTTTAAAGTATTTGCATGTAAACAAATGTGGCACAACACTATTGAGGTCACTGATCTTTATTTCATTCCCATAGCACTATCACTAGCACCGCCCATTACACTTTCTACGCGTCCTGGGCGCCTGGTACCTGACGCTCGCATTTTATTCGCATTATAGCACTGCGCGGGAGGCGCGGGGAAGCGCGGGTCGCGGGCCGCGGCGGCATCTTCAAAGGTGTCGGCGCGGCGGCAGCGGCGGCGCGTGGCTATGTCACACGCGGCAGATAGCAGGAATCAGCTCCTGCGTCCTGGTCCTGCGAAGTGATAAGGGTGCTGTCCAGATTCGTGGAACATTCTCGACACTTGTATGTGGTTCGCAGCCCCCAACACCTCGGCACCACGTTGCGTGCTGGTCCGCGGGTTCTCTTCGAAGTGCTCCAGTACGGCTTCTTCAAAATTCGGATCTCGGGTCGTAGTGCGGCCAGACGCAGTTGTCGCGTGAAACGAACCCGTCGAATACAGACGATTCACCATGCGCCTTAAGCACCGCAATAAAGGCAGATGCCTTGCTTCAGCAGCTCGTCTTCCTTCAAAGAATCGCTCACGAAAGAGCTCCCGTGCTGCACTCAAGTTGCCGTGAGTGGCACCGACGCACAGAATCATCTCATAATATTCTGCATTACTCAAAGACGTCACGCACGACACAGATTATTTTAACTTTACAATTAGGTACACTAGTTTACGCCGCAGCAGATGAACTAAAGAAACTTAAGGACCTAGGTGTTGCCAGAACGGTCTAGACGATTTAAAAAAATAGTTTGTCATTTTCACCTATTTTATTTCACATATTTTTTTATCTATTTAATATTAACTGTATTACAACGGCCGCAAACGCTCTGACTACCCCGCAAGGTCGTGATATGTGTATGTGTATGTATGGTAATTTTATCGAAATTCACATACCTAAACACCATTAAGTACATACGCCACACAAAATTTTTGTTCTGCCATATGTCACAGAATTAGACAACAATTATGAACAAAAAAAATTACGCATTTTGCTCCAATACTAAAGTACTGGCAACTCATTTGGTCCTGCCTACCAGCCCCCACCAACTAGTCCCGAAAGAAAGCGACCGCAGGGATTCCCGCTCCCGGTAGGGCTGTCACATTTACTGATACTTGCAAAATAAATCAAAAGTTACGTGATTCATTTTAGAATAACCTTTAATGATTATTAATATGTCAGTCTCTCTCTTCGTGTGGGACACCAAGTCGTCCAACAACCCAATAAACTCTAGTGTCAGAATTTTTCAGCTGCCTTCTACAAGTAGCAGACTTCTAACGTGGTGGTTGTGTAAGGACTGCCGTCTAAGTAATCATAGATAGCAACCGAGACCTACACGGTTTAGGCCCAAAACTCGCTCACGCGCGAGCGGCGAATTCGACAAACCGCGGCGCGGGCACGTGCCTGTTTACCCGTACGTACACGATGACACCCTTGCCATATTACAGCTACTATGCGCCTTATAAATTCGGACTGATAATAAAGGGGGGGCTGTCAAACCGCCGCGCGGGAATCCGCGTAAGGGAGCGTTTAGCCTTAACTTGCCATCCAAAACACGGACCCATCTTTCTTACGGAAAATCGAGTGGTTCTAATCGCAATGTCCTAAACTGAGAACAAATTCACAAAGTGATAATTGAACCCGAAGCTTGCTGCGTCACAGGCAGTCGTGCTAAGTACCATTGCATTGCACCACATCGGTCAACGAACACTTCAGTAAAATAGTTGGCATTTATTCAAAACGTTTGGCGTAAAAATTACGCTGGATCCCGAGTTTATCAAAGATGCAAAAATCTTTGAACAACTACCCATCGAATATCCAATATCTAAAATAATACATAGGTACTTTGTTAGTCATTGTGGGATATTATTGTGTGATACACATGTTTTCTGAAACAACCTTGGAAAACAATCCTCAAAAATGTCAGACGTGGCGATAGCGACCGTATTCTTACGGCCGTTAACGCTCTGCCTACCCCGCAAGGGATAAAGGCGTGATATGTGTATGTATGTATGATAAGGGCATAATAGGCTGGATAATATGATTTTTTTAAATTATTGGAATACGTGCTTCGGAAGACACGTTAATGATTGCAATCTACTATCTGACAAGTAGTACGTATCGAGTTAAATGCCTGAGGATAGTCAAAGAAGTGCGTTTCGAAACAAAAAATTATCATAATTTGCGGGCAATCAGATTCTTTCCGTGCCTGTAATATCGAACTACCTAGTTTGCTTTACCTAAGGAACACACTGGTTATTGAATCCTTATCCTTCCCATCAAGAAGGAACCAAGCGTTGTGATGATAAAAAATAAAATACCCATCATTATTTTAAGGAAAATCATTAAACGCTATCGTTTAGGTTTTTTGACACCCCTAGCCCCTACCTAAGGGATGGTACCACTATGGTCGGCCATTTTAGTGGTTGATCCTTATTGGTTATTGATTTGATGTTATTATTATTATTGGACAACGGGCGGGACCAATAAATTAGGGTTAAATTTTGAAATTGATACATGACACAGCTTTGACCTCTTTCATACTTATGTACTCCTGGTACTGCCAATCGGATTTTCAGTCTAATAATTTATTTCCTAGGGGTATTTGTGTAGAAATCGACCGTGGAATGTGGAATAATGCGTGCCGAATTTTATTTCAAGTGATGTAGTGTATTATTAAATTTATGCGTGCACGCATTCATCTATCGATTATGAAACCCGTGAGTTTTGATACTTACGAGCGCGAACGATTTAAAAAATACGATTTTCGGTAGCGTTGAATAATATTCAAGTAAGGATCACGGATTCAATCCCTTAGGCCTCAGTCTCGAATTTTGCGGGCAGCAGCGGGGCAGCAGCGGCAGAATCTTTTGCATACATTCAAATGGACCGGTACGGAAACAACAGCGGCGCGGGAGTGGGCAATGAGCGGCGCACTCCCTAGAAAAAAAAGCGACCCGAGAGGCCGCTGCCCGCAATATCCGAGACCGGGGCCTTAGACGGTTGGACAATGGCCCCCTTATCAGGAGCGTTTGCCATATTCACCGGGCTTGAAAAGTGGGTTGGCAAGCGCATCACAATTACATTTACCGGTCACGCTGCTGTCGTTTTCCTGAACGCTCAGTCTTATTGCACTCTATGGGTAATTCTAATCCGGAACCATTTCTATGAAATACAAATACGCACTTGTAGGATAACTAGACCACGCCCTTTTAGGGTTCATTTTGTTGCAGACAATTTAAAGAAATCTACAGTTACTTTCTTTTAAAAAATTCATGATTTATTGAAAAAAAAAATGTAAATGATATTGTTTCTCGATTATCGCGTGAGGCAGCGTAATTTTTTATTATCTGTCACGACATTTCCCCTTCAAATACAAAATAAAACAATAGGCCGAGTTGGTATCCGGAACCAAATGTGATTTATTAGATTACCAGGAGCACAGGTCGAAGAAAAGGAGGTGGGAACTATTTCGAAAGAGGTGGTCTGAGGTGGTTGACCCCAAAACAGCTGATAGCTCACTAGTGTTGTGCAAAGTCAAATTTTGTAACATCTGGACCTGGATTTCAATAAGGTTTTGTTCATTAAAACGTCAACTTAGAAGTTTAAGATTTTGCTATTTTGTTCTTAGTCAATACCAGAGTTGGTGCACTTCGGCTTGATACCCCCTTTCCGTTACACGCTATATATATTCGACTTACGTCTTTATGCAAAATAAAAAATGTGTGCAACTTTAAGTTACGTCTATTTGAATCTATGTTACGTCAATTCGTTTTGAAATATAGTGAATACATTTTTGTCAAACTCAAGTCTTCGTAAAGATATTTTTTAGAAGTTTTAGCGCGGCAATAATGAGATTCCGTGCGAGGAAATTTATTAATGTGATTTGTAATATTTAGACGTAACTTAAGATACCCCCAAAAAAAATTAATAAAAATCTGTGACGTAAAGAGGTAAATTTAACTTACGTCCCTACGTGACAAACCAATATTTTGTGATATAAGATACAACTTACCTTATAACGGAAACTAAGGTACATAGAGATACATCCATTAGATATAAAAAAGTTTAAAAATTTCTAAATCATTTAGTGTATATAACTCATTTTCGCAAAAAATCAAGTTACGTCCATACGTTTTGTAGGGGACGATATGTGCGGTAGAGATAGAGACGTAGCGTTAGATGCCCCTAACGTAGACCCATGACTTAAAAAGAGCGGCTGATAGCGACTGGATGGCGAAAACGAGAGACCCTACCCTATGGTGTAGGTATCTGCCTGGCTACGTGCAACAGTGGACTATAATGGGCGAAGGTGATGACGTGATGTGACCTACCAGGGATTGCATACGCTGCCATCAGTTCTCTCATAAAAATTACAAGTGTTAATGCATGGGTTTACAGAGAAACGCAAAAAGCGCCTTCATTTTATACCATGTACCTATTGATTATTGAAAGGTACAAAAAGCTTTTAACATGTAATCAATCTTAGGCCTCTTGTCCCTGACCTCGCCGTTCCTTTAGACGCAAATGGCGCGTGAAGACAGCATCGTGTGTCTCTTGAATCGTTCCATCCGTTACTCCATTTTACGCAGATTTGCATTCAACTTATGGATATGGATGGTTAAGAGGTAATGGAGTATTGTTCCTCTTAGATGTATGGAAATATGCGCAAACAGATTAGGTCAATTTAAGGATTATTTTGATGGGCTTCCATGCATGCAAATGCAAATAGATATGAGAATATCCATGGCATATTAAGAACCGCAAATCTCTGCAATAGTTTTGTTGCTATGTAGGTAGATAAAAATTAAGTACCTATGGATCACGAAGATAACTGTAAAATCGAAGAACTGAGGAGATAAAAGAACTAAGGCCTCAACGCAGCCCTAAATTAACGCATCGGCAGCGGTCTTCAGATCCATACTAGAATAGATACGCCAATACCAATACTAAAACCGCTGCTGACGCAGGTCAAACGCACAACGCAACGCAAGTTTAGCGGTTTTAGTATGGGTATTGACGTTTCTAGTATAGATCTCACAGGCCGCTGCGTTACGGATGCGTTATTTTAGCGCTGTGTCAAGTATGCTAAGGTTTCTAGTCCTGATATTGCTGTAGTTTGAATAGGGCTTACCACTGAAGCAGTTTCGGTCTTTTTTTTAAAAAGACCCATTTTTTTTATTTCATACGAGATCTCCCCATAAATTGGTCAATGGATCGACTGCCAGCATTTCACGGGCCATTGGGCTGAGAGGTCGCGTTACGAGTTACGACTGCGATTGATTTCAGCGGAGATTGTTAAAAACTGACGTTTTCCGATTCAGGAGTCAGGTCTGCGGTTTGAGAGACGTATTGTCGTCTAGCTTGCTTAGTACCTGCACAGCAATCGGAGAATGGATATTGCATATTCTGGTAGGGTTATGAAATATGGACAGTAGAGAGACTTAGGCGGATCGCAGACTTAACGCAAGACGGAGCGCTAAAACACCGCAACGGTCCGTCAGGCCCATATGAGAAATGTCAACGGCAGCGCTATCGCAGCGTCGTCCATCGAGTGCGGTTTTAGTATAGGGAGTGACGTTTCTAGTATGGATCTGACAGACCGCTACGATATTAGCGCTCCGTTGTGCGTTAAGTGTGCGATCCGCCTTATCTCGACTTCATACGTGTCAAATTGTATGGATTTTATCAAAACAATTGAAGAATTTTGACATAAAGGAGTAGAGGAAATCGAAGTCGCGGTGCGCTTTCTACTGGATAGGAGTGCACATTTTTCTTTGAATAATATTTGTCGCATCGTGCACGCTCCTGATAGCTCTTGTTGTACTTGTATGTCATGTTTATTTATTCGGTAAACTCTATAAATAAATGTAGGTACGTACAAAGGGCGCTCCATGTGTTGGTGTAAGAGCAGGTCAACTGAACCGAAAAGTGTAGTCTTACCCCTTCCTCCTTCATAGTTTGACCTGCTCAAGCCACGTTACATAAGATGACCTAGTTTTGAAAACATTTAAGTCGTTGGACGAGCTACCTTCTAGTTGATTTATTAGATAGGTAGAGTATAAATTACATATTGTTTAGTTTACAGAAAATCTTGTTGGGTAGGCAAAGCTCAAATAGGTAACCGCTTCGCCACGAAATGAAATTCCTGCATCGTATTAAAATACTTAAAGTCAGTCAACAATACTTAAAGTGAATTTTCACATCAACTCAAATATCGTAACTAGCATTAGAATTCCCATGTAAATAGCTTGTCTTCTTCTTTACATTGTAGTGCGCGACTTTTGCTTGTAGCAAGAACTAATAGGCGAACTCCAGAAGTCTGGAAGTTGTCTGTAAACGGCTCAGAACTCGCTCCGTAGCGTACCAATAGTGCCTGCTCTCACAGAGTTCAAATTGAAAGTTCTGCATAGTAGGAAAGTACCAAGTTCCTATTCTATTAAAAAAGAAGTGAAATAAAAAGATACTCAATTTCTATTGAACGGCTAGCTACGATAGATGATCAACAGCATTCTGCAGTACAAAATAATTTCGTAGGGCCAAGGTATACTTACTTTCTTTCTTTTTCGTGTGGGACACTTTGTAATCCAAAGACCCAATGAGCCCTCCAGACAGAATTTTTCTTACTACCTACAAATTATTTCTCAACAGTTTTAAACAGTTTAGTTCCATTGGACGGGGTTGACATTGACAAGGGTGGGACACATTAATCTGTGTCTTCGTAATTCGGATTGTTTAAATATAACATAAAAAAATTGCTGTTGTCATATCAAGCACAATACTAGGTCAGCACGAACAAACGGATAATCCTATGCCCTTAATAAAAGAACTCGTACCAAAGAAGCACTGTAAGGCATGTCTAAAGTTAGACTCGCTCGGTAGAGAAACTTCGATTGAAACAATTTGTAAATTAATTTTCTTCATAGATCAGCGCTACCTGGTTGTCTTCTATTGTAAACTATACAAAGTTATTATTAGTTACCCCATTCAATATTTAAGATACTCCGTTATACTATTCTCTCTGAATTCATACCCCATATCATGCGTCATAGATCTGCTAACCGCAATCATTTCTGTGCATTTATAAGTAAGTACCAACATTAGTTCTGCTATGAGATAGATAAATGGTAGGTAAGGTAAAGCGAATCTCACACCAGTCGTCCGTTAGTGCAAAAGAAATAAGTACATTGCATTGGATCTACCATAATAAGTGTAACAGAGACAGATACCAATGCAAGTTTATGAAATGCTCCTGTAGCCTACCTATGGGCAGTTCGAAATTTCCTTGCATCTGATAGACGCATCCGTTACAGATGGACTAAAAAAGCACAGCAACAGACGTCAAATCATAGAATTCACAATCCCCATACTAAAACCGCTCAACCTCCGACCGTCGGATGCGGTTTTAGTACGGGTTTCTAATATGGATCTGACAGACCGCTGCGTTATTTTTGCGCTCCGTCGTGCGTTAAGTGTGCGATCCGCCTACCATGAGATAGATAAATGGGAAGGTAATAATGATGATTACGATAGTATTCACGAGAACACACCCACGGAGTAGGCTATCGGCCATCCTACGCATCTTGTTATTTTACGCCTCGATAGGCCTACGCTCTATGACCCAGGACGTGACCTGGCTACTCTGTTGTCAGAGTTTTCATCACGCCAGACTAAAGGACCTAAGAAGGACCTAGAAACTAGGACTTCTTCTACTTCTGCAACCACAACAGTTCACTACTGGACATAGACCTCCCCCAGATTAAGGGGTGTTGCCATACTCACCACGCTTGGTAGGCGGATTGGCGACCGCAGTGCAAAATATTATAATAAAATATAAATAATTAATAATTAAATAATTAATAATTAATTAATAATTAAATAATTTTCACAGGGAACGCTGCTGCCTATTCCCTGGTTTCATTACTTAGTCGCATCTTACGACACCCATGGGCAGAAATGGGGTGATGCTATTCACATAATTAGTAATGTAGTCGCAGGTACGACTTTCTAAGGAAAGAAAAAAATAATAGACGCAATCAATAAGTAACATCATGCAACACACACTATAAGACCAAATCAAAAACATGTAAAAGAAAGTTCAGGTCAAGACTATCCTACACCGATGTGGCGACCGATGTGGCGCAGTGGTAGTGCGACTGCCTTTGATGCAGAAGGTCCCGGGTTCGATTCTCGGTGGGTCACTCACAAAGTTGATATCTATCACTTTGTGAATTTGTTCCCAGTCTGGTTAGGACATTGCGGGCTGAACCACCCGATTGTCCGTAAGTAAGATGGTTCCGTGTTTCGGATGGCACGTTAAGCCGTAGGTCCCGGTTGCTGTCTATGATCACTTAGACGGCGGTCGTTACACAACCATGTCAGAAGCCTACTACTTGTAGAAGGCGGTTGAAAAATTCTGACACTAGGGTTCATCGGGTCGTAGGACGACTCGGTGTCCCACACGAAAAGAAGAAGACCGATGACCCTGCATGAACAGATTGATAAAAATAAAGCGAATGAAGTATCCAAGGATCGTAACAAGTAAAAGGAATTAGTCTCTGTCTACCCCTCCTAGATAGAAGAGTGATTAATGTGTGATTGCAACCCATAATATGTCAGGAACATAGGAACATCTATCCAATCTATTCAATACTCCAGTACTGAGCTTACAACTTTTGGTTAGCATGCAGTTTCCACGAAATAAGCTGCCGAGCTGCTATAGTAAGCTTGTTCGCTGATAACAGTGTTCTGAATAGAAACTGTGTTCGTAACTTCACCGAGTTGCATGTAAAGCCAACTAAACCTATTGAAAGATCAATGAGAAACTACTCACATGAAAGACTGAGACTTTGTATAGCATTGTGTGCACGTTATTAACACGTTCGCTTGAACAACGTGTAATGACGTAAAAGAAATGTCCCCCCAGATTTGCACACCATGATCTTTATCGTAGTCTTCAAATAAACAATCAGTGTCAGATAGAATATCAGGGTTTATCGAGTCGTTGGACGACTCGGTGTCTCACACAAAAAACGAGAGAGAATCATCATTCTCCTTGCCTTATCCCGTTCTCTGCTGAGGTCGGCTACCTAACCTAGGGAATTTGACGTGGAACCAGAAAGATCCAGAATATCATACGTTTATGTGGCGTTTTCCAACAGTAATCGACAGTCCCAAGTGCATGTAAGATGACACTGCGTAGCGCAGTAGCTCGTGCGCTTGCGCACCTGTCAGCCTGTCACCTCACTATCCACACACTCGACGAAGCAAGTGACATGTTTCACTTACAACGGGTGGTTCTCAAACTGCCAGTCACAGTTAGCGTGGGGCCTGAAAAGTTTAGGGTGACCCCTATGGGATAGGTATAATCTAATTCATAAATACATTGCAGAAGACAGAAAATGTATGTATGTATTATCTATCCGGCAGATATCCAACTTGTTTAGACTTAGTTTTAAACCCGAAAATAGCCTGCATTATACAACGAAATCTAGTTAGATAAAAATATTGATTTTGAAACACAAAGTTAGAGATAGCAAAATATAGACAGACAGACAGAAACACTATTGCTCACATTAAAACATAACACAGTCATGTTTACGTGAGTCGTCTACTGACGCAAATTAGTAAATATTAAAATTGTATGAATAAGGATATAGAATGGTATATTTTGTAGGTATCTCGACAAAGCAAGACTGAACGTATGCAGGTCGTCGTGCACCGGAGCTCTAGACAATAAATGAAAATAAGAAATAGAAAAATTTACAATCGAACAATCGAACCCGGGATAGCGTCCCACTGATCAGGCACTCAGCTATCGACGCACCGGCCGACCTCGTCAATTTCTCAATCTCTTAATGCTCTGTCTAGACGAAGGCATGGAAACCGCCATCGCATTCGGATTCCATCTATTGGGAGGGTGCACTGCACGTCCGGTGTCAGTGTGAGGTCCGGCTGTGGAAATGTAGAAACACTGCCTTTGAGTGGTCCGGTGCGTTTGATGCGGAAATCTCGGGTAATGTTCCTGCGGTGAGTGCGGTTGGTCTTGCTTGTACACAAGTGCTTTTACTGTAAGTAACGTGACACCTCGTTTCTGCTCTCACTAGACATTTGCCACCATCAATAGTCCTTATAAAGTAGTAAAATGTTTATAGTGTGGCTATTCGGTTTAACTATCATTGGTTTAACTATTGTAAATGGACGTGTGAGATATGTAGTTTCTTTTCAGGTTCAATTTAAGTAGGCACTTATAGATGCAAAACACTCTTTCGCATCGTTCGTTAGGTTATGTATCGAAGTGACCAAGTAGAATTAAATTTTTGAAAGGTATTAAAACATTACTGCTCTTTTGTTACTAACAGCGTTCAAAAAAATTTGTTGCAAATATTTTAAGGGGTGAACCAGCCCCAGAAACTGAAGTACAAGTTTTAAGTATGGGAAATTTGAAATTTGACAGACAACATGCGTTACGAATACGTTAAAAATGCGCAGCATCGTCTGTTAGCTGTGGGATTCGTATTCGTGGATTCATTACAGACTGAAAACCTGCGCTTATGTATAGATCCTACGCGTGTACTGTGTACGTCAGCCCTTACTTCAAGTTATTATCTTTCAAGGCTTGTTTACTAAATATTTAATAACTAGCTGGTACCCGCGACTTCGTTTCGCTGACTTAGTATTTTAGATGATAAAAAACCTTATAAGTCTATATGCCAGCAGAAACTACCCATCAAGCAGAACAACTTTTGCTTTCGTGCCATATCTTTATCTCGTATAGTTTAGGTGGGCTCCTGGTTGTGCACCTGGTGGTCTACATCAGGTACTCCAAACCTTCAAAGTCTATATGCCACCAGAAGCTACCCATCAAGTTAAACATTTTTTGCTTGGTGCCATGTCTGTATCTCCTATAGTTTAGGCGGGCTCCTGGTGGTGTACCTGGTGGTCTACTGAAGGTACTTCAGACCCTCGAGTGGTGAAAAAAAGTAGCCTATGTCCGTTCTCGGTATCTTACTAATCTCTGTGTGGAATTTCATGATGATCGGTTTAGTGGTTTGGCCGTGAAAGCGTAGCAGACAGACAGAGTTACTTTCGAATTTATAATATTAAGTATGGATAAAGCAATGCCATGAATAAATCTTCGTTAATATTTTCAGTATTCTGCCTCCGAGTAAAATTAGTTGTATTTAATTTCCACTAAGTAATAACTTCCCGGAAGTACCCTCGCGTAGGCCTCATGGCACCGGACATCGATCCGATATCCGGAGCGACGAAATCCGGATACGTTTGCGGAGGTACGAGTGGGAAATTTTCTATCTGACAGTTCTGGCCTTTTTTTACCATTTTATACTAGATGAGGCTGTACTAAGTTGAAATTTTGAGATTAGCGTTATATTGATACTTATCTAGATAAAATATATTTCCCTTAAATTTTTTTTTGTTGATTGGTTAAGCCATCAAAGTTTTCCAGACCTATTGTCCTACCTATCTATAAAAGGGAAAATTCTCTAAATAAAGCATATTATACATGTATATAGATAGCCTCCGACCCTTAGAAGAGCCTTAGTGAAGATACAGCCAATCCATTACCATAACTCGATTCCACTTAGGCATTTTTTGGTAATTAACGCCTTTTTAATTAATTGGGTGCAAATTGCTGTTAGATAAATCCGGAGAAGAGAATAAATCTCGGCGGCCATTTTCATTTGTCACGATTGTCTGCTGCCGGACTGATTATGAGAAAAACACGTTATTTAGTGGTCATTTATTAATTTTTAGACATTATTATGAATGACACGTGTCGCCCTCCGGTAGGCAGGTAGGGTCATAATGTTCATATTGTTATCAACAAAACTCTCTTTTGACTAATCCTTAAAACAGCTCCTGACTCCTGACGCACAATTAGGTATAGGTCATAGATTTAGAATATACTAGCGACAGGTATAGGTAATGCTCTATGACACTTAAAATTTAGAATTGCAAGTTTGTTTCTCATTCGATTCAGGACCTCAAGTACCTACTCACTCGTATATTTTTGACTTGACGATTTCAGCGAGAAACCGCGACGTACTATGTCACAATCACAAACTTCTAGCGAACTTAAAGACGGCCACAAACATTCACACTATCGAGGGACCCTGGTTGCTCTGTACTATTTATATCTATACAGGGTGTTAAAATAAATACTGAGTACCTTTCAAGGGATGAAGCAGTCCATAAAACAGACAATTTTCCCAAGGAACAATGCCGAGAAATGAAATAAAATAACTTTTTGACCACCCATTCAAAAGGTACCAACCGAATGAGTCAGTTTGTATGTGGGGTCCAAAAACTTTTTTCATGTGTCGGCCTATGTTCCTCGGAGAAAGTTGTTCAGTTTCATGGGCTGCTGCATCCCTTGTACTTCCTAACACCCTGTATACATAGTACTGTCACCATGGCTGATGGATCGTGTATGTCGCATAACTCAGCGACATAAATCAATATTTGATCCGATACCTAATTACCATCTGTCAGGGTAACGAAATGGCTCACATCCTTAATAGAAAGCGTGAGAAGCCCAGCCTGGAAACGTCAGCTTACTCCCGGTACAGTCTGGCACACGGGTTATCTGCTACTTTAGTAACAAAACCACATTTAAGATAATTCCAGGTTTAGGGTCATACAAAACGTCATTCACCCGTGTGTTCCCTAGTATCGCCTCTCTTAAAATATTTTTTTTATTTTTAAACTTACGAAAGTCACACCTCTGTCACCTTAACTTCGATTTACTCTACACCCTTATGTCAAAATTATTCACTTGTTTTTTTTAAATTCATAAGATTTCACACGTCTGAAGTGTACTTGCCCGCGAGATAAGTCTCTCTACTGTGCATATCATACAAGCCCTCTTGTGTTTTCAGAAAAAAAATTAGTAACAGTAGGCCTTCATTTAGTTAAAAAAGAATTGTAGCTCTGTCTCTCTCTCATTACTCGGGAAGAAAAGAGGGGAATACGTTTGTATTAAAACGTCCGCCAAGCTTCCTCCAGCTGGTACAACGTTTCTTGTGCTGGAGAGTACCGCTTGCGATGTGTGATCATCAAGATTGATGAGTTGTCGCACGACCGAATCGGCTCGGTCGCTCGTTTGCCGACCGATCACAGCGGAGACAAGTGACGGACCAATTAAATAATAACGTGTAAATGTGTGCTTAGGAATAGAGTAAAGCGAGGAACACACTTGACGCACGACGGAGCGCTAATACGACGCAGCGGTCTGTCAAATGAAATCTCCATACTAAAATGAAATGTCAATCTCCATATTAAAACCGCTCAACCGCTGTTGACGCAGCGCTATCGCAGTGTCACCCGTCAAGTGCGGTTTTAGTGTGGGGGTCTGACAGACCGCTGCGATTTTTTTGCGCTCCGTCGTGCGTCAAGTGTGTTCCTCGCCTAAGTAAGAAGGTTGACTGCTGGCATATTTGTTATACAGGGTGTTAGGAAAAATACTAACTTCCTTTCAAGGGGTGAACCAGCCCATGAAACTGTTGTTCAGGGCGGAACAGTCAAACCTCACCACACATCACCAAGAGCCACGGGGGAAAAAAAGCCAAAAAAAACATCACGTGATTAATGGCCTTAGGCGGAACGCACACTTGACGCACGACGGAGCGCTTAAACACCGCAGCAGCGGTCTGTCAGATCCATACTAGAAATGTCAATCTCTATACTAAAACCGCTCAACCGCTGTTGACGCAGCGCTATCACAGTGTCATCCGTCAAGTGCGGTTTTAGTATGGGGAGTGACGTTCCTGGTAGGAATCTCACAGACCACTGCGATATTTTTTCGCTCCGTCGTGCGTCAAGTGTGTGATCCGCCTTAGTAGTAAAGTTGTTTGGTGGCATATTTTATGTACATGGATGTCAGGAAAAGCGATAACTTCCTTTCAAGGGGTGACCAAGCCCATGAAACAGAAAAACTTTCCACAAGGAACATAGGTAGAAATATGAAAAATAAAAACATATAAAATGTCTCTTGTATGTGAGTTGCAAAAGTTTTTGTCATAATTTTGACTTACGTATGTTCCTTGGGGAAAACTGTTCAGTTTCATGGGGTGGTTCACCCCTTCAAAGAAAGAAGTTAGTCCTTTTCCTAACACCCAGTATTATACAGAGGAATGTGACGACGGATCAATACTAAGCAACACATTTATATGTACCTGTAGGTACCTAATGTTAATTTCCAAACTGTGTGATTAATCAGGGCTAAAAAGTGGCTGTTGTTCCTCACTTGTTCCTGCTAGAGCATTAATATCAGACGGTGTTCGATTCCGAAACTGATTTACGATAAATAAATAAAAATACTCTTTGTTTGTCAGCAGCATGAAAATCATTTGCGAGGAAAATTACGAAACCTGAACGCAACACATCTGGAGTCGAATTGTTTGATTGAATATGACATCAAATTGATGAAAGTTCTGATATCACATAGAATTTAAAATTCTGCCACTAATTTTGGATAAGCCTTAGCAAAAGTAAATCAGTGGAATAATACGAGGTTATTTCTTACATAATTTTCCAATATTTCATCCATCATTTATTCGAAGGGGTAGAAACTCGAAATTAATTAATACCCACACGGTTAATAATTTACCACTACGTAATAATGTTCAATCTCATGAAAATAATTCAAAACCGCTCTAATAGCGTAACCCTACAAAATATAAAGTAATTCAAGCCTACTACGATTATGGGCTTTGTGGTTGACCCAACATCAATTTTCAGTTCCACAAATAATATGACCACAATCGAACTAGATATTATGAACTGGAAGCCTACTTACCTATGGGTAATTTAGATATATTTGAAATACATAAATCGATTAGTTTGCATAACGAATTCGGCCTTGTGTAAAAACTATGGCGAATTCCTCAGCAAATACTCTAGAGATCCTAAAATAAAATTGGTTTGTTCGATTGTGATTGACGTTCTCCTATGACCGAGACTAAGGCGGATCTCACACTTGACGCACGACGGAGCGCAAAAATATCGCAGCGGTCTGTGAGATCTATACTAGAAATATACTAGAAAATCCTATACTAAAACTGCTCAACCGCTGTCATCGCACCGCTATCGCAGTGTCCTCCTTCGAGTGCGGTTTTAGTATGGGGAGTGACGTTTCTAGTATGGGTCTGACAGACCGCTGCGATATTTTTGCGCTCCGTCGTGCGTCAAGTATGCGATCCGCCTTACTAGAAACGCTTTAAAATTTCATTTTATTGCGAGAAGAATTTAACTGTAGATATAGGTAGGTATGACTGAAGGCGTCTAAGAAAATAAACAGACAATTTTATTCCATTACTCACTTTACGCCATAGACAGACAGGTTGTGGGTGGCAATATTCTCAAAAGCAGCGATAATTATCTGGAGAAAGCCACAATGGGTACAAAAGTTTTATTTCACAATGGCGTTTATAAGAGAGCACTTTGTGAACAAATCACGTTGGTGTGCGTGAGGTGCGCAAGAGTTGATTTCACGTCAAAAGCGGTGATGAGCGCCCACGGACGCTGCAGCCAGCGGAGGAAGAACTCAGATATAATTTGAAATATATATATAGGAATAACCCATTATAATAGTAACAAACGTAACATAGTTTGATGAAAAATCAAGTTACACTGCACCAGAGTCTAGATCTATTTCCCCCAATCGTACACCAAAAAATACAATCTTAGCGCAAACTTCTCTAGCAGGGCTCTCAACTAAATGATCTCAGTTGAATGATTTCGGTCAATTCGTAGTCTGCTTACAGTATGAAGTATAGAAAATCACAATGGCAATTGGATGGCAGTTGAGTTTCGATGGCGTTACAATGACAATAAAATAGCTGACTTCGGGACCTAATCTTAGGTAGATCGCACGACGGAGCGCTGCGATGCTTTAGCGTTCCGTACTGCGCTAAGTGTGCTTTTTCAAATACCAAATATACTTTTAATCAGATTGTTTGGTGAATCTACTAATATATACGAACTAAACTACCTAATATGAAATGAACTAAAGGTATCATGGGTCATACGATGGAATGAACTTGCTGCAGGTCAGACAGTGCTGGTAGACCAATCCTGACTACTATACCACCCACTGCAGATGCGATCTATTGTCTTGCACTGCGCATGCGCCTTATCGGCCCATCATTTATAATAACTGAGATATACTTAGGAGCTACTCCTACGCAGCATGAATCGGATATTAAACGGTTTTTATTGGGATTTAATTAGGGAAATATATTAGAATATGAACAATAAAGATGTCTGATTATCGTCAAAGATTTGAAGACAATCGCCCGATGTTTTATAATGGCGATTAGATCTTTTATGTCGCGTCGTAAAATGAATATCACACGAAGCCGCAGAGACGATATCTCTTAGATTTTATATTGATGACTTTTTATAAATGACGACACGCTTATATATGTATTCTCTCAACTCATACCTAAGTTTCTAAATTACAAGAAAAATATGCCTAGCCTCTAGGGAAATTTTACCACAGTGACCCGCAACAGGCCAACATTTGTGGCCAAATTAAATACAAATAATTATATTATGATTTATTTTATGACAATAGCCTCAAGGGTTATTTGTGTAAAGGTAAAAAGATATAGGCGTGATTTGTGTGTGTGTGTGTGTGTGTGTGTAAAAAAGTTAATACCATATGCATTGGGATACATGTACGTAGACTCTACATAGTATAATAGAGTCTTTGAATCAAAAATAGCAGTTCTGCAGCTTTCTGTTTATTTACAAAATAGACATAGAAAAATTCACTGCTATCTAAGGGGCATTCTAAATAGGTATGTACGCAACCCACTTAATGTAAACAAAGTATTTGAAACTTTTCATTCAATCCACGTTACACGCAGCCGCCCACTAGTCGCGTGTCACGCGCGCTTGTCTGATTTATCGTAGTCGAACTTGGAACAACAAACAAACGTGAAGAAAGATTATTTTAAACGTTACCTAATTCTCTTCCATGATTTATCACCTAATCGGAGGATAGTTAGGCTTTGGCTTCGGGAAGTCGGCTTTGGGCAGTCCTAGAATTTTGTATGAAGTATCTAAGATAATATGACATCAAAGATATAATTTTCTTGAAAGATCTTTGAAGTCATATTCAAACGGACTACCTCATAGCATAGTTTCGTCACTTTAATCACATTCTGGTGCGACATTTGTGACCTACAAATGTCATCCTTGCTTATTTAAGGCAAACCTCACAACGGCATCCTACACCTGGACCTAGAGATGCTATGCGGTTTTTCTATACAAATCGAAATTCACTTTTAGAACCTACTTATACAGCCTCATCATCAACATGACGGTCAAGACACAAATAATACTTGAACAAAAATATCTGTTTATGTTTCGAAAGAGTGGGGGGGTCATAACCCCCCTGACCGGCCCACTCTACACGCGCAGCCATTAAAAATAGTCCTCCGTCGTAAATATGCCGCGACTGCGCCCGCCCACGGCACGCGGCTACAATTTGTTTTACGTTAATCTATCTACGGAAGTACCTACGATGAAATGAAAGAGATAGGTTATGGTATGCTCTTGTGGGTAGTCGGAACAGTTACTAGTATGAAGCTAATTTGACTTCTTTCACACTTGACGCACAACGCAGTGCTAAAATAACGCAGCAGCCGGTCAGTCTGATCCATACTAGAAATGTCAATCCCGATACTAAAACCGCTCAACGTCTGTCGACGAAGGTATGCATAACGCATAGTAAGGGGATTGACGTTTCTGGTATGGATCTGACAGACCGCTTCGTTACGCATGTGTTATTTTAGCTCTGCGTTGTGCGTTAAGTGTGAAAAAGGACTTACATAAAATATTTTGCAGACTTCCTTGTGTTTGGACCAACTCTATACACAAAGTAGAGTTGTTATAGAGCATCTACTTTTACAGTTTCTTAAGATAATTTATTCATGAGTAGCAGATCAACAATTTTATCTTATTATCGGTTACGAACTATGCAGGTACGTATATTAAATCACAATGTAACACAAACAAAACTGCTTTGTGACTATTTCTACAATCGTGCGTACAAAGCTGAAGAAAAAATAAAATATTTTATCATCGTCCCTCTACAGTTCAATTTAATCTATCCATTAGAAAATGTGATGAATGCTTTGTTAAGCTAATGAGCGTGGTGAAATGATACATAATCAATAATTATATAGTGTTACAGAGTTATGGCTCCGTTGGCTGCGCACGCGCCGACGGCCGCGAGTTATTGCGTCGACGCCTACTGATGTGTTTATCTTGGAAAATACTATCAATTTACACTGGAAGTTAAAAGAATAAACACATATAGCACGCCTTTATCACTTACGGGGTAAACTGAGCGTCAACGGACGTAACATTTCGCCGAGTCTGACACGATTTTCGATTTAAAAGAAATTGATATTTGACAGGAATTAAGAAATATTTTTTCAAAATATCCATACTACCTATGTCTGCAGTAGGTAGTATGGCTAAGTAACAGTAGAAAAGTAGGAACTACATAAGTCATACCTTTCTTTTCTTTCAAAATGATATATACTCCGAATCGTAACATGAAGTCTTCGAAGATTTCCACAAAACTCGGAACCAATAGTATTTATTTGTCCCTCGGTGGATAGTCTATATTTATTATGCCATTTGTTCCTAATTACATCCTCTAGCAACACCGAACAACCCAATCTAATCAGAAAACGAGAGGGTAGGATAAGGCAGAACCCGAAAATCAATAAGAGAATATCAGACCCTCGGTGATCAGACCAATATTGCGGAATAAGCGAAAATCTAATTGAAGAGTGAGGATGCTCAATTAAATGCGAACCGGATAGTCAGGGCCCCAAGTTTTGCTATTTTTTGTCATTGTAACGCCACCGAAACTCAACTGCCATTCAATTGCCATTGTGATCACGGAACAACGATCATGTCGGAAATATCGGACAATTCATCAAAATTTTATCACGGTAAGAATCCCGTCTTAAATGATTCTGAGTCAGTATGTGTGACCACGAAAGTTTGAAACAGGCCATTGTGAGTTTCTACACTTCAAACTGTTAGAAGACTACGAAACTACAAAAATCATCCAACTGAGATCCAATCCACATCCAACTGAAACGATTTTCATTTAGCAGAGTTAGGGTCCTGACCTGATACAACCGGATTAACCATCCGTGATATTGCCGGAATACGGACTTTTCAGATTTCCGTTCCGATACGCGGGCCCGCTATACTATTTTTACCTTAATGCAGAGACAACTTCGTCTTCTTCTTCAATAGTAAATACAGTCCACCGCTGGACATACACATACAAATACATACACAAGTCACGCCTTTATCCCTTCCGGGGTAGACAGAGCGTCAACAATCGTGAAATTACATTCGTTATCGCCACGTCTGACAAGTATTGAGGGCTTTTTTTGATGATATATGTATTATTGTAGTGACGGGTTGTCAGCCTAAGGCTGCGTTTCCATTGACGCGGAGCTGGGCGGAGAGGAGCGGAGAAGAGCGGTGAAAAGTGGTGAGTGTTTCCACTGAAGCGGAGCGGAGCGGAGTAGTGAAGCGGAGCGGATTGAAGCGGAGCGGAGTGGATCGGAGCGGAGTAGTGTAGCGGAGCGGGGTAAAACGGAGCGGGGAAGAGTGGAGTAGAGCGGAGTGGAGTCGTCCACTACACAACACAACCTAGCAGCCCTCCGCACCGCAACGCCCCTCTGTCGTCCGCTCCGCACTTCCCCGCTGTCCTCCGCACCGCCCCACTGTCCTCCGCTCCGCACCGCCCCGCTATCCTCCGCTCCGCACCACCCCGCTCTCTTCCGCTCCGCACCGCCCAGCTGTCCTACGCTCGCTGTATTTTATTATGAATATCCGTTCAGCTCTGCTCCACTCCGCTCGTGCTGTTTCCATTGAAGCGGAGCGGAGATTTCAAGCATAGTGATTGGTCAATTCATGCACCGCTAAGCACCGCTCCGCCCAGCTCCGCGTCAATGGAAACGCAGCCTAACCGTTAGACATAACTCTCCGAAACTGACCAGGCTTGGCAGATACGAAGGTTTTTATAAAAAAAATATACTGTTATTATCATTTTTTATAAGCAACATTTCCGCATTTCGCATTTGTGCCCTTCCTAGAAATACATACCTATATCTACCTACCCAAACTTTACCATGTAACCATATTTATATTTCTTCTAATATTCAATATTAAAATTTAAAGCTCGATGCAAAAAGATTCTGCAAAAGGAAAAGCCTTATATGCAGACTGATAGGCCGGAACGGGTATATGCGTTTATTTTTATTTCGCCCTACTTTCAACTGCAGAGGCTATAATGATATTTTATGGCGTCGCATATAGGTGACAGTTTTCCGTTTATGTTTGTAAAGTGGGTATTATGGTTATGATTTAAAGTGCAAGCGGACTGAAACTGTGTCACAAAATAAATTGGTTTACAGAAGGCTTACTCTCTACAACTTTGATATCAAGTATAGGTACTTATTCTATTCGCCTAATAATAGATTTATTACACCACAAGTAACCATTTCGGAGTAGGAGTAGGATTAGGTACTGCTATTAACCGTATCATATACATTCACTGTCATCTGTGTAAGAGCAGGTCTTTTAAGGTTGCGAATTTTTTGTGACTGTTGCGTTTTTCAGCAATAATTATTACTTTTCTAGGTACAGTAACATTTATTAAACGTGCATCATCATTTTTATCCTGCTTGTTGGTAACGATCACAAGAAAATCGAAACCTTAAAAACTGACTTCGTCATGTGCTACGATCACCGAATGTACGTAATCTGGGGCTACATCGCGCAAATCCTGTTTCGCGTATCTATTGCAGTACCTAAGTGAGCCATCTGTATAGGAACAGGTACGTACTCTGTGGCTATGTCCCGCAAATCCTGAACGCTTCGGTTGCCTTGAGTAATGTGACGTCACAAAGTGAAACCAGGCACCAACCAGCGTCGGCTTATGAAAATACCAACTTTGACTTTGACTGAGCTTAGTTCCAGAAGCTGCAGAATTCTACGTCAAAACCATGGCTAATTAAAGTTCAGTCACTTGTAGAATCCAAAGATTTTAGATTGGAGAGGACGAGAAATTTATTATTATCTTGTCCAAAACATCCGATATTCATGTTGAAACTCTACATAGCGGAAAACGGAGTAACTCACGGAATTTCAGAATTTTAAGAATATTAATCTTTAATATTAATCTTTATTTGCTAAAAACAAACAATACATCATTAACCAGCGGACTCCGCACTAGGGTATTTTAATTAGAATTTGAGTTCAAAGATTTTCTGCGCAACCTAATAAACATAAACGTAAATATACTTTATTGTTCCTGCATAAAAAAGAAATGGACATTCCAGAAAGAAAACAAGAGGTGGAATGTAGGCGGTCTTATAGCTAGGTAGCTATTTCTAACAGACAACCTTAATCATATTTCATACAAAATTATATCACATGATTTTAATTGTACGGGATATGACAACTCGCCTGGTTTTTTTCTACATTATATTCATACAATTGCCGTGTGATGCCGGCTTAGAATAGCATCACCCCATGCGTTTCCCGTGGATTTCGTAGAAGCCGACTAAGGGACTCGAGGGCTTCATGTGTATTGCAATTTTAGGCGACTGACTGACAACCTGTCACTAGTGGTACACGGCTTATCTGAAACGATCCTCAAAAATTTGCCAGACGTGGCGATAGCGGCCGTAATTTTATGGTCATTGACGCTCTGCCTACCCCGCCAGGCATACAGGCGTAATTTGTGTGTGTGTGTGATACTCATACAATCCGCAAATCCGCGACGAAACATACGCAGGTGTGGTGCGACGCAGCATTTGAACATAAGTCTAATCTAAATCATTTTATGTGTGAACAGTACTGGGAATCTAGTAATAAATTAAGAAGCCATAAACACTAATACTAGTTGCAGTTCTAGGCACTTGCCCTAATGAAACTGTAGTTAAATCTGTAGGAACGAGGAAGCGTAACGCGATATACCAAGAATTACGAGTGTTAATAAACCTCTTGGGAAATAGAACTTTAAAATAGCTATTAATTGAGAACTACATTAAACGTGGTATTTATACTTATATTATTACTTTCGTAGTGTTGTACTGAACCGGGACGGGAGGCCGTGTTGCTCGAAGTACTGAACCCTCAAAGTCGCAAAGAGTTTCTAATAGTAGGTATATCAGCAGCACCTCAAATGACTATTTAGGGAATTAAAATACACTAGTGTTCGTATTCCGTGTGATGCTGGCTTAGAATAGCACCACCCTATTTCCTACCCGTGGGTGTCGTAAGAGGCGACTGAGGGACTTGAGGGTTTCAGGTGTCAACTTTTAGGCGACAGGCTGACAACCTGTCACTATAGTGATACGTGTATCATCTCAAACGACCCTCAATATTTGTCAGACGTGGCGATAGCCACCTTATTTTTACGGTTGTTAACGCTCTGCCTACCCCGCAAGGGATAGAGGTGTGAAATGTGTATGAGTGTGTAGTGTTCTACATACAACAAATTCTAAATGAATATCCAGAAGATGACGTGCTGCTGATCGATAGTAGGTACCAATCTCCCGGAGTAAGTTAATCTGCCTGTAGTGAATCTACCAGGGCACCAGCAAGCGGAAGCGGCTCGTCGCCGGTCTGTCTGCGAACGTTGACCCTCAGTCTCCCGCGCTCCAGAACTCGCAGACATCACCGCCCTGACCCATGCTCACCCCATATATTCCACATCCATCGCTGCTTGTTTCCGACGCCTCAACAACAGGTTGAGGTGCTGAGCAGCAATGAATGTAGAAGTCTTGAAAGCATTTAGGGCAGTAATAAAGCTATTACATCATCACGCTACGGATTATTGCAAGTTATTGATGTGTTGATTAAGCAGTTGCTGTCCATTTGTTTAGTGTTCCCCTTAGGCTATCAGATTGCGGAGCTCTTTGTTGATATCGCGTTGTATTCTAGCCATCTTTTGATCGCAAAATGTTCCCCTAGCATAGTTTCAGCAATTGCGAACAATTTTTAAAGAGGCTAAACAAAGGCATTGTGGTGCAGATAATCAGTTTTCGTCTATTTGTGAAAACTGATATTATTATTTTTTACTTAATATGCAGGCCGCTGTTAATCGGACACGGTGGAAATCTTTAGGCCAGGCCTATGTTCAGCAGTGGCCGGCCTATGGCTGATGTGATGATGACTTAAAACACAGGGTTCCAGTCTGAGCCCACATGTAGGTAGATACCATGCCGATATGTCGATACCAAATTAGATATTTATAGATTTTTACATAGGTACCTAAATGGAATCATTTTTATCAATTCAACCAAAGCGAATAATCTGCATCTATCTAAAAAAAACTATCTACGTAATTTGCCTATCTTTAAGTAATAAAACTTCGAAAATCGTTATAATGGCTATTCTTTTAATAATCGCCGCAACACTGGCCATTTAGATAATAGCGCCTCTTGTCTGAATTTGAATAAGGAAATTAATTTAAATTTGGAATTTATTGCTCTTAGCACCACAAATTGAAGATGTTTATATACAGGATGTTAATTCCAGAGTTTAATAAGAACTTCCGTAACATCAGTGTAATCTTAGTGCCTGTAATTAGAACGCTATATAATTGTGATAGAATCAAGTTTCATTAATTTTAACTAATCAACTTTTAATATCAATTTTAAAACTGCAATAAAATTACTATTAAGTAAAGGTCAATAGACTACATTTCGATTTAAGTATTTTATTAATAGGATCACAATAATGGGAATACCCAGTTTCCCACGTACCAATATCAAAAGACAATTGTTCAGCTTCCGTCAGGAAAATGAGTTGCAACAGGCGCAACCGCTGGGCGGGTCGCTAGTTAGAGTATAAAATAAATTATGAAATGGAACAATGTAGGTATTGTTTATTCCGGAAGAATTTACAGCTAGTAGTTGGTACATTTCATTTTTTTACAAAGTTGGAAACACTTTTGCCACCAAACTGCATAATTTGATAATATTATATCAGCCCAAAGTATCACCAATTCACCACACACACAATAATTTGAATTATTTTAACCTACCTACAACGATTATCATTTTCGGGTTTCTTTGCATCAAAGCTACGGTGACCTCTGGGTCAGTTTCGAGACTAAACTTGTAAATGGGATTATATTTATTGCGTCTACTTTTGTAGAAAAAGCATTGTCGACCAGCAAAACCGATAAAAATATCGATAAATTAGCATAATGGCTTTTACAGATTACGGTTTTGTGTAAAGCGTCCACACCCAGAAGCTTTGGCTATTAGGTGCTTATATTATTGTGACCCATACATAGTCATCATCAGAAGGTCAGAAACTAGATAATAATATTCACCATCTAGGTACTTAGGTACCTACCTAATTTAATACGTTGGAGTAACATAGAAGACGAATCGTAACACAGGCTAGATTAGTACAGACTTTGAAAAAACGTGATAAAATTTAGATTCCCACGAACTCAAGAAAATTATCTTCGGTAAATGAAGCTGATATCAACTAAACTTCGCGAGGTGTTAATATAAATTGCCTATTACAAAAACACATAAATTGCGATGCCGAAGAGGTTTATCGGTAGGGAATCAGCCGGTACTCTCATTTTAGCAAACTGGTTCCATAATTAAAATCCTGTGTTCTGCGGCAGGTTTTCCGATTGCGAGTCGATAAATTAGCCGGATAAATTGCATCGCCGCCTTTGGTTGAAGATGCATTTAGTTGTTCGGGTCGACCGTAAATTGTCGGATTGCTTTGAGTTTTTGGCAAGACCGGTTTGGCGGGATGCGCTCACAGTGAATCAATCGACTGATAATCTTTACTTATCGATAGAGCTGTGTGTAGGTAGCATTTTAAACGTCTGCAGTCCCAGTTGGAAGAAAACTTCAGCAGTTACCAAATTTAGAAGCTGTAGAATTTAGAAGCACGTGTACTTTCACAGCGCTCTGCCTTTGGCAATAATTTTGCAACTTTTAACATAACATAACAAAATTCTTTATTGCACAAAATTGAACAACATGTAGAAAACACAAATAAAGGAAACAGTACAACAAGGCGGCCTTAATGCTAGGTAGCATTTTAATTGATCTCCGCAACTTTGCAGCACTTCGGATTTTTCTTTTGTGAATAAACTCATCATAGACAGAAAACTACGTTATCAGAGGCCAAACTGAACTTGTCGCCTTAACTAAAAAGAAAACCCGTTCGAAATAAATAAGTTGTGTCGAGATACGATCTTCTGAAAGAGACTTTCTATGATATAATTAATGTGGTCCTCTAATGGGCGTTGGTGGTATCCGCCAACATAACTTTAGATTGCGTTTAGTGCAGATAAGATATGCAAATATGTTTATTAGCCTCGATGGACATAAAGACATGTTAATTAGCTAGACATGTAGGTACCTATAGCATAGCGGATGCACATAAACGATGCTAGTCTATAAAAACAGACAGGTGTGTTATGTTCTATTCTATTGATTAGAGCAAAAAAGTGTTTATATTTCAGTCTTTCTGTAAAGAATGATAGTAGGTAAATATTTTTTTGCTCCATACCTACACCTACTCATAGATAAGATCGTTAGTCCTCTCGTCCACCGAGAATGCAGTCAGCTGATCGCGCTTTTGTATGGGAGGACGAAATTTTTTTGCCGTTTCCTGACATGCATTCCTGGGGGAAAGTTGTTCAATATCATAGTCTGCATGCACTCTATCAGTATTCGGAGGGCTGTCTCTTACACCTGGTATTTTGCGTAGGCGCCGTAGTATTTTTTTGGTGAAAATTTGAAAACGGTTCTTCAGGTCCCTTTCCTGGCAAATTTGAAATTTTAGTTTTATGGTTATTTTATCATTGCATAATAATAAAGGCCTATTGAAAAGGTTATTTACAAAAAAACACCTAAATCGAACCACAGGTTTCGTCAAAATTCAATTTTGAAATTTGAGGTGCCAGTCAACGGGACATTTTACGCCAGTCAAGGGACAAAGTAATTATTTTAACAAAATGTATGAGTAAAAGCTGTTCATCTTTTGCTTTTAACTAAGTAGAATAGAAGTAAAAGTTGCCGCAGCCTACCAGACTAACGCCCTGAAGCCTCAGTCTGGTTAAGACACGACGCACCTAGTCACAGACAATTTGCTCGTGTTAAAAACACGACACAGCTAGCCCGACATACGAATTGAAACAGCCACAGTGTTCGACAATCACAGTTGACAGGCGGGCGTACGTAATCTGTCGACCTCCGGGAGACGGCTGTTCGTAAACAGCCGAAACGTAGACCCAATTCTCCACCAAAACAATAGTAACGTAAGTCGTTTAAACTTAGGCCATAATGAAACAGCTAACATGAGACAATTAACTGTGTTGAGCCACTTAAGACATTTTGCGAATTGTACATTCTGCTACTGTACAGACGAAGATAACCTTAAAGATGACGCAATCAGCCTGAGATATGCATGACTCAGATAGCCTTAGACATCACTAGGCAAGCAACCTAACACACGACACTGTATACATAAGACACGACGCAATCAGCTTAAAAGACGTCGAAATCAGCCTGACATAACACAGCCACCTTGAGATTCAACGCACTCAGCTAAAGAGACGTTGCAACTGACCTAAAACATAACGCAGCCATCCTGAGATACAATACAGTCAGCTGAAGAGACGCCGCAATCAACCTTAGACATAACGCAGCCAACCTGAGATACAACGCAGTAGGTTAAGAGACGACGCAGTCAGCTTTAGAGAAGTCGAAGTCACACTTAGTGAGACATAACGCAGCCGCCCTGAGATACAACGCAGTCTGCTTAAGAGACGTAAAAACAGCCTGACATAGCGCAGCCACCCTGAGATACAACGCAGTTACTTAAGAGACTTTGCATTATGACCCTGAGTGAGATAAAACGCAGCCAACCTGAGATACAACGTAGTAAGCTGAAGAGACGTAGCAAAGAGCCTGAGTGAGACATGACGCAGCCACCCTTATATACATCGCAGTCAGCTTAAGAGACGTCGCAGTCAGTTCAAGAGACGTCGAAATCAGTCTAAACGAGACATAACGCAGCCGCTCTGATATACAACGCAGTAGCTTAAGAGACGTCGCAATCAGTCTGAGACATTACGCAACCACCCTGAGTTACTACGCAGTCAGCTTAAGATCGTCGCAATTAACCTGAAACCTAACGCAGAGATCCTGATATACAACGCAGTCATCTTAAGATACGTCACAATGTGCCTGAGTGAGACGTATTGCAGCCAACCTGAGATACAACGCACTCAGCTTAAGAGACATTGCAGTCAGCCTAAGATAAAACGCAACCACCCTGAAATACACCGCAGTCAGCTTAAGATACATCAAAATTAACCTGAGACTTAACGCAGCCTCCCTTAGATACAACGCAGCCACACCTAGAGACATAAAGCAAGTGTTTTTAAACTATGTTATCTACACGAAAAACAATGCTGTTCACCTCCTGGAAACCCGTTATCTAACTTACAGTACCCATGGGGAGACATGGGGTGGTGCTATTCTAATCTGCAGGCACACCTTTACACAAAAAAAATTGCAAAAACAATCATTAAAATGACATTAGTCACTTGACTGGCATAAAATGTCCCTTGACTGGGAAAAATGCCAGTCAAATGGAGCCAGTCAAGGGACAATTTTCTATGTTTTTAGTGATTTATTGGTAAACGCTTGAATGTAATCAAAATTTTAAAACGAATCTTAAATATCGCTTTATTATGCGACATTATTTGTTCAGAACAAACCCTCTGTAATAACTCTTTCATGAATGAAACATGCACAGGAAAGGGACCTGGCGCGGGTGCAAAAATAGGATCAAAAAATTTAACAACCCCTATTTTATTCTAGAAGTGTCAAGGAGCTATATGCTCCCTCTCCAGGGATGAAGAAGCAATCCTGGCAGAAGGCAGAAATAAGACCTAGCTCATAGTTCTATTAGTTTCAGCGATTCAATCGTTTTAGACCACGTATTCAGAAAACACAAGAACGTGTGACCAACAAAAACTGTCGTTTTTATCGGTATACGCAGTTAAATATTGTCCAATTAATAATTTTCAATGAATCTACATGATATAAGGATTATTATGATGGGTGAAAAGTTATATGATGTCCAGCTAGATAAAACTTTATGCGTGTTTGAATTTCGCAATAGCTGAGTGTGACACGCGAAGAACGCGTGTTTTGGCCCCGATTTCAGGTTTCAGATTAAGTTTTAGTTAAACATATTTCATAATTTGTGGATGGAGTTTTAGTTTCTGAATAGTCAATTTAACATTTTTTCGTGTGAAAGTTAGTAAAAACCTGTAAGTGTTATACTTTTGAAGAAATTAACGTGTGACCGCAATTTTTACCCTCTCCAGGAATCACCCTTTTATTTGTTGTACCTATCTAAACGATAACGCAAGGGATGATAGAGCTTTTTGTCAAGAAGTAATTGTCCGGAGCTACCTACCAGCACAGCACGTTGGGACCTAACGTGACCTTGCAGACATAGCCTTGCGAAATATGGATACTAAATAAGTGGAATCTTATTATTTTATGGCCTCTATAAATGAATCAACACCTAATTATTAGTCCTGCACGAAGTCATCTATGACTCACTACATCAACCGATGATATCATTTTAAACCTCTGCTAAGTCGTCTGGTCTTACAGCCTATAAAAAAGGATCAAGATGATCAATAAAACCAAAAAGGCAAAGCGCATTAATCGAAGCAAAAAATGACTAAATGGAAACAAAAATATGTGGTTTTTGTGCCAATTTTTGCAAGTTTCAATTTCCTGCGGTATTATTTACGAGCTGGACGTTAACTGCGTGTACGCATCGGCCAGCCAATAATGCCATAGTATAGAAGAAAGAGGGAAGTAAGCTATATTCATTCGAAGGCACCGCGTGTGGCTTGCATATTTGCGTGATAGTATCTACGCGTCGGCACACACACACGCGGCCAATCTCCGATGGTTTCAGACTGCGCTTCGTCGGGGCCGCCAGTCGACAAAACCACGATTCTAAAGTGGCTCTCTCTCTCTTCGTGTGAGACACTGAGTCGTCCAACGACCCAATGAACACTAGTGTCAGAATTTTTCAACTGCCTCTATTATCTTTAAAGGAAATTGCTGTATGTTTGTATGTTCAAATATTTGTCGTCTCTTTTCAAATTACGTACTGACCGGCAACATAAGTAATTCTTTCTTTCATTTATTGAATAGGTTTCATTTCATAGGTTTTGTGTGGGTAGGTAAAACTGACCTCAGACACCTTGGACCTATTCAAGTTAAAATACAACTGAGCTAGCGAACCCTAACAGAGTAGGCAATAATAACCGGAGTAACCCATATTCCCCCTTCTTTTTACTATGGTAATGCGTTCTCTAACATTCCCATTGCTTCATGGGAAGCTGCGCGGGAGTGCATGCGGGCTCCATGGGGTCCACGAGGCCTTGCCATTGTTGAGCTGAGCGCATGACTCAGGTTACACCATTTTGACATGTGCCTACCACCGAGTGACGTGAAATTATGCGGGAGCGGTCTCTCGATCAAGGCGAAAAATGCACACGTACTCTTTCGAAATTAAAGGTCATAACAATTTATATCATTATAATTAATAAGACCACGTCATACAGGCGGATCGCACATTTGACGCACGACGGAGCACAAAAATATCGCCCCATACTAAAACCGTTCAACCGCTGGCGACGCAGCACTATCGCAGTGTCGTCCGTCGAGTGCGGTTTTAGTATGGGGAGTGACGTTTCTAGTATGGATCTGACAGACCGCTGTGGTATTTTTGCGCTCCGTCGTGCGTCAAGTGTGTGATCTGCCAAAGCGTCTTGCGGTTTTTTGTGGCAGAAATGTAACTGGCTAATTAAAAGGCATTAAAAAATGTTTTGCTCATCGATATTTTTAATTCGACTACGACTAGAGATCATTGATCGATCCTCGATTTCACAGATCAGAAAAGTCATACGCGCGCACCCCTAATGACACGAAGGTAATTTATGCTCTGTGCTCGATTAAGTATTATCGATGGAAAAGTTAAACTTAGAAATGACATTTGCGCAAGGCTGGCCGAGCATGCATAGCGGGCCTGTCATTGGGGAAGATACATGGCACGGGATGATTTACCGCTACCAGCCGCCATGACAGTTGCGGCTAGGGTGGCCATGCGAATTTTAATTTACAGACAATAGACATGTATTTCATGTGGTTTATTTTTCATAAATGAAGATAAGAAATCGAAAATCAACAAGCGTCGACGAGGAATCGTACCCGGGCACATGGGGTACCGTCTTACTGCTCTGACACTGAGCTATCCACGCACCGGTTGATCCCGTCAATTTCTCAATCTCTTGATGCTCGTCTCGAAGCGACGATCGACAATGTTTATCAATTTCTTATTTTCATTAATGAGAAAAATATATAGCACCGTGAGTGCATTAAATCCTAATAAATTGGTTTATTTTCCTTCCAATACTTTTGTTGTAATAAGTATCTAGATTTTAAAATATTTTAAAGAAGAATCAAGATAGATCCAGAAGTATCTTATTTATCATCGAACTTTATCTTCCAAGTGTCGAGAGCTATGTTTTTCAATAATTTTCACAATGACATCGACACTGCACTGGCAATTTTCAAAGAAATTGATATTCCCCGAACTAGACATTCGAAAAATTAAAAGTAGTATCAAAATAGACTGGACGATGGACGGACCTAGACGACCGAAACATTAATTGGAAAATCCAAGACAATCTTGAATTTTTGGTCACCCTAGCGGTGCGCGACGCATACTATCGGACGCATCGCGTTGACGATAGCGCCGTTCAATTTGAAACGGGAAAATGAGAAAATGTATGAAAGCATAAAGGAAACCTCGTTGTGGTAGTCTCAGAACACGGACATGGTTCAGAAGTAGATTACCTTATTAACCCCTCAAAAAAGGCCATAGAAGTCCTCGCATTCGGGAGAAAAACAAGAAAGTAAATGACGCCTTTCTCAACTGTGCTACTTTCCTGTGATAAGTCGAAAATGTGTCAAACTGTGTCAATGTCAAAGCGTTTTACTTAATGTTAGGATGCTCAAAAGTACAGTCGAGCCTGACGGTATCAGGTCAGATGAAAGCTTTGATATATATACTCCCAATCAGACTGAGCGCTTGCAAAAAATTTACAAAGTGCACAATTTAATAAAAAAAGAAACTTAACTCGAGAAAACCGATATAATGTGATTATTATTTTGTGATCTTACTTGCTTGCTTGATACATTTGGCTTGTTCTCTTCGAAACGCGTTCTCTTGATCATTTTTCAAATTGATTTTTTTGGTATTTTGGGGACATAGGGTCATTCTTTAGAGGAATACAGATAAAATTATGTGAAAGGCCCACTTTTTGGATGAATAATTACAAAGTTATAGCTAGCCCACTATTTGCTGTGATGGAATCAAGAGAACTGATTTCGGTTTATGACGGAAACTTACAAATATGATTCTAGTGGCCTTGTTTATTAGTATTGACAAGAAGTATATATACATACACATTAAGTTTTGTGCTGTAAAGAAAAATTACAAATCTGTTTTGAGTTATAATTGGATTTTCATACTGAAAATTGAGTCCCACTGTCTAGGTGACGGATCTGATAAATATGCCCACTGTTTCGGTGTCGGATCTGATAAAATGTCATAGTGTTTGTGTCGGACGTTGCTTTCGTACGCTTAAATATAAATATATGGAAGTAAATATGTAAGGAAATATATATAAAATTAAAAATTTTATGCTTATTTAAATTTAAATATTTGTTTTGAATAATTTGTGTTAATAATAATCACATTTCAATAATTAAAAAAAGAACAAACAAAATCTTCTTAATTTACTCCTCAGTAAGGTTGAATTATAGTGGCTACGCGGACTTGCTCATACAAGGGAAAAAAATGTATGCAATTTAATATACTCCGCGGCTATGTAACGTATGTGCCACGACTGCAGCACCGTGCCGCTGTGTTTAATTCGTTTCAGACTATATTATCTAGGAACCTCTTGTAACGTGACCCGACCACTAACTGCTGTCAATGATTATAGGACAGATGATCCTAAGATGAGTTGGTATCTTCTTATAGTATTTATGATCAGTTATCATGTAATAAAATATCTGGAAAGCAAAAATTAAAATATCTGACTGAAGCTACCTATCAAGCTGAACAACTTCTGGTTTAATACCATATCTGTATCCCCTACAGTTTAGGTGGGCTCCTTGTGGTGCACCTGGTGGTCTATATCAGATACTCCAAACCTTCAAACTATATAGGCCAGCAGAAGCTACCTATCAAGCTGAACAACTTCTGCTTTAATACCATATCTGTATATCCTACAGTTTAGGCGGGCTCTTGGCGGTGCACCTGGTGGTCTACTTCAGTTATTCTAAATCTTCCAAGTATATATGCCAACAGAAGCTACCCATCAAGCTGAACAACTTTTACATTGGTGCCATATCTGAATCTCCTACAGTTTAGGTGGGCTCCTCGTGATGCACCTGGTAGTCTACATCAGGTACTCCAAACCTTCAAACTATATAAGCCAGTAGAAGCTACCCATCAAGTTGAACAACTTCTGCTTTAGTACCATATCTGTATCTCTAATACTTTAGGTGGACTCCTGGTGGTGTATCTGGTGGTATACTTAATGTACTTCAGACCCTCGAGTGGTGACAAGGAGAAGCCTATGTTCGTTCTCAGTATCTTACTAATCTCTGTGTGAAACTTCATGATGATCGGCTTAGTGGTTTGGCCGTGAAAGCGTTGCAGACAGACAGACTGACAGACAGAGTTACTTTGGAATTTATAATATTAGTATGGCTAAAAAATTATATTCATTTCTACCTCTCACAAGTACATACACGATCTCAAAGATATATTTTGCGCAGAAAAAAGTTTAGTTATACGAACTGCCCAACTGTGGGCACCGATTAAGTCCCACATTTATAGATTCTCTTAATTCCATCATCACCTTATCAGATCCGTCATTGCCATGATAACGGAAAGTGATGGATCTGATATGAGGGATCTGATAACCAAAGCATATTTTTTAGCTTTGTGACAAACTTAAAGCAAGCAACTACGATTGTTACACACAATGACCTTCATTTAGCAGTGGTACATCATATTGCATTAAAAGAAAAACTTACATTTATACATGATAAGAGAAAATCGCAATGAAAGTTATGAAAAAACACAAAATTACGGATCTGAAATGACTTACCTTCTTGTGCGGATTACCTTGAATTTGCAACGTGCCTGCCTCGTTCAGGTCCTGGGAGGCGACTAAGGTAACGAGCAGGCAGGGTTATTTTATGTCTCACTATAACTGTCAAAGATTGACAAGCACCATAAAGGGTGCGTTCGGATATGAGAGTAGTTTGTGACACCAATGTTTTAACGGAATTTTCTATGGTAAAATAATGAATTAATGACCTTAAAATGGCACCATAAGATACTTAAAATCACTATATGCAACAATATGTAAATAAACTTATGTAAGTTTGAACAAAACACAGGACTTATTTTGATTTCGCTTTGTAAAGTAGGGTTGGACACCACCTACGGAATCGAGAGAACGTCGTTTTAAAAAAACATTTAAAAATATCTGTAATAATTAGCACCATTTTGCGACTTTGCTTATAAATTAAAGGTCTATACTTCCAATAAAAAAATTTAGAAAAATATATTATCATCAGATCAATGAGTTTTTTGGTGCCACTCACCAGTTCCCTCATCAATGAGAAGATACCATTTAGGTAATGGTAATTTAGCAAACATCAAGTCTGATCACCACGAGTTTCTCTTTCAATTATCGTTCTGTTTGTTCTAGTGATGCCTACGTTTGAAACGTCACTTGCTCTGAGGACGTAGTACAGTGAACGAGATTAAAAGTTGCACGGATTATCTCGGGTGGAAACTCAGTTAGCTTTGGCTTAAACCGCGTAAGTGTAGCGCATACTTTATAAAATTCATATTTTTATTAAAAATGTTTTGAACAAAATTTCTTCTGGTTGAAGAATCAGGTCCTATTTACTAACTTGTTAGAAAAAAGCTTCATATTAGCTACTTTAGGACTATACGGTTTTATCAGCTTTTCATGCGCTTGGTACCGTGATGGCACGTTAAGCTAAGCCGTAGGTCCCGGTTGTTGCCTATGATTACTTAGACGGCGGTCGTTACATAACCATGTCAGCCTGCTACTTGTAGAAGACGGTTGAAAACTTCTGACAATAGGGTTCCTTGGGTCGTTGGATGACTCGTTGTCCCACATGAAAAGGAGGATCTTCAGATAATCCACACAGTATTGCGGTTTTCCGTTTAGGAATATAGGTGATTCAGTAGTACCCTGTAAAAGCGACTTTGTTTTACACTATACGTATTTAGTGATTTGTTGATTTACGGAGAATCTTCGTAGTATAGTACTAAATCGTAAGCACACATAATTCGGCTTTAACCTCTTGTAACAAGTAGAGTCCCATCACATCACAGACTGCTAAATTAAGTTTGCGCAGAACAAATAGGCACTTCAGCGGTCACGGCAGGCTGGCTGGCGGACGTGAAATCGCAATTTCACACAATATGACCGTTCCCTGTGCCCTGCGAGTGGGATGAGACCACAGTTCATTTCCTATTGCTCTACCAGGGCTAGGGAATGCGTCAAAGGGAACTTTGTGAACAAGCAGAATGAAGTCGTGAAAGAATTCTCGCTATCAGATCCCACTTTCAGTAAGTACCTGTTAAGTTAATCTACTTACGCTTATGATTATGACCTTGTAAGCTCCTGTAACAAGGAGAGTCCCTTCACCTTATAGAATGCTAAATTAAGTTTGCGCAGAACAAATAGGCACTTCAGCGGTCACGGCAGGCTGGCTGGCGGACGTGAAATCGCAATTTCACACAATATGACCGTTGCCTGTGCCCTGCGAGTGGGATGAGACCACAGTTCATTTCCTATTGCTCTACCAGGGCTAGGGAATGCTTCAAAGGGAACTTTGTGAACAAGCAGATTGAAACCGTAAAAAAATCTCTCAATTGGATTTACACGGAAAAAGAAATTATGATTTCAAGTACATAATATCTAATTACGATGGCAGGAGTGCTTAGTCGATCTAATTCGGAAAATCATTAGTTTATGCTAAAACAGTTGTTTAACACGTTTGCTACGTGTTTTATCAGTGGTATCGTGACGACTTTTAGTGTTTTTATTCTGAGTAGTAGTTTTCCTTCTGAAACACTTCCTTGCTCTGAGATGGGTATGCGCTCGTACATAATGCTCGACCTACGCTCTGTAGTGCATCAGGGTATGCACGAGTTTTGGTTGCACGATACGAAAACAAACTTTTAAGTTTTATAGCAGGCAACGGGTTAAGTTTAGATGCAGCTTTTTAGTTGGTTTTAAAATTTAAAAAAACCACCACCACTGATTTGGTTCTTTTTTATATGAACCTCTCCTCTTTTGTAAAGTTTGGAAACACTAGCCAACAGCTGTCAATCAGAAAAATTACACTTTTATTGAACTCAATGAGGTTCTATATCAAAATAAAATGTTTGAGTTTGAAGTTCAAAAGTACTGGCCGGGTGGGCTGTCAGATTTAGAAAAACAATAATTTTAATTTAGTTTCCTAGCACTTAATGGCTTTCGTGTCGATTCTTATTATAATTTTTGGCCAGTAAAATTATTCCAAAAAAGATAAGAACCAAATAGATTACAATATTTTTTTTTTTGTACAGTTCGATTTACTGGCTTTAAACTGTCAGATGCTGAAAAATTATATTTTATTGATTTTTTTATTTAATGGCTTTTGTGTCAATTCTCTTATTAACTTTAACCAGTATAATGGACTGCAAAGAGATAATGACGAAATAGATTTTACTATACCGTTTTTTGGTTATAAATTCTTATTTCGATGTTTTAGTTGTCTTCCCTAGCTAGTCACTAGTGCAATATAGACAGCCGCCCACAACCAATCGCTGATGCTCAAGATGCAAGACGAGGGCATTGTTTTAATTCATTAGCTGAATCGTAAAATCAGGCCTACGCGCAGACGCAGCATAAGCTCAATATTATTTTAATATCTGATTGGTACCGGAACTACGCTTCAAGCCTTCGATAGGGACCGTTAGCAGTCAAATCAAGGGATCAACTTATTTGTCTTTCAAAATCGTGCCTATCGATATAAAGTACATACCTACCTGTAGTAGGTAATGAAAATCTGCCATCGATAAAAGCATGTATCTAGTCAGACTATCTAATACTACTGATATTATAAATTCGAAAGTTTGTATGTTTGTTTGTTTGTTACTCCTTCGCGGCTAAAACTACTAAACCGATTTTCATGAAATTTGGCACACAGATACAGGGTAACTTGGATTAACGCATAGGACATTTGTAATCCCGAAAAAAATTTCTTGTGTGATGCTATGGGATACCGACTTTCACGTGGGCGGAGCCGCGTGCATCTCCTAGTGAAAGCATATATTATCGCCAATAATCGTGGTTTAATTAATTTACATTTACACCTACCTGCGGAGTACCTGTGTCTTTACATCAAGCTTTAATATAAAGAGAAAAAAAGTTGTATCGCAGGTAGTATCTAAGTTAAGTTTCAAAAAGGCTCTACAATGCTACTCCACATCATCGCACATACCTATAGGTAAGTATAACTTAGGCAGAGACAGTAGATGCGCACGCGCAAGGAAACCATGTCAACGAGCGCCGGCGCCATAGCGCCACGGTCATAATCATAAAACATTATTATTATTTATTAATTTATTGTTATGTATGCGAATGGTCCTACGCCAAAACTTTTTTATAATGCGACGACGCCTTCCATCGATAGAAATGACCATGATTTTATTATTTATTAATTTATTATTATTTATGCGAACTTTTCGACGATAAAACTTCTTTAATATTGCTACAACGACGCCGACGCCTTCCTTCAGCAAGAAAGTTGTTAGTCTTAAAAGTAACCCAGGCAAACGTGTCGTCAAAATACACAACTTTACATTAAACATCCATAAATTAATTCCCATTTCTCGATCTTAAATGGTGATTAAATTCGGCGTCAACCGAATCCATCCGAATTGAAAACGAGCAAAAAATACATCTTATAAAACCTCTCGTCTTGAGTCGAGCAGTTGTGGCGAATACCAAGGAAGCAGGAGTATTCTGAAGACTTACATACAATACTGTTTTCCAAGATTCCTTAGAATCACGGAAATCACGTTGAGCCGTCGCCCCCAGTTGCTAGAGCTTAGAAGCCATTATCATTCATTATCATTATCTTAATGAGCTCATTATATGAAGAACTTAGGTACGCAGAGCTCTTTCCAAGATAGAAGAGCTGAGGTACTAATAGAAAATATCCAGAAGATGTTTTATTGATATTTTAGGAGACAAGCCCTGTCCTTATGTTCTTTACCTTAAACATTCCAACCAGAATAACACCCGCACATGAATTTACAACACAAAACGTCCGGTCCGAATTTTATAGGTTTTGTGTAGAACCAAACGCCGCCTTGTGCCGCTCCCGAAACAGGTTGGCTGACGTGCTGACTCGCTGACGACTGACGGCTCACGGTGGCGAGGCTGACTGGGAGCGAGCCTCATGCGCAACGAATATTGTTCAAAAGTTATGTGCACTGGGAGAACAAACAAAAGCTCGATGACCGACACCGCCGTACACTAGCCGCCGTGTGTTCCCAATAGCATCACACGACAGCTAATAATGTGAGCGTTGTTATAATCCATCAGCGAATGAGCAGCAGCATAGCGTTCCTTGCAAATCCAACGACTGGCAGTGCGCTCGTCAATTCGACTGCCATGCGTAGCGATCACAACAAGCTTTATATAGTAATTAAGCATCATTTGCCATCGTCATAGGACAATAGTGAGTTCCAAGTCCAACAGTGGACTGTTGTGTGGCTTCTGATGACGATTAGCGAAACTAACTGTATCAGCGATTGTTCAGATATTTTAAGAGCACAGTATTTTTGAACAATATTCGTCGCACATTCGGCACACCGTAGCTGCCTGGCTGCCAACCCGTCGTTATCTCCTTCATTCACCTCTCGATGTCGACGAATCAACTTTTTTGCAACAGCATTCGATTTACCGGCATCATTATGCGATGGCGTTGGAATCGGTGCGTTTTGCGCCGCTCCTTTTTGGAATACATCCACGTGCCTGAAGTATTGCATTGCGACTTGTAAGTACCTCCGGATAATTGATCAAAATGCGACGGTGGAGCAGATGTTCCTCATTAAAATTGATACGAAGTACATGCTGAAGAATTATACATCTGTATGTATGTCCAAAATTCTTCGGTAGGAGTTTGAAGTCTACTTGCCTGTGCAAGTAGGTACAGTTATGTAAGCAAATATAATCTTTGCCTCGGTAAACGTGGCATTGGAAACCGTCCAGCAAAGTGATCTATTGACTGAAAGGCGATGGGTAGAGACTGCATAGCAAAAATGGAAGATCGAGCTTCCGTCCAGCATTTGACTACAAATTTTCAAGTAGAGTAAGCTCTGTGGCAAGGAAACCGCCAACCTACATTCTCAAAATTGTGAAAAAGTAAATAAAACCAGTTCTTTATCTTCCACGGATGTCAATGTTTTTGTGAGGAGCAGCTGTGATCTGGAGCCTGTAACCTCATTATCCTTTTTTGTAACAGAAGTCTGTCAGAGGCCCGACTTTCTCCAGAGATGCGTAACGGGCGTGATGGTAACGGTATTATGGAAATAATAAAAGTTATTTAAAGGAAAAAAAGTGTGAGTAAGCAATATGCTTTGTAGTAGGCCTTAGATTTATAAGTTGGTGAAACCAGCCGAAGCAATATACTAAGTGGTTAAAGTCCTAAAGAAATACTAGGTTACCCCACTGGTACAAAGAAATATAGAAAGAATATAGATGAATTAAAAGAGGACCATCTTAAGAACATAACATTCTGTTCTAGACCACAAAGATTCAGTTCAGATTGCCATTATTTATTTGAACTCTACACCTTAAACCGAACGGTTTTTGGCAAAATCGCGTCATCCACATAAATAAGTTTGTGTCTCATTTACATGACTGCCGGCGCCAGGTCCAAAACCAAGGATACCTATCTCCTAAATAAATGTACCCAAAAACATTTAATTTACATATTTTATTCGATACAATGATCTGGGTTCAACCAACTGCCCGTATGCAAAAAAAGAATGGACACTGCAGACCCAATAAGTGTAAATTTTGGGGCGATCGTATTAAAATTCCTGACTCGAAAACAATTTATTGTGACTGCAACTTAATCAAGTCTTATTTCTTGAGATAAAACTTTGTTTCCCACCCAACGCGGTCCTGATATACGTACAATACCCACATTATCCGATACCTACAATAATAGGTACGTACATCAGTTGGCACTACAGTCCACTGTTGGACATGTGTCTCTTCCTATCAAGGGGTATAGCGTTGTCACCACGCTTAATAGGGCGATTGGTGGGTGAGCACAGTACAAGTTATTCACAACAAACGCTGCTACCCATTTCTTGGATGAAGCAATCCCTAAGTTGCTAAGCGTAGGATGATGCTATTATAAGCTGGGCCTCAACGACTGCTATTTTTTTTGTCATTGTGACGCCATCAAAACATTGCCATTATGATTTCTATACTTCAAACTGTTAGCAGACTACGAAAGTACTAAACAACTTAGATCCCATCGACATCCAACTGAAACGCTTTTCATTTAGGAGACTCAGGGCCCTGGTATCACGCGGTGTAATGAATAGATACGTTTTCTTGATGTTTAAACACTCCCATAATAGATATAAAAAACCAACGATTTGGCCGTTGTGCCGTGTGATGCCGGCTTAGAATAGCACCACCCCACATCCTTCCCGTGGGTGTCGTAAGAGGCGACTAAGAGACTCGAGAGTATTAGTGTATTACAATTTTTAGGCGACAGGCTGACAACCTGTCACTATAGTGGTACACATGTTTTCTGAAACACCCTTGGAAAACAATACTCAAAAATGTCAGACGTGGCGATAGCGACTGTATTCTTGCGGCCGTTAACGCTATGCCTACCCCGTAAGGGATAAAGGCGTGATATGTGTATGTATGTATGTATAATAGATATAAAAAACCAACGATTTGGCCGTTGTGCCGTGTGATGCCGGCTTAGAATAGCACCACCCCACATCCTTCCCGTGGGTGTCGTAAGTAAGAGGCGACTAAGAGACTCGAGAGTATTAGTGTATTACAATTTTTAGGCGACAGGCTGACAACCTGTCACTATAGTGATACACATGTTTTCTGAAACACCCTTGGAAAACAATACTCAAAAATGTCAGACGTGGCGATAGCGACCGTATTTTTACGGCCGTTAAAGTTCTGCCTATCCTGCATGGGATAAAGGCGTGATATATGTATGTATGTATGTACGATTTGGCGAGTTCCCTGAACATCCCTCCATTACGATTTTCACGACATGTTCGTATCATCGGTTCTGCCGCCGAGGGCGTGTAAGGGCCGTGATTTCCCATTTCCCGCGTAATTCACGCGTGTTTCACAGAAGGGCCGCTTCCGTCCCCGATCAGCCCTTTTCACCAGCCCTAATGGAGTCTACGATGGCTTTACACAAGCCCCAATACGTTTGATGGTGCCATCATTTGAGTCAACTATTCATGTCTTTTTTTCATGTGTGTAGAGCTCTAACATATTCGCAAAATATATCTACTTACAATCAAGATCAGCAGTTTTGGTAGGCTAAGGAATAAGGAAATAGAATAGGTAAGGTCAACCGGGGCTATGTCGTCTATGGGGCTAAGGCGTCTTATACAATTCTCGTCCAAATCGCGTATTCAAAAACTACTAGTGCCATCTTTTTTCCATCTTTGGCATTAAAATTTCAAAAAAACACCAACAGATGTCGTGAAAGAGGCCGTATTTTTGAAATAATCCGCCATTTCTAATCTGTCACTTGTTTCGGATACCTAATGGATGACACACGTGATTGTTAATCAGTTTAAATCTCAATTTCTTTAAGAGATTATATGTTTCTTATCTGTAATTGTTATTATTTTTTTATTGTTTTACATGTTGTTTTGTAAAATTTGTAGTTTATGTTTATGCCTTGGGGCTATTGCGTCCGCCTTGACGGGGCGAATGCGTCTGTTGTAACGCAATAGCCCCATTGTCAGGGATTTTCAACCTTTTATTTTAGGATAAATAATTAGTAGTGGTAAATTAGTTATTTCATACGGTTTTTTTTTCTTTTTAATAAAAGTCTTAAGGATATTACGTTTGATTTTTTTTCTCTGTTTGTCATTTAATGATTTTTTTAGGCATTTCATCATGGTTCGGCGTTATAAGCAGTGACTTCAGAATAAGAGTAAAGCGCTGATTGTTTTATTGAAAGAAAAATTACGCCAGACTCTTATTCTCATAAATACATAGTACATAGTTTCAAGTTGTAATTTAATTCCACATTAAAAAATAGACCCATAACAAAATATTTGGCACCCCTGTTATCTTGGACGGGGCGAATGCGTCTACAAGAAACAAGCAAAATTAGACGCCATTGCCCCGAATATTTTCGCTTATCTAACATTTTTAAAATTCGGTATATTAACGGTAGTTTTAAAAATTACCTGTGTTCAAAATTATATTTTGCTACTCCAACTACATAAAACTAGTGAAAGACGCAATCGCCCCAGCTGAGGTTATATCGTCTAAAAACCCCAAGGTCTGTAGAAATGTCATTTACACATAAAAGTTATACAAAATGCCGTAAAATTCTATAGATTTATAAAATTTGGCGAAATTTCCTAACATGTATCGTAAGTCATAGATTTCTACGGCGTATATTATGTTTTCTACAATCAGATAAAAATGATTGTCAAAGTATCGTGACGCATTAGCCCCGGTTGACCTTACCTTGATAGCACTGAAGGTAAGATTTGAGTACCTTGAAATGCCTATCTCCATTGTCTCAGTTTAGTTAAAGGACGAGTAGGTAGGTAAAGCAATTTTTGAAAATAAAATAAATAAGATTACATCACCACCGACCGATGATGAAGAGAGCGGCTAGTAGCGACTGGATGGTAAAAATGGGAGATAGGTACGTTACATAAGGTGTAAAAATATTGGCTGCAAATATTTTAAGGGATGAATGAGCCCTTGAAATTGAACAACTTTTCCCAAGAAACATAGTTCGAAATATGGGAAAATTATTTACTTGTCGGTTGATAATTTAGTATTTATGGAAGGTCCAATTTTTTTTTTATATTTCAACCTATATTTACTTGTTAAAAGTTGCAGCTAATTTTTACACACTTTAAAGCCAAACTAAGCAAATAGTTTCTAAACTGCAATTAAGTAAGTAAGCAAAACGTTATAACATTAGATGCATTCTCAAATAAGTACCTATGTAATACAAATCGCATAGCATTAGCCAGACCCGTAAAACTTTACGAGGCTATCTGAATATTGGATATGCACTTTGTTGCAAACTGCAAATGTGCAACACGTGCATTAGAAACTAAACTATTAAATACGTGCATTACGATTAAATCGGTGGGTATTGGTAGATGAGTTATTGGTAATTGGTGGTATGGGATATTAATATTTTCATAATAAAAATATACAGGGTGTAACAGACGGTGTAACGAAAACTTTGCAGGCCTGATCAAATCATGAAACTAAACAACATTTTCTAATGTAGCTATGTTGGGAGACAAAAAACATTTTTGAATTCCCATACAAAGTCACTCGGCTGATCGGGAATATTGTATGGAACGTCGAAAAAAAATTCACGTTTACCAACATAGCCTCCATAGAAAAAGTTGTTCAGTTTCATGGCCTGAGCCAAATGAGCCACGCCTGCAAAGTTTTCGTTACACCATCTCTTACACACGGTATACTCTTGCTCTACTACCCCCCACTATTTACTTTACTACATTGCTCTAATAAAAAAAGTGTTAATATAACTTTAAGTTTCACTTTACTAGAGTCAACATTCAAAAAACTGGTCAACATTAGGTATACACATTTTGCTTCACACCTTAGAATAAAGTAATAAATTGATTTTATTACTCTTTTAACCAGGATACTAAGGCAAATTAAAATTCAAATTATAAGTTCAGAAGTGATAAAATAAATTGGACGCTGTGCTACTAAATCAAGATAAAACAACATTTGAACAATTGTCAACTTGGACAAACTTACTGTTATTTAACAGAAATCATAAATCATCATGAATAATCATCGGAAAGGCGGATCGCACACTTGACGCACGACGGAGCGCAAAAATATCGCAGCGGTCTGTCAGATTCATACTAGAAACGTCACTCTCCATACTAAAATCACACTCGACGGATGACACTGCGATAGCGCCGCGTCGATTGAGGTTGAGCGGTTTTAGTATAACGATTGACATTTCTAGTATGAATCTGAATCTGACAGACCGCTGCGATATTTTTGCGCTCCCTCGTGCGTCAAGTGTGCGATCCGCCATAAATGTCAAATAAATACTTTTTGGAGATTTGATTTATTTGGGCGGAAATAATCACGATACTTATTTATTTAACTGTTTATTGCACACAAGATAAAACACAGGACAATCACATTTAGACAAAAAACACAACAGGATACAGGTAAGATACTTACCTATTTATCCTGAAATTAATCAAAACTGCTTAATAATAAAAATTGTTAGCCTATATAAAAACACAATTCAATAATATCAATAAACTATACCTACAATTACCAATCTATTTAACCAAGTATCAATTCGCCCGAAGCGATACGCACACATATCACTTTACAACCAATATTTAATTAATAGATGCAAGGCACTAAAGACTTGTTTGTCATTTTTCATGTAAAAGTTGAGCTTCCGCTGCCCACGCATGGACAGACCTGTTGGTTCGCTTATGCAATCTTGTGTCGAAAATACTTAACGTTAGATAGGTACTGGTTTATTAACGACATTTTGTAACCGCTAGTTTTTTTACGTTTGATCATTTGGTTTTTAAAACTTCAAAATTGTTACGTACAAAAAGCTTATAGTAATAAACAATAATTATAAACTTATATGGCAAGATACGGGGTGTAAGAGACGGTGTAACGAAAACTTTGCAGGCGTGATCAGACCATGAAACTAAACAACATATTCTATGGGGGCTGTGTAGAGAAATGTAAAATTTTTTTCGACCTCCCATAATAAATTCCCGATCGGCTGACTGACTTTGTGTGGGAACTCGAAAGATTTTTTTCGTTTCCCATACTAAAAGTTGTTCAGTTTCATTGTCTGATCACGCCTGCAAAGTTTTCATTACACCGCCTCTTACACCCTATTTATAGTCAAAAGTTTCAAACTTTTTAAGAGAAGCTACCTGCGGGTACCTAGATTTTTTCATACAAATACATGTGACCCTCTCCACAAATTTCAAATCTATCATAACAATTTTTGTAAGTCACTAAGGTCCGCGTTTATAAATCGCACTCAACTCTGAGATCGATCTCAGGAATGATTTTGACAAATCTCAGTCAATACGAACAGCATCTGAAAGTCGCACTTAAGATGGAGTCAGAGTTGAGTGAGGTTCATAAATACGGACCTAAATGAATCATCAGGCTCTCGTGTCATCGTATTTTTACCAGAGCCCACCTGAACCTTTCAGTTTCACGGGCTCAGGCGTAGATAGATGGCCTCAGTTTCAGTGGTTATCTATCTACTTTTCGCGGGTCCAGAAACGTAGATAGATAACCAGATAAATTCCGCGGCTGTCCACACCCGTTGGATTTATGTCGCCGGACGCAAAATTGCGACCGAGCTACTTCCAATTCTCTCTCTCTTTTCATGTGGGACACCGAGTCGTCCAACGACCCGATGAACCCTAGTGTCAGAATTTTTATACCGAATTTCTTTTCTACAAGTAGCAGGCTTCTGACATGGTTGTGTGACGACCGCCGTCTAAGTAATCATATACGTAGACAGCAACCGGGACCTACGGCTTAACGTGCCATCCGAAAACGGAACCATCTTATTTACGGACAATCGAGTGGTTCAGCCCGCAATGTCCGAACCAGACTGGGAACAATTCACAAAGTGATAAATATCAACTTTGTGAGTGACTCCGCCGAGAATCGAACCCAGAACCATCTGCCTGGCAGGCAGTCGCACTACCACTGCGCCACACACTAGTTTTGGAATAGCACCACCACATTATTTTCCCTAGTCCACTGTCTTTATGGAGGTAAGTGAATGTTTAACATTTTCCGAAGCTCACCAGACAATGGGCCCCGTCACAAAGGGGATGGATGTGTTGGGGCCCCTCTTATGGGGCCCAGCCGCCGCGCGTCCCACACAAAGGGCCTCGGCGGATCAGCGCCACTCGGGACTCAATAGGCGTCAATAGGCGCATTCACTATCGAGAAGTTAGGAGAAAATTACGTAAGTAGAGGTATGGTAGTGTAGAGCTACGCATAATATGGCAAAATTACGATATGCATACTAGATTAGTATTAATAGTAAGTATTAGTCCTTTTTTACACTTAACGCACGACGCAGCGCTAAAATAAAGTATCCGTAACGCAGCAGTTTATCAGATTTATACTAGAAACGTCAACCGCTGTCAACGCAACTGCGTCAAAATAATGCAGCTGCGTCGATAGTGGTTGAGCGGTTTTAGTTTGGGAATTGACATTTCTATCATGAATTTGACAGACCGCTGAGTTGTTTTATCGCTTACTTGCGTTGTGCGTTAAGTGTGAAAAAGGCCTTATCAGATAAATATTGACTAACTATATTTTAATTATAATGTGATCTACAGTTCACTTTTGAAAACAGCACGTGTAAACACTGCCTAAAGGCACAAGATATGCGGCGACTCTAAAAATGTGATAGTTTAAGTAGGTAGGTAATGTGCAAAGTCAGAAGTTACACTGGTAGGTATTAATGTACACTTGTAGTACACTGGTAGGTACTATCTCTATCTCTACCAACTCTCTGTACTATCTCTACCAACGGAATTTTAAATGTTGTTGGATGAAACCGCAGTCGATAAACTAGCACATAAAAGCACACCGCTGCGCTCAATCCGGCAATTAACAGAATAGCATTCTGAAATATTGAAGGGTCGCCATAAAAATGCCGACATAACCTCACACGGCAACACTCAGCGGCGTGGTGTGGCCGGCCGGCCGCACGTCGAATACTGCGGCTGGTCTGGGTCCAGTAAAAAAATACCAAAACCACGTACCTACCTACTATTATTCATGAAAACTGCCGACATAACCTCACATTACAACACTCTGCGGCGCTGTGGAATACTACGGCTGAACTGGGTCTATTGAAAATACCACAAAAGTTACGTACCTACTTTATGTTACCGGCAAAAATGGCATACTGTGCACGCCCACACCGCGCATGAAGATGAAGAATGCGGTGTATGCCGCAGTTTCGCCCCTTTTGCTTCGGCCACCGCAGATATACCAACTTCGACAAAAACACGTGATCAGTCGTAATCATTGGTGGAAATGTGTTTTTACGAAGAAGCCGAGTAAGACAATATTGTAATGTCTCAAGGTAAAGTCGGCGGTCACTGAACCAAATTTTAAAAAAGATCATGTCGATGGTGGATTAAGCGAATTTGTAGGATAGTCATGGATAGTCCAATTAATTAAGGTATCGTGTGATACAAGCATCGGTGAAACGGTCCACGGTCGGTCATCGGTTATTTTATTTTATCTTTTTATTTGTGCCAGATTTTAAAATGTGGACTGTAGTCTAGCAGAAGTGTTGCAGTTCACAGACTAGTCTCATGCCCTGGGAGTCCCAGTCAATATCGTTTTACGATTGAGCGAAATTACCTCACGCATTTACGTATATATTACACGATAAGTTTTACGTCCGTCTTCCATGCGCCTTGACTGGCCAGCCGCTGAGATGTTTTCGAATACTTACAAATGCGTTCGTCGTTTGTTCTGTTTATGTGTGATTCGCGCCTTTTTGTCTATCGTGCCATAGACTTCCTTAGGCACGGTGGTAGCCACAGACCAGAGATGTCATGAGCGCTCAGCTGCAGATGTCATTTTTTCTCTGCGAACGATGGACTTTCCCGAATACGCTAAACTCTATCAGGTCTAACTGAACAACTTTCCCCGTGAACCGAATCTCAAAAAAATTAAACCTCCCGTACAGAACATTTAGCCGACAGAACAATTTTGTATGGAAGTTAATTTTTATTTTATGTTCCCTTGAAAAAGTTGTTTAGTTTAACCTACATAGTTTAGCGAACACGGGAAAGGCCATCGTTAGGTACCACTTTTATGAAATGAAATACTTTTAAATCCTTGATGGATAAATCAAAGGACAGATTTAGAAACGATCTAAAAATACTTAAGTCCTACTTAGGTCTATAAATCATATCCAAGTTCGGAACATCGGCAAATCAATTTACCAAACGAAGGTAGATAACTCTCAGCTTTTAGCGTCCTACGCTACCAATAATTCTTTTCACATTTTTCCCAGAGCACTTACTTAATAGTCGGCAAATCCTCGTTTGATCTGTGAAGAGCCATTGATAAGTCCAAATTGCGTTTACGGAATCAGGATATGCGGGCGACGACCACTTCATTTCCTTCCCTTGAACGTCAATAGGGACTTTCTCTTGGGATCAATGAAGTAACTATCTGTGGGTTAAAAAAGTCATCGACTTTTAGACCTATTAATGTTCGAAATTTTTTCAATCGCTTTTTCTATTTTACTGTCCCATTACTTACAACTTTGCCGTTGTTTTTGCGGCCCGACCTACAACTTATTTTTCTTATAGAGTTATGTATGCTATACCTATACAAACTAAATAGTAGGTAGGATGTGATTTTTACATAAGGTAGTATTCAATCCATGGAATCTGTGTTGAAGAATAAATACTTCATTTATATATCAATATCATAAAGGAAAGCTTAAGACAAAGCCCGTTGATCAGTTCAACGCATCAAAAGCAATGTACAATATGCAGGGTTTCATAGAACCCGCAACTAAGCCGATTACTGCCTACATGCATGGCAGTGGCAAGTAGAGTTAACTGAACAATTCATAATCCTTAATCAGTACGAGTGTGTGGAAATCGTAGAAATGGTGAGGAACCATAATAGTTGGAAAAGAGAATCCACAAAGGTCTGATTTCATTATGAAACTGGCTGATGTCAGAAAAATACAAAAAAAATAAAAACTGTCAAGCGCGTCCTATAAATACTTCTTGTATATTAAGTTTAACGAATAAGGTGTATATAAAGTGTCTTTGTATATATTTAAATTTCCATGACATATGTATTTGATTTCATTTTCTTTGTATTTCCTCACTGGACATTGGCAGAAATGTCCCCTGCAACTAGGGTTGAATTGCCTTACACAAAAAAAACTGTGACATTTGTTTTTCCATTGCAAATGGCTTTTACACCTATTTTCTAGAGCAGTTTTGGCCAGTACTAATAAGATTTTTGCGTTAAACCTTTTTACTGAAAACTATGTCAGAATATTACCTAATGTGAACAAACTGGCTGCTGCCATTAATTTAGAGGATAAAACGTCATACTTTACTTATCAATCGCAAATGGTTTTCGAGACAACTTTTTGACCATTCCGGCCCATATTGAATAGTTTTTTAAATAAAATCTTTTTACTCGCGCCTCTTTTACGCTACGTTAGATTGGAAACTCACGTTGACAAGAGATTTTTTATGTATGAGATCGGAACGGAAGACCGTGTTGCTCGAAGCAAAAGATAGGTTATCAAAAGTACCTACCTATTATGTGGATACAAATTTTGTGTAAACCAATAATCCTATTAAAGCAATGATGGATATCAAGCTAGCAAAACAAATTCATTAGCGATCAATCTAAACATAGAGCCAGTTGCACAAACACTAATTAATCGCCAACATGTAATTATCCTGCAGGTACCTTCGTGTGTGATAGACACGATTCTGAGTGATACTAAATTCGATTGTATAAACTTCCTTATAAATTCAAGTTTAACTAAACACATTGGACTCTCGTAATACCTACTTGTATGTTAAAAATATTTTTTTAACAAAAACAATCGGTCAACTGTAATACCTGGGAAGGGTGCGTACATTATGCGTAAAAAAATGATCGAAAAAGCAAATTTTGTACTAATCATTTTATTTGAACATTTTTGACGCGTATTCCTAGAAAGGCGGAAGTTTTAAAAAGTTAGTCTTTATTCACGATTTTGATTGTAGTACGTATCAATCAAAGATTGGTTTTCACGTGCCTATCGCGTGTCTGCCTGTTTTTAACTCTTGAAGAACATGTAGGTATCTAATTATATTTGTATTATAAACTTACGGCGTAAGTAAATAAATGGCACTTAGAATCGTGTCCCTGGTATTGTATACATAACATCACATCAGCCGCCGCACACACTGCCAAATCCGATTATAACTTGGCTGTGACTGAACTATCCATATAAATTTGATATTAGGCTTGATTCTATGTCACCGTCTAGTATAAATTTTATGCTGGTGATAGTTTTAAGCCATTGCATGCAGGGGATGAAGGTTTAAAGAGGCTACTGAGGGATTACACAAAAATTACGTATTTTAATTTTTGATGTTTATTTCTAATTCTATTTCTAAATTCTATTTTTAAATTTAATACTAATTTCAATTCAATAATTTTAAATATGGATTCTTTGTCCGAAATAAATTGTTTTTATTTTTTTATTTCATTTTATTTATTTATTTTATTTATTACCCTGACCTAAGATCAGTCCTGGAGAACAACTCCACACTGAACCCGTCAGGCATCGACAGAGGTCTATCATGCGGCAGACTTCTGCAGCCGACCTGGCTCCGCAAGTATCGACTCGTCGTTCCTGTGGCGTCAGCCAGGGTGGCGCAGGTCCAGAGCAACCCTGCGTTTTCCATAATTGCGTCCCAGGAAACGCAGTGTCTGTGCTCTTGCCTCAGACACTGATTAGATCGTCTTAGACGTATGAAGCCAATGATGATGAATGCAAGTAATTTATACATAGAGATTTGCAAATAATTTATACTTTTAGACGGAGTTACCGTCAGAATCGCGACTATTACATGAATGACCAACTTGGTCAGCATTTACTAGTTATAGCTGTGTGGAGCTTAGAATAACATTACCCCATTTCTAGCCACGGACGGGTGTCGTACTAGATAAGCGATAGATATGCAGGGAATGGGCAGCAGCGTTCCTTGTGAATGCAACATCTTTTTTTTTTTTTTCGTGTGGGATACCAAGTCGTTCAACGACCCGATGAACCCTAGTGTCAGAATTTTTCAACCACCTTCTACAAGTAGCAGGCTTCTGACATGGTTGTGTAACGACCGCCGTCTAAGTGATCATAGACAGCAACCGGGACCTACGGCTTAACGTGCTATCCGAAACACGGAACCATCTTACTTACGGACAATCGGGTGGTTCAGCCCGCAATGTCCTAACCAGACTGGGAACAAATTCACAAAGTGATAAATATCAACTTTGTGAGTGACCCACCGAGAATCGAACCCGGGACCGTCTGCGTCAAAGGCAGTCGCACTACCACTGCGCCACATCGGTCGTCAACTACCACTGTGCAACATCTTGCACTGCAGTCACTATCCAGAAAATGCAATTTTGTTGAGAGTGTTGTGGATGGTGGTGCTATTAAAAAGCCTAAACACATTTTCAGCACCTGAATACTTGTTATACAGGGTGTAAGAGACGGTGTGACGAAAACTTTGCAGGCGTGATCAGAACATGAACCTGAACAACTTTTTCTATGGGGGCTATCGACCTTCATACAAAATCCGCGATCAGCTGACTGACTTTGTATGGAAACTTGAAAAAAAAAATGTGGCGCAGTGGTAGTGCGACTGCCTTAGACGCAGAAGGTTCCGAGTTCGATTCTCGGTAGATCACTCACAAAGTATTTATGACTTTGTGAATTTGTTCCCAGTCTGATTAGGACATTGCGGGCTGAACCACCCGGATTGTCCGTAAGTAAGATGGTTCCGTGTTTCGGATGGCACGTTAAGCCGTAGGTCCCGGTTGCTGTCTATGATCACTTAGACGGCGGTCGTTACACAACCATGTCAGAAGCCTGCTACTTGTAGAAGGCGGTTGAAAAACTTTTTTTTTTTTTTTTTTAAATATTTATTTAACTATAAACACAGTTTTTCTTAAATTCTAAAACATCGCCAAACTGCTGGGCAGTTTGTTGGCGATATAACGCACTCTTCCTTCTTACTACTATATGTACTACTTATCGTCTAAATTATACAATATTAGTGTTAAATTACAAAATGGATACTTATGGACTCTTATCTAAAAGGAACATTTTTAACTTTTTCTTCACTAAATATTTACTAAGTTTATCCTCGCTTCTTAACCAATTTACATCATTAAAGATCTTAGGAACTAAGTATTTGGAACATCTTTTACCATAATAATTATTTGTTTTAGCCTGCACCAACTTACCCTGTCGTACTCTCTTCGTCATATACCTATTTTTGAGCCGCACTTTATAGGTAGCACTGTAGTAATTTTCGACAGCTATCATGTATGTGCTTTTAGTATCTACTGGCATTACTTTGCAATGGCGAAAAAGTTCATTATACGCTGATTCCTTGCACTTTTGTTTTACTTTTTTGGACACCAAATGCTTTAATAATCTTATTTGTAAGTTTTTTATTTGTTTGAGATATGTAGCAAAAGTGCGGCCGTACACACTTAGACCATAACTGACTAGCGAGTCTGCCAGTGCAAAGTAGACCAAATACAAGGTCTTTCTATTAAGAACAAATTTTAAATGATAAAACCTACCCAGTATTCTATTTAGTTTAAGACATACCTCATTAACATGTATCCTCCAACTAAAATTGCGCTCGACAACAAGGCCTAGGTATTTAAAATCTTCAACATATTCTAACTTAGTGCAGGTACATATGTTTTTATTATTGTGTAGGCATTCATAATTATGCCCTACAATACTCAATGCATCGGAAGTAACTTTTTTAGCCTGAGCGTTATACGGTGAGTGTATATGCACGCATTTAGTTTTTGCCATGTTTATGATAATACCGTTATCATGCGCCCACTTAGTGACATTTTCCAGGTCGTACTGAATATTTGTTTGTATTTCTGAGATATTTTTTGAGGCATAGCATAAACACATGTCGTCAGCATACATTACCACATGACATTTTTTTATGACATTTATAACACTATTGACATGCATAATATAGCCTAACGGACCGAAAACCGAGCCGGTTGGAACGCCGAGCGTGACCGCGGTCTCCTCGCCTACGACCCCATCTACCGAAACCCGCAATGTCCTGTTGGATAAATAACTTCTGAAGAAGTCATTGGTGGGACCCCTAATGCCACACTCGTGCATAGCTTTCAGTAACAACTCATGGTCAAGGGTGTCGAATGCTTTTTTATAGTCTATAAACAGTGCAACCACCTGCTTACCACCATCGAGACATTCATTGATAAAATCTGAAAACTGTGTAAGCGCCGTACTGGTACTTCTATTTTTTCTGAAACCATGCTGTGAATTTGATATAATATTATAATGCTCCAAAAAATTACTAATCTGTCCAACTATTATTTTTTCTATTATTTTGTCTACAACGGGTAAAATAGCTATTGGCCTATAATTGCGGTAATCTAGTTGGTTGCCCTGCTTAAATATAGGTCTTATAATGGATTTTTTTAAAACCTCTGGGTACACACCTTGTCTCATACATAAATTTATAAAATACGCTAAAACTGGACATATTTTCTCCTTAATATATTTAACATCCTGTATCCTAATTCCATCTATGCCTGGCGCTTTTCTAGACTGTAGATTATTTATGGTCTTTTCTACATCAAGAGCACTAACCTTTTTAAATCTAAAAGATTTATCACTTTCTATAGTATAACTAGACCTATCTAAAAATTGTAAACTACAAATATGTTTAATATCTAAGACTTCTTTGGTAAATGTATGTGCAAAGTTAGAACAAATGCTAGAAATACTTTCATTTCTTCCTAAGTACTTTTTTATGACACTATCTATGTTAGGTTTATTTTTACCTAACCACGTATTTATTAGTGCCCATATTTTTCTAGAATCTCCGTTACAGCTAGTTAACAACATTCTTCGATACTTATTTTTAGCGGCATTAATGACTTTATTCACTTTATTTCGGTATTTCGTATATTCCAAGCGTTTATTCATATTTTTAGGTGACGCTTTCCAAGACCTAAAAAGTACATCTCTTTTCTGAATCATACCTATTATTTTTATATCAATCCATGGTTGATTATCTCGCTTACCTATACTAGTCACCGATATTTTACACTCTTCATAAATGCTGCTAAATGTACAGTACAGTGATTGATAAAGTAGAAGAGGGCACGTTATCAACAAGAAAGCACTCCAGTCAATCAAATTAAGTTTTTTCTTTACTAACCTGTCGCAAATAACTTGTTTTTGTTTGTTTACGCTTGAGTTTGGCGTACCAGAGTCGCCGCCAGCCGAGAGCGTGATCCCCACCATATGATGGTCCGATAGGTTGCACTCCACCACATAGGCCTTAGATACAATGCTCCGTCCCGCTCGCACCCATACGTGATCAATGCACGATCTACGAAGCTGTCCGTCCACAATCTCCTCCCGCGTGACTTCCGTGGTGGGTATAGCGCTGCATAGGCCGCGCTCACACAGGGTGTTTCTATATTGTGTTGAATCGTTGGAAAAATTCTTGTTCAAGAGATCAAAATTCGTGTCACCAATAATTATAACATCTTCTTTCTTGGGAATAATATTCTGTAGTAGGCTGTCTAGTTCTTCCGTAAATATCTTTTTACTTCTTTCGGGTGGCTTGTACACTGCAACTATATGTAGGCACCCATTAGCAAACGTAACTTTTGCGTGAATCTGTTCAGCGACCGATGAAACTATGATTTCCGATGTTAAATTCAAGGTTTCTTTTGCATAAATGATAACTCCTCCTCCTTTTCTTTTTTCTCTCGTATTAGCGTGCATGGCATAGTTTTTCAAGTTGTAAAGGCTTAGTTCATCCTCCTTAATGTTAATCTCTGATAAAATTATAATGTCCATTTTATATTTAGCTTGTTCGAGTAAAATTAGTAGCTCATTAAAATGTTTTCGTATTGACCTTATATTTAGATAAACAATATGTAGTCCATCATTTGCTATTTCTTCGCTCCACACATTAATATTTTTATATCGAGTATACTCCAAATCATCTGATATATCATAAGTTGGATGGAACATTTTTAACCGAAAAGATAATCGCCTAGTGTGTGCGCGCGGCGGCAGTGCCTGCCTACTCGCTGCGGCTTAGAAGGAATTTTATATCGTCTTGCGAGCGAATCTTATAGATTTTCTTTTCAATGTCATCTTTTTTGACTAGAATGTTATAGTCCTGCACCCAAATATATTTAAAAGAGGGTTTTAGTTGGTTCTTAGCCTCCCAAAGTAAAAGCCTCTTGTATCTTGGTAGATCTTCATTAATATAAATGCGTTTGGTGCTATCACTATTGTAAAGCTGGCCATTCGTAATAGTTGTTTTGCGTTTTGCGATCCAGTTATTACGCGCATGCCTGCTCCGCATAGTAACAATCACCGGTTGCGGTTTATCTTTCTCCTCTTTTTCTCTTCCTACCCTCACGGCCTCGCTGATGTCCTCCGGGTCGAGACTTAGTTTTTCGGCCAAGTTTTTGACGATGTTGATAGTTTCTTCATTATCACATTTTTCCATACCAAAAATTTCCACATTATTCTCTTTTTCTCTTTGTTCTAGCATTTGTACTCTTTCTTCCAAAGCTTTATTGCACTTTTCAAGGTAAACATTTTTTTGCTCCAACGAAGTAAGCTTTTTTTCTGTCTTTTGCTTGAACTCCATCATTTCCTGGTACTGAGCTGCATAGTATGCAATATCATTCTTCATCTCATCCAAGGTTTTCTCCATTTTATGCACAATTTCCAGTTTCTTATTTACCTCCGACAGTATGCGCTGTGCCGAAGTATCATTAGGGTCTGTTTCAATCTGTTGTGGACCTGGTGACTGTTTTCCACTTTCCTGGCATTTATCGCAGATCCCCAGCCGTTCAAATTTCTTCAAATTTTGTACACATTTTTTATGCCAAACTGTTTCACATCCTTCTTTAGTGCACTTCAAATTATCATTTTTAGCAGCTGAGACGAATTGTTTACACTTATGGCATTGTGCCATTTTGAACCGTACGAAAAATAGACACGCTCAATAAGAATTAATAAGTAAGTAGTCTTCACGTCCGTACGCAGAGTGCCCGCGCGCAAGACTCTCAAGACAAGACTCTCAAGACTCGCAAGACAACTCTGACACTAGGGTTCATCAGGTCGTTGGACGACTCGGTGTCCCACACGAAAAAAGAGAGAAGAGACCGTCTCTTACACCCTGTATTAAACCGCTTACTCAATCCATAAATACAGTTTCACTCGTTGATTTTCATGAATAAGTTAAAGTTCTAAAATATTGCAGCCCAAAAAGCTTATTAAAGTAATCGTTCTTCTGCAACGTAGGAGCTTAGCAAGTTTAAAATTAGCTTGGCTTCTGATTTTACCGTCTTCCATGCAGGTAGAAAGGTACCTACAAAGTTTTAGCAACCTAAGTAAGTTACTACACTCTTTTTATACCCTCGCAATATGGATTGGTATGCTAGCAAGTCCTAAACCCAGAAAAATGGTGAAAATTTTATTAAGTTTACGTGGGAAAACATCGCAGCGTTTTTGAACCCGCTGCTCATCGTTTTCGGTCTAAGAATAATAAGAATAAACTGAAAATCCGGAAATAAGACGTTACACATACATGTATTACACATACGAACCTTTCTCTTGAATCACGCTATCTATTTAAAAACCGCATCATAATCCGTTGCGTGATAATGTACTAAACGAGAACATTCATTCATACAGATTACAGTAAGTGGTGCTACGTGCTACGCTCCTCTACGGCGCTACGACTTTGCTACGCGACACAAGTTTTCAACAATGGCTGCTAGTTTGCAGATGAGATGTTAATGCCTGTAAGTACTTAAACTCCTATCTGCTGCTGCTAATTGCCTAGAAAAGTTGTTCCACGATTAATTCTACGAAGCGGTAACTTTACTTTAAAGTGCGTCTTCACGTGCGCGGTGCAGAAAGCCCCTTGCGTCTAAACTTCTAAAGTAATGTTAATGTTTTTGCTCAGTTGAATAACCACCATTAAGTTCTTCTTTAAAAAAGATATTTAAAAAATCATATTCAGGAAAGACATATACACCGTGTTTCGGAGGAAATGTTTCAATTATTGGACACGTTAGAACATCGTATCGTACTGAAAATCAGAAAAAAAACGACCTACAATACAAGATGAAGCGGCTTTTGTGAATCTTGTACGGTAGAACGAATTTTATTTTTTCGTTTTCCATCAGGCGCCATAATGAAAATTGACTAATTGAATGCATTTCCTCCGAAACACTGTGTATTGTAATGTAAGTATATAGGTACGGGCGTCTTTGTTGCAGTTTCAACTCTAAATTTGGGTTAAAGAGATATAGCCATACATTACTCAAGCAATAGTAGAAATCCTATGCGGCCCTCTATATGTACGATTGGACAGGACAGTCCCGTTTGGCAGCAGGCAGGCGGCAGCCCCCATGCCGCTCACGGCTCGCTAATCTGTAAACAAACGTGACGTTTCTAGAACAGAGACAGCTCCAGGATTATACTGTTCCCTTGATCCTGTACGAGAGATAGGGGAATTTAAACGTCGAAGTAGGTACGAGTACCTGTGCAAAAAGTTTGGTATAGTTACTGGGTTATTTTTTAGTCAGTACGCATACTTTGTAGGGCATTTCTACTCCTGATTGTGAACAACTTTTACTATGGGGCCACCTGCGAAATCACAAAAAAATAATTGGGTATTCCATAGATTCCATACATTTTTGCCGGGTAGGTATGAGAGTTTTCTATGGAACACCCAATTATTTTTCTTGCGATTTTACAGGTGGCGCCGTAGTAAAAGTTGTTCAGAATCATAAGTAGAAAAACCCTACAAAGTGTGTGTACTGACTAAATAATAACCCAATAAGTACTACTTTACTAGTGACGCTTCTTTCATCTGAGCTACCGCGGCTCAATCGTTGCCTGCGAAATTATAATCCACAACAAGTGTATCTTGGCCAATAACGATTGGCATGGCTCCATCTATTGGTATAGTTTTGCAACTAATTCCCAGTGACTAACAGCTAACGTGGTGATTTCAAAGAGCTGGAGATTTCGGATATTTCAAGAGACTTGGGGCTACGGTTCTGTAGGCTCTTACTTCCTAGAATAGAACAAGGTTCAAATTAACGAACGATTTATGAAAGTTGAAGGGTTATCTCCGCAACTCTGAGAATTTCCATCGAGGCCCCCAGGCCCCCACTAAGCGAATTTTCCTTTCATTAGATGAGTTAACGAAGTGGAAATATGGACCTCAAAGCGTCTCGCCCTTTGTTACTACTTGCAAATGTTGTAGCTACTTATACAGGTTGTCTCTCTATAAATGGTCCAAAGAAAAATTTGATTCTGGACATCCTTAGCTACTATTCTAACCTTCATTCTAACGACATATTTATCGGCAACATTTGCTCTTCAAGTTCTTGCAGGCGTTGGAAATATCGATGATTATGTCCATGACTTCGATATTTCGAAAGTTTCAAGTTTTCGAGACTATTTATTTCCAGCTTACACTTTCCAAATGCTCAGAGTTAAATCTACTTAGAAGTTTTTAACTTAAGATTTATAAGTTAGGCTATTATTAATTCTTTGACGGGAAATACAAAGTCATGTGAAGCGGCGCCATACACGTAGTAGGTACGCCTTCAATCATTCTGGTGGTTTGTTTACTTGGAAACCCACCAAAAATCTCCTACAACTGCAATAAATTTGTGTTGTCGGAAAATGCAAGCGTTTAGTACCTATAGATAGGTACGTTAGAAATTTACCCACCCACTTGTCTAATTAAATTCTCGTTATTGTTACATTTGCTATTAATCAGACCAGACTTCCTGAAATGTTTCCCAGACCCCAGTGTTCGCGTTCTGTCGCAGTCGAGCACTAAACTTGATTAAGGGGAACGTTACAAGCTGTCGTCGACAAACTACTTATCTAAATTAAATCTCTTGATCCTGTTCCAGCAGCGGGAGACTGTTTCCTTACTTCACTTTATTTCTTCGTTCCCACGATATCAAGTTTACGATACGAAATGGTTTTGGCCACCAAGTTTGCACGCGCTCATAGCTATGAATAAAGCTAAACAACGAAATAACTAATTCAACAACTTTATTCAGCATCATAAATAATATTAATAATTAAATTACAAATTTTTATAATAGCACGATACATTATTGTACAATTTTACATTTTGCGTTGTGCAGATAAAAAGTCCAAGCGCGCGATCTATTTCGGCGCTAGCTGCCAAGTGTCAGTAAATATGGCATTCTAGAAGCAACATTTTTATTCAGATCAATCAAGTATTGTACACCTTAGTCACGAGACCGGCAGCGATCGTAGTGCCAGCGACGCGCAACATGACGCGACCCAACTCCTTTACATCTTTATAACACTCTATACAAATAGGTCTACACACTTCTATTTCCACAACAGCTATTGAGTTATTTCCTAAACAACGCGGATGCTTCTTTATCAACTCTCCTGTGCTCTTATTTAACAAAGACTTCAATTTTACTATATTAGCAGATTCCACCAAGGACTGGTGATGAATCAGAACAGGGAATCCCTTTGTGATGGGAACCTTTACATTAAATACAACAAGTCTAGCTTCAAATCTTGTAGTGACAGGCACTTGATTAACAGGATCACTAAGTATGTTTCCCACAGATACATTCTGAATATCAATACCTGACAATGTCACACTGACCTGATCTCCAGCAAAAGCTACATTACATGGCATGTCATTAATGCTTATGTTCCTTACTTCTGCCATTTCTTTCATGGGACAAACTAGAATCTTATCACCCTTGTTCAAAGTGCCAGTTTCAATTCTACCTGCCACACAGAAACCCGAGCCAGTACCCTTGTAAACATCATTTATTGACATTCTTAAAGGTTGAGCTACAGGCCTTACTGGAACTTTGAAGTTATCAATAACTTCAAGGAGGCAGGGTCCGCTGTACCATTTTAACAATTCAGCTTCTGATGGAGGCTTAACTAAGTTCTCTCCAGTTAGACCAGAGCAAGGCACATAAGTTACATCTGAATCTTTAAATCCTGCTTGTTTCAAAAAAGCTTTTAGCTTCTTTACAATCTCATTGAACCTTTCCTGGGACCAGTTGTTTGTATCCAGTTTATTGACAGCAACTGCAAGCTGGTTGACTCCTAAGGATCTAATGAGTAGAGCATGTTCTCGTGTCTGCCCACCAAAATCAAATCCGGACTCAAATTCTCCTCTTGTTGCATCTACAACCAGTAATGCAACATCAGCTTGTCCTGCACCAGTAATCATGTTTGGAACAAAGTCTGCATGTCCTGGGGTATCTAAAATAATTACTTTCTTAGTTTTTGTCTCAAATTGTGCTCGTCCAACATCCATTGTGATTCCTCTATGTCTCTCTTCACCAGTTTCATCGAGGACCCAAGCATACATGAAGCTTTGCTTCCCAATCTTCTTGCTTTCTTGCTCATATTTGTGTAAGGTTCTTTGACTAACTTCACCTAGATCACAGAGCATACGGCCCATTAGAGTAGATTTTCCAGCATCTACATGGCCCACAACTACTATGTATAGATGGTCTTTTTCAGAACCTCTAACATTATTGTACTGTACATTAGGGTCAATTTTGTTTTCTTTTGCTCTCACAGAAGGTTTGTTTTCTTCACTTTGTTCAGGCTTAGGTGAAGATATCCTCTCAACCGCAGGAGAAAGTTCTCTAGGTGTTTGTGAGCGGCTTTTAGAACCACCATCCTCTTGAATCTTAAAACCTTTAACAGCTCCAGTGCCCTTAACATCTAATGTTGTTGCTATAACCTTAGGAGTATCATTAACTTCTGTGCTTATAGTTATTAGTTTTGGTGTATCTGTTTTATTAGTTGATATGATTGGAGCTTTGGTAACATCCTTGTTTACCAAAGCTGTTGGTTTTGTAGGAGCTGTCTTAGGTTTCTCGGCTAAAGTTGGTGGCTTTACAGGCGCCGTCTTAGGTTTCTCGGCCTGTTTAGCTTCACTTTTGTTCAATACTTCATGAAGTACTTTCTCATGGTCAAAATTGTTGTCTAACACAGATTGGATAAGAATGTTTTCTGATATTGTGTCACCTAAGATGTCTCGCAGCTGGTCGAGGCAGGACACGAGCCGGGCCTCCTCCACCTCGGGCAGGTTGAGGCTGCGGATGTCGAGGGACTCGCGGCGCTCGAGGCTCGGCCGGGACGCCTCAGCGACCTCTTCTTCCCCCTCCTCCTGTATATCATTGTCGGTTTCCAGAAAATGGGCTATCGGCTGATGGTTCCTAGTCCTGTCGAATATAAACTGTTCCATATCACTCGGAGATATGTTGTCTTCGTCCACAGAACGGCCGTATTCGTCGAACTCATAGTCGTCCTCCGAATAAAGCCGGTTCCGCACATTACGGTGGCGTGCCATTTTGGTACAACGCACTGAATTTATTTGCGACTCGAGAACATACTGTGGAAGTCAATTTGAAACAAAATATCACGAAAATGTAATGCACGTTTCGCCAGATGCACTTTGACATTGACAACTGTTGTGATGTGATGTGATGTGATTATCACTTTTGGCTACGTTCCATGCCACCAACTTTCGCTTTTATGAAGAAAACATACAATAATTAATAAATTATTATGGTGATACCTTTATGTTCCTCAAATTGATTTAATACTCAAATAGACCATGATTCAATATATAAACTTTAAAATTAAATCCAATATTTAAATTTAATATTATTTACGAACGCATCGTATTTATTTTTGACACATCGCCAATTTTCGTTCAGAAATTAGACCCGCTTTTTTTCTGCAGTTCTAAGCATTGGTGAACGACAAAAAGAACCATGAAAGAACCAAATTTTATATAGCGTTGTCTCACTTATTTATAATGACACCGACGCAAATCAAGCAACAGAAGCAGAAAAATCAGCTGTCATCCTTGCTTTTGTGTCGTGATCGTGAAATATTTTACGCCTACTTTTCTTTTTATTTAGAAAACAACGCAGTGTTGATATAGCTACAATTGCTGTTTGGGATAGATCCGCTGTTTCCATTACTTGTTCAAAAAAGCATAAGTAGATTTATGATTACAAAAGTATAAGTTATCAACGCGATTGCAAAACGTTATAACTTGATAATTTAGCCCCTTGACCCACGACTTTTATCAATATGAAGAAGAAGGTACGTAACTACGTCGATATTTCAATTATTAACAACAGAGACCACAAATTCCAGAAGTACGAAATGATACATTTTGCTGAATATAATAAATACTTTGTCATGGTTGTTGCAGGTACTGTTGATGGGCAAAAGTGGGTCTGGCAAGACCAGTATGAGGTCTATAATATTCGCCAACTACATAGCCAGGGACACCAGGCGATTAGGAGCCACAAGTAAGATAACAAGCATAACTTGACTTCATGTCTGTTGCTTCGACTATCTTTATTACTTGAGTCTGGCAGCCTAGACAACCCAGTAAAACATTTCAATACTGGCTGACCATCAAGCTAAGATAGTCCAATGACATAGAAATTGTTCCATTTCATTGGAATGTCTCAGGCATAGGCCTTATATTAAATACTTCTGGTCTGTATTTTCACTTGCTGCTTTTTCTTCTTCTATAGTGTGGGACACTGAATCAATGAATGTACAGAGAAACCTTGGTGTCAGTTTTTCTATTTCTATGACAATAATTTATCCTAATAAAGTAAAAAAATCAAATCTATGGGTTGTAATAAAGTTCTAGTAGTAAAAGAATTATCACAAGTTTTACTATTTGATTTCAAACTCAATTTCATATTTTGTAAGAGAAATATGCACACAAACAAATCAAGTATGAGCAATGAATGCAATAAAATACCTTTGCATCTTAATTTATTGCATCTTAACAGCTTACAATGTATAATATCAACCATTGAATGGCTTTTATTGTGTGTGTGAGTTATGAGCAGTGATACATAGACATGGTCCTAAGTATCACTTTTAGTTGTTGTTGACAATAATAAATCCTTATAGATGAGAAACCCGTATCATCTACTCATAGTTTGATTTGAGGACTGATTGCAGATATCAGAATAGAGAAAAAAGATGAGAGGGCTTTAAAGTGGAGTGAAGTGCTTTAAGGTCTAATTATGTATAATGCTATAAAAGTATAACACATCATCTAACTCAACTCATAAGCAAATGTATTATGACCTGACCTTTGTATGTGTCTAAACAATAAAAAAATTCTTTATTTCAGTTGACGTAGAGCACTCACATGTAAGATTCCTCGGCAACCTAGTTCTGAACCTATGGGACTGCGGAGGGCAGGAGGCCTTCATGGAGAACTACTTTGCCTCACAGAGGGACAACATCTTCCGAAATGTGGAGGTGCTCATTTACGTCTTTGATGTAGAAAGCAGAGAGTTAGAGAAGGATTACCACTACTACCAGTCTTGCTTAGAAGCCATTTTGCAGGTCAGTATTGAAGTTGATAACAGTGTAAGTAAACAAGAACATGACAGGCATGATATTGATAACAAGCAGTGGCTTTGAAAAAGTAAACAAGGAGTGACCATTTGTAAGTGATTTGTGGGCTTCTGTATGGTACTGAAATAAGACAAGTTTTGGAATCTAAAAGAGTGCTTCTATCATACTGACTTTTTAACAAAACACACTTTAAACACTTTTTACAGACATCCAAATATCTCGTTAATTAAATTCCTAAAAGTGGACCCTATACACATGAAAGCTTTTAATTTAGCAAAATTCTTTTTCGTTTTTTTTTTTCGTGTCCAATGTCCTGAAGATAATGACACTAGGGTCAGAATTTTTCAACCGTCTGCTACAACTAGCAGACTTCTGATATGTTTGTGTAACGACCGCCGTCTAAGTGATCATAGACAGCAACCGTTTTTCGTATTAAGTCAGCATGCAATCCATCTTCTTACCATAAGCAGAATTTTTTAAGTCTTACCATTATTAGACTGCCTTTAATTTGGTGCAGTTTATTACGAAAATTGCAACTTGTTTTCACTCACACAGAACTCTCCGGAGGCGCGGATATTCTGCCTGGTGCACAAGATGGACCTGGCGCCGGAGGAGCAGCGCGAGGACATCTTCAGGTCGCGTGTGGAGGACCTCAAGGGGCTCTCCAAGCCGCTCGACTGTACCTGCTTCCGGACCAGTATATGGGACGAAACACTGTATAAGTGAGTGATGCTTGGGTTACTTACAAATGCCGCCGCCTTACACATAATTGCAAAGTCTCATTGCATCCTATTTTTTTTATTACATTAGGAGTTCATGTGATTCAACTTCCTAATTATGTGTGGCTGCCCTCACCCACGCGTGTAGCGGTTTTCATGTTACTATTATTGCCTCCAACTCAGTGACTAGGAATCTGCGTAACATTTTATTACTATTGGTTGAATTGGGGCTGGTCCTCAGAAGACCATCAGCCACCGAGACCAGTGCAGATCTATTGTGGCTCTGCATAACATTACGGCGCAGGTTTCTTGAGCTAGGCTAACTGCTACTTGAGGTCTTGCAGATTTTCAATCAGTCTAGTTTAGATCTTCTCTTGACTTGAGTTCAATAGCCATTTTCACCTCTACCTACACGATTTCAGAAGAAAGTAATTGTAATAATTTGTTAATATTAATAATAGTATGTTAATGTTAGTAATATACATTTGTAATTTTCCTTTGTCTATTTACAGGGCGTGGTCCAGCATAGTGTATAAATTAATACCTAATGTTAAGGCGCTAGAATCCTCACTCAAACAGTTCGCACAAATAGTTGACGCTGATGAGGTAAGCCTGTTTCACTAAATTAATTTGATGTAATCAATAGCTTTGGTCTTGTGTCGCAATGATTTCCAAAAAATAAAATCTGTCTTAAACATTCCGTGCTAACTTGTTTTGCGCAAATATGCGAGCATAAAACCAGCCGGTTCCTACTTGTTCATTTATGTGTTCTATAAACGGGTGCCCGCGGCTCCGCCCTTGTGGAAGTCGGTTTTAATCGTTCAGTTTGCCCGCGTTGAATCATCCACGGCATTCCAAATAAAAAATATGGGGATAAAAACTATCCATGTGTTAATCCAAATCACCCTTTAGGTGTGTGCCAAATTTCATGATAATAGGTTCAACAGTGTCTGCGTGAAGGAGTAGCATACAAACTTTCATATTTATAATACGATTCTGTACTAACTTGTAACCTTTTAAAACCAACACCCACAGGTTCTACTATTCGAGCGCGCAACGTTCCTGGTGGTGTCGCACTGCCAGCGGCGCGCGCACCGCGACGCGCACCGCTTCGAGAAAGTGTCCAACATCGTGAAGCAGTTCAAGCTCTCCTGCTCCAAGCTGGCCGCGCAGTTCCAGAGCATGGAGGTGGATCTACCTTTACTTTAAAACCAAGTCACACTTAGAAAGAAAGAAAGAAAATACCTTTATTTAAGTCACAACTTAAGAGTCACAACTTAATACTTAAGCAATTAGTTGTTACGAAATGAGTAGATTTTAAGTCTAAAAAGCAACTGATTTTTAACTTCCACAGTTTAATCCAATACCTTTAAACGAGTAAAAATTGTATAATAACAAACTTATATAAATTAGGGTCTCCAACAATTTTCATGAAAATTCGAATATAGGGGGATTCGGAGGTGATAAATTAGATCGAATTATTTTAGGTTTTATTTTCCGAAAATTACTCAGAACGGCAGAAAAAGTCGAACAATTCTCGGTCAACCTTGTACTAGACTATAATGTAATACTAATAAGAAATCGAAAAAAAATGCGAATATGGCCGTCGATCCCGTGACCACGGAGCACGGAGTACCGTCACACTGATCTGCCTGATCTGATAAGCTATCGGTGTCGCAAATTTTCTACCTCATTTTGTTCTGCATTGCTAATCTCTATAGCCGTGTAGACATACCCAACTTCAAGCAATTATCATCAAAACAAAAGGGTAGAACGAAAGTTAATTAGGAAAGTTAGTTACGCTCTTTTGTATGTTAAGGACTGAAGAACTGAAGGATTTTTAAATATGTATGTATGAGATTTACTAAAAATGTAGGTATTTTTATTATTACAACAAGTCATACTAGTTTCGTGCTAAAATACTTGGCGTAAATTAGGTATTATCAATATTGTTTGTCACAGGTCCGCAACAGCGTATTCGCAGCATTCATTGACGGTTTCACATCTAACACCTACGTGATGGTAGAAATGTCGGACCCGAAGATCCCTTCCGAGGCAACCCTGATCAATATCCGCAACGCGCGCAAACACTTCGAGAAACTAGAGAAGGTATCGTCGTCGGCGCCCAGCCAGTACGTGTGAGCGAGACGGGTAGAGTTCTCGGTGTTACGCGACAGAGGGTGAAAAGGAGGTGAGGTTTTGGAACGTGTGCGTCCGCAGGGTTGTCGAACTCTTTGAACAGGCAAAGAATTAGATGCATACTGCAAAGTAAAATAGTATGAATCTGTCCTAGTTTCTAATGGATGATTTCACTATAAAGTTTGGCGCAATTAAACCATAATGTAAAGCGATCACTTTGGTCACGCCTCGGAATAAACTATACAATACGGTATGACTCGATTCTTTGTATGGAAATCTGAATTCAGCTGATTTGATCCTTTTACGTTACGGTTTATGTGCGATTAGCTTTACTCTGTGAAATTAACCAAATATACTCATAGTAATAGCACAATCTCTGTTAACTTGTAAACTCGACAACTTGGGACTTTCGGCAATGGAATGAACGAAAATTGTATTGAATGCAAAAGTGATAATGAATACAGTTTGGTCCACCCGCGGCCTTTTGTTACACCACCGATTCTATGTATCATCCCGGTCATTTTAAATTTAGTGCAAATATTTGTTAGGTACGTTCTATTCGTGACTAAACAACTTTCCCATACACATTTTCATTTTTTTTTTATATGAGCTACAAAATTTATTTCATAGTTCAGCCTATTTTTGGAAAGTTATTCAATTGTACAAGTCGAACTCACCCTAAAAATACACTTCTCATCAAAAAATCCCAGACAGCTTGCAAGTTTTTGTTTCGCAAGAATCACATTATTCGAAATGTGTATATATTTTGGAACAAAATGTTTGATATGTAAAATGAGGTTCGTAAATCGTTATGAAAATGTACGAATTTCGAAATAGTTTTTTATATGTTTAGTGTTTTATCGAATCATAAAAACAAAAGCGTCTCGATTTCTTGTCTGATGAGATGTATATTTGCACTCAATTTAAAATGGCCTTATGTGCTAAATATACAGACCGCACGTTACAACATTTCATAATAATAATGTTTTAATTTTAAGTTGTATTAGGATATCTGCGTTGGTAGCAAAATTGATTAATTTTAGTTGTAAGCACAACTTGCGTTGTTTGCGAAAAATATTGATATGTTAAAATTTTAGGTCGTTTTTAAAAAGTATGTTTTGTTAGAATTTATAGGATGTGAAATTGAATATAAATTGCTTAAAATTTATGAGAGTATGGGCAAAAATTATAAATGTTGTTTTGGCGGTAAATAACAAAAACAAAACCTACCTTCGTATGTTTTAGCATAAGTTTTTACAGCTGTGATGGTTTGGAATTATAGTCTCGGTTGCAAGGAGGGGTATAACGAACAGTGTACCGAACATTTTGCGGGTTAGTCCAATCTGATACCGCAAGATGGAAGCCCTAGGGTGGCAACTCGTATAATATTAACCCTGTTAATCCGCTCTGCCACCCTAGAGTTCAGATTGTCTGTAGATCTGGGTAACCCAATTTGTCAAATATTACCATACAATATATCATATTTCAGACAAAATATACCATACAATATTTTGTCTGACGTGGCGATAGCGACCGTGTACGGCCGTTAACACGCCTACCCCGCAAGGGATAAAGACTTGACATATGTATGTATCATACCATGACACTTAACAATTTTCTCAAGGAAAAATAATTTGGCAGCTGAATTCAAAGAAATTAAGCTGATTCTAGTTATAGTGCCCAAAATAACTTCTTAGTATTGTTGTACACTAATTTATAACCGAAACTACAGTTCCAAATGTTGTCTAATAGATAAATTTTGATAAAAGCATTCGCAACTATTGTATTGTATACAACAATGTATTTTATCTAAGTATTTGTTATTGTTATATTAGTTGCCAGATACTTGAAGCCTTAGCTTGCACATCTAAAAAACTGTTATAGCTTAGAAATCTTGCTCCGCGGCATAACTTATAGTTTTATAAACTTACAAAAATCCGATAAAAACAATAATTCTTACGTTACCATACAACATACCAAATACATATCAAAACTAAAATTAATATTGCCCGACTTATATACTGAGAAAACACTCTGTTGGACTAAAAATGGACAGTAACATAAATGAAGGAAGCCAATGCTTAAATAGATAATAAAATAATACTTGATAATGTAATGATGACTAATAGTAAGTCAAATGGAGCGGGATATAGAATGTAAATAAATTAGATAGAGACAACCGACATTATACCATACGATCGAAAAGGACAGATAGATAGAGTGTAAAAAAAATAGCTGCTAATATTTTGAGGGGTGAGCCAGCCCATCAACAACTTTCCCCAAGGATCATAGGACAAAATATGACATCCCCCATAAAAAATTACCGACAGAACAAGTCCATTTGTCTGGGATGTCCAAAAATATTTCTCATATTGCCCGTGTTTAATTAACCTATGTTGCTTGGGGAAAGTTGCAGCTAATATATTTACACCTCATATAATTTATAATAGCTTTCCTGTCACTCATAGTGAGATTGTTTACATTCTTTACATCGTTTCATTGTCCTTCGTTTCGTTCAATACTCGCTGTGCACATTTATTTTAATATGTAATCTGGTAACAAGGCAATCAAAGTGGCCAGCTCATCAACCTGCCCACTTAGGGGATCCAGTTATATTGGTTTTTCCTAGTATTTGTATGAAAAACCAGTATGGCGTTGGTACCTTTAATGGATAGTACCAGTTTGTGCGATACATGTCTTCTCCCTTATTAATTAGTTCCATGTTCCGCCACAATTTGAGTAGGTTTTCTTATTATTTTAACGATAGGTATGGTATGCCAAATTGTTGTGTAAAAAGTTTTGGTCGAAATAGAAAATCCACATGTAATTGACCCAGCCTCTGCTCAGCTGTGTTTTAAAAAATCACAAAGACAGTACCTACCATATTTTTATCACTCGAAATATATAATTTATGTTCCATAAACTTTGCCACATTTTATTTTATTCTAGTCTGGAACGCAGAGCTTACAACCTGATGCTTAAAAACCTTTAATGTCGATATTAGCTAGCCATTTCACACGACGCAGGCCACTTTCAATAAATAATTTGAAAATTAACTTCTCGTAATAAAAATAAACTGGATATGGCCTCGATTCTGACAGAACCTAGGTACACATCCTTAGATTATAACGGCTGGTGCCAAAAGTCACTAAATATGCGTCGGCCCTTAGACTAAATCTTCTTATCTCGTATATTATCAGGTATAGGTTTACATTTTCCCCTAATATTAATAGATATCACCGCTTACATGCTTATCCGTTTATCCCAGACTGCCAAATTCTCATGAGTATTTTTACGTCTTCCTGAATGAGAAATTGAACCATGTTACACATCTAATATCTAAAGTGCCTGTAAGAAAAATGCCTCAACTACAATTCGGTCACATTCATCTGTTCAAATAGCTCGCGTCATCGAGGTATCAAAGTCAAGAGCACAGCGTATGTGACGTAATAAGAACGATAAACACCGTCTGCGTATTACGATTATATGTGGCTACGATTCGTCACTCGGCAGTGTAGAAATCTACAGTGGCTAAGGCGGACTCGCTCCTATTTCATTAAACAAGGAAAATTGTAAGTAAATTATTTATATACTGTAATATTTGCTATGCTATTTTATCAGTTATTGTCTCTTTTGTACATGTGTGTACCCATTTTTTTAAAACAAATGAGTGATTTGATAATTTTAACGTGTGAATGACGCAAGTTTACGCTGTCACCTGCTACTGTACATAATTAATTTAAATAAGTAGATTAGGAAGACTTCTATCATTTGCTAAGGTATGGTAAAAAAGATAATTTAAAAAATGTTTTTTAATGTTAAATATTGCACAATGGTTACTATACCTACCTATCTTCAAAGTAGATGATATATGTATGTTTTAAAACACGTGACGTAAGCGTTTAACTGGGTATTTTCCCGTGGAACATTGAATTGAATCAACACTACAATATCAACCGCTAATCAGTAGCTAATCATCACTACCCAGTATATAGAAAAGTCGCTTTTTGCGTCTGTATGTACGCTTAAAACTACACAACGGATTCAGATACAGTTTTTGTTAATAGATAGAGTGATTCAAAAGGAAGGTTTATATTATTTATAATACTTGCCGGAAAAACATCTAATACCCATGGGAAAAAGTAAGTGACAGCGGGCATAGCCGCTGGGCGGGCTGGTAGTTTATTTATATTGTAACTATAGTGCATATATTTTTATGGTGTTTACTACTTTTGCGATCGTCTCCTATTGTTCAATTTATTCTACACTTATTGTAGGTAGGTGGTTCCTGCAATTGTTTCGTGAGAGTACTTGCGCTGTCACAAAGTATAATCATGGGTTATGTAGATTGCAAATTATTTTCTGAAGTAACAATTTCGTAATATAAGTAAATATATTTCTTCTGTAGCTTTCAGTTTCACAATGGAAACCGAACGGCCGGTGTTTGACTACCATGAGGAATCCCAAGGCGAGAAATTCGCGCGTAAGGCCAAGGAATCCCCCTTCATGATTATTGGTAAGATCAACATGTTATTTTGCTTTCTTTCTTGACGTATGAGACTCTCGAGTCGATCAATGATCCATTGAACCCTGAGAGCCAATTTTTGAAATGTTTGTTTTCGTTTCATGCAAAAATCAGCGACTTATTAGTTATGCTTGTATCACACGTTCTACTTTACTTATCAATTCCCATATAAATTCACACATATTTTTAACTATAAAAACATCAAGTAAAATAAATTTATAAACTTGTGGTTAGACCCGTCGTTTTGAACTTTCGTGCACGGAATCGAAAACGAATATATCATAAATTGAGCTCCTGTTGCTAGGTGCTAAAACGCTGACTAAAGCATCTACCTACCGCCGTCTAAGTATGAAATCGAAAACAGACAATCGAGTATTTAACGTGCCTTCCAAAACACGTACATAATCGTTTGTCACTATCAATCAGACGATTTAGCCAGAATTCTTACTAAACTGGAAACAATCTGCATATGCACTGCTTTTATAAGAAAATACGAAATTGAAAAATTTACAAGCGTCGACTGGGAATCGAAACCGGACACATGGAGTACCATCATCGTTCCCGGTCGACGCTTGTCAATTATTCAAATTCGTATTTACATTTAGAGAATAATATACACTGTGAGTGCAATAAAAATCCTAATAAATGTAACCGCTTTCCCCAGGTATCGGCAGCCTGATCGGCGCCGTGGGCTACGGCGCGTACTCGTTCAAGAACCGCGGACGGATGAGCACGTCCGTCTTCCTCATGCAGTTCCGCGTGATCGCGCAGGGCTCCGTGGTGGCCGCTCTCACGGCCGGCATGGCCTACACGCTCTACGACAACCACCTGCGCGGAAAGTTCGGGAGAAGTGAAGCTGTGTTGGCCAGCACTGAATCGAGTTCAACTCACTAAAGTTGGTTAGTCTCATGTGAGCTCAACTGTTATGGTTTATTCAACGAAGTGTTTCTGTTTTCTGGCTGCAGGCGGCCATTCTTGTAGGTCTTTACAGGGTGTTAGGATACGTACTAAGTTCCCTTCAAGGCATCACAAAGTACCTTTTATATATGGCAAGGCATGAACGAGCCCGTGAACAACTTTGTCAAAGGAACATAGGTCGAAATATGATATGAATAAAATCTTAAGACCTCCCGTACAATATGCCGACCGGGTCAGGTCAGGTTGTATGTGCGATCCAAAAAAAATGTATTTTCATAATTCGACTTTATTTTTCCTTTGGAAAAGTTGTTCAGCTTTACGGGCTTAATCATTCATTGAAAAGAAACTTAGAACTTTTCCTAACACCCTATATATTACTTTACATTTTGACCCTAGGTCTGGACGAGTTTTGTTGAGTGTGCATCTGAGATATGTGTGTAAATATGTTTTAACTGATTAGTTATTGCTGTTGTACATTGCTTAAACAATGATGCAATGAGCTATGGATGGGTGTGTGTGAATTTCGTAAATGAGATTATTTATTACATTTATTTGATTACTACCTATCACTTATAGGATTACATTTTATATCTGTGATAGATAGTCGATTTCAAGGTGGAATAAAATCACAGGAATTATTTTTGTGTAATAAAGTTATTAATTAAGTAAATTATTGGAAATTGACTGAGATTTTAAGTTGGATTCAAGAACTTTTAGTGTTCAACTTAATCATATTACATTGTATGTAGATAATGTAATACACATTTATTTAAATAAGTACATTGTTTTATTAAATCTTTTACAAGTCCTTATAGTAATGATGTACCTACACATAGTCTAATTCTATGAAATGCTGCAAAATTAATCAAATGCTGACACAAATTTTGACAATATGCTTTTTTAGCTTTACATTATTGACAAATAAACAACATAGTCCTGCTATCATCTACAACATTATATTAATTATTAATATCACATTTACGTATATCCACATTACATTCATTTTTTGTAATACTGAAGTTAAGTTGGACATTTGAAAAACTAATAAATTTGATTTTAATTTATTTGTTACTAACATTCCACAAAACAAAGGCATTTGTTTATTACAATTTATACAAAACATGACCACATAAATATTTAAAAATTCATACAGAAGGTTAAAACAATAACACACTAGACAAATACATACACACTAAATTTTGGCCTTACTGATTGATAGGAAACCTCCTGATAGGCAGCAATGAGCCAAACATGACATGCTGGATCACTGGGAACTTGGCCAACACTTCTTTCTTGTACATCTTTATCAGGCCCTGGTTGATCTTAGCCCAAGAGCCGACAGCACTGATACTCCATAGCTGATTTGAGTGCTCTGCAAATGGGCCTTTCTTGACTTCCTTTATATATTTAATGCAAGACAAAAACATATATTCATCTGAGAATTTGTCAATAATATCAGCTTCAAGGAATTTGGCTGGAGGGTATATTCTTGGCTGGTCAATGAGCTGGGAGCTGCCCCAGATAAATGGCACAAAATGGTAGTCATCAAGACTCCACACCCCGTGGCTGCCGGCCGGCTCCATCCTGTAAGTCTTCTGTAATCTCCTAGCAATATGTATGTACTTATTAAATATGAGAAACACAGTGGCAACATTGTCATCAGCATTTAATAATCCTATTTTGTATAAGCAGCAGAGGAACATTATAAAAGCCATCTCATGGCCAGTTCCATAATCAATTCTTGTTGCATTGCCAAAACTTTCCTCCAAGTAAACTTTAATTTCAGATATAGCTAGGTGAAGGTTAGGGTGTAAAACTTCTCGAAGCATGCTAGTGGACTCAGTCTTTAGCTTGACAAGCCACTTCCTGAACGCCACATTACCAAACCTCTGAGGCTGTTCTACTGGAGGAAACTCATCAATCATTTGATCAATTTGTTCCATCATATTTAAGAGTTTCTTAAGATTATCGGACACTCTACAATCTACTGACAGGGGCTTCCCCTTGATTGCTTCATTGAGAGTGGCAATGAAGCCCGTGTACTCTATGTAGGCTTCAGACTTCTCCCACAGAGCCATGTCAGTAATGGATTTGATTGCTTTTTCAGGCTCCAAAAACCTGTGGTTAGCTGGCAAGACAGGTGGCTCTTCAGGTTTCTTGGCATCTCCAATGGGTTCCATCTGAAATGTGAAAAAATAAGTCGATAGCTAAGTAGAATATAGAAACAGTATCTTTGATATTATCTTTTCATATTGAACCTGGTAGATTAGCATCCTAATATGTAAGATAATGAGAATGTACTTCGACCCCCACTCTACTACACACTAACCTACAAACTTCGTGAAACATTGCGGTTGGCGGCGCGACGCTGCGAGCCGCAACCGACGCGATAAGCTTTGCTAATGAAGGTCAGAAATGTCAAGAACGACCAAGTAACTTGCACGCGTTTAGGGTCTAACTGACCGACCGTACTTATTATTTATTAAAAGAGTGATAGCAGCACAAAGATATGGATAGAATCTTGCGCGGCATCATGAGATATCGTGTGTTGGACCGGGCGAGCATGGTCAAACAGTTTCAACAAGTGAAAGACAACCCAGTTGTAAGTAAAAATTTAATCCCACCTTCACAATCAAAGTAGATGTGTAGGAATATCAATACAAAAACAAGTTGTAAATATGATCATTCAATGATTTTTCACTATATTTTTCTGTGATTTCCTGCCTGAAACAGATTTTCGATAAAACCACAGGATAAAACCAAATGTCAATTTATTTGACAGATTTACTTATACTTTTTTATGCTGCGTTTGCACTGCTGTTACTTGCTCAAAAATGTCATGAAGACCGCTGTTTAATATAATACGGGAGCTGTACGTATTATTTTCATTAATCTTACACTAATGTTTGCTATTTTATTTTCTTTTTTAGCCTAAAGCAATTTTCTATACTTGTATGGACAGCAGAATGATTCCAACTAGATTTACAGAAACAAGTGTGGGGGATATGTTTGTTGGTTTGTACATTCCTTAAATTATTATACGTGTAGGTATGGTTCATTATTATTATTAAAAAAAAAATAACTCAATGGCATTTACATATTATTGCAGTTCGAAATGCTGGAAACGTAATACCGCACTCGCAATTTTTCGTCGATGAGATGACTAGCTGCGAGCCAGCAGGATTAGAGCTTGCTTGTATTGTTAACGATATAAGACACATAATAGTATGTGGTCATAGTGATTGTAAAGCTATGAATCTTCTATATAAACTGAAAAGTAAAGAGGAATCTAGTATAGTAAGTAGCTAACTATTAATCTTGATGTAAAGGCAAGGAGTCTTGGTAAGATTGACGTCTGATAATGATGTTCTCAGGCCACAGATGCATTGAAGATGTTTTATACGAATTATTTAAGGGATACTGAACTTCCTACATCGTGTATATAGTATATAGCTATATAATTTCAGGACGGAGATATTACATATTTCACGTTTAAAACTGGTACTAATAAATAGGCTAAACTACATTAACCAATTATTTTTACAGCAACAAAGAAGAATTTCACCATTGAAATCATGGCTGTGCAGCCATGGTCACACAAGTTTAGAAAAATTTCTTGATATGAAAGGAGACTTCACAAAACCTATGTTATTTATTGGTGAAACACCACAAAGAAAGTTCGTTGCGTACATTGATCCAGACAACAAATTTTGTATAGAAGATAAATTATCACAGGTATGAATCATTTAACTGTTTATATACAGAACAAGAAAGCCTTGGTTACAGATTTAAGACCGCTCCTTCATCAATTAATTGAATTGAACAGGTAAACATTCAACTTTTGAGTTATCTAAGAGGCATATCATCCGAGTTAGTGTGAATGTATTTATAAATAAAAAAATAAAGTATTTACAATACATACAACTCAAAAAAGTAGAATAATAAATATAAATATAGATAAAAAATATAATATTTAATTAGACTTTCAGAAATGTATATAACAAAAACCTACAGAAATGTAGGTAATCAAGATGCCTTTTAGTTATGCAATGTTTTCTCATCATTTCAGGTAAACACTCTCCAGCAACTGCAAAATGTTGCCTCATACGGAATGCTGAAGAAGCGATTGGAAAAACATGATTTGCATATTCATGCCTTATGGTTTGACATTTATACAGGTGACATTTACTACTTTAGCAGAAGAGCCAAACGGTTTATTATCATAGATGAATCTTCATACGAAAAGATATTGGCTGAAATTCGACGCTACTATTCATAATGAGATATAAGATCAAAAAACATTTTAGATACTTTGTCATATATTATTGTATTCTATTTATCGATTGGAAGGGGCCAAGTTTAAATTTGACTAATACTTACCAAGTTAGATAAGTGGGCAGAGCGTAGCGTAAAAGGCTGTAAAAACGATCGTTGTCGTGGCGTCTCATGTACCATACAGAAAAAATTACATCCGCGTCATGCTGGTCTGTGTAGAGGGTAAGCCATAGATTGAATTGAAACAACGCCTATGAAACTGTCGAGTCTTTAAGTTATCTTTTACTGCACCCGAAGTAGGAAAATACGCTGGTGATATTCATTCATTCAGGTCGTATTATATTCCCTTACTGTTTCTTTTTTCACAAAGCACAAATAGCAGGCCTAATGCCATGCCACACAGCATTCTCGCCGGCACCAATAATAGGGTAAACAGAGAGCTTGAAAGAGCTTGATCAAAAGAGACAGAAATGATTTTAAAAAAAGTGGTTTAAATCTAGATATTATCAATAGTTAAAATATGTAATACTAATACAATCACTACAATAAAATATACATATAAATTTATGTTATTAAAATTTAATTAAATCCATACATAATGAATACATACAGTTTGTAACGGGGATAGTATTTAAACGTACCTCAATTTATTCCAGTTTTCTGCATCTAAAATTACCTTTCTAATTCTAATAATATATTAGTCGGGCGCACATAGACGTACATTATGAAATTAGGTGTACAGTTAAAATTATCCATTTGTAACCACGCACATTATATGCAAAAACGTTACAATAGGTTATCTTGATTAAATAGCCCACTGAAAGAAAATATTACGGAACAGGTTTCTTAAAAATTAAACGATTATAGGAGCCTTTCGAATCTCGACTGGCAAAGCATCCCACACGCGTACCGCCTCCATCATGTAAGACTGATCAAAAGAGACCTTTTCAGTGCGGTGTGAGACCAGGAATAGGTTATTATCAATAATAAACACCTTAGGTTAGAGGCTTGTTGAAGTGCTTTAAAATTAAAAGAAAATGTTAAACCATGGAAGTACTTACTAAAATAAAGAAACAGGATAAAATACATATATTCCAGATATAAAAATGTTAATTCTAGTCTAAAATTAATTAATATTAAATCACATTGCCAGAGTGATACCTAGTGAATCTACTTGCTACGTGTGTATCCCTGTTTTTATTATCTGCTAATGTAATGGCAAATTATGTTGAACTTACACATCACCAGAGACAAAGAACACCCTTGTAAGTAAATAAAAACACTTTATGGCACAAAAGTAGCATCATCAGCAATCAAAAAAATTACTGCTAATATGCGCAAAGGCGGTCTCGCTATAAGCGGTCTCTTTCAGACAACCTTTAGGTGGAGGAGAAACTATAGAAAACAGAACAGAGCGAGGGTAATTTTATTGTCCCTTGGCTTGGTATTGTTTAAGCATGTTTTTGCATATGCCCACCTAATACCTATGCAATGGGTGGCTTATGCGTTTTTGTTTGTTTGTTTTGTCTTTCATTACGGGCAGTTATCTTTGATCCAGCTGGCATAGCATATCTATTGCGGCAAAGTACAGTACAGGGATATTCATTACTTTTAACTTTTAAGAATAACTTACAGTTAAGAATCTTAGGCAGATCACAATATCATAAGATAATAGAAAAAATACTCTAATGATAATAAAGGAGGTAAAATTTTACTCACTTATTCGTATTTACCTAACTTTATCATGCTTTAGATAGTTATTTTATATTTTAATATGTGGTTGGCTATGTACTACTTAATGTTAATAATTTATAAGTATAATCTAAGTTTGCAATTTTATATTTATGGTTACATTTAATTAAGTACATATATTTTCAGGGTATATTCTACTCATAAAACTGAATGAATAACTTTTCTCTGAAACATTTTTTCGAAATCTGAAAAAGGAATTGAGCTGGCTGGTACATTTTGTATATAGGAGGTCCAAATTTTATAGCTAACGCTTGAAATATTTGTACTTAATTAAATGTAGCGTAATATATATACCTAGATAAGTAATATACAATATTATTGTTTCGTAAATTAAGTTATTTTGTTTGTAATATATTTGATAATTTTGCATACCAAATTCTTTTTTTGAAATGATTTACATCCTAAAATAAATTTATATATATATATTTTAATTTAATTTATTTTTTTATTTTGACGCATTGTTTTCTTCCTTTTTTTTCACTTACCGTTCCAATACTTACTTTATTTAGTTATTGCTGCACTTGCATTGGATCGCCTAGTAGCATTTATTTCGTCTTACATCTACGAAACTTTTTGTATTATAATACTTAAGTTACACGAAATATTCACAACAACTCAGTGTCCGAAACGACGAAGAGAAGAGAGAGAGAGTAAACAGTTAAATATTATAAATAAAGTTATCACGTTACCCTAAAAAAATGTTCTTCCGCATTGCGTTTGGCGCTCGTACTACAAAACTACTGTCAGCCAGCACAACACACACAGTGTCGTGATATCAGTCAGTCATATAATGTCGCAATGAAAACGAGCCTTGTAAGTAATTTGACAATCGTCTTGACCTTGGCCACGGTTGCCAGACTGGGCAATTTGTCGCAATTCGCATAAAATTAGAGGAGGCACGGCACAAGTGTCACAAGTCTTTCGTTCTGTTTTACTGATTTTTTCAAATATGTATGTGTAGTTTACTGTACTGCGTATATTAGCACGAAAAGTTATCTTCTCTTGTAATCACGTCGTCGTCGGCGTCTACTTAAGAGTGTGCTCATTATTATGTAAATTGGTAACTTTTTCATTCAATTGTCATAAAAAATATGCATATTTAGAATAATTATAAGCATATTATTTTGACGCCATCCTTTAAAAGGTCGGTCATATGCCTGTATTTTCATTTGATACAAGAAATGTTTAAAGCGTTTATATTTCGTTGCTATCTGTGGTGAAGGCAAAATGTTTTAAAAAAATATGAAATATGTAATTAAATTAAACAATAATTATGGGTATCTTGTTTTGTTCCTTTCGTTCCTAGTAGGTGGTGCTCGGAGCGAATTAAATAGTGCAATTTTCCAAAAATAAATAAATTAACAAAATAGTTAAATAAAAATAATAATATAGGCATACTCGAAATAAATTAAAACAAGTAATGTGTAGGAATAGTGTGTAGTTTCACCTTTACATTACGAATGTTACGATACGACACGATTATGTACAATACAAGTACAACACGAGAGGTCAAGAAAACCTAATCGGGTGAAGACGGCCCTCTAGTAACTGGCAACCCTGACCTTGATCAGCTGTCCGCCTGTCCCGCCTCCCAGCCAGTCCTGTCCAGCGTTGCCAGAAGGTTACTTTAGTAACCTTTTAGGTGATTTTTAACTGCTTTAGGTTACTTCGAGGTTACACGACTCAAAAGGTTACATTTAGGTGATTTTTTTTAATTTGCGTACAAAATGCTTTTTAAAATTCCCGCTAATGGTTTGGAATGTACCAAATTATTATCTGTGGCAGGGCAGTGGTGCATTCACAATCGAATCAAACATACTCTACCTTTCTCTTTCACACCAATGCATAAATCAAGCGTCCGACTTATTCGCCCGGGCCCGGTCAATCGGATTCGTTCGTATCCTTTCGGTCGATCTTCGTGACTCGCGAATTTGTCGCCAGCCAAACGAAAAGTACGTAGTAGCACAGAATACTAACTAGTAAGTAGTAGGCAGTATGCAAGTTTTTTCTTTCTTTCTCTTCGTGAACGTCAGTCAGACAGATTGTTTGTTTACTATACGAAGTTCTTAAGTTTGAGGTTGAACTGAGGTTTAACTTGTGTGATTGTGTTTGCGTTTTGAGCTGAAAACTTGGTAAGTGAGTTAAAAACCTACTAAGTTATAATAATCAGTGCATACTAACTAACCAATAACAATGTTTGTAAGTAATACTAATACGTTTGAGAATTTCAATTGCCTGGATCACCTTGATGTTTTGTTGTGTTGTGGTAGAAAGTCCACGAAAGCGAAGAGATATCATAAGATTATTATTTTGTAAGTTAATTTTTTTAAGCTTTTGGTCATCAAAAATGCAAATGGTTACTTTTCTTCCGAAAAGGTTACATTTTTTTACGTTTCAGGTAACTTTTGAGAAGACCTCGCTGGCAACACTGGTCCTGTCAGTCAATGAATTTCATGTGGTTGGTGCGTGTGATGCAATGTTGTGGAAAACTCATATAAATTATATAATAACAACTATATATTAAACTATAAGGTAAACTATTAATTATTCATTCGTTGTTAAAATAGGTTTGTGATATTTCGGTTGTTTAATTTATTAAGTAAGAAGGGGGAACATCAGAAACCAGAAAATATTACGATCACTGGAAATTTCCTTCAATTTTGATGTGCTATTGTGATCTACGTTACAGTAGTTTTCTTAGTATTGTCTTTTTCCAAATGTGAATGCATTCACATGCAATGCATGTGAAGTGCATTCCCCTGCAAACCTATTGTGTGTTTGTTTCAGAACTTATAGCACAATGTCTAACTCCCGACCTTATTTCGATTACACTGAAGAATCTCATTCGGATAAACTCGCCAGGAAATCCAAAGATTCGCCGTTTATGATAATAGGTATGTACTGTTATATATATCTGAAGTAGTTTTTATAACCTCATTTTATTCTATCTTGAAATATGGCATCCACATCTCCATCTAGAGAAGTATTTTGCCAAATTATGAGTGTATACTGCTGCATAGAAGTTTTCCCAAGTGGCGAACCACTTGGACGAGGGAGAGTCCACAACAAATCATTGTGAAATCTAGAATGCGAGACTACAACTTGGCATTCTTCTTTTTGTTACAGGTATTTTAGGTTTAATAGGTGTGTGCGGCTTTGGTGCTTACAAATACAAAACGCGGGGTGGCATGAGCACTAGTGTGTACCTGATGCAGCTCCGAGTGGCCGCACAGGGCACCGTTGTCTCTGCACTCACCATCGGCCTCGCCTACACCCTAGCAAAGGAGCATCTATTCAAAGACAAAAGCGATAAAAAGGAATAAACATCCTCATTGGATAAAGTGTAGCTATGGGCTCTGGCAGGATTATTGTCACGATAGTGCATTACCATTAACTTGACCAAAAATTGTGTAACTGCAGTATTAAAATCATATTGGATTGTTTAATGAAAGTTGCCTTACACACAAGTCTGTATTGATCAGTAATTAAGTACTGATCTCTTCTACAAGACTTTGCTTTCCATGTTTTTTTGTGAATTGGAATAGTACTGTACCTACTTCTTTTCCACCTAGTAGGGCCCATCAGTTTAGCCAATATTGTTAATTCTGAGGGACTCTAAATGGTTGATTTTAGAGTCAAGCTTATGCCCTTGCTAGCACTAGGCAAAATGTTGTGTTATAAATGACACCCACCTCAGAAACCAACTTTAGTTGAATTTGTTAATCTCATTTTATCTCGAATCAGACACAAACCAATGTAGTATTAGATACTTAATTCATAATTATTAAGTTAACTTCATCATTTTAACTTAGGAAATAGTTTGTGTTCTGTGATCTTTATATATTGTACTGTAATTATTTATTAATTAGATACTTTTACATAACTCTTGTTTCACTCATTTTTTATTTATTCCATTATATTATCATTCTTGGCAATCTAGGATTTACAAACAGTGTACCTAATTGTTGTGATGTTATGCTAATGTTATCAACTATTTAGAAAGATTATATTTTAAGAACAACAATATTTTATTCTTTCATTTCTTACCTATTTCAAACGAAAGCAAAGAAAGCACTACACTATTAGAGGCAGTCATTTAAACTACACAAGTAAGGCAAATTGCAAGTAAGGTTTAACTTGCATTAATATTCGGAGCAGATTGTACCTGGTTTGCCACCATCATCAACTTTACAAAAATGCAGGATCAGGACCATACAGGTCTGTATATGACCATCCATTGTGTAACCACAACATTATGCCACACCATGATATTACGCCACACCATGAAGTTATTCCATACAGTAACATTATGCCACACCATAAGGTTACACTACACCATGACGTTATGCCACACCATGATGGAATGCCGGCCACACCTTCATTTAGGCCATCATGATATTCTGCAACCATGGGCATTATGTGCTGTGAATGAGGGGCAACTAAAGATTGGAAAGTAAGTAATAATTACCTACTTCAGGAAGTAGGTATGACATAGCTGAATTCTGAAATGCAAACCAGTTTTATACATACAAGACATTTATTAAAAAATAGAACCCATAATTAATTTAATATTTGTAACAATAACAACACACATTTACTGTAATTTGTTTATATTTATCTTCAAGCAATAATGGAATGTTGGACGGTTATTCATCACTTTTGCTGCAATCTGAAGACAATGCCTTTCTCATACGCAAACTAAAATTAGGAATGGTGAGGTCATCTTTTTCCGACGTTGAATTATTTTTCATAGAATTAGATGTTCCCTTTACTGACGACAAATCATCAGCATTACTAAATAAACCATTCGATATATTCGAGCTGGTACTAGAGTTATATGCCATTGATTTATAAAGTTGTACAGGAGTAGAGGTTCGGGCCCTCGGGTTGCTTTCGCCGGAGCGGTCACCGTGCTTCGAGGCGCGTTGCATCTCCTCCGGCATTTTAGTCTCGCACAACGAAACAAATTCCTCCTCAGTCTCATTCTTAAGTGAGTTCTCGCCAAAAGTTATTCTCTTAGCCAATTCCTTTGTCAGAAACTGTTTTACTGTTAAAGAATTATTAGTCTGAGATGTCTGTTGACCGGCGGATTTACTGTCATTAGTAGGATTTTTCGCGGGTGCAATTTTGTCGGTGCGACTGGAGGCATTAGTAGTACCATTCCGTATTGACGACATAGAATCTGTGACTAGGGCTGGGAACTCTTTCATGCGAATATTCTTAAGTTTAAATTGCGTTAAACTGGAACTAGATGTGTTTGTTGAGGATGACGATAAAGCTAAATGTTCCTTCGTCTTTTTTAATGTGGATGAAGCCCAGCCCATTCCTAGCTTTTTGAATGCATTCTCCAATTCTGGATTTGAAGAGTTACTAAGCGAATCCGACGTTACATCCACATTCTCTTTACCGGCACTCGTTTTCTTATTACTTCTCCGAACTTTTGATAAAGCTAAAACAGAAAGTGTGGAATCAGATGTTGCTGTAGTAGAGTTAATATTTGATACAGTGTCAAATTTAAACGGCTCACTGATGATATTTCTTTTTAATAATTCTGCAATAACATCAGGTAGACTACCATCTGAATGTAGAGAGCTCAACTCATCATTGATCACGTCGCCTTTTAGAAGTGTTTCAATATTCGATCCTTCTTCAAGCTTACTAATATTGCACTGTTTCGCATATTCTTGGATACTGATGAATGGTTTCAGCATTATATCATTAAACGTTTTCAAATCCATCATTTGTGCTTTAGAACTTTCTGTAGCATCGTCAGAGGTTTTTTCCTGGTTATTTCTGGTTGAATTATTTGTTTGCAGTAAATCGGAATCGTCTTTTTTATTTTCGGCTACAGAACCATCGTCATTAAATTGTATTTCTTTATCGGATTCAGAACTACTGCTTTCATCTTGTTTTAAACTATGCTTGGAAGACTGGTTCTTGTGTCTCGTGCTTATTGGAGAGTCTACTTCAACAACCGTTGATAACTCGTGGGGAACAACATATTCTTGCGTGCGTTTCAAACATCTTCGCATTAGTGCTGGCGGTGGTTTAGTTCTAGTCTTCAATTGACTAGGTTCTGTGCATATAGTGCCGGTATTTGGTGAACGTAATTTGCATGTTTTTGCTATAGAATCGGGTGATTTGGGTTTTGGAGATCTTTTAGATGAAAGTATTTCTTCAATTTTCGTTTTAGCGCCAGTTTCTTTGGTGTAAACTTTGGGTTTAGAAGGCGAGATGCTGCGCGTTGGAGTTCTTGGAGAACTGATTGGTTCAGGAGGCGATGGACTTGGAGTTCCTTTCTCTTTTATCTCAATAATTGGTTGATAAGATATCACTATCGGTATTTTGGTGTCGGAATTCTGACCCGATACTTGTTCAGTGTCTGATGCAGACTCTAACACGTGGCTATAAGAGAGCTTCTTTTTTCTAACTTCTTCTAATACCTTGGCAAGATTTGTTAACCTCTGAGTGCATTTCTCGGTAAGGTCCGCTATTTTTTCTATATTTTGAAGTTTGTCTTCAGCCAGTTTAATATAATTAATATCCTCGTCTATGTTGCGACTTGTTTGTGTAGCAGTGTTTAGTGGTATGAAAGGTTGTTGGACGAAATCCGATGAAATCATATTCCCGGATCTTGTTGCAGGCTCAGGAACTTGTGAGGATGATGCGTTCATCTCCACTACAGACTTTAGAGATTTTGGTACAGATGGCTTTGATTTTGTACAGTTGTTTAAATTTGTGGATTTGTCAGTGATGCTTTCTAGGGAATTCGAATGTTTAACTTTGAGATTGTGATCAGGTCTTCTAGGAGTTGGAGAACTCTTACTGCGGTGTTTCTGCTTAGTAGGTACATCGTTTGAGTAGTCTGCTCTAGAAGATGTTACAGATGTAGGACAAGAAGATGGACCGTTAGACTTTTGTGTCGTTGACGATTTTTTTGTAGTGAAACTTCGAGAGATATTTAAGGATTTTACTTTATGTACTGCTCTCTTTTTCGGAATGCGAAATAATGATTTGCTGGCATGTAATCCCATATCTCCTTTTTCGGTTTGATTTCGTAATAACTCGAGATGTTCAGCATATTTCCTTGTCATAAGTCTTGTTATCAATTCCTTTAGCTGTTCCAAAGATATATTAGGTTTTTCATTCGTACCGCTGTTAAAGTTGTTGTAATCATCTATAATTGAGCTGCCAGGAGTAGTAACAGAGCTGCAATCTTGATTTAAGACATCAACCGCTCTGAGCCCTTCCTTGTTCATATTTAACAGTTTGTCGACATACCATTTCACAATTGGGTTCACTGCTTTTGAGGACGAGCGTACGTTTTGTTGCATGTTTGTGTTTTGTAAAGGCGGCGGTGGAGCTGCATAATTAATGTACGAAGTACGCTTTGTATTTCTGATATTCGATTTAAGACACGTTTTGGAACGCTTTTGACATGTTTTGGCCATTATAGTTTTTGGGACGATAATAGTCGCGCCAGGTCTTTTTTTGTTGGACCCTGTGGGACTGTTATCGGAGACACAGCTCCGCGCTGTATTTGGTGGCGTCATTCCATTTTTACTTCTTTGAACACTTTTTCTCGGTGGCGACTTAGTTTGTTTCGGCTTAGGTGACGTATTTCGAGGAGTCATTCGCGGTTCATGATTCAAAATATACAGTTTCGGATTTCTTTGTTCATAGCAAGAATGTTTTTGATTGTCTGTTTCACTGTTTAGATATTTGGGTAATATTTCATCTGGTGGGCTCAAGTATGCAGTGGATGTAGATGAACTCATGCGATGATACCTCATCTCCGGCGATTGAAGCGAAGTTTGAACACTGACGGAAGTGCCCGGTTCTTTTCTGAAACTTTCCTTACGATAAGCATAAGTATCTTCAAAGGGCACATCTACTCCCCTATCAACAAAATTATTATGAGCAGATGTTACAACGGTCACTTTATTATTCAAATCCACAATGTTAATCATTTCATCGCCAACCCCTGCATCAGTAGTTAGTTTAGATTTTGTTTCACTGGGATTTAAGTGCGTAGTTTCTTCAGTTTCAGTAGTTGTAGATTCAGTTTTCATATTCTTGGATACTGTTTCTTTCGGAACATCTTTAGTGCTATCTGACTTTTTAAGCTTTATAACAACTTCATAGGCATCGTTCTTTAGAAAACCGGTGGCGCCGATGAAGAATTTGCCAGCCTCGTTGCCTTTTTCGTCAACAACTTTGACGAAACCACCAGGTGGAGCTTCTGTCGCGTTTGTATTTGTGTCAACATGCTTTTGAGGCTGAGATTTTGGTATATTAGAAAAGCTTTTATAAGATAAACTAGAAGTTTCACGTGTGGCTTCGCTAGTCTGTTCGCCGACTTCAATATCTGTGCTGCCGCCGCACGCACGATCGACGGAATTTTGTTGATTCCTATAACAAAATTTAATTTTATACTTCATTCCTAATTTCGTTCTATCATACACCACAAGCACTAAAACAATCGCTTACCTATTAGCATCTTCCGGGGTTTTCTGATTTTGGTTGTCTGTAAAACGTGCACAATCCATGTTGTCCCTGGAACGAACGAACGAACAAGTAAGAAAATTTTATACAGACCTTTCATCTCACGAGCGCGAGCGCGGGTTTTCCATACTGTTGTGTGTTATCTCTCTCTTTCTCTGTTTTCGTTTTGGACACCGGGTCGTCTAACGAAAAGAGAGAGAGAACATATACAGCGTGTAACGGAAAGGGGGTATCAAGCCGAAGTGCACCAACTCTGGTATTGACTAAGAACAAAATAGCAAAATCTTAAACTTCTAAGTTGACGTTTTAATGAACAAAACCTTATTGAAATCCAGGTCCAGATGTTACAAAATTTGACTTTGCACAACACTAGTGAGCTATCAGCTGTTTTGGGGTCAACCACCTCAGACCACCTCTTTCGAAATAGTTCCCACCTCCTTTTCTTCGACCTGTGCTCCTGGTAATCTAATAAATCACATTTGGTTCCGGATACCAACTCGGCCTATTGTTTTATTTTGTATTTGAAGGGGAAATGTCGTGACAGATAATAAAAAATTACGCTGCCTCACGCGATAATCGAGAAACAATATCATTTACATTTTTTTTTTCAATAAATCATGAATTTTTTAAAAGAAAGTAACTGTAGATTTCTTTAAATTGTCTGCAACAAAATGAACCCTAAAAGGGCGTGGTCTAGTTATCCTACAAGTGCGTATTTGTATTTCATAGAAATGGTTCCGGATTAGAATTACCCATAGAGTGCAATAAGACTGAGCGTTCAGGAAAACGACAGCAGCGTGACCGGTAAATGTAATTGTGATGCGCTTGCCAACCCACTTTTCAAGCCCGGTGAATATGGCAAACGCTCCTGATAAGGGGGCCATTGTCCAACCGTCTAAGGCCCCGGTCTCGGATATTGCGGGCAGCGGCCTCTCGGGTCGCTTTTTTTTCTAGGGAGTGCGCCGCTCATTGCCCACTCCCGCGCCGCTGTTGTTTCCGTACCGGTCCATTTGAATGTATGCAAAAGATTCTGCCGCTGCTGCCCCGCTGCTGCCCGCAAAATTCGAGACTGAGGCCTAAGGGATTGAATCCGTGATCCTTACTTGAATATTATTCAACGCTACCGAAAATCGTATTTTTTAAATCGTTCGCGCTCGTAAGTATCAAAACTCACGGGTTTCATAATCGATAGATGAATGCGTGCACGCATAAATTTAATAATACACTACATCACTTGAAATAAAATTCGGCACGCATTATTCCACATTCCACGGTCGATTTCTACACAAATACCCCTAGGAAATAAATTATTAGACTGAAAATCCGATTGGCAGTACCAGGAGTACATAAGTATGAAAGAGGTCAAAGCTGTGTCATGTATCAATTTCAAAATTTAACCCTAATTTATTGGTCCCGCCCGTTGTCCAATAATAATAATAACATCAAATCAATAACCAATAAGGATCAACCACTAAAATGGCCGACCATAGTGGTACCATCCCTTAGGTAGGGGCTAGGGGTGTCAAAAAACCTAAACGATAGCGTTTAATGATTTTCCTTAAAATAATGATGGGTATTTTATTTTTTATCATCACAACGCTTGGTTCCTTCTTGATGGGAAGGATAAGGATTCAATAACCAGTGTGTTCCTTAGGTAAAGCAAACTAGGTAGTTCGATATTACAGGCACGGAAAGAATCTGATTGCCCGCAAATTATGATAATTTTTTGTTTCGAAACGCACTTCTTTGACTATCCTCAGGCATTTAACTCGATACGTACTACTTGTCAGATAGTAGATTGCAATCATTAACGTGTCTTCCGAAGCACGGATTCCAATAATTTAAAAAAATCATATTATCCAGCCTATTATGCCCTTATCATACATACATACACATATCACGCCTTTATCCCTTGCGGGGTAGGCAGAGCGTTAACGGCCGTAAGAATACGGTCGCTATCGCCACGTCTGACATTTTTGAGGATTGTTTTCCAAGGTTGTTTCAGAAAACATGTGTATCACACAATAATATCCCACAATGACTAACAAAGTACCTATGTATTATTTTAGATATTGGATATTCGATGGGTAGTTGTTCAAAGATCTTTGCATCTTTGATAAACTCGGGATCCAGCGTAATTTTTACGCCAAACGTTTTGAATAAATGCCAACTATTTTACTGAAGTGTTCGTTGACCGATGTGGTGCAATGCAATGGTACTTAGCACGACTGCCTGTGACGCAGCAAGCTTCGGGTTCAATTATCACTTTGTGAATTTGTTCTCAGTTTAGGACATTGCGATTAGAACCACTCGATTTTCCGTAAGAAAGATGCGTCCGTGTTTTGGATGGCAAGTTAAGGCTAAACGCTCCCTTACGCGGATTCCCGCGCGGCGGTTTGACAGCCCCCCCTTTATTATCAGTCCGAATTTATAAGGCGCATAGTAGCTGTAATATGGCAAGGGTGTCATCGTGTACGTACGGGTAAACAGGCACGTGCCTGCGCCGCGGTTTGTCGAATTCGCCGCTCGCGCGTGAGCGAGTTTTGGGCCTAAACCGTGTAGGTCTCGGTTGCTATCTATGATTACTTAGACGGCAGTCCTTACACAACCACCACGTTAGAAGTCTGCTACTTGTAGAAGGCAGTTGAAAAATTCTGACACTAGAGTTTATTGGGTTGTTGGACGACTTGGTGTCCCACACGAAGAGAGAGACTGACATATTAATAATCATTAAAGGTTATTCTAAAATGAATCACGTAACTTTTGATTTATTTTGCAAGTATCAGTAAATGTGACAGCCCTACCGGGAGCGGGAATCCCTGCGGTCGCTTTCTTTCGGGACTAGTTGGTGGGGGCTGGTAGGCAGGACCAAATAAGTTGCCAGTACTTTAGTATTGGAGCAAAATGCGTAATTTTTTTTGTTCATAATTGTTGTCTAATTCTGTGACATATGGCAGAACAAAAATTTTGTGTGGCGTATGTACTTAATGGTGTTTAGGTATGTGAATTTCGATAAAATTACCATACATACACATACACATATCACGACCTTGCGGGGTAGTCAGAGCGTTTGCGGCCGTTGTAATACAGTTAATATTAAATAGATAAAAAAATATGTGAAATAAAATAGGTGAAAATGACAAACTATTTTTTTAAATCGTCTAGACCGTTCTGGCAACACCTAGGTCCTTAAGTTTCTTTAGTTCATCTGCTGCGGCGTAAACTAGTGTACCTAATTGTAAAGTTAAAATAATCTGTGTCGTGCGTGACGTCTTTGAGTAATGCAGAATATTATGAGATGATTCTGTGCGTCGGTGCCACTCACGGCAACTTGAGTGCAGCACGGGAGCTCTCTCGTGAGCGATTCTTTGAAGGAAGACGAGCTGCTGAAGCAAGGCATCTGCCTTTATTGCGGTGCTTAAGGCGCATGGTGAATCGTCTGTATTCGACGGGTTCGTTTCACGCGACAACTGCGTCTGGCCGCACTACGACCCGAGATCCGAATTTTGAAGAAGCCGTACTGGAGCACTTCGAAGAGAACCCGCGGACCAGCACGCAACGTGGTGCCGAGGTGTTGGGGGCTGCGAACCACATACAAGTGTCGAGAATGTTCCACGAATCTGGACAGCACCCTTATCACTTCGCAGGACCAGGACGCAGGAGCTGATTCCTGCTATCTGCCGCGCGTTTGTGCGCCGCCGCCGCCGCCGCGCCGACACCTTTGAAGATGCCGCCGCGGCCCGCGACCCGCGCTTCCCCGCGCCTCCCGCGCAGTGCTATAATGCGAATAAAATGCGAGCGTCAGGTACCAGGCGCCCAGGACGCGTAGAAAGTGTAATGGGCGGTGCTAGTGATAGTGCTATGGGAATGAAATAAAGATCAGTGACCTCAATAGTGTTGTGCCACATTTGTTTACATGCAAATACTTTAAAATCGTATGCTGGATTTTTTTTTCAATGTGTTACAAAGTTGGGTATATTGGATTGAAATTTTGCATAACTGATCTACGAAAGGTATAGTTAATTTTCACTTCGGCTTGATACCCCCTTTCCGTTACACCCTGTATATAACACAGACAAGTGGGGCTAACTCGCACGCACACACAAACACACACACATAAATCATGCCTTTATCCCTCGTCGCCTACTCGACTTCTTCTATTACTATTACGATACGGTCTATGTAATCTATGTATGAAAAGGACGCTTCCTATGAAAAATTTGTTTCATTTCTTTAAGATATACCGTAATGTATCAACAATGAATTTCTCTTAGTTCTTTGTTTCACAATAACATCTATTTCTACTTTACCTGTTACTACAAAACTTACTTTCCGAAATATCAATACTACTAATAAATACATTACTTTAAATTATATAATTTTAGTTACGAAAAGCAAAGTATGCCCGAACTCGAACACATAGCTTGAAAATTTGCGTAGAATGACTAAATAAAATGAGCTAATTACACAGAACGAAAAAAAATATTATAATTTACCACCAAGGGTGATAGCTACATGTAGTCTCCCATAGTTCGAGATTGGTTGCGTAACAGCTCGTTATATTACGATAAGCCAGCCTGGAGATGATAAATTAATTTGATTATTATGGTTTCCCTACATTACATGGGATTCAGCATCAGTAAAAGGCAATAGACCACCATCTATTTCTGAGATTGTGGCGAACATAGGTACTGGGAAAACATAGGAACGCGAAAAGGAGCGTTGCAGCGGCGTGGGCGATTTATAGAAAAATAGCACATTGTATACATAGACGTGCGGGCGCGTCATTTCGTTTTTGTATAGAGCGCCCGCACCGCCTCCTCTCGTGAACGACGCTTTTTAACAAAATGATTGTATTGTTTGGCAGAAAAGAATAGAAAAATGGAAAAAATCACATCAGGCAGAAGTTCATAGTAACCGTAAGATTTTATGACCACGAAGCGTATTAGGCCACTGGTTTCTAAAAAGCATTATTCACCTGGGAAAACTGGTATCAGACACTTGTATCTGGTGTGTTTTGAAACCACTGGGCGGTGCCGCTAGTTGAGAAATAAAATAAATTAGGCTTACCCTTTTTTCTGCACTGCTTTGTAGACACCTGAAGAATAAATTTTTGTTATTAGATATTGAAATTTAGAAAACAAAATCCTATAACATGAAAATAATGAAAGTCTTGTTACCTTCTCTCAAATGCTTCGGAAGACCGCTGGTTACAGGAACGCCTAATTCGTCATCAATTGATTTTGTCTGAGGATCATCATCTACTTGTATAGGAACAACTGTTACATTTCTGCAATCAATCTCTTCCCTATTCGAAATCCTTCGTTTTTGGGTCTTTTTCTTCACTTTCGCAATTTTATCTTTCGAATCTAATACTTTGTATATGATGATTTTCTCCGCATCCGAGTTACTATCGCTATCGCTGCTCTTGGTGTCTTTTTGTAGCTGGACGTCTTCGCCAGAGGTCGCATCAACGTTCAGAGATGTGGATTCTTCCGAGTCGAGGTCTTCGCAAGAATCGGTCTGTGTGTTGTTTTGCCGCTCACCGCCGCACGTGTCCTTCGTGGGCGGCGTGTGCTTGTGCCGAGACCGATACTCATGGTAACTGTCAATCTTACTAAACTTCACACTGTTCCCAGGCTTGTGTTCCTTGATTCCAGTAGGAATAATGTGTACGGCGAGACCTCTGTCGCTCTCGGGAACCGGCATCCAAGAATACTGGAAGTCTTGTGTGTCAAAATCATTCCTGTTTTCAGGGGTTCTAACCCTTACAATTTTTTTGCTGCAAGATTTCATTGGCTGCAAATAAAATAGTTCGTTATTATTACTCAATCATTTCTAAACATTGCCAAATAATATTGCAATGCAGTGCTCTGCTACTTACTGTTTTTTTATTTTGTTTCAGACTTTCACGTTGTATCTTCCTAAATTCATATTGCAATTTTCTCTGTTTGTGTTCTTTCATCATTTGTTCTTGTTGAGCATCTTTGTATGCTGATTTCTGAAGTAAAAAACATAATAATTAAAAGTAGTCTAAGTGGTAAGTGTAAAAAGTAATCTAAGCAGTATAGTGCCGGCTTAGAATAGCATCACCCCACTTCTGCCCGTGAGTGTTTGTAAGAGGCGACTAAGGGATGGAACCAGGGAATGGACAGCAGCATTCCCTGTGAATATTATCTACAATATCTTGCACTGCGCCTGCCAAACTGCCTTCCAAGCGTGGTGAGTATGCAATACCCCCAAACTGGGGGAGGCCCATGTTCAGCAGTGGACTGTTCTGGCTGTAAAAGTAGTAGTAGTCCAAATAACACACATTTATTTCTGTTTCTCTGGTAAAACAAATGGTTTTAAACATATAAAACTTTATAGTTGTAAGTGTATACAATCAAGTTTTCACGTTTTACTTACAATGGGCTTGTCTTTTCCTTTAGATAAGCATTTTAAAAATGCCATCGTATTTTTGTATTCCTTCTCCACATTTTGCCTGGACATTGCAATCTTGTTTCTCATGTCCTGAAGTTTTTTCTGATGCTCCTTCTCTTTAGCCATGTGTTCTGAAGACATTTCTCTCATGGCTTGGCTGTAAGCATCTTCTTCTGGAAGGAGGTCTCGTGATACAAGACCTCCATTACCATAGGGCACATCTTGTAAATCTCTTGTTGAATGGTTGTACATAGTCACAGAGCTTTTCTTATTAAATGTTCTGACATTATCCAAACCATATTCCTTATTGGATCTGTCTACTTTAGAAGGTTTCGACAAAGCTGTGGAAAAGCAAATATTGTTTTAATATTATTATCATAATTGGTACAGAAATTCTAATAGCAAAATGAATTTAAACAATGGTACATGTTACTGTAGCAAAAAAGAAATCTAAGACTACACACCATGTTTGCATTTTACAGATGAAAAATATTACTAAGAATACACTAGACAAATTAATCAGATAAATTAACAGCCAAGAGTTACTGACAAAAACTACTATCCACAATTGCTTACAAGCTCTGGACAAGATTTTGTTTCTTCTGAAGGGACTGGTCTCTCTGAGGACTGGAGTTGGTTGCAACTCCGGCTTTTGCCTAGCAGACAAATCAAGCTTGGTGTGTTTAGCAAAAATTCTGTTAATTTGAGCTTTGCCAATTGTTTTGTACTGGCTGTTCTGAATACAAGGTTCACGGTGATTATTGGAAGTTTGATTGATTTCTTGACTTGGATGGATAAAATCATTAGAGCAATCATCACAGTTGGTTTCAGCCCGCCACGAAGGCACGGGCACCACTTGGCAATCAACCACATCCACAGGATTGAATACACTACCTTCAGCTTTTCCAGTTCTTGCACGAATGATGGTCTGTTTAATTTTTTGTAAATCATCAGTTGAACTTTTACTGCTGGGTTTTTGGTCAGAGTCCCTTAGTCGCAAATCCCTGTTTTGGATGTAATCTGCGACTATCAAGGAAGGTTTAAAACCAAAAGCATTATCTTGTCTGTTATTATCTGGCTCTTTTGTATGCCCTCCACGCAAACTCATGGGCATTTCATCACTAAGAGCAAACAAGTTTGGTCTTCTGCTCTTCTCAGATGGATTTTCTGGTGTTTTCAAAGGTGGTTCTTTATCATCTTGATGCAAGGACAAGGGGGGAACTGGGTCCCATTCATTGGGCATGGATTCTGGACACCATTGAGTGGCCATGTCATTTGTAACTATGTCTTCTTGTACTCCTTGGTCTTCATTGGGCAGTTTTGATGTAGATGCCTGTTCAGTAACCGCTTGTTGTCTTACAGATTTTTGAGACTCTTCACAAGTTTTAAATGAAATCTTGGATTTATTTACTGCAACTGCTGATTTGTCTCGGCTTAGTTCATTAGCGGTTTCTCTGAAAGAAGATTTGCAATAATAAGTTAATAAATAACTATAAGAAGACATGAATAAGTAGGTGGGTCTCTATTGAACAAGCAGCCTCAGATCGTGTTTCGGCTGAGCAGAGCCTGTTAAAGTTCTCGTGCTCGGGCGAAAAACCGTCCACACCGACCGCGCATTGCGCTGCATGCTGCGCGCGGCAGTCAGCATGTGAGGCTGATCGTTCAATGCAGACCCACCTATTAATAAAGAGAAATAAAAAAATACCAACTAACTACCTAGCTTGTAGCCTCCTGTCAAGTAATTTCTTACGTTCATCCAATTTTTCTTGTCTCTGGCGCCGTAGCTCTATGGCTGCCTCTCGTGCCCGCTGCTTAGATAGGTCCACTTTTTCTTGTTTATTTTCTGCTGAACAACAAAATAATATCAATAATTTTGCACAAGATAGGTTGTTTCCAATTATATTTACATATTTAAGCTCACATAAATTCCATATAAAACTACTAGGTATAAAGCAAAGTTGCTTTTCACCTGTCTGTATGTATGTATACTTAAAACTTTAAAACTGCACAGCGGATAATGGACGAAGTGTTTCAAGACGTTTATATGTACTATGCTTGCTGGGAAAACAAGTTATTCCCACTGGAAAATGAGTTACATACAGAGCGCGCAGCAGCGCAGCAGGCCGGGCCACTAGCACTTTATAAAAATACCTTGTTGAGTTTCTTCAGCAGCATTCCTGTGACTTGCACCTAAGTTTCCGATGCTCTTAGCATGCAATTCTTCTAATTTCTTGATGAATTTATCCTGTTGTTCCAAATATTCTTTTTCTTTGTTTGAGTCCAGGTTTACAAGGTGTTTGAACTTGGAGGCACAAGCTCTTTGACGAATTTGTTTGGCTATGTCTTTTGATTGTTCTCTAACCTAAAAATTATTTTGTTTAATAGCACTGGAAAGAAAACTGAAGATTTTTTCTATCTAAGTATCAATCAATCAAAAAAGAAACTATAGAAAAGTCAAACCTGTTGAATTCTGAGTTTCCGTAGACGTAAAATTTCATTTGTTTTCAATGCATCAACTTCAGAAGTCATTTTGGCATTTATAAACTTTGATTACGTACTTCACTAAAACTAAAACCAAGCTACTAAAACATAAACAAAACGTGGCAATATCAACTGAACAAATTAATGGATTCGTAACAAGAAACAAGATAATAAATGCGGGCTAACAAACATAAATATAGTCTCGTATTTTTCAAACCACGCATTCAACGTTTTTTTTTGACATTTAACTGAACATTTTTTTTTCTCGGATACACAAACAAAACGTAACACATTGCTTTTAAATCGGTTAAAAACCGGTTTTTATTAACAATATGTTTGATTCGGAGTGGATAGGTATGGGATAGATAATGGATAATAAATAATAAGCTTATTGAAAGCTAAAATAATTTAGAAAATAATATTCTCAAATGAAAGATTCCTGAAAAGATGCGTTTCCACATTTTTATATTATTGTTGTATCCGAATTTCTACGGTTTTGGTGGGAAATTGGGAATACTTCCGGAAAAACTTAGTTAACTAGTGCCATAAACTAAAAAAAAAAGTAGTTAATAACTTTTTAAAATTTATTATATGTCAAAATAACATAACTAAACATACTACTTATTTCAAAACACTGATAAATTAATTCTCATGATTAAGTATTCTCAAGACTAAATCTTACAAGAGACCTCCTTTAGACCCAGACCCTCCGGTCAGGCCACCGACGACACCTCCCAACCCCGATCCCCCGGAGCTGCCTCCACCGGTGAGACCTCCAAGTAAACCGCCAGCTCCAGCACCGCCACCACCGGTAAGACCACCAACAGTGCTACCAACGCTATCAACCAAACCACCGGACCCCGAGCCTCCTCCAAGTAGGTTGCCTACTGTTCCAGTCACGGTATTCAGAAGTTTAGGCACGCCTCCAGCACCACTCCCGTCCAAAAGTCCACCCACAGTATCAACCACTGTGTCAACCACCCCACCGACTCCTAGATTTTCAGTACCAGCAGATCCAGCTGCAGGTGGTGTTTTTGCAGCCTGGCCTGCACTAGGACTTGTACCGTGTCTGGCAATTGGGCTATTCGGGAAACCGGAAGCATAGCCTCCTGTTGAACTTTCAGGCTTAGCGATGCAGACCATTGCGTGGATAAGCGTGTCTAAAAGCGCATTGACATCTATGCCGCTGTTGGCATTATGTGCCTTGTCCTGCTCAAGAGCTCGCGCTAGAGCCAACAGAGCACTGAGGTCTTCTGTGGAGGATGATGAATCGTCGCAAGGTACGCAACACTGGCCGGATGAAGGGCATTCCATTACTGTCATAGAGGGCATGAGAGCGCGAACTATGCATTGTCCTTGGCATACCTGAAAATTTGTTAACATCATCGATCAGCTTTTGATAACATTAGTTGCGAAAATGAGATAAAATGGTTAATCACTACATAATATAAAGCAAAGTCGCGTCTGTCTGTATGTATGCTTAAATCTTTAACACAACACAACAGATTTTGATGCGGGTTTTTTTAATAGATAGAGCGACTCAAGAGGAAGATTTTTAGATATAATACTTGCCGGGAAAACATCTTATTCCCACGGAAAAATGAGTTGCGGCCCACTAGTAAGAAATAAGTCTAAAAGTTTTCTTACCACATACAAAGTGGCCAGCACCATCAAGCAGAGGCTTTGCAGACACGACGCCATTGTAATTGCGTTACCAGCATCGGCTAGAACGGTCTTTTATGTATGTTCGTCTAATCAAGAGTAAGTTATATGCTTATTATTGCAACATACAACGCCTAGACAACTGCACGTGTTCATAGGCTAGTCTCGAGGTAAAGTCACGTAAAGTAAGTCAATGAAGCAATATTGATAGAACCTACGAGATTCGCCTTACCTAGGTAATGGAAATATTAAAGTTGTAAAATAAATTAAAGCAGATTACTAAGTCCATACTCCATACTTACTCTTGCGTCATTTTTTACCTTGGGAAGCAGTAACTTTGCCGATCTAATTGGATTAAGTTTCATACATCAGTGCCTACCTTTTGAATTCAAATACTACCTACAATGTGATCATCCAAATATAACAGCATAGCCAACGTGACTTTCCTACATACTCTAGGTACTATATTGTAAAAACGTGTTATTTATTTTAAAACACATAATAATCATGGACACAGGACCAAAGCAAAGAAGACAAATGAACCCACGTTATAAAGCTAATATTTTTTCTGCTTTGACTTTCGGGTGCGTATTGCAAAGAAAAGAGTTTTCGGAAGGGGTTTTTGGGGGAAGGCGAATGACCAGCCTGTTTTACCTCTATGCTACGTAGTAGAGTACTAAGTAGAGCATTCCTAACAGCAACGCCTACGGTGGTGTAGGTGTCCACAGGACCATTTTCCTATAAGTGGGCCGGGCCGTCTGCTGCTTGCAGCAGGCACAAACTATACCTATTGTCAAAAAACCAGCCAACCTGTGTTAGGCCATTGAAGATGTTTGTTATTGCAGATGGACAATAGAGACCTTCAAACTTGGGTACAGCCGCGACATCAAAGACGCAGATCTCTATGCTCCGTTGCCAGAGCATCGCTCCGATGTCTTGGGTATGCATCGTTTTAAATATGTACTTTGTCCTACATACCAACCAACTTTTTTTAAATACATTGTGATTCATACATTCCGAAACAAATGAAATGTCCAATAAACTGTATTATGGTCAGGTGATGCAATCCAAGCTGAGTGGGATCGGGAGGTAGAAAGGCATAGATCGAACAACGGCGCTAGCAAACCCAGCTTGATGAAAGTAATCATCAAGGTATTCGGGGCGGAATTGATGCTCTTCGGACTTGTACTGGCTGGCATGGAGTTTCTAATAAGGTTGTTAAACCCCTTCCTTAATAATAATAAGACATACCATTGGATTTTGGACTTTATGTCCATGAGACAGTTAAAAAACCAGTGCAAAAGTTAGCTAAGCTCTTTTCTAATAAGGGATACTTCTGCAATAGTTTTTTGGCTAAACAGGCACTCACTTATCCAAGTTTTGTTTGGAACAGGCTGCAGCAACCTTTGTTTCTTGGTTTGCTCCTCCGCTATTATAGTCCAGGACAAATGAATGCAATGAATAATGAAACGTAAGTTGATAACTGATTGAACTAATTCTGGTATTTGGATCAGCTTCGTAATATGAGCACATGTTTGGAATGTTACAGTGCCAATAATACGTACGTTTCTCGTGTATTCAATTACTACAAGTCGGAGAGTAGCGTGAGTTGGGGCGAGGAGATATTCTTTGCTTTCGGCATCGTGTTCTGCAGCACCGTCAACGTGATGGTGCAGCACCCCTTCATGATGGGCGTCATGCATATCGGCATGAAGATGCGCGTTGGCATTTGCAGTCTTATCTATCGAAAGGTTGTTTTTAAAATTTAATTGGACGACAGCGTTTTTCAAGTTAGAGTTTTATTACTGATTAACTACCATCGAACTCACGTCTCCAAAAAAATCCTCTAAACCTTGCTGGGTCAAATACAGCCGGCTGGCACAGTCTACGATGGAATTAGTTCGTCCAAGAAAGAAAAAGAGTTTCTTTAGTACCTCATCGATTTATAACTAGAAGGGCATGGATTAATTGGACTCCCCTTTCAGGCGTTAAAAGTGAGCCTGCAAGCCATATCTGAGAACAGTGCAGGACTAGTAGTAAACCTGATGGCAAATGACGTGAACAGATTTGATACTGGGCCCATCTTCGCACATTACCTTTGGATAGGACCTGTCGAAACTATGGTTAGTACCTACATAGGCTCTAGAGTGTCTTAAAAATAATTGGCTAGTACCCTAACAACAAAAAACATAAAATAAACAGAAGAAAACACACCCCTAGGACGAGACAGGCCTATCACTGGCAGAAACGAATGTATGACTCAATCAAGCACTTGTTTAAGATTCTGTCGAGTGATTGTTTCTTTTACTAAGATACTTAGCTGTAGCCACGGAGGACAGTAACCAGTGGAGAACGCATGCGGGGGCGACCGCACTCACTTGATGTCTGCTATATTAAGCTGACGCATCAAAATTTTGATTAGTCGGGTTGAGACTGTGCGAAAGAACGGACGTTCCGCGCTTCGTTTTTTCGGCGTATAAACGTAAACAAGAATGCCTTGCTGTGCTGTGAAATGGTGTGGAAAGTGTAGTACAACATCAAGTTCCGCAAAAGACGGGATAACATTTCATAGGTAAACATTTTTATGCTTGATTCTTTCAAAATTTCATTTTAATGAAAAATAATTCCATATTTATAATTTCTGATGTGCTCCCGTTGATGTCTTTCATTGCTATCCCTTTCTAACGCACGGGTGTGTCCATACGTAGGCTGGCTCTTTCTTCGTATTAGTGCGATAATTCTGGGATCGTCATAAAATAATTATGTTAATGTACGTACTAAAACAACTTACCTACAATATATATTATATGAATGAATGCATTCGGGGTATATGGAGTGGCGCGGACGTATTCCCCCCGCGCCACCCGGAACGAAAATCAAAATCAAATAAAAGATCTTGCGCTAGTCGAATCAATTTGTAACATACATACATACATACATACATATATCACGCCTTTATCCCTTGCGGGGTAGGCAGAGCGTTAATGGCCAATGGTAAGAATACGGCCACTATCGCCACGTATGACATTTTTGATGTTTGTTTTCTAAGGTTGTTTCAGAAAACATGTGTATCACTATAGTGACAGGTTGTCAGACTATCGCCTAAAACTACACCAACACTCTCGAGTCAATTTGTAACTATTTCATTTATTATGAAATCAGAACAAAATATCAATAGGTAGGTCAATATATCATCTTGTCATGTCCGTCTGTCTGTCCGCTGACCAGCATCGTCTCGCCAACCAGCCCTACCATCCAAAATGATCGTAACAGGTCGTTTCCAGTTCGGTACAATTATTTCAATACATACCATAAAATTACAATGTAAGTAGGTACTTATTAATTTTTTATATACATATATCGCTATATTAATATTAGCATGCACATGTTTCAATAAATTTCAATCACATAATATGAGTAAACTTATTGAACGGTGATATAAAATATCGATATAATTTTACATATTTATTTTTCCCACCTCTACAAAATATGCGGTCATTGCGAAAGCCAATTGCGTCTAGCGATAATTACCTCTCCCCCCGCAAAAACCAGTGAGCTTGGTTTTGAACAAAATCGCACCGACGCGTTCTCCACTGGTTACTGTCCTCCGTGGCTGTAGCTAACGCTCCGCAGAGATACTTGTCTTATCATTCGTCTGAGGCTTTAGTAGCGCTTGTATAAAGACTAGTGCTTGATTAAATGAAACAAGCATCCATTATTGAGAGTTTATCAGGAGTATATATTGCTCTACTTGTTTGAATTCTTTCAGTTGATGACAGCGTACCTGTATCGTGAGATGGGTATGGCAGCTGTATACGGTAGTCTTATTATTATAGCTGTTGTGCCTTTTCAAAGTAAGTGAAACTCTCATACAATGAATCTTTAAAAACTTTTGGAACATTTATTTATACTGTCCGGTTAATCCAATCAACCTTCCTTCAGTATTCCTGGGAACCCAGACGGCGTTTTATAGAAGGCGTACGGCCATAAAATCTGATGAGAGAGTACGGCTTATGAAAGAAATCGTCATGGGCATCGAAGTTATAAAAATGTATACCTGGGAGAAACCCTTCCGGAAAATTATTGATCACGTTAGACGGTAAGAATCTGCACATACTTTACCAACATTATAAAATTTCGAAATATCATTACAAACGATTTTCTTTTTTATTCCAGACAAGAAATCTTTAACATAAAGATGACGTCAATAATCCGCGGAGTTATAATGTCGTTTATAATGTTCACGTCCCGTTTCGGCATCTTCATCACGGTTTACTTCTACGTGACGTACCAGAAAAATATCACTGTGGAAAACGTGTTCTTTCTTACTTGCTACTACAACATCGTCAAGCAGACCATGACACTGTATTTTCCTCAAGCTGTTGGACAGGTAAACAAGAAACCCACAACATGTGTCGAGATCGGGCGAATCCATTTGAAGAGTCGTTGGGTATAGCGCCGCGGTGTCGAGTAGCTTTACCACTAATGAGTAGAATGCCACCTACTGTCGAGTAGCTGTAACAAGTCCATTGGGCTCATCTAGATAGGCTGTCCTATAAAAATGACAGCTAATTTTGCGGGCTTAATAGAAGCGCCATCTACGTAAGTTCCGCGTACTCTCGTATTTGCTTTCCTTGACTACCAGCGCCACAATGGCGACTTTCAATTTAGTTCCGCGTTCTTTCCGTATTTGCTTTCCTTGCCTGCCAGCGCCACAATGGCGATTTTCAATGAGTACCAAAAATGCGTTCTAGTAAGCAGGATCAAGTCCAACTGGGCTATATGTAGCCAGCTGATGCGATAAAGAGCGCCGTCTGGTATCATGGAACTGCAACATTTATTATTAAATACGTTAAATAGCCGTTTTACATTTATTTTCTGATGAATCCGTACCTAGTCATAAATATACGCAGCCTTTTCTTATACATACCATGTTTTAGATAGCAGAGATGTGGGTAGCAGTCCAGAGAATCCGCGACTACCTTTTGAGTGAAGAATGCCAGCTGCCCAGTCAGTTACGAGATCAAGTCATTACAACCATTGAGATTAATCGCCCGAAGAAACGAGTTGTTTTAGGTATTTTTAGGAATATTTAGCAAAGAACATGTAAAGAGGAAGTTCAAGTGATAAAGGATTGATATAAGAGGATATGATCAATACAGATAAACACATAAAAAATAATTATTTGCAAAATTATCCCCGTATTAGATGGAGCCTACATATCTCTTGCTTAATTCGCAGACTACGATTGATTCGCGGTAGCCCAGACGGAAGAGGCGTCTCACCAGTACGAATGGCGAAATTCGCAGGTTCAAATCCTTCTTGCGGTAGAAAAACCTGATAGTTTGCAGCCGCTCTGTGTAAAAACTTGGTTCCACGTCATATCCCTAACGTTAGGTAGCCAACCCCGACAGAGAAACAGAATAAAGACAAGGAGAATGATGAATGATCGTTATGACTTGTTCTAGTTGAACCATCAGAGGCGGACGGGATTGACACCCCACCAGAATTGACGTCTCGCAACATTGCAGAAAAACCTGGCCCGTCAAAGAAGAAAGGTATTGTATCACCCACCAAATTTCTGAATTCAACTTCATTTACTTAGTTTTAAAGGGAGGGCCAGGGAGGCCGAGAGGGTAGCGCAGGTCCTGGGCAACCCTACGTTTTGCATAATTGCGTCTCAGGCAACGCAGTGTCTGTGTCAGACGTATGAGGCCAATGATGATAATGATGATTAGTTTTAAACAAAAGCCAATCGTACAGGGTGTAAGGGACGGTGCGGTGTAGGTACCAAAACGTAGACCAAAACCTTTGCAAGCATGCACAGACCAAGAAACTGATCAACTTTTTCTATGTAGGCTATTCTGGTTTGAAAAAATAGTTTCAACTTCCCATAAAATTGATCAGCTGCCTGACTTTAAGCTCGTATTTTTCCTTATTTGTTTCTCAACATAGGTTCCTTACTCTTTAAGTTGTTGAGTTTCCTAGTCTGATCATGCCTAACTTCACCCTGTATATAATTGCAGTCATTTCTGACGAAGTGGCGGTTAGTTTTGAACAGGCTAGTTGCCGGTGGATCCTGTCGTGTCCAAAAGATGACGTTAAAGACGTTACACTTCAAGTAAGTACAACTCGGGCTATTATCTGCAATATTTATGTATCGAATAAATATCTGTTAGGTATTAACAAAAGATATCATTAACGGTAGCAACGGATGGCGAAAACGGGACATCTGTGCCTTGTGTCGTACTCTGGAGGCCTACGTTCTGCAGCGGACTGCTATAGGCTGATGAGACATTTATCTATATATAGGAACCGATTCCTTCCAGGAAAGAAACATTGATTTCAAAAATAAATCGTTTTCTTAGCAAACACGTGATTTCCAATTCATCAGAATCATATTTCCCCTCAGGTGATGAAAGGATCTTTGTCCACAATAATCGGGGCCGTAGGCGCGGGAAAGTCGACTATCCTGCAAATGATACTGAGCGAGCTACCGTGTAACGCAGGCCGAGTGAGGGTCGAAGGAACCGTGAGTTATGCCGGCCAAGACCCTTGGCTCTTTGTGGGTGAGTCAAGTTGAGAAGTATAAAACAAGATAAAATAGATACATCGAAATCAAGGAATTAGGCTTAGAAAAAATTTGGCTTAGTAGGAATTAGAAAAGGCTACCGCCAATTATTTAGTTAGTAAATTCAAATCTGGCCAACCATTATCCTGGTGGTCCGATGACAATGGATGAGATTTGCACACACAGGGCCGTGAGTAATGGTGCAATAGAGAAGAGGCCTATTATCCCAGTGGGTGAATGTGGGCTGATGATGATGAAATTCAAAAACGTGACAATAATGACCAGTAGTAACTGTACTATGATGTACTGTTTGAATAGAAGACAGCAGTGAGATATATTAAAAAAAAGACAGCTTAGCTGCTGAAAGCAAACGCAACTTTTTATGCTCAGCAACTCGCGGATCTCGCGTTCTCTAGTAGCACGTTAGTGAAAGGGACTTCTGATAAGTTGCTGGCAAAAATCTCCTCAGTGCGTGAGGCTTTTTACGGCCACGTTTTATTACTCAGGTTCAGTTCGCCAGAACATTCTATTCGGGCAGCCGTTCGTGAAGTCCCGCTACATGCAAGTGTGCAAGGTGTGCGCCCTAGAGAGAGACATCTCTTTGTTTCCACACGGGGACAAGACCGTGGTGGGCGAACGAGGCGTCTCCTTGAGCGGGGGACAGAGGGCCAGGATCAATTTGGCTAGAGCTGTCTACAAAGAGGTAGTCCTATGTTTTAGAGAAGTAGTAAAATTGCACCACAGCCAGGTGTGAACCTACGACTTTCGAATCAGTAGGTAATGATGATCACTTTGACTCAGAATTTTGATCAGATCGGCGCTCATGTGCCCGGAGATGGCTATTGTAACCAATTCTGGCAGTAGGTAATAACGCTTCTATCAAATGGTCTACTGCGGTTGTGGTACAATTGCGCAAGATTTCTGAAAAAAAAGAACCAAACGAGTTGAAATGTTTTAGAAACTGAATGACTACGAATTGGTATGGCAGGCTTATTTGATGGTATTGAATTGCAGGCGGATATTTACTTGCTAGACGACCCGCTTTCTGCTGTGGACACGCATGTCGCTAAACACATCTTTGAGAAATGCATCAAAAAGTAAGAAACTTTTCCTACTCGTGTATCATTTCTTTGCAATCCAAGCCTGCTAGTCTATAATGTTGATGATGATCTACAGGTTTCTAGAAGAGAAAACTGTTATACTGGTGACCCACCAGTTGCAGTTCATCAAACAAGTTGACCAGATCATCATAATGGACAAAGGATATATGCTAGCTGAAGGGGAATTTGAAGCTCTAAGCGTAATATTATACCGAACTATTTACCAATCAGAGAACTATCTCAAAGAATTTAGAATTTTCGATTAGTTTTGCTTTGATGTAAAAGATAGAGAACACAAGCATTTTTTTATTTTATACATATATCACACCTTTATCCTTTGCGGGGTCGGCAGAGCGTTGACGGCCGTAAGAATACGGTGGCTATCTGGCGATAGCGACCGTATTCTTCGTCTAATATTTTTGAAGATTATTTTCCAAGGTTGTTTCAGAAAACACGTGTATCACTATAGTGACAGGTCGCCCTTAGTCGCCTTTTTACGACACCCTCACACCTCTTACTTTTTATTTTATGACTTCACAAATTACGGATGGATAGACCAGACCAACTGTATCAAATGCATGCCTAAATTTATTTACGGAGAAACGGTATCTTTGTTGTACCTTGTTCACGTCGTAAACAACTTTTTCCACATAGGAGCAAGAGCTTGAGATAATCCAGCTGATGAAAGAAAAGACGCGCGAGGTCCGTGAAGATCCTGCACAAGACGTGCACAGGACCGCTTCTATAGTAGGGGCCAGCACTATGAGCCTGCATCGCCATCATTGGTCACTGGTGCTCGAAAGCAGTTTTGCCGTAAGTATTTTATTACATAGGTAGCCGACCCCGACAGAGAACGGGATAAGGCAAGGAGAATGATGATGATGATGATTTTATCTTCTTTTAGGCATTATGGGTAAATTCATAGCAGAAAACATGATGTGCCAACCCCAAATAAATTAGGATAAGAGCAGGCAGATATGAATAATCTTTCTTGAGGAAAGTGTATAGTTTATCTCATGGGTTTCGATTCATTAGAATTATTGCGATCGCACATAAAATTTACATACATACATACATATATCACGCCTTTATCGCTTGCGGGGTAGGCAGAGCGTTAACAGCCGTAAGAATACGGCCGCTATCGCTACGTCTGTCATTTTTGAGAATTGTTTTCCAAGGATGTTTGAGAAAACATGTGTATCACTATAGTGACAGGTTGTCAGCCTGTCGCCTAGAAATTGTAATACACCAATACTCTCGAGTCCCTTAGTCGCCTCTTACGACACCCACGGGAAGGATGTGGGGTGATGCTATTCTAAGCCGGCATCACACGGCATAAAATTTAAGAACCTCGAATTTTGATACAAACAACAGAAATGAAGATTGTCATTCCGACAATTACTCTAGGCAACATCGACATCCTCAAGAAATTTACTAATGACTGGATATTTTAAAACACATAGTGGACTGTTGCGGAGCAATACTGAACCAGATCCTCCCCTCTCTTGAGGGTCTCGAGGCGAGAGACTGGCCTAATAAGCCGATGTAAGGAATTCGAACTCACCCAGGACCAGAATCTAGAAACGATTTCGATTAACCGGACCACTGCTACTATATGGAAATGCATACTATTTGTTGCATACGATGTACTGAAATCTCATTTAACTACACACACACACAAATCACGCCTATATCCCTGGCGGGGCAGGCAGAGCGCTGACGACCGTAAAATTACGTTCATTATCGCCACGTCTGACAAATGTTAGAGGGTCGTTTCAGATGAGTCGTGTATCACTATAGTGACAGGTTGTCAGCATGTCGCCTAAAATTGCAATACACATGAAACCTTCGAGTCCCTTAGTCGGTTTTTACGACACCCATGGGAAAGAAATCATAATCATAATCATAAATCTTTATTGCTTTCAAGTGGTAGGTATTACAGTTGTTAGACATGTTTATAGTTTCACACTTGAAACCCTGTTAGGGCACTACAAAGATAATCAAACTTAATCTAAACTTAACTATAATAGGGTGATGCTATTCTAAGTCGGCATCACACGGAATCTAAGCCGGCTCCCACGGTAATCTAAGCCGGCATCACACGGTAATCTAAGCCGGCATCAAATGGCAATCTAATCCGGCATCACACGGCAAACACGGCAGACATATTTATTGCAAACGATGCACTGAAATCTCGTTTAACTAAGTACCTCCACTCTCGCAGGACCAGAAGCCGGAAGCGGAAATGCAAACAGTAGGGCGCGTGAACAGCACTGTTTACCGTGACTACTTCCTGGCTGGCGCGGCGTGCCCCTACGTCGTCATCGTGGGCTTCATGTTCTTACTGGCGCAGTTCTGCGCAAGCGCCAGCGATTATTGGATTAGCCGGTGGTAAGCCTACCATAATTCTTGGTCGACCAAACAATTTCAGCCTTTCCTTAGTAACTAAATGTTATTCAATTTCATTGGCTTTAAATTAAACCTATAGCGAACCAGAGATGTTGTTGATTATGTAAAATCATGTATATCTTGTCAACGTTACAAGCCATCAAATGAAAAGCCACCTAGATTGCTGCAAACACCAGTAATGAGTCAGCGGAATGAGGTCTTGGCTATTGACCTATTTGGGCCGCTGCCGCCAGGTGAAGGTGGAGAACGTTGGATTTTGTTGGTTGAAGATACGGCCACTAGATGGGTCGAGTTATACGCGTTGCGCGAAGCAACTGCGGAGGCTTGTGCTAAGGTACTGATCGAAGAATACTTTCTGAGATTTGGCCTGCCGCGGCGTAATGTGTCGGATAACGGTGTTCAATTTATTTCTGCAGTGATGCAGCAGGTGATGTTCATACTGGACATAAAGCAAGAGCTTTTGCCGCTGTTCCATCCACAGGGGAATCCTGCAGAAAGGAAAAACAGAGACTTGAAGGTGCAGTTATCTCTGTTAGTTGGCACCGAGCACAACTCATGGCCCCGACATCTTCCTTCTGTGAGGTTTGCGATGAATTCCGCTAGATGTCAATCTACAGGCGTTACACCGGCGTATCTTACTTTAGCTAGGGAGCTAAGATCACCATTAGAGGTGTCGCATGATCCAAGAGCGGTATTGTATAAAGAAAATTTTGTGCCGCAAATCACGCCATATTTGAAGAGATTTTTGAGTTCTTTGGCTGCGATCCGCGAGAAAGTTGAAATCCAACAAGACAAAAGAAAGGATTATGCGGATCAGGCTCGTCGCGTCGGGGAACAGGTTGAAGTCGGAGTTAAGGTGCTGCTGGCTACGCATCTACTCAGCAATGCTCCGAAGGCTTTTAGTAGCAAATTTGTCCCTAGGAGAGATGGTCCATACGTGGTTACCAGTAAGGTGAGCCCTACCACTTACCTTATTGCTCCTGTCGACGAACCTAGCAAGAGTTTGGGAAAGTTTCACTCTAAAGAACTAACACTCTTTCGCTGTCGTGTTGATGATGATCACCTACCAGCTCCGGTTGTATCTAAACGTAATCGGGGTCGTCCTCAGCGTCATGTTGTGGATTTGGATGGTCCGGTTGAGGTTGCAGATGGTGCTTCAGAACCTCAGGATGTGCCAGTCCATGAACGGGGTCGTTCTCATGAACTGGAGGGGGAGTATATAGCGAACCAGAGGCTCCATCTCAGGGGGTAGGGGTAATGTTCCGGCCCGCTATAGAACATAGGCCGCTGTGCGGCGTATCGGGTAGCGGAACCTTATAAATAGTACGCCATTCTATTTGTTGATAGATGGCGCTGCCCGCCAAATGTCATTCACTCTGTGATCGATTCCTTATGGATATCGAACATTCATTCATTCTTCTGTTCTTGTCTTGGGTCGAGGGTGCATGGCGGAGCATGCTGTTTTCTAGTTAAAGCGCAATCCTCAGTAATCTAATGTTATTGAGATCTTTGTTAACTTTTTGACAAGTGGCGAACCCAGAGGTCTTCCTCACTAAAAACCGTTAATATTACAAAAAACCTGATCCTGAAGTTTCAGGGTTCAAATTGCAGCAATCTACATCTCAGAGTTACGAAAGAATTGTATTACCATCGACACTATTAGAAGAAGAATTCATCTAAGTCGTTCCCCCATAGATGAGATCGTTTCATCGTGACCACCATTGGTCATAGTCAGCATGGGTGGGCCGGGATAGTTTTCTCCCCTTGTTTCTGTCAGCTGCGGTGTGTAGGGCTTCGTGCAAGGGAGTTACAAGTGTGTGGTTGTCTGGTCACACCATCCTGCAGAAACACGGCCCCTTCGTCGTCACTTTGACATAATATCTACCATACAACATTTTTTGTTATGGTTGTTATGAGCATTTACTTTACATACATACCGCCTTTATCCCTTGCGGGGTAGGCAGAGCGTTAACGGCCGTAAGAATAGGGTCGCTATGGCCACGCCCGACATTTTTGAGGATTGTTTTCCAAGGTTGTTTCAGAAAACATGTGTATCACTATAGTGACAGGTTGTCAGCCTGTCGCCTAAAAATTGTATTACACCAATACTCTCGATTCCCTTAGTCGCCTCTTACGACACCCGCGGGAAGGAGGTGGGGTGATGCTGATAAAGATGATGATCTAGGTCGGCATCACACGCCATCTTTAAATAGCCTTTAAAATAAGATATTTTTCGCAGGAGTCGAGCAGAAGACCAGTTGACGGGCGACCCGACTATCGACACAGTGGTCTGGTCAGAACAAGGCCTCGCCAGGAACGATTTCGTGCTCATATTCGGAGTGATCACCATAGGCACCATCTGCGTAGCATTGCTAAGAGCTTTTATGTTCTTCTCTCTATGTATGAGGTCTTCTATCAGGTAAAGTTTGCTTTTAACCTACTTAAAAAAAGAAAGGTTCTGAAATTTTTAATCTACAAAAGTAGCCTAAATTGGACATAGTAATGTATATTTATAAGAATAATTTAATTAATATGCTTAGTGTTATTTCCCTTATTTATTTTTCGGTTTTTCCCTTCGGTGTAGGTATAGTAAAAATGTGACCGGCCGAGAGAGAGTGGAAGGCCTAAGCTTATTCCGAAGTCTAAAAACTTTTGTTTCCACCGCCTACGACTACTGGACACGATTGTGTAACAGCAAGCTCATAGCAACCGAGACCATCCGAAGCACATGTGCTTATTTTTTCACACTAACACAATCGGCTTTCGTAAAAAAAAAAACGGTGAAATTCCTACAAAACGACAACGTCAATAAACAAGCCGTTGGGTTATACAAAACACGGTCCGGTCACATAATAATTCTGGAAAGACGTACTCTGCTAGCAGCTGTTCATAACGAAATTTCATGGTTTACGAGGCCTTAACGGCCTTTCAAAAATTGCCATAGCGGACGGTATTTCACGTCCACACGGCGGGGTATTGGTAAAGTTTTCAACTAGCAATAATCGCACCTCGGATTAACCTCATCGGTTACGATATTGCCTCTGCGCAAAGTTAACGTAAACAGCTTCACCGATAATACTTATAGAATCCCGAGAACACAACGATAGCGAGTTTTAACTCGACGCTAGCGACATCTACATTTTCTGCTAAGTACTAAAAGTTTTTTCTTAAACGTCTTCATTTGCATAACGGTATCAAGTCCCCGCATTGGCCGTTGTTGTCTAAAAGGGTGTTTAAAAACCCGCTAAACGAGTTTTTTTTACGGGACAGTAATGTTTCTTGAGGAAAGTTGTTTATTTTAATTTCACGGGCCGGTCCACGTCTTGAAATATTTTCAGGAATTGTTGTAACATTCCAATATTTTGTTCTCTCATCTTCTCAGATTGCACGACGAAATGTTCGAGAGCATATCGCATTCCCCTATGAGCTTTTTCCACTCCAATCCCTCTGGTAGGATCCTCAACAGATTCAGCAAGGATATGGGTGCTGTTGATGAACTTCTGCCCCAAGCCATGATTGACTGTTTTCAGGTGATTATGTATTTAATTTTAAAATATTATTTCGAAATAAATTTTAGAGAGAAAGAGGATCTTTTATACTAATTTAGGGCTCTGTATGTCTTATAGAGAAAGAAAACTTTACGTAGGTATACGTAGTCTTTCGTTGGCGTCGTTCCAACACTGTGCTACAACTATGATCTGAATGAAGTCGCTTTTTGCGTTTCTCTGCCTGTCTGTTTGTCATGGACGGACACCGCAAACTCTTAAACGATACAACGGATATTGTTGAGAACGGTTTATGTGTAAGCATGTGTAAATAATACATCCCAGGAAAATGTCTTTTTCACACGGAAGAATGATTAGTGCGTATGGGCGGTCCGCTAGTTTCTTATAAAACTTGTATTTCTTTCAGATCATCCTGAACTTAATAGGGGTCCTGGTAGTGATATTATTGACGGACATCACTCTGCTAATCCCGATAGCCGCTTGCCTGATAATATTCTACATCTTGAGAGTGATCTACATTCGAACCGCGGGGGCTGTCAAACGATTGGAGGGGATTAGTGAGTATTTTATTCAAGTAATTCAGTTAGCAAGTATGTATGTTAAAAAATCATAGTCTCTTTTTCTACGTCTCGTCACTTCATTTTAGGCTGTTTTTAAAAAAGGATGGTTTTCTTAATTCTTTGAGAACTTACGTTTATCGTTTATTTTTATCTCTGTTGACTACTGAAACGCATCTAAATTTATGTTTTTTTTTAATAACTCTTCGAGTCGTCCCATGATCTGATGATGTGGTCCTGGAGTAATCAAGAGAACTCTTTAAATGCCATAGTCTCTGGAAGTCAGTACTAGTTTTTTAAAATTAAACTTTATTTTTATTTTTTTTAATAATTGTTTTTCTAAACGGGAAGACAAGATTAGCTCTTACAAGAGCTATTTTATTTGCTTTCTGCAGCTCGGAGTCCAGTATTCAGCCATCTAAACGCCACAGTGCTGGGCATGGCGACGATCAGATCCTTTGGAGCGGAGAAGCTACTGATCGCAGAGTTCGACCGCCACCAGGATCTCCACAGCGCCGCTTGGTACCTCTTCATTACCTGCAGCCGCGCATTCGGATATTTCCTCGATGTGATATGCCTATTTTTTATCATTTGCGTCACCTTCAGTTGCTTGATGAAAACTGGTTAGTATGTACTTGAATCACTTCTCACCTGATTGACGAAAACATCATTAGTTGTCGAAAATATTTTTGTAAAGGACTTTTTGCCACATTATTGCCCGCACTGTCGAGTGTTATCATGACATAATTGTATATACAAAATAGAATTGAAAATACAGCACTCATCATTCTATTCTTATTCTCTTCAATGAGCTGGCTATGCTATCTTACTTGATTGGCAAAACAATATGTATATTTTAGGCACAGGCCATCGCTAATCAAATTGGATAAATTCTAGACATGGAGGGCTGTTACGTGGGGCTGGCGATCACTCAGTCGATATCACTCACCGGCGTGTTCCAATGGGGCATGCGGCAGTCTGCCGAGATGGAGAACCAGATGACCAGTGTGGAAAGGGTCATGGAGTACACAGCTTTGCCACAAGAGGACGTTTTGAGAGTTGTAAGATATAGGTTTCACTCGTTATCAATCGCACAGGGCCGGTGCAAATCTAGCGCATTCAATGAGAGTGGTTTTGCTAAATAAATAGAAACTGAACTTTATAACGATAATCGATTTGATCACATTTTCAGAGCAAAGATATAAAGGGAATAAATATTGGGTATTGGTGTATCACAATTTTTAGGCGACAGGCTGACAACCTGTCACTATAGTGATACACATGTTTTCTGAAACAACCTTGGAAAATATTCCTCAAAAATGTCAGACGTGGCGATAGCGACCGTATTTTTACGGCCGTTAACGCTCTGCCTACCCCGCAAGGGATAACGGCGTGATATATGTATGTATGTATGTATAATCTCTAAAATATAACTAGGTATTTTCCGCAGGAAGAGGATAAGAAACCTCCAAAAGGCTGGCCGCAAGCGGGCGCTTTACATTTTGATAACTTGAGCTTGAAATACGTGCCACACGGAAATTATGTGCTCCAAAGCCTGCAGTTCAAGATTGAACCTAAAGAAAAGGTACCGTTATCACTGTTATACATGACGTAAGAGCATAACATAATGCTTTTTTTCTAATAATGTAACTTGAGAATTTCTGAAAGACCTATGCCATAAATGTGACAAGCAAGTCTAAAGAAAAAAGAAGGATGGGATTTAGTAAACCTTAGTAGGTCGAGTAGTCATGATCATTTTTGGTTTATTGAGTCACCGTAGTAAGTAAGTTAGATAGTGTACCAATTATTTGCAACGTCTACCAATTACCTTTCAGCATTGACAACAGAAAAGATAATAAATTTCCTTACAGATTGGCATTGTAGGGAGGACTGGTGCAGGCAAGTCCTCAATAATACAAGCGCTGTTCAGACTCGCATACTTGGAAGGGACTATCTGGATTGACAACGTCAACACCTCCACGATCGGCTTGCATGATTTGAGGGAAAAGTTGTCTATTATTCCTCAGGTAATATCGTAAGATTAGCTTGTATGGTGAACCAGCACATCCTCATCCTCCTTGCTTTATCCTGTTTCTCTGTTTCACATGAAATGTTTTTGAAAACTTAAAAATATTACAAAATATACTATTTATTATTCTTAAACTGCGACACAATGATTCAAGTACGAGGCTAGAGAGAGCCGTCACATTGAGACCAAATACGAAGATGTCACCACGACAACAGATCGAATTTCTATGAGCCGAGCTACGTATGGGCGGCCCATAGATATGTGGAGGCTTATGTCGAGCCAAGGTGTACAGCAGTGAACGTCTAAACCACATCCAAAAACTCGGAAAAATATTGAGATGAAAATTTTCAGGAGCCAGTTTTGTTCAGTGGTAATATGCGCAAGAATTTGGATCCATTTGACGAGTATCCCGACTCGCAGCTGATGCATGCGCTGGACGCCGTCGAGCTGATTAAGGAAGGCGAGGGATATGGTAAGCCTCCAATACCGTCATAATTTATCGTTGTAGTTTTTGAACTGTGACGGACAAGCGTCAGAAAACCAAGGTGAAACTACGATTTCGTAAAGATTTTGCGCAGCAGCCAAAATATCAAATATGTGCAAGTTCACGTTAAGAGTTATGTACAGCAGTGGACGTCATACCGCTGTCATACTTATGATGGACTAGTGGGCGCCCGTGGCTCCACTCGCGTGGAAATCGTTTTAAATCCCGTAGCAATTCACAGTTTTTTCGGGATAACAAGCTATCATATTAAATGTATTAATCCAAGTTATCAACTGTGTGCCAAATTTCATGAAAAAAGGTTCAGCAGTTTTTGCGTGAAGAAGTAACAAATAAACATACAAACTTTCGCATTTATAATATTAGTAGGATTAGTAATGTCTTTTAAATATTATGACGGATTAGTAAAGTTAGAATTGATTAAAATTCCACAAATATTACAGAGGCACTTGCCAGAGAAGTCCTCGAAGGTGGTTCGAATTTTAGCGTCGGCGAAAGACAGCTGGTCTGTTTAGCCAGAGCCATAGTTTATAATGACAAAATCCTTGTACTGGATGAGGCAACGGCCAATGTGGATGCACAGACCGACTCGCTCATACAGAACACGATTAGAGAGCACTTTAAAGACTGCACTGTGCTTACTATCGCGCACAGATTGAATACCGTTATTGATTCTGATAAGGTGAGTCATCCATGTAAATACATAATATATCACGTAATATTGTTCTTTTTATATTTTACTACCGAAAATAAAACATACCTCACACATGTTGTTTTCAAGAATGTAAATATAACTTGCCAACATTTTTGATCCATTTCAAGAATGCCAAATCAATGTTCATAGTTTTTTCACTTCACAAAACTTAATTGTGTGATGCCGGCTTGCCTTTTAGAATAGCATCACCCCATTTCTTCCCGTGGATATCGTAAGAGACTACTAAATGACTCGAAGATTTCATGTGTATTACAACTTTAGGCGAAAGCTGACAACCTGTCACAACAGTGATGCACGAATCATCTGATAGGGCCCTTAAATTTGGCTATAGCGACCGTATTTTTATGGCGGTTAGTGGTCTGCCTACCCCGGAAGTGATAAAGGCGTGATATACATACATACACAAATCACGCCTTTTTCCCTTGCGGGGTAGGCAGAGCGTTAACGATCGTAAAACTATGGCCACGTCTGACAAGTATTGAGAGTGTGAAAAATTTATTTTCCCCATTGATATAGAGGGTGTAAAAAAAATTTGAAACAAATATTTCAAGGGGTGAACCAGCCCGTGAACTTGAACGACTTTCCCTAAGGAACATATGTCTAAATATGAAAAAAAAAATTGGACCCTTTATAATTCAACAAAATTAGTAACCGACCAAATCAATTTAAGTATGAGGGGTCCAAAAAATTTTCTCATATTTCGACCTATGTTCCTTTGGGAAAGTTATTCAATTTCATGGTCTGGCACAGCCCTTAAAATAATTGCAGCTAATATTTTTACACCTTATATCTATTGACTTATAGATTTTAGTTTTGGACGCCGGTCGACTGATGGAGTTTGATCATCCGCATCTACTACTTCAGAACAAGAGAGGCTACTTTAGCAAGATGGTGGCTGAAACTGGCCCTTCTATGACCGCCATGCTGAAAAAAATGGCTGAAGAGGTATCTAATACCTAGAAAAATAGACGTAACACTAGGATTAGATAGTACTCCATCAAATGCTTTGGGAAAAGTGATTTTCTTAATCACATTTAGCGATTGCTTCCTTATTCCTAGAAAACCACCTATTAGGCTGGTTTCAGAGCGGCGCGTCTCAGCAGCGCTGCCCAGGCGCGCGCGGCTCGGGCGCGCGCCTGGGCAGCGCGTTCGCTGTGAAACGACATTCAGACGCGCGCGCTTCGTTGTGGTGTACGGTCGAGTGCAGAGAATCATTATGCCAGCAAACGTAATCACTATATTAGCTATATACGTTATATGGAAAAGAGTGCAACCACGACGTCTTAAAAGATTGCAAGTCGACGCTACTGGCAATCGAAGGAGATCCGACCGCGGCGCGGCCGAGACGCGGCCCAAGACGCGTCACTATGAAACGCTACATACAATCTAGTGTAATGCGAGGCGCGCGCGGCTGGGCAGCGCTGCCGAGACGCGTCGCTCTGAAACCAGCCTTACATATTACGATTTTTCATGGGACTGTTGTACCCGTGGTAATCTTACATTTACATTTGTCCGGCTTTTAATATTATACAGCTTTTTCATTCCTAAGAAGAGGTCAAAGCACTAAAAACTATAAATGACTATTACCCCCTATTCACACACCTTTCAGAGTTACTCGAAAACGAATAGCATGGCGGAGGAAGATGAAGACGAGGTCTGATTCAGCATCGCCGTCACCAAATTGATCGGAAAATAAACTTTAAAACCAAGGATATGTATATAAAAATGCTTTTGTATATCTTTATGATTTTGTATTATATTGGTTTTACTTAATTTTAAATATATAAAATAATATTTTGCTGTTTTACAGAACTTCATTTCTTAATAATACTTTTAGTAATAAATAGTTGGCTCACATTTATAGTGCACAATTTTAAGCATCGGAGATGATCAGTTCATACGAATTTTCAGGTCTATAATCACATAGATTATCGTGCAACCACTTTCCTTGATAAAAAAGGATATTTTATAGAGGAAATCATCGATGCTAAATACATCTATAGTTTCAAATACAAAGTGAGCCTATGACCCTTACAAACTAGTAATAATTTAAAGCTATAGTAAAATGGAACAAACTGGTACCGTTGTCACGTGATGACTTGGCCGCACTATACTGATGAATACCGCAACATTACCCGGTGACGTCTTACGGCTGTCATGCTGTCACACGGTCTCCATGTTGCAGTTGAGGCTGGCGAGCTGTAGTTCCATGCGTTTCTTGAACCCGGCTATTAGTTTATCCATGTGTCTGGAAATACGGTAATATTTTTTTAAACAGAAACATACTGTATTTTAGGCTTTATACAGGAGCTTCTGTAGTTAAACACAATGAAAATGTATTATCTTTGATCGTATTTGTTACTATTTCAATAATAGTTTATTACAATAGTAATTTTGTAGAGTATAGATAAAGATATTTCTTTGTCTATGAAGTTTAAAAAAAATTACAAGACGTAGGATTTTTCAACACGTGTCACTTACTTTTTCTCTTCTTCAGTCTCTAGAGGAGGTATGCCCGCCAGCGCCTCCATTAGGTAATTTCTGAAAATAGAGACAAACTTATAACTATAGGAAGTGAATAACAACTGAATCAGAAGAACTCTTGTTATTTTTAGGAACTGATTCATTCAGTGTTGGTCGCGCCTTCACTACTGTAGAGAGTATGAAGAATGGTACTCACTCAGCCCGCCTGGTGCTCAGCTCGGCACAAGCGTATCTCAGCAGTGTGTACTCCAGGCGCTGCTGGAAGGCCATGGCGCGCGAGTGAGGCGGCGCGCACGCTGCTAGTCTAGACAGCTCCTCGCACACGGTCTCGCAGATGTCGCGCACGTAGCGCACTGACGACGCGCCGCACACGCTGTCCACCTGCAAAAATAATAAAGATATGTCGCAGTAAGATGGCAGAATCAGTAATTCGGCTTCTTTTTGATATAATCAATTAACTAACATTTCCTACCTTTATGAAATAAGGCTGACATTAAAAACATAATATAGTTCTGTCCCCACACCTCGTTGACATAAACCACAATAAATTAAATTAAAGCCATATTACTAGAGATCTAGGATTTCAAATTTACGAATTCCTGGATCTGCTAGGACGATGTCCGAGTGAAGTCTACGAGTTTACCATCCGCCGGCTTTTGGCCGAAATCCTTCTGTATTCTTACTGCGACAGATACACAATGACGCCACTATAAATTTTTTTTTCGTGTCAATCGGCTTTGGAGTTAAATTAATTTGGGGTAAATGGCATGGTTTCATCTACCGGTTATTGTTACAACTAAGGTCCAATTACAAATTTTCACTTGGACGGCTGGTAGATTCGGTATGGGAAGGTCCAAGGTTGTTTTTATTTTAATTTTTGAGATCAGTTGACTAATTTAATGGAGTGGTTGATTGGCCTTACAAAATATTTATTGTTAGATTTTTAAACCTTCTAACAGGCAAGTCAATAAATACACCGCGTTCTTTAACGCACAATACTTTACAATAGAGTTTACGAGGCCTTTACGGCCTTTCAAAAATTGCCATAGCGGACGGTATTTCACGTCCACACGGCGGGGTATTGGTAAAGTTTTCAACTAGCAATAATCGCACCTCGGATTAACCTCATCGGTTACGATATTGCCTCTGCGCAAAGTTAACGTCAACAGCTTCACCGAGAATACTTAAGAAATCCCGAGAACACAACGATAGCGAGTTTTAATTTGACGCCAGCGCCATCTATCAGTTTGGTGGGGAACTAAAAGAGCGTTTTTATTCTTTCAAGTTCAACACGTCGTTATGACGTGAAGTCCCACCAAACAATAACGCACCCCTTTTAAAATTATTTATTAGTTCGACGTGAGTCATATTTAGGGATGCAATATATCGAATTTCGATACAACATATCGAAGAGTCCCAAATATCGATATAAAAAGTTCGACGTGAGTCATATTTAGGGATGCAATATATCGAATTTCGATACAACATATCGAAGAGTCCCAAATATCGATATAAAATATCAAACCAAAATGCCCACTGAAAATAAATACCTATGTCACTGGCGACAATTAGGTTACTGGCAACACATGACAGGGTTGCGTTCAAAAGCTACGAAAGGAACGCTGGCTAAGTATTTTCGCAGGATTTTGGATGTTTGTGGATTGGATGTTTGTGGATAAAGAAGCAGCTAGTAGTGTTATTATTGAGCGTAAGGTATAAAATCACAATAAAAGGCATTTCCTTTTACATAATTAAAATGATTTTTAAGGTTCCAAATACATCTATATTTTAAAAAAACTTGCATCTCAAGTCATATTGCCCAATTTACTTTCTTACCTCGGCGTGGACAGCAATGAGGTTGTTGATAATCTCGTAAACATAAGGCCTGGCGTCCTCCACCAGCGCCTCTGAGTCCGCCACTGTCTTGTGCCGGCCCATGTACATGCTGGGCTCAATGGTGCCCACCAGTGGGTCGCCTTTGTGCTCCAAATACGTCTCTGCTATGGTCGTCTCTAAGGATGTCAACGCGTCCTTGGCCGCCGCCATCGCGAGGATCGGTTTTGGGAAGCCGTAGCTGGAAATAAAGGAGAACATATTCAAAGTTAATTTTGAAGTAGTGTACGTATGCATCTAGATATAGATACCTATATTTGTACCTATGTACCCATGTACTCTTTTATATTATTATGCCTGGTCGATCACCAGCGCACAAATATACGCGTCGTCTTGCAAACGGACGTTTCATTACATCTCTCCCGAACACACCTATCTCATGGCGACCCTGCCATATAAGGGTGCGCCTGAGAAGGTTCGCGCGTGTCGTGTTCGCGGTCGGTCGACTGGACTCTGGACTCTATCGAAAATGAATTAGTGTTTTATAAAAAGTCTTAGAACTGTTTGTGCTCTTCGTGCTCCGTGTACGTTATCATCGTTTTTTTTTTTTTTTCGTGACCAGTGAAGTGAATTTTTAGAAGAAACGCAATGGGCAAGGAACAATCGAAACAGCAAGAAGAAATAATTATCGCACAGAATGCTGCCGGCGGAGGCGAAAATAATGCACAAGCATCGGGTGGTATGGAAAATCTAGCGTTCCACCTGGGGTTGATCAACTTGATTCTCGGTGTTGCACTGCTGTTGTGCTGCTGTGGCAGTTGCCTGGTAGTCTGGAATTTGTACAAGAAGTGCCACGTCCAGATGATACGTCGTGAAATCAACCACGATACGGTTCAGCGCGTCACCTTCCGGCGTAAAGAAGATAACAGAGATGTTTAAATAATTTAGAGGCCATGTACGCTACCTTCAGGAGGGCCACGGTACCTACTACTTCGGGGACTTTTTTTTTGTTACTCAACTGTGTGTGCCATTGATGGACTGGATACATCCGATCTACGTGTCTACGGCAAGGGTCTACGGACAGTTGTGAGCTAAGTGAATCGCAAATCGCAAGTATAAAATTTGTTCATATTTTAATTTCGTGCAAATCAGTGAAAGTGCGGTACGTAATAAAAAATCGTTTCGGTGGAACAAGACTTTAGTCTAATTTGCGTCATAATTATGCGTATAAAATAATTAAAAAAAAAAACAACGGTAAAAATAGTATGTAAGTACGTAAAATAAATAGTTACTTTTTAAAGGATAAATGTCATTCCTTGCATGATTTAACAATTTGATGGCAGAGTTACTATTAGAATTTAATGAAAAACTGTCAAGAATATATAATAAGGAATTAATAAAATTAAATCAAGATCGTCGAGCTCAGTGTGTCGATACAGTTATTAAGCCAAAACTTGCCGAAGCGAGTGACATTTATTCTGAATTTCGTCAAACATATGCCGAGTTAGAAAATCAGATAAAAAACCATGAAATAAAAGGTTCTGATTTGGTTATAATAAATAAGTTAATTACTTCAATTACTACCGAATATAGGAAAATCGTTGATTTCTGTAATAAGTGTATAGGAACTGAGACTGAAAATATTGAAACTGAAAGTACAATGGCAACCTTTGACCTGAAAACAGCCGTAGGGCTGCTCCCTGTGATGACAGGTGAGGAAGAAATTACCAAAAAATTAATTAGTTCTATCGAGTTGTACGATTCAATGTTAGAAGCTGCTGGAAAATCGCAATTAATTCAATTTGTATTAAAAACACGCCTTACAGAAAGCGCCAAACTGCGTTTAGCTTCCACCTACGTATCATGTGACGCACTTTTGAGAGACATGCGTTTGCATTTGCTTACGGCTAAATCAAGCAATGCTATCCACTCACAATTAATGCGTACGACCCAGGGGTCCTCGACTATTGATGATTTTGGCAAAAAGATCGAAGAATTGTTTGTTGATCTGACAATTACTCAAGCCGCTGGGGTGAGCACTAGTTATTCCGTTTTGAAACCCATTAATGAAAAATTAGCAATAAAAAGATTCACAGATGGTTTGAGAAATCGTCAGCTCAGTGTGATTTTAACAGCTAGGAACTACACACAGCTCAAGGACGTGATCAGAGCAGCCAAGGATGAGGAACTGTCAACTACGCAACGTGAAGGTGAAGGAACGATGTACTTCGGTCGACGTGGAAATTACGGTAGGTACAATCATGCACGTAATTACTCTGTTCGAAGTCGGGGCGGTGGTTTCAACCAGCGCACACCATCTAGCTATGGCGGACAGAGAACCCCGTCGCACCCCACTTTTCAACATCAAGGTTACGCTAACCAGTACAGGGGAAACCGAGGTGCTCCGCGCGGTCGAGGTTTTGGTACCTCGAGCAACCACAATACCAACTGGAACAGAGGCAGGTCAAATTATTCCAATAATTCAAGGCGTAATAATAATAACAGAATATATACAATGAATCCGGAAGAAGTGCCGTCAACTTTGTCACAAAACGGCGATAATCGTGATTCGAACACGTTTTTTCGATCATAATGAGCATTGTATTTTTGCATGTAGTAACAACAATTATGTAGAATTAGCAGTAGGTAACAACAATTATAGATGGATGATAGATTCCGGCGCTTCGCTTTGTGCAGTGAAATACGATCTAGTTCGACGATTAAACATTCCGATCCAGAATCATCGATTAGTCATTAGAGGTATCGGTGGACAACAAGAAACATTAGGCTTTGTTTCTCTAAACATAACTGTAAATGGAACAGAATTGAGTCACGAGTTCTATGTTTTAGAGAACTTAGATTGTTTTTGTGATGGAATTTTAGGGGAAGATTTTCTACTGAAATACAAATCGGTAATAGATTACGAATTACTCACAATAACTTTTTCAGATCAAAATGACTACATGACTGTACCTTTACGCTTGGGAAAAAACAGTGCTAGAAATAACTTAATAATACCGGAAAGATGCGAACAAATTTTTTATTTAGAGTCAGATGCTAAACAAGATTGTATGGTAGTACCGAAAGAATTGTGCAAGGGTGTGTTTTTAGCAGGATGTCTTACGAAACCTATAAACGGAAAAATACCCGTTCAAATTTTAAATACCCGAGATAGCGAGGTACGTCTTAATTATTTCAAACCGGAAATAGAATACTTGCAAGATTACAATATTTGTAGTTTTAATGATAATGACAATAATTCAAAAAGGGTGAGAGATCTACTTTCAATTTTGAATTTAAAACACTTAGATAGCGAAGAAAGAGAGTCGATCCAAAATATATGTGTTAAATACAATGACGTATTTTATCTTCCAGACGATTCCTTATCAGTTTCAAATATTTGCGAAACAGAAATAAAATTAAAACCAGATGCCACTCCCGTTTACATAAAACCGTACCGTATGCCACATAGTTTAAAAAATGAAATGGAATCTCAGCTTCAAAAATTATTAAAAGAGGAAATAATAGAACCAGCTTGTAGTGACTGGTCTAGTCCCATATTACTGGTGCCTAAAAAGAGCGAAGGTACCAAAAAGTGGCGATTAGTGATTGATTTTCGAAAGTTAAATGAAAGGGTTTTGGATGATAAATTTCCACTACCGAATATCACCGATATTTTGGATTCTCTCTCCGGCGCAGTTTATTTCAGTCACCTTGACTTGAATTCTGGTTATTATCAATTAAATTTAAAAGAAGAAAGTAGAAAATACACAGCTTTTACTGCACCATCAGGTCAATATCAGATGACGAGACTGCCGATGGGTCTCAAAACGTCACCTAGTAGTTTCTCTAGAGCTATGACTTTAGCAATGGCGGGTCTTAATTACGAGAAATGTTTTGTTTACTTAGATGATTTGATTTGCTTTGGGAGAAATCTTGAACTTCATAATAAAAATTTAATGACAATCCTGGAACGACTTAGAAAAGTTAACCTGAAACTAAATCCCCAAAAATGCCAGTTTTTGAAAAAAGAACTTTTATATTTAGGGCACGTTGTTTCCGAAAAGGGAATATCACCTGACCCAGAAAAAATATCCGTACTACAAAATTACCCCACACCTTCTTCTGCGGATGAGGTTAAACGTTTTGTAGCTTTCAGTAATTATTATAGAAAATTCATTCCAAATTTTGCGACATTGACTATACCCTTAAATAAATTAACTAGGAAAAACCAACCGTTTGAATGGACAACTGAGTGTGAACAGTCATTTCAGGAACTTAAAAAATCATTAACAACTCCACCTATATTAGAATATCCAGATTTCTCAGAAACAAATCAATTCATACTATCTACAGACGCATCATCTATCTCGATAGGTTGCGTGCTGTGCAACAGCAACATGAAACCCGTAGCTTATGCGAGTAGGCCGCTTAATAAGGCTGAGCGTAACTATCCAACTATACAAAAAGAGCTTGTTGCTATAGTCTGGGCTATCAAATACTTTAGGCCTTATCTTTACGGAAAACATTTCACAATATTAACGGACCACAAACCGTTAATTTATTTATTCGGCATGAGGGACCCATCGAGCAGATTATTAAAGTTTAGATTACTGTTAGAAGAATACAGTTTTGATATTAAGTACATAAAAGGACAAGACAACGTTATAGCGGATGCTTTATCTAGGATAGTGATAACATCGAATGAGCTAAAAAGTATGAATGAACAGATGATATGCGTGATGACCCGAGCTCAACGCAAAAGAATGGAAGAGATTGAAAGATCAGGAAGTAAAAATGTCACTACTAGTTCACAAATTCCTAATAAACCTACTAACGACAGGTGTGTACAGCCTAGGGTTGTAGAGTTATTAAGAAAACCGTGCGATAGTGTAGAAATGTTATGGGAAAAAGCGAGTAAAATAGATAAATTAGACAGAGAAGGCAGATTAGATGACGTAAGAGAATGTTTTTCATATAATGACAAAGATAAAATTTTATACATTAATCTCAATTTTAGGGCACAATTATCGCGAGCCGAATTTGTGACAAAGTTGAGCAATTTTTGTACGAAAAATTGTATTGATAGAGTATGCATACTAATAAATGATGAAAATAAATTAACTATAAAAGAAATGTGTGATGAAATAAAGGGTAGAGAACAATGGACCGGTCCACGAATTTGTATTTTACGAGGAAAAAAGAGAATAATAGACGAAAATGAGAAAACTATAATACTGAATGACTATCATTTACTGCCCACTAGTGGACATGCTGGTGTGAGCAGAATGTTAAATAACATCAAAAGAAAATACTATTGGCCAGGAATGGAACATGACGTAGCTAAATATGTTCAGAAGTGTACGAAGTGTCAAAAAATGAAACACTCTAGACACGTTCGTGAACCTATGTCAATAACAACAACTGCATCATATGCTTTTGATAAGATATTCTTAGATATTGTTGGGCCTTTACCAAAAGACTATGATGGCAATTGTTACGTGTTGACCTTACAATGCGAGTTAAGTAAATATATCGAGGCTTATCCTCTTCAAAATAAGGAAACTAATAGTGTAGCTAAAGCTTTAGTTAATAACTTCATTTTGAGATTTGGTATCCCAAAGGTTTTGGCGAGTGATCGCGGGACAGAGTTCATATCAGCGACAATGGAACAGGTTTGTAAACTTTTAGATATTGAGAAAATTTCGTCAACGCCATATCATCACCAGTCTATAGGATCACTAGAGAATATGCATAAACACATGGGCGCATTCTTACGAATACATTGCGAAAATAGACCAGACTCTTGGAGTCACTGGTTACCGTACTGGACATTCAGTTTCAATAATACAGTTCATAGCAGTACGAAATACACTCCTTATGAGTTAGTCTTTGGCAGAACATGTAACATACCTAGTAGAATCACAAACGAAATTGAACCATTGTATAATTCAGATAATTACGCACTAGAATTAAAATATCGATTACAGAATGCATTCCAAGACGCTCAAAATAATTTAATAATAAGTAAAGAGAAAAGAAAGTCGGATTATGATAAATACACAAACCCTGTAACTTACAAAGAGAATGATTGTATTCTTCTCAAATCAGAAAATGTTTCAAAATTGCAACCATTGTATGAAGGACCATTTGTTGTGATAGAGGATTTGGGACCAAATGTCAAAATTATTAGAAATAATAAAATAACTACAGTTCATAAGAATAATACTAAACCATTTAATCAGTAACTTTAGTATAAAAACAAAAATGTATGTAACCAACATTTTTATTTTTTTTTATCACCCCGAAGGTGAAGTAGTGTACGTATGCATCTAGATATAGATACCTATATTTGTACCTATGTACCCATGTACTCTTTTATATTATTATGCCTGGTCGATCACCAGCGCACAAATATACGCGTCGTCTTGCAAACGGACGTTTCATTACATCTCTCCCGAACACACCTATCTCAATTTAGTCAGCTTTAAAATGGACAGTATAACTCTTAAAAAGTTGTAACAGTAGTAAAACGTTTACAAAAAAAAGGTTTTGTAGGGTTGCCCGAAAGTTTAAGACCGTTTGTTTCTACTGTGTCTATGTACAGTATATTCTTATATAGATCGATTCCTAACCTGATATTCACCTCTCGAACGCCTTAGCGATGTCCAAACATGAATGTCGACATCTCGACTGACGTAAATCATGACGAGTCAATGAATTTTTATCCAAGTTTTAAACGAACCAATAGGAATGTGGAATGGCAAGTCAAATGAGCTATTTTTAAAACGCTCTAAATGAATGACGTCATACATTCCTATTTTCGTACAAAATTCCATTTTAAAATAAATTCATTTGACCTGCCAGCCCACAATTATATTATACACGCTGGTCGAGATCCCCTTATCAAACTTTATGTTGTCAATATAGCAGTAGAGTCACCTTTCGAACGTCTTAGCGATGTCAATCAGCACGGCGCGGCGCGTGTACTGCGCGTTCGCTCCAGCGATCAGTAGCCGCTGCTGCCAGCCAACTGCGCCCCGACTCACTAAGATGTATCTATTCTATACTGGTGCGTTTTAAACTAGGGAAAAGTTCGTTAACTTCTCATCCATGCTGTCGCAAATCACGACATGACAAGTCAGTTCATAAGACATATCAAGGAACTTTTGTCCGAGCTTGAAACACACCAATTATAGACACTGGTCTTAGTTATCATAGTAGTAGCGTCACCTTTCGAACGCCTTAGCGATGTCGGGCAGCACGACGCGGCGCGTGAACTGCGCGTTCGCTCCAGCGATCAGTAGCCGCTGCTGCCAACTGCGCCCCGACTCACTGAGCGGGGGCTCCTCCAGCCGCTGGTCGAGCGCTACTGACAGACTCGTGTTGTTGAAGTCCGCCTGGAATCATTTGAAGCTATATAAATAGAAGCTAAATTTTGAATTGTACTGGCCACAACCCAGTGAAAATCTCAACAACTCAAGGGGCTCTCGCGACGCCCTTAACACACCAGATGGATGCCCTCATCACCAAGGAGGGATGCCCTCAACACCCCGGAAGGATGCCCTTAACACCTCGGAGGGATGCCTTCAACACCTCGGAGGTATGCCCTTGATACTCCGGAGGGACACCGTTAACCCCCGGAAAGATGCCCTCAACACCACGTAGGGACGCTCTTAACACCCCAGAGGGCCGCCCTTTCACCCCTAACCTTACCTCGTCGTTGTGTTTAAGGGCGAGGTTCTTCAGTACAGTGACGTAAGCCAGCAGGGCCTGCTGCGTGTGTTTGAACAGCGTCAGCGTCGGAGCCTCGTTCTCTGTGAACAAGGGGCTCTCGCGACGTCCTTAACACTCCACAGGGACGCTCTTAACACCCCGGAGGGACACCCTTAACACCCCGGAGCAATGCCCTCAAAACCCCGGAGGCATGCCCTTAACACCCCTAACCTTACCTCATCGTTATGTTTGAGTGCGAGGTCCTTCAGTACAGTGACGTAAGCCAGCAGGGCCTGCTGCGTATGTTTAAACAGCGCCAGCGTCGGAGCCCCGTTCTCCGTGAACAAGGGGCTCTCGCGACGTCCGCTGGTTACTACGCATTTGTGGATCGACGATAGGGCTTCGGTTATGTAGGTTTCTAGTAGGTGCGGCTGGAAAACACACGAGACAGTGAGATAGGTGAGATAGTAGACAAATGCGGGCCTATCTTAAGTAAATCATAATTTATATCAAATGATATGTTATAAAATTAGCTGCCTTATCATGATTTGAAATGAAATGAGACATGATGACATGACTTGACTTGGCTTGTCAAACATGCCGAAACAAATATAGTAAATCCGAACAAGATTTCTTTGCAAGTACTACTGACTTGCCTTAAAAATTTTTCATTAGTAGCTGGGTCTCAATTGTGCGAGCAGCCTCAGATCCTCGCTGCCGCGCGCAGCATGCGGCGCATTGCGCGGTCGGTGTGGACGTGTTTCGTCTGAGCAGCGCATGTTGAAATTCTCATGCTCGAGCGAAAAACCGTCGACAGTGCACCGGTAGTGAGCATCTGAGGCTGCTCGTTCAATGGAAACCCAGCTAGTGACTAATTTATTACTAATTGGTAACTCTCACCAGCTGCTGCTGCTGGAAACCTTTGGAGAAGGAAAGCAAAGGACAGAAATGTGTGGATAGAAATGGAGGAGGCCTTTGTCGTGAGACAAGCGAACAAAGAAAAAGAGACTGATTAAATTACGAAATAATAAAATTAAATGCATGTATGCACTTTATTTATTTATAATGTTAATTTGAATTAATAATTATAAATGCATGTTAAAATGTAATGATTAAATTAATTAAATTTTATAATTGTAAATATTATTTTGTTTGAAATAAAGGCTAATTGAATTGAATGCTCACCAGTTTAGTGATGGCGCCGTAGTCAGAGTACGTCTCGATCTTCCACGTCTCTGCTTGCGGCAACGTGTGGAGACGTCTTGCGGCGCGCGTCAGAAACACCGTCATGCCGTGCACGCGGTACTCGAATATAACTTGCTCCACGATGCTCAGTGGCTGCAAATTTTTTTTAAAAATAGGTTCATTACGATTTACTGCACTCACAATTACTTTCATTTATGAGAATAATATAGGACTGTGAGTGCAGTAAATCCCAATAAACTGAAATAAGCATTAGCTTTATCATATGGTTGGCTAGATGTCGTAGATGTCGTCGCTTCGAGACGCTCAAGAGGTTGAGAAATTGACGAGCCCGACCGGCGCGTCAACAGCTCAGTGGCAGAGCAGTGGGCCGGTACCCCACGCGGCCCGAGTTTGATTCCCGGTAGACGCTTATCAATATTTCAATTTCTTATTTTCATTTATGAAAATTGAGGTAGTTATTTAACGCATATTTCGTGAACTACTGCGTCACGAGAACATAAACGTACTTGTAGGGAAAGCTAGAATTTAGTCGTTCTTCATTTTTATATGGTTTTTGTAAAGATATGATACAATATTATAGAAACTTATATCCACTCCCTGCTCCCCGCTCCGCTAGAGTATGAGGAGGTGTCATCTGTGAAGGCAGATCCAGTTTGAGGAGGGAGTTCTAGGCCTCCCGCAGGTAGCGCAGATTGGCCACTAAACGCGCGTCTGTACCCGCTCCCCGCTCCGCTAGAGTATGAGGAGGTGTCACCTGTGAAGGCAGGTCCAGTTTGAGCAGGGAGTCGTAGGCCTCCCGCAGGTAGCGCAGGTTGGCCACTAAACGCGCGTCCGCGGCGGCGCTGCCCGCTACCCGCTCCCCGCCGCCGCTCATGAGACACGCGCGCATGTGCTCAGCGAATTGCTCCACCGCTTTTATTATCATTTCCTGAAATCAACATGCACTGGTTTATAAAGGATGTAAATAAAACTGTAAATATTTAAAATCGTGAATCAGTCCATGAAAACTTTCCCGACACCCGAACACACTAGAATCAATTATGGGAGGACCAAAATTTGAGGTTCAATGTATTTTAATAAAAAGTTATTGTTCTATTATTTTCTTTTTTGAAAAATAATAATGAGAAAGAAATATGAGCAATTTTATTTTTCCATAGAAAACATTGATATAGAAAACTAAAAATGTTTTTTCTCCATTTCATAGGTAATTATTTTTTTGAGAAAATAAAATAATTGGGACATGCCTAGGCCTTATTTTAATAAAAACCGAATTATAGCTCTAGAGGCGCATTACTATGGAAGAAAACAGGAAAATACGTTTGTATTAAAAGGCTAAAATCCCGGAGCACTTACGAAGCGCTCTTAAATTAAAATATTTGCAGTTGATTTTTTTACACATATTAGAATTCGACATCGGTTCTTTTCTTGAAGAGCACTGGTAATATACAGACATGTCTTTAGAAAAAATGCTGCAAATATACTATAGGTACCTACACGTGTGAGTCTTCATAAAGTGAACATATCAAAATCAGCGAAACTGCACCCATATTTATCGAAGAAAACATTACTAAAACAAAATCAAAAAACATATTGATCTGTACCTTGAGGTGGTTGTGTCGTTGGGGCGCGGCGGGCTGCCCCCCCCAGCTCCCCCGCGAAGTACCTCCTCGCGAGCGGCCACAGCGCGTTCACCCAGCAACCCTCGCTCTCTGACTCACACTTGTCTGTACCTTGAGCTGGTTGTGTCTGTTGGGCGCGGGGGGCTGCCCCCCCAGTTCCCCCGCGAAGTACCTCCTCGCGAGCGGCCACAGCGCGTTCACCCAGCAACCCTCGCTCTCTGACTCACACTTGTCTGTACCTTGAGCTGGTTGTGTCTGTTGGGCGCGGCGGGCTGCCCCCCCCAGTTCCCCCGCGAAGTACCTCCTCGCGAGCGGCCACAGCGCGTTCACCCAGCAACCCTCGCTCTCTGACTCACACTTGTCTGTACCTTGAGCTGGTTGTGTCTGTTGGGCGCGGGGGGCTGCCCCCCCAGTTCCCCCGCGAAGTACCTCCTCGCGAGCGGCCACAGCGCGTTCACCCAGCAACCCTCGCTCTCTGACTCACACTTGTCTGTACCTTGAGCTGGTTGTGTCTGTTGGGCGCGGCGGGCTGCCCCCCAGCTCCCCCGCGAAGTACCTCCTCGCGAGCGGCCACAGCGCGTTCACCCAGCAACCCTCGCTCTCTGACTCACACTTGTCTGTACCTTGAGCTGGTTGTGTCTGTTGGGCGCGGCGGGCTGCCCCCCCAGTTCCCCCGCGAAGTACCTCCTCGCGAGCGGTTACAGCGCGTTCACCCAGCAACCCTCGCTCTCTGACTCACACTTGTCTGTACCTTGAGCTGGTTGTGTCTGTTGGGCGCGGCGGGCTGCCCCCCCAGTTCCCCCGCGAAGTACCTCCTCGCGAGCGGCCACAGCGCGTTCACCCAGCAACCCTCGCTCTCTGACTCACACTTGTCTGTACCTTGAGCTGGTTGTGTCTGTTGGGCGCGGCGGGCTGCCCCCCCCAGTTCCCCCGCGAAGTACCTCCTCGCGAGCGGCCACAGCGCGTTCACCCAGCAACCCTCGCTCTCTGACTCACACTTGTCTGTACCTTGAGCTGGTTGTGTCTGTTGGGCGCGGCGGGCTGCCCCCCCAGTTCCCCCGCGAAGTACCTCCTCGCGAGCGGTTACAGCGCGTTCACCCAGCAACCCTCGCTCTCTGACTCACACTTGTCTGTACCTTGAGCTGGTTGTGTCTGTTGGGCGCGGCGGGCTGCCCCCCCAGTTCCCCCGCGAAGTACCTCCTCGCGAGCGGCCACAGCGCGTTCACCCAGCAACCCTCGCTCTCTGACTCACACTTGTCTGTACCTTGAGCTGGTTGTGTCTGTTGGGCGCGGCGGGCTGCCCCCCCCAGTTCCCCCGCGAAGTACCTCCTCGCGAGCGGCCACAGCGCGTTCACCCAGCAACCCTCGCTCTCTGACTCACACTTGTCTGTACCTTGAGCTGGTTGTGTCTGTTGGGCGCGGCGGGCTGCCCCCCCAGTTCCCCCGCGAAGTACCTCCTCGCGAGCGGTTACAGCGCGTTCACCCAGCAACCCTCGCTCTCTGACTCACACTTGTCTGTACCTTGAGCTGGTTGTGTCTGTTGGGCGCGGCGGGCTGCCCCCCCAGCTCCCCCGCGAAGTACCTCCTCGCGAGCGGCCACAGCGCGTTCAGCTCGGAGGCGAGCGCGGCGCACGCGGCGCTGCACCACGCCGCGCGCACCGCGCCCCACCAACCCTCGCTCTCTGACTCACATTTGGTCTTGCGTTTGCCTGCGATCAAATATTACAGCATTAGCTGGGTCTCCATTGAACGAGCAACCTCAGATGCTCACTGCCGCGCGCAGCATGCGGCACAATGCGCGGTCGGTGTGGACGTGTTTCGCCTGAGCAGCGCATGTTAAAATTCTCATGCTCGGGGACAAACCAAATCAAATCAAATCAAATAAAATTATTTATTCAAAGTAGTAAATTTTACATTTCGCTTTTTGATGGTCAAGAATTAACAATTTTAACAATAACAATTTTATGAACCTAGTGTAAACGCGGCTCAGGTGGACTAAAAACTTAAAACTAGCCCCTAAAGCACTGCCTCGGGGCTGGCCAAGCCAACCAAACAACATGTAACGTTAGGTGGTAAATAAAATAACATCGAGTTCATGCCAAGAGAAAATTTTGTGTTACATGCGTATGGTTAGCCGGACCCCCTGGACAGTAAACCACCCAGAAACCTGCCCAGAAGTGCTCCTATTCTAAAAATACAATTTGTCAGGCCCTAGGCTACCCTACCTAAATTTCTAAATATGAAACAAAAATATATTAATAGCCAAAAGCGGCTACGTTAAAAAGATAAATATATATCATATACAGTAGATAATTCTACCTGTGTCGTCATATAAAGTCTACTTTGTACATTTGTAACTACTCCCATGGAGATTTATCTTGCATATAATCTGATATTTCATAATAGCCTTTCTTATACAATTTTTCTTTTATCACTCGCTTAAATTTATTTAGTGGTAAATCTTGGATATCTTTAGGAATCTTGTTATAAAAGCGTATACAATTGCCTTTAAAAGATTTGTTTACTTTACTAAGCCTGCTTATATGCGCAGCAAGTTTATCCTTATTTCTAGTGTTAAAATTGTGTTTATCACAATTTTTCTTAAAAGAATCTATATTTGTCTTAACGTACATAATGTTTTCATATATATATTGAGACACAAATGTTAATATGTTAATCTCTTTAAATTTTTGCCTTAAGGAGACCATTGGCCCTAATTTATAAATTGATCGAACAGCCCGTTTCTGCAAAACAAAAATGTTATTCACATCCGCAGCATGGCCCCATAATAATAAGCCATAACTCATTAGACTATGAAAGTAACTAAAGTAAACTAGTCTAGCAGTGTCCACATCAGTGAGGTATCTTATCTTTTTAACTGCGTATGCTGCTGAACTCAGTCTCTTCGACAATTTTTCAATATGTGGCCCCCATTGGAGCGTGGCGTCCAAAGTTATGCCTAAAATGTAGTTGAGTCAGCAAGGCTCAACTTTTCATCCTTTACCTTAACAATTGTGGTACTCGGTTTAACATTTGGTAAAACAAATTTTACACATTTATTTTTCTTTTCATTCAATAAGAGGTTATTTACAGTAAACCATTTTACTATTTCAGATATAGCGTTGTTCACGTCGTCATAATCGAGTTGTTGTCTCTTTACTTTGAAAAGTAATGAGGTATCGTCGGCGAACAAAACTATATCATGTTTTTCTTTCACTAGATATGGTAAATCATTAATATAAACAAGAAATAGGAAAGGACCAAGAATCGAGCCCTGCGGAACGCCCATGTTTATTTTAGATCCAGATGATCTTTCACCATTGACATCAACCTTTTGGATTCTGTTGTTCAGATAAGATTCCAAGAGGCTAAGAGCCTGGTCTTTTACGCCGTAATGACTTAGCTTCCTGACAAGAGTTTCGTGATGAACACAATCAAACGCTTTGGATAAATCACAAAATACACCTATTGCATCATGAGATTGTTCCCAGGCATCGATTATATGATTAATTAAGTCAACGCCTGCATGAGTAGTAGAACGACCCCTTGTGAAACCAAATTGCTGTGAGTGCATTAAGTTATTACGATAAAAATGTCCTTGCAATTGATTTAAAATAGCTTTTTCAAAGATTTTACTAAGTGTGGGCAGTATTGATATAGGTCTAAAATTAGTGGGGTCAGTAGTATTACCGGTTTTGAACAGTGGAATAACTTTACTATGCTTCATCAAGTCAGGAAACGCGCCAAGATCAACACATTCATTAAAAATACATGCTAGACATGGAGCAATACAATCGATTATGGAACTTATTATTTTAACTGAGAGGCCATGTATGTCTGAAGTCTTTTTCAATTGTAAAGTTTTAAATACTTTTATGATTTCAATATCACTAACGTGCCTAAATTTAAAAACATTATCACTACGTTTTACATTTCCTCTTAGAATTGATTCAGCAAGAATAGGGCAAGAGTTTAACGATTTAGTAGTCGAAACTGGAATATCAGTGAAAAAGTTTTCAAAAGCCTGAGCTACTTCTAAATTCTAAACCGTCCACACCGACCGCCCATTGCACCGCATGCTGCGCGCAGCAGTGGGCATCTGAGGCTGCTCGTTCGATGGAGACCCAGCTAATGACTAATATAAATATTTTTTTTAAAAAGGCAACCGCCTTCAATGAACGTGTAAGAGTGCGTACCTCCAATTTTGGTCGGTTACTTAATATGCCTAAAACGTTCTCTTAAATCTAAGAAACACTTGCATCAAAATCTGTTCAATCAAATGCGAGATACATAACATATACAAATACATACAGGTCAAACTGAGAGCCAGCTTTTTTTGAGGTCGGCTAAAAACGAGTTATCGATTCCTTAAGAGGATCGTGCAGCTGGAAATTTTCATACAAAAAGCGTTAACGTTTTTATCATACTTACCGGAAACCAACAGTTTTAATTTTTAGGTATTTTATTTATATTCACAAAAACTAGGTTTATGCGTTTTTATTTTTTTGATATATATTATAGTTTCAGAAATAATGAGGCTCAAAAGTACACTTTTTTGACACTGAAAAATCTTCATGTTTGAGTGATGTTACTTACAAAACTATACAAAATTTGGTCAAAAACGAAACGTATAAACCTAGTTTAGTTCATACCTAAGCGATCAAGACCAAAATTATAGAATTTGGTTAAAATTTAGGGGTAGGGAAACGTTAACGCCCGCACCTCGATTTTACTCTGTTTTCGTGGCGATTTCTCAGGAAGCCTGCTACCTGTCCCTATCGCACATTAGGGTGCTTGCCGCGAGGGCGTCGAGACAGCACATAAAGATTTGAAAAACGCATTTCGCGCGCGCCATGTCAGTGAATGATACTCTTAAAATAGAGGCATTTATTGGCCAATAAATATACATTTACATTTTTACATACATAAATAAATACACCCCCATATTCCTGAATTCTGCAAGATATTAATTTGCGAGCTTCAACGAGAAAAGGTTCTAGTAGTATGGTATTAAGTTACGGGCAGTTTTAGAATCTACAAGAGTTTTACTAAGTACCCTTAAACAAGCAAAAGCTATATTTTTGTTATTAATCGGGATATCACACACCGGTCCTACGATTTTCACAAAATTTGGGGAAGTAGGGATTATCTGTGGCGATAAATGGAACAATCTATACCAGTTTTTCTTTTTTCAATTTTCCATTCATTAATTATTATTATTTTTTAGTATTTAGCAATGTATATGTCCGACTAGTAATGGTGCGTATCTGCGAGGCATCAGTCTCATGAGTGTCTTATGACAGCTCAGTATATTCTGTGGTATAAATCCATATCCATAACTGACCCTAATATAAAAGACACATACCCTTATCAGCGTTTTCATGTTCCTCTTTCTGCTTGAAGTGGTCCTTGACCTTGTCCATGAGGCTGAGGAGGTAATCCTTGCGCGCCGTGATGGCGGTCCACGCCGCGTCCCCTTCCCAGTTCAAGCTTATTAGTAGCCTGAAACATTATACACATAATATGGACTCCGTCCATCCACATAAAGACTTATTTTCATTTAGATTACTGCGAGTGTTTAGTAAAATGTATGGGGGGCTACTCACAGTTCACTTGCAAAGTAACAATACTTGCGGAGACCGTAAGGAGCACAAAAATCAACTATTAATACGCTAGAAATTTTGGCATGAGTCAGTCAAGGCGTTGGTAGGGCAGAGCAGTGGAACAGTGCCCTGTGTTCCGTCTCGATCCCTAGCTGATGTTTGTATTTTTTTTTCCATTTCTTATCATCAATCCTATAGAAGTTGCCGAAAGGAAAAAGCAACTACCTACCTGATGTATTTGATTTGCTCTTGGACGTTTATTGGCATCGTCATCATTCGGGTGTGAAGCTTCTCTTTCAAATCTTCTATCTTTTTGTCTATTTCGGCTAGAATCTTTTGGAAAAGCTGAAATGGGAATAACAGTAAAAAAATATTCTCTTAAAATTTGTATGTCGCAAAGCCAAAAATATAGCACTTACAAATCAGGAAATCAAAATTTTATAAAAAGTTTATGTTTTTTTTATGTCGTATGAGATTGGTTTGGTGGTTTGAACTACAGTTTTGATTGTTTGAAATCGTACGTATGAATATAATGCGATTAATGGTGTACAAGTATAGCTCATTCAGTCAGATGGTGTCGCGACCAGCGTAACTATCAGTGCGCGCCCGTACACGTGCGTGTATCGAACATGATGGTCGAGTTGCGCTGGTCGCTACGCTATCTCGGCCAAGGAAGTATAGCTTATTAGTTGTTATCACATCATATCATAGAGGACGGACAAAAAAGTCATACGCGTTCTAGAGGCTAATGGAAGCGTGCCTCACATAATAGCATGAGTAGTGCATTTGAAAATAAGCAAGCATACCTTAACATCAGTGTTCCCGAACAGATTCTTGACTCTAGTATAATCGTTGACAACCAGATCGTACTCCTTTTTTCGAATGTTCTTGTCGATGGACGCGGGTAGTTGGAAGAGGAACTTGTGCCTCGTGAGGAGGGAGAGGGCTTCGCGGGTTTTGTCCGCGTTCTCCTTGCGTGATAGTATCTCGGAGAAGAGGGAGTCAGCTAGTGTTATCGATTCTGGAATACGAAATTACACTTATATTTTTGAACAAGCAATACATTAAGCTTTCGTACTTCACTTTTTTTAATTTCTTTTCACTATGGGACCAATGCTAGAACATATAAATAAAAACTCAGTCTCCCCTACAAAATTCACGATCGGCTTGTGTGCATAGATTTTACTGATCACATCATATGACTTCCCATGAAGTCAAGATTTTTTTGTTTTTTAGCATTCTTCTAATAGTAAAAATTGACAAGTATATAATGCACTAAACAATGTCACTAATTTTATGCATTTCCTCCAAAATGCGATGTATCCTTCTCAACCGTAAAAAGCATGAATACTGTACCTTCAATAGCAGCCTGTAGACTGGGCAATGGCTCTTTCCCATTCTTCCTCTGGTCTTCCTCAAACATGTTCTTGAGCAGCACCAGGCGGTCAAGCTGATCCATCACAGCGCCGGTGTTGGCTTTCAGGAAACTCAGCTGACCTTCTTTCTGACTCTCCACCTTAAAAGTGTCACATACTGAAACTTAGTACCTTCGCCAATATATGCAATAATTTATAGATTGCCGCTAACTTAAGCGCGCCGCATGTGGAGAAGATACAATATATTTTTAATTTGTATGAGGAGTCTTTTAAGATAAATTAATATTTCTACTACTATTTTTAAATAGCCTGTTCAAGGTCCCATTGCAAGCAAATTAAATATATGAGCAATTAAAAGTTATTTTTTTAATTCTCTAGTTTTTCAGAGCCAAGCTAGCAAAAACTATATTCATATTTTGCCATAAATTACCTTTCTCTGTAAAAACACCATCCCAGCTCTTAGATCTTCAAAGGATGTGTTGCTGTGATGCTCCAGCAGATACCAGCCTGGTTGGAAGTTGTCATCTGATAATTTGCCAGAACTGTGAACAATTATTTATATATTAAGTATGTTTGTATAATGGTACTTTTTAGTTACCTGTTAGCATGTTTTATAACATAATTACGCGAATAAAAAAACATAGCTCTTTTTCAGTAGAGTTTAAAAGTATTAATAATTACATATTTAAAAGTAAAGTAACAAAATAAAATCATCAAAAGTTACCCATCAGGAAACATCTCATTGAGTTCTTCCTCCGGGAACTTGCAGTCATCTCCCTCTGTGGACAGCCCTAAGGGGTCCGGCGGAGTGTAGGCCGTCGGGGACATGGGTCTACGTCCCCACGGCAACGAGGGTGGGGCTGCCTCTTCCACCCATACTGCACTTTCTTTTACTGGCCCTATGGACTCATGGTAGCCTGAAAATTTTCCCATAATATTGAAAATTGTATACTGTAAATATTATGGTGAGTATGTTATGGGTACTGTAAAATATACTAGAATAAATAAATTTAATAGGGTAAATAAATAAATTAGAACTGCGATACAGTACAAGTGTTTACCATACAAATACCTACTATAAGTAAAACATTCAAATTTCTGTATAAAAACAATTAAACTGATTTTTATTAATGTGGTATTATGTCTTATACTGCAGCCACTTTAAACTGATCTAAGATAAGTTCCTACCTAGATTATAGAAAATATGTATAAGTTTTTAAAGACAATAAATAGCATTTTTATTTCATTTTACAACCGATTAATTGAACAAATTATGTGACACAAAATGCCTTCTAAACATGGATATAATACATATACATGCAACATGCATAATACTTACTGGTATCTCCTGATAAGCAATAAAACAGAACTTACATGTAACTTTTTAGTATAGGAACCAAATCTTAAGTCTGCAAAAAGTTTTGCACTAGAGATAAGCAGTACTTGTGACCTTAAAAGTATCTGTTTCTTTTGCCGTGAGACACTGAGTTGTCCAAAGGCCCAATATACACTGGTGTCAGAGTAAAGGTGGGTCCTCAAAGGTACCTATAATTGTCATTATTTTATTTTTAAGCCTACCTCTGAACTGTACAGTAGAAGTGCCTTCACCGCCCGACCTGGTGGTGACTATGATATCGCCGCGGCCCTTGCACGGTCCCGAGCGCGCCACTATCTTGTTCTTGCTCTTCCATTCCGCTGATAGCAGGCAATCGCAACTACATATCTTTAGACCTGAGCCAACAAAACAGTGATGAGTAAAGGGGTTATGTACGCCCACTTTCTCTGATTGTGACGGGATGCAGAAGTGTAGGATAAGCTTGATATTTGCTTAAAACAAATATAATAATGCCTATAGTGTATTAGTGGTTAAATAAGTAAAATTAATGGTTTACCAATCAAATCATTAGCACTGGTGCCTAAAAACTCTCCACGAATTGTAACCCTGGTCCCAGGAGGACCTTCTTTTGGTGAAATACCAGTAACGACTGGTGGTGGACCCATTACTGGATGAATTTATTTAACGAACTGAGAACTTTAGCGTAAAATATAAAATATTTAGAAACAACAACAAACTCCCGATTTGAGAAAATTTCACAGATTACTACCTATAATAATCTGTCAACATGACATTTTGTTTTGGGCATAGACATTTTTTTTTTCATTTGTAATCTCTGGCATAGTGCTGCCTAAAGCGGTTATTTCACATTTAGAATTTTGTGTGGAGAATGATGGTTTGTGTATCCGAATTTTACCATAAACAAAAGATTTCGGTCGTCGGTCAGACTGACATATTGTTGACATTTGTTGTAAACTCCATCATGTGTGGGGGTGAATTTCGGGATTTATTTGGTTTTTTAGGGGCGTAAGACCCGAATAATATAAACTGCTATTATGGTAATAATGACAAGATAAAAAGTATAATTCTTGAAAATGGCGCTTTCTAATTTTAGGTACGTACAAAATGGTAGAGTGTAAATTTACCGTTCAATTAGCATACTTACCGTACTGCTCGAGTTGGTACTGTAGGTAATAATCGTTTTATTTTACAGCGCTGTTGATGAATACGGGTTTGAGAGACACGACGATTTCGACTACGAAAGCTATGAACATTTTATGTCGGTGTACTTGAAGGTTCTTGCCACCAGAGCGCAGAAATGGGCCGCGCTACTTGGCGAAGGAAAGTCGGTCAAACGCACTAACTTGGTCAAAAGATATGTTCGAAAGGGAATACCGAGTAAGTCTTTAAATAGGTGTTCTATATACTGCATAAATGGAAAGTACATAGCTTAAAATTTAGGTCAGCATGCATTCCCTTAATTGAACAAATTGACCTTTTTGATCATCCCCCACTCCCACTAGAATATGTACTGTCTTAACAAAGGTCTTGGTAAAAATTTAGATCTTGGACCGTCGAATATTGTTTTTTTTTTGGTGGGGGGGGGAAGGGGGGGGGGAGGGGGGAACCCCCCAATACCACCCCCCCCCTGCGGAAACCAGTGGTTCCTGAGATATTGAAGGTTGAAGTTTTGAGGTTAGGACTGGTTCAAAAGTAGTGAAATGGTACAAATATGTTATAAAAAACAGAGGGGAAGGTTGAAACCTCTCCCCCTCACTCCCCCAACTTGCCCCCACCCCCATGGGATAATCTGGATCCTCCCCCCCCCCCCAGCTATGGCTCTACTTTGCCATACTCTTCGAAACCCAACCTATCCATGCTAGGATGGGATGCCCCAATTTAGTTCTGTCAATACTGTACTTTATGAAGCAGAAATTGCTTCTGGGTGGCAAAAAAAAAAAATACCCTAACACCCCGAAGGCTAAGGCTTCGCTCCGCTTCGCTTCGCTCCGCCTTAACCTTCGGAACCTAACCTATCCGTGTCGGGGTGCCCTGAATTAGTTCTGTCAACATTGTACTTTATGAAGCAGAAATAGCTTCTAGGTGGCAAAAAAAAAAATACCCTAACACCCCGAAGGCTAAGGCTTCGCTCCGCTTCGCTTCGCTCCGCCTTAACCTTCGGAACCTAACCTATCCGTGTCGGGGTGCCCTAAATTAGTTCTGTCAATATTGTACTTCATGAAGCAGAAATTGCTTCTGGGTCATAATTAAAAATAAGAAATTAAATAAAAATGCATTTATTTTAATTTTAATATTTATTCTATCTTATATACATATTGAATTGCCTTAAGTAATTCTTCGAATGGATCAAGGTGGTTAATTTTAATTTTGCGACGCCATATATATTCAATAAGCCAGTCCGTGAAATCAGATTTATTATGTTGCTGCCTAAATGCTTTTTTTAATCCACGCCACTGGCTTTCTATCCGTTGGGTGTGTGTCCCGTCAAAATCATTCACTCTTTCATTCAAATCATTCACTCTTTGCGTTTCGTTACGTCATTTTTTGACAGTTTAAGTTAGCGCGTTTGGTTTTTTTAGCACTTGTCAATGTCAAAATGGCGGAAATTGGTGCAAAATTGTGCAGATTTGTTGATTTTTTTATAAAAAAAACTACGCGTCTCCGCAGTTTGAAACTTCGTAATATTATAGTCCTATCTTATCGCCATAAAAGTTTCGTTAGCCAACTCGACGGTCCAAGATCTAAAGTTTAGCCAAGGTCTTGACTTTTCGATCACTATACAGCCATTATTACCTTTTGCCACTACTAAACTGCCTGCTAAGGCTGACCAACTCCACATTTCATGACTGTTTATATAAATATTATGTTATGAATGATATTCCCTCCCTCAATACTTGTCAGACGTAGTGAAAACGACCGTATGTTTACGATCGTTAGCACTCTGCCTACCCCGGAAGGAAAATAGGTGTGAATTGTGTGTGTTATGATTTCTTCTATATTCCAGGTGAACACAGACCGTCAGTTTGGAAAGCTATTTCCGAAGTGGATAAAATAAAGGACTACTCTCCAGACCTGTACCACAAAATTCTTGATGGCCCGTTTGAGAAAGAGCTTGTGGACATTGTGAAGACAGACTTGCCACGCACTTTCCCTGACAATATTTACTTCACAGCAGAGGCCAATCACCAGTCACATCTATTCAATGTACTCATAGCATATGCGCACAGCAATAAGGCGGTCGGATACTGCCAAGGGCTGAACTACATTGCTGGTAAGATGCCATTTCCACTGCACTTTGTAGTATAAAATCTCAAACAAAAAGCATCAAGCTAAATTATTATACAAACTCATAATATTATTAAAATTCATATTACTTTTCAAACAAGCATTCATATTTTAATAGTGATATCTTGGAAAAATTCAGTTTAATAGAAATTGCATTATTATATTGTCTGAATTATTACTGTACACCTAGAGTGTCCCACTGCAGGGCAAAGGCCTGCCTCCCCTTCTTCCATCTAAATTACCTTACCTCAGTTTATGCACTACTCTTTTCTCTCTTACATCTCCTTCACCCCAAGGCTGTCTGGTAGAGATCGCTTTCAGCTATAAGGTCGTCTTTGCACATTTTTAGTTTAAGTTTTCCTGTTATGTGTTTGAGTTTTAAATGTGCAATAAAGTGTTTTTACTTACTTACTTACCTGTAAATCTTGTACCTTAATTACTAAAAGCATTTGATATGTATGTATGTGTTTGATTTGTTATACAGGATTATTGCTGCTAGCTACAAAGAATGAAGAGACATCATTTTGGCTGCTCAAGGTCCTGGTTGAGAGAATCCTTCCTGACTATTACACCAAGACCATGGATGGTCTGATTGTTGACATTGAAGTTTTATCAGAGCTAGTCAAATCTAAAGTACCAGATGTACATCAGCATGTTATAAACCTTGGTAAGATTAGTGCCTAAGTACTTGTGCTTTTCTACAGATGGAATAAAGTTTAAAATAAAATACAAACTTAAACTGAATGTAATGTAACATACTAATGGTAACAAGAGTATATCACCCCTATTTGCCAACAAATTGGTGTATCCACAGGATAATTCCACAGGTGTTCCAAAAAATTTAAAGATCATATACATATAAATTAAGATATCAATCTTAATATCAGACATATTAATGAGAATGATAATGCTATAATCTGTAAGTTTAGGTACTTATCTTTTTGTAAACAAACTTTGTATGAAACTGACAGTTCAGAAGTGTCACTTTCGTACAAAGTTTGTTTACGAAAAGATAAGTACCTAAACTTACATACTATAGTGTTGGTACTTCATGGTAAAACTACATGACAGTCAGTAATACTTTTTACACTAGTTTCACTGTATATTTTACACAATTATACAATAATTTTCTTTTGAAAATCAAGGGTAGATGTTACTGGTTGTCACCACAGTTTGATTTCTTTTCCAGGATTACCATGGGCAGTGATAACAACAAAATGGTTTGTCTGTTTGTTTGCTGAGGTCCTGCCAATAGAGACAGTGCTGCGGATATGGGATTGCCTGTTCTATGAAGGCTCCAAAATACTATTCAGAGTTTGCCTGACTCTAATCAAAAGCAACAGAGCTGAAATTCTGGCCTGCAATGACTTTACTTCACTGGCTGAATGCTTCAAAGCCATTGTGAAGAATGCCAATGCGTTGCACTGCCATGAATTTATGCAGGTAAATATTTTCTTGTAGCCTTTAAGACGTAAAGAATAAAAGTAAGTCATCTAGTCTTTACTGAAAGATATAGTCGAGTTAAATAGACATGAACGTAAAAGTGATATGAAAAAAGTAGTTGCATCTTCGAGTTGTGTTTACTTGGTATACTTCATAAGAATAGTAAAATAACCATTTGAATTGTTTGTTACAGTCAATTTTCAAAGTACCTGGAACGCTATCAAATGCGACGATAGCAAAGCTACGAGCACGTTTCGCGAAGCAGCGGCGAGAGCAGCTACAGAAAGAGCCTCCGCCGCCGCCGCGAGTTCGGTAAATACTACGCCACGTCGACCGGACAGAGCTTCGATCTCATTCTCGATATACCAAATCAAAAGTGTAATATAACAAGTACACAATTAAAATATAAGCCACAACTAATATTTATTCAATCGAGACAAATACAGTACCTATACTAGTAAGAGATCACAGCGTGGAATAATTACTTTTGTCAATTAGGCTGGTTTCAGTGTTTTAATTTTAATGCTATGCTGCTTTTGGCGGTTTAACAATGATCTTGTATGATACCGGTACGGATCCATAAATAGTACCACTCTGAAACTAGCATATGGATGCAATGTACAAAATAAGTAGCTATATCAGTGTTTTCTTTTATCTTTGCATACTGATATGAAAGAACTCAAGTGAAAAAACTATTGCACCAATTCCCAATAAAAGAGGAGTAGGTACTTGCTTTGCAAAAATGACATAAAAAAAATATATTGCATCATGCATGGATGTTAGTTTTAGAAATAAGTTATTTAAATATGATTTAGATTTTCTAAGCTATTTGATAGGAGGTATTATTGAATTTGTAAACTTTAATCCTTGTATTGTACCTGTGAGTATTCAATGAACAATTTTTAAATAGTATTTTGTTTGATCAATGATGCATTTATACAATATGTTTATTATAAGCACAATTTGATCAGAAAATCATGGACTATACTAATGTTCCTTTTAATTATTAAACATCTTTCTTTTCATTGTCCATCATTTGCTTATAGTTAGCTAGATTTCTTGACAATAAAATAATACATATCTCTTAATTTAATAGGTTGGTTTTGTGATACATACTGCATTATAATGTAGTGATAATTCACTTTAAACATATTTAGCTTAAATTTTGTGAGGAACATAATGTTGCTCTTTCTTAGTTATAGAAAGAACTCAGATTCCTTGCTATTTGCTCAATGTATTTGTTTGCTACTTGATTAAAGTTATTATTACTAGATATGCTATATTGTCAAATCTTTTTTGCAGTTGTTGCTTTCCATGTTTTGGTAAATATGGCCATAAATGTGTAAATATTGATAGAAATTCCAATGTAGACCTGCTTAAAGCTAAAGATTGACATAAGATGTTTAACATATTTTTGTAATTTCACTTTTTATCTATAAATGTGCTACATCTTGTTCTGTAACTGTGTTGTGTCAGTAATGATGGTATCCACTCTTATCCACTGACTTGTTCCACAAACTATTAATCTCATATGAAAATGGAATTTTCATATTTGTAATCTTTTTTTCACAATAATCTTAAATGAATTTTTGATCATAAAGACAAATTGAATATTAATTTTGTAGCTGATAATAAATAGCAGTCCAAACATAGACTTTTTGTGGAATAAGTGTTGTTGGGTAGGAATATTGCCATAATTCATGTTTGGGTGTTTAATGTAATAATAGAATATTGAGATGTTAAACTTGGATTTATTTCTAAAATATTTTACAACTTTTTACAACAGAACATTTTCCTACAATGACCACCGCTACTATGACAGCTCCAAAAACTTTTGTAACAAGTCTGTATATAGAAGTCTATATAGCAAACACAAAACAGTACCCATTCATTATGATTTGCCACTTTCAAGAACGTCTTTGGCTTCATTGATCTTGGCTGCAATAAGCGGAGACCCACCTTTGTCTGGATGATTGAGCAACATTATCCGGCGATGTGCTTCCCTAATCTGAAATATAAAGAAATCATTTAATGTATTGCAACCCAACACAATTTGGGTCCCTCCTAATGCAAAGCAGGCATGTGGTAGACCTCTAAAGAGATGGAAAGATGAACTACATGCTCAAGACCAGATTTGGATGGAGGCGGCCTAAAATAGGGAAGAATGGAGGAAGGGGAGGGAGGCCTTTACCCTGCAGTGGAACGACACAGGCTAGTTATAAGAATTTAATGTATACATAATGCTCAAATCAAGTAAATTCACACATAGATATCATTCATCTAAGATACATACTTTATTTTTATTTGCTGTAGGGCTAACGCCTAAAATAAGTGCTGCTTCTCTTCTGGTCATTTTATGTTCAAATCCACCTTTGTAATATTTAGAATTAGCTAGGGTTTCCGCATCAAACTTGGGTAGGCTTTTCATTGCTTCAGCAAACTTTGTCGAAGCGTTAGGTAATTGTCTCATGATATATCGACCAGCGAAGCCAACTGCGGCCATTCCCAGACCAGCTACAATGATCGAACTTGCCTGAAAAAAGATGATGAATTGTTGTGAAATATAAAATAAACTCAAGAAATGTTTAGGTAATGTTTTGAGGTTATCATTTACGCACATACCATTTTAACCTGTGTGGGCCTCATTTAGGAGCAGCGGGGATCTAAAAGGACATAGTTTTCATAATCAAATCATATGAAAATTATTAGAAATTCCACATTTCCAATGTCACACAAAATACGAATGTTTCCTTACAATTTTAACTTTTTTTGACATTTGGTTTGAGTAGTGAAGTGAAGTCGAGTTCGAGGTTCGACTAGAGTATTTTTTTTTTTGTGTATGGCATAGTCAACCCTAGTTTCAGGGGACATTTCTGCCAATGTCCAGTGAGGAAATATAATGAAAATGAAATCGAATAGTTATATCATGAAAGTTAAAATATAAAAAAGACACTTTATATACACCTTATTCGTTAAACTTAATATACAAGAAGTATTTACAGGTAGAGGCGCTTTGTGTGCAATTAAAATATTATACAGACTCAACGAATTAAATTTATCGCATGAGAACAAAATATGTGTATTATATTTCATACATCATCCTTCTATGATAACTATGTAGTAGCGCCCTCAGCGTACGGTAATTAGCACGAATTTTTAAGCGATAATGTAAAAACAAAATCGAGTTCGGTGCGAGATACGGTAGTACCTCTTACGAACCCTTGGTACCACACTTCCCGCTCATTTCATTCGTTCTTTCGTGTACGGTATGTAAGCACGTGTTTTCGTATTTTACATGTTTAAAAATTATATTTTTCAAGAATATACCTCAAGAAAGAAAATATGGAGAAGAAAAGACAGCTTTTCGAAGAATTCATCAACTTCATGAGCAGAAGAATAGAAGAAAGTGAAGAATCATCGTCGGCATCCAACGATCCAGAACAATGGCCGGTCGAATATTTGAACCTAAATGGTTGGTACTGACAAGAACTCTGAAAATATTCTATTCATATCCTGAGACCTGTCACGGCTTGGTTTCGACCACGAGGGGGCAGGCAATGGATTATCATAACATAAGAGCTGTCACGGTTTGGTTATCCACGAGGGGTCAGCCATGTTTATGATTGAAGATATTTTCTTTTTCGAGTTCACTGTCTATTTACATCCTCATCCTGAGACCTGTCACGGTTGGTTTCGACCACGAGGGGGCAGGCAATGGATTATCATAACATAAGAGCTGTCACGGTTTGGTTATCCACGAGGGGTCAGCCATGTTAATGATAGAGGATATTTTCTTTTTCGAGTAAGTACACTAATCCTCATCCTGAGACCTGTCACGGCTTGGTTTCGACCACGAGGGGGCAGGCAATGGATTATCATAACATAAGAGCTGTCACGGTTTGGTTATCCACGAGGGGTCAGCCATGTTAATGATAGAGGATATTTTCTTTTTCGAGTACACTATCTATTTATAACCATATCTATCCTGAGACCTGTCACGGTTGGTTTCGACCACGAGGGGGCAGGCAATGGATTATCATAACATAAGAGCTGTCACGGTTTGGTTATCCACAAGGGGTCAGCCATGTTTATGATTGAGAAATTTTTCTCTTTTTCTTTTTGTGTACATTGTCTATTTATATCCAGCTCCTGAGACCTGTCACAGTTTTTTGGTTTTATCTGCCACAAGAGGATAGACAATGGGTTTTTTCATAAACAAATAATAAATAAAAATACTATGTATTGTCATTAGCTCTCTCAGTTGGTATATCTACAAGAGCTGAACTATGTTTATCATGGTTGCAAAATTCTGTTTTTAATTTTAAACCCCATCTCCTATCTTGACGAAGGAGTAATCATCCATGTGAATGTTCTTGGTCCGGTTGCACCAATGAAAAGACAATGAAGATTTTGCTTACATTGATTAAATTCTCAAGTCATTTTCTTGGATTCTTTATAGATTCATTGGACATCAGTGATGAAGAGTTAGAAGCAAAAGAAGAGGGGGGGGGCACACTGTGAACAGGAACTGATGGATGAAGAGATAGAAAAAGTAAAAATCGAAGATGAGCTAGATGAAGAACTGCTAAACCTTTATGGGGAAGGAGAAAGAATTTAATAAAGAAAAGTCTCCTAATATCCATGAACGTCTTGGAAAAAGGTTTGGGTAAGGAAGAAAAACTTGTTATTATGAATAAATATCCTCTTATAGAAAATGTACCCCGTTTAGTGTAACCCCTAAACTAAACCCTGAAGCTGAAGCAGCCATATCCGATCAATCAAAGAAAAGAGATCACAGCATCAGTGCTAAACAGAAACAAGCTGCTGTTGCAATTTCAGCTCTTGGAAGTCTACTATCCAAATGCATCTCCAGCAATGAAAATATAGAGAAAAAGGAAATTATTACAAGGGTGAGCGATGCTGGTCGCATACTATGCAACTTATTTTGTGAAGACAACAAAGCGCGTAGGTACTTTGCTCTAGAAAATCTTAACAAGGAGATGAGACAATCTCTACGTCAGCGACAACCAGAAGGGTTTCTATTTGGAAATAATTTATCAGAAGGCATTCGCACAGCCAAAGCCATTGCTAAAGCAGCCCACGACTTAAAAATTAAATCTCATAAAGGTCACACTTTAAACTCGCAAGGAGTGCTCCGCAACAACAATCACCATTATCAATATCAGGGAAAAAACAATGTGACACGGGGGCGGGGCCCAGTCCAGAAAAAACCAAATGCTACCCACAGCATCCAAACTCAATGAAAAATGGAAACTCATCAAAAACCAACATCTCAGAGCCATTCCAGAAGGACCGGACCACACCATTAGTTGGCAGGTTAAAATTTTATTTTAATGACTTGATTGATATTGCAGGTTATGACAAAACAATTTTATCATAGGTCAACGGATATAAACTCCCTTTCGTTGAAAAACCATTTCAATGTGTGGAACCCAATATGGTTAAAATATCCATTGAAGAAATGACTGCTGCCAACAGTGAAGTCAATAGGCTTTTATCAATAGGAGCAATCGAAAAGTGCTCTACATGTGATGATCAATTCCTTTTTAATACATTTGTTATTAAAAAACCTAATGGTACTTACAGATTTATTTTAAACTTAAAAAAGTTAAATAACCTTCTACAGACTCACCATTTTAAGTTAGAAGACATGCGCATTTTAAGATAGAAGACAGCTTGTAAGTTAATTACAAAATCTTGCTTTTTAGCAAAAATTTACTTAAAGGATGTATATTACATGGTATCAATAAATGAAGATGATAGAAAATATTTAAGACTCATTATGAATATATTTATCAATTCACAGTATTACCCTTTGGCTTATCAACAGCACCATTAGTTTTCACGAAAATTTTAAAACCTGTGTTATTAAAACTTAGGGAAAAAGGATTTATGTCAACAGTATACCTGGACGATTTCCTATTGATATCCGAAGATCACAATCAATGCATAGAAAATATATATTTAGTGAATGGGAACTGTCACAATCAGCTTTTGATAACCTAAACCTGATGTTGATTTATTTGCATCCCGATTAAATCGCAAATGTTACAAATATGTTGCTTGGCACAGAGACCCAGATGCTTGGAAAATTAATGCATTTACTATTCCTTGGGATAGTTTTTTCTTTTATACTTTCCCTCCTTTCTGTTTAATATTAAAATCACTGAGGAAGATAATTAATGATAAAGCAGTGGGCATTATGGTTGTGCCACTTTGGGAAGGACAGTCGTGGTACCCACTATTTAATAAATTACTAATTTCAGAATTAGTTATACTACCTCCTCATAGATCACTACTGTCGTCAGGTGCGGGGACCCCACATCCATTACACAAGAGCCTCAAGTTAGCTGCAGGGATATTATCAGGGAGGCATTTTTTGAAACAAGGTATTTCCAATAAAACCACAGATGTCATGTTGGCTTCCTTGTCAGACAATACACTCAAGCAATACAAATCAGGCATTTTAAATTGAATTTCTAACTGTTGAGACAAACAAGTAGATTGTTTTAATGCATCATTTCCCCAAGTTTTAGACTTCTTAATGGTCCATTTAAATAAAGGTGCCTCCTATGGGACCCTTAATTCTTTAAGATCTGTAATCTCACTTTTATCGAGTGAACAACAACTAAGTAAGTCCTGTAACATTAAAAGATTTTTAAGGGGATTTCTAGATTAAGACCAGTCAGAACAAAATATCACGAAACCTGGGATGTGGCAACAGTCTTTAATTTTTTGTCATCTAATACTGATAGTACGAGTACATCTATTCAGACATTAAGTAAAAAGACAATTACATTGTTAGCCTTGACTACGGGTCATAGAATGCAGACCCTGTCCTTAATAAAAAATTCAAATATTAAGATAAATAAGGACCATACCTATAAGTATTAAAATCACTGATACTATTAAAACGTCAGCTCCTGGTAGATATCAACCCTTTATATATTTACCTTTTTTTCTCGAAAATCCATTAATTTGCCCAGCAAAAACTTTATTAGACTATATAAACAGAGCTCAATCATACCGCAAAAATATTGAATTTTTGTTTATTACCTCAAAACCTCCTTACAAGAAAGCATCAAAGTCGACCCTAAGTCGCTGGGTTAAGAGATAGTGGCATTGACACTAGTGTATTTTCTGCCCACAGCACTAGACATGCGTCCACTTCTGCAGCTTTCAGTAGATATAAATACTATCAGAAGAACAGCAGTTTGGTCTATAAATTCATCAGCCTTTGCTCGGTTTTATAACCGCCCTATTATTAATATAGATTTTGCACATACTGTGGCAGGAGTGGATCCATTATAAAATTGTAATGTTGATAAACTTAATATTTTATTGTTGATTTTACTAATTGTAATTAGACACAGAAAACAGTCAATTGTTTTGTTTGTCAACTATTTGATGTCATCTACCAATTAATGTTGAACCTGTTAAATATGATATTTAATGTTAATTTGATAAACTTATTAGTATGGTATTCATAATAAATATTGAATGCCCCACAATATGTTTACTTTGAACATCCTACATAGTTATCATAGAAGGATGATGTATGAAATATAATAGACTGATCAAACAAACTTACCTGTAAGTGATGTTCGATCACTATTATATGAAGACATCATCCTTCTATGATCAGTCCCACCCATAAGCTCCCAATAACCCATATATTGTGGGTCATATTTATTATTTGAATTTACTTTGAACTAAATGAAATGAGCGGGAAGTGTGGTACCAAGGGTTCGTAAGAGGTACTACCGTATCTCGCACCGAACTCGATTTTGTTTTTACATTATCGCTTAAAAATTCGTGCTAATTACCGTACGCTGAGGGCGCTACTACATAGTTATCATAGAAGGATGATGTCTTCATATAATAGTGATCGAACATCACTTACAGGTAAGTTTGTTTGATCAGTCTAATGTCGCCAACGCCATTACATTACCGCAAATACCCAACTTAGCCAAATGCACAGGAGGGGTGCGACAATGACCCAGCCTCATACGAAAAATTCGACTAGAGTAAGCGAGCCATGGGCCATGAGCGAGCACGACACCAACGCATTGTACTGACTTCTATAAAACGCAACGACACGACAATGCTTGACACTTTTGTACAACATGAGTAGATGGATGTACCACAGCAAATTTCCTGATTCTGCCTCATACCTTTAGTACCGGGATCTGGGAATGAGATTTCTTATTTAAGCTATGAAATCACTTGTAGCGGCAGGATTTCTAAAATATCGCTATCGAAAGATAGGCGTCAAAGCTAATGATTTTCTAACGTAAAAAAATGTAAATGCTTCAATATCTCTGCAAACAAAATTATCACATAGATGCCGTCACAAATCGAGAATCTTTTTATTTGTACTGCTTTTTTATCCCTTCTAAATACCAGATACAAGAATAAATGCCAACCAAAACTTTTCAGGCATTTGGTTGGACGGCTTTCTTATATCTCCGTAAATCTAGCCTTACAAACCTTCTGAAAGAAACTCGAGTAATAGTATAAGCGGTACATAACCAAAAAAGCTGTATCTTCTCTACTCTAATTAACAAGAAAACAACTGTTCGACATGTGTAAGAAAACGAGATTTACATGACCGCAATGTCCGAGTTTAATTTAGTAGTTATTATGTAATAATTATAGTATAGTTGTGCGGATTTTGGTTCATACAATTTGCACTTCACCCATACGAATGAAATATTATTAATTTCCTTTAAACTAGTATCTACTAAATGTAAACAAAAGATAGAAATTGTACATCTGAATACTGTACGCATCGGACGGACTACAATACAATGGTCCACTGTAGTGTGGTTTGCATTTACGCTGCCGCCGTCTGGAGTGTTCTGATTTCACATCCACTGTCGTGCTTTATTTCTTGTGGTGGGTATTTCCGTGTCGGCCACGTGCGATATATTCCAATGTTGCATTCGGATACAGCTTTTGCACACAGAAATTTCGATAATAACCGGTTTCGAAATCAATAGACAATTATTATCAAAAATCGGTTAAAATAATACTGGCAGCATCATCGTGGAATGTCATAGTGCAATAAAATTTTATGAAGAAAACGCCAGACAGACCTTGCCTTTTTGAAGAAGTTCAAAATGGCAGGAGATCAGGCGCAGTTTTTCCAGTTACTAAATACATTATTATCACCTGATAATGACATCCGATCTCAGGCAGAGGTAAGTTATAGTGTTTTATTCCATTTCAACAGTTATATTCCACGGTAGTTTGATGATATTATTTAATTTTAGCGAATAACTTGGAAGCTGCGGCCTCGTGTCAAAACGTGGTCATGGAGGATTTTCGTTGTAAAACTGTGATATTGCTGTTATAAAAAGGTGTTTTGTATAGTAAATTACGTTATATTCGTATGAAAACGATCTATGCAAACTCTAGCTTCATTTAGTAACCTCGAAAGAAATTTCATATTTTTCGTATAACCATAGTAATGTATCGGGTGTTGAACGATTAGTTCCATGTGGTTTTGCCAGATAACTTAGTTTTATGATACGCGCTGGTAGCGCTAGTGCCAAATATTGCGAAAAAGAACGGAAGGTTATTTGTGGGTAAATAGGCAGTGCTTGGTACCGTATTTCCATTGAATAGCGCCGACTCCAACGGTTCTTGTTATTTGATTACTCATTTAGGCGGGAAATTGGGGTCAAGTTCAAGATCCAGTATTACATAAAACATTGTTGTCATTCTACCACAACAAAGTAGGTAATTTTATGAACTTGTAAACAAAAACAACAGCCCTTTTCTTAGTTCAATTTTTAATTTGATCAAGTTTACATTTACTTTGTACCAACTGAGACACTGCAAGCTAGAATAAATGTCTAAACTAATCCTCATACTTTACTATTTCGATAGTATTGATTGGCAAATTGCACCATATTAACAAATTTGTTTCTATTTGTTCAGGAACCCTGCAGCAAAATTGCAACATTAACAATTCTTTATTATTGATTGGCAACATTGCACCATATTCACAAAATTGTTTCTCTTTGTTCAGGAAGCCTACAACAACATTGCAACAGAGACAAAGGTGGTTCACTTAGTAGGTGCTCTCCAGAATGTGGAACTTGGAGAGGAGGGGCGCTCCACAGCGGCAGTCCTGCTGCGCCGGCTGCTGTCTGCAGAGTTCTTTGAGTTCTTCCCCAAGCTGCCATTTGAACAACAAGCCATGCTGCGGGAACAGCTATTGCTCACCCTACAGATGGATGTCTCACAACATCTGCGTCGCAAGGTCAGCACTACTACTACTACAACAGTCCACTGGTGGACATCGGTCTCCCCCATTTGGGGGGTGTATGCCATTCTTACCATGCTTGGTAGATAGATTGGCAAGCACAGCAACTTGCTATCAACTACAAATCTGATACCCTTAATGTCCCATGATCTTTAAAAAAAACCCAAGATATTACTATAAAATCACTATCTATTAAAAAAGCTGCATCAAATCTAAGTGGAGTTAGCGGTGTCCATGACAGAGATAAGCAAAAGTGACCTCATTTTATACTATGCATGATTTACATGGCTAGAAATTTACTGGGGGATTTACGAAAACTATTTTGTTGATTTCTTTATAGTCTACTGTCAATTTGCAATATGTTGCAGTTGCAGTGTTAGGCAAAATTACTAACTTCCTTTCAAGGGATGAACCAGCCCATGAAACTAAATAACTATCCCCAAAGAACATAAGTATAGTATGAAAAAAAAATTGGATCTCCCACATACGGGGTATGATAAATTAACCATATATTGATATACAAAAGATGTAATGGCTACTTTTAATCATTTATGAAAACATGTCAAAAGTCACATATATTTATACATTGATCTCAAGAATGTAGATCTACATTCTTGAGATCAATGTATAAATATAACTCATTCCACTACTAGTATACTACAGCAGATCAGATCAGATCACATACATAAGTTATTCTATTTCTTTTGTATGAATCGAAAAATTATGAGTGTTCTTTTTTAATTAGAAGATGAAAAAATTGTTGAAATTTTCTTTATATTTTTAAACAAATGAAAATAGGAGCAATTCTACTAGTGTTACATTTATAAGATTTAGTAATCCTTTATCTGATTATAATTTTTCTGATCTGACTCATCATAAGTGAGAATGTGAACTGAACTACTCATATACTCAATCAGATAAATTTAGGACTCGCACCACAATATGACTCATCATTTAGGTATGTTCATTTGAATCTTGTCTATCATACTTGTGCTGTTTTAAAAGCCTCCCAATTAAATTGACTACAATATAATAGTAAGTAATTATTAGTTACTACAAAAGTTATTTTTGGTTAATAAGTCCTCATAAAATATTTACAACTCGAAAGTAAAAATAATTTGTAGTGGTGGTTAATTAATTGCCATGATAATATCATCATGCCATTTTTTACCTGCGGGTGTATTAAAAGGCGGCCAATAAGGGACGCGAAGGTTTCATGTGTATTACAATTTAGGCGACAGAGTAAAAACCTGTCACTAATGATATTTGTTTTTTCATAAACATGCCTCAGAATGCAAGATATATTTGTCAGAGACGTGACGATAGCGACCGTTTTTTAAGACTGTCAACGCTCTGCCTATCCTCCATAGGATAAAGACTTGACTTGCGTATGTATTACCGAACAGTAGGTACAAAAATGTGTATTGATGATAATTGAAGCCACTGTTATGAATAGTGTTGGACACGTGTCTTGTAATGCGACTACGTTATGGGCGTAACTATAAATATATAAGAAATACGATGATTTTGCGCGATTTGTTTCATGAACAATTGACTTGCATTGAACCATAGGATACTCATTGAAGTAACCGATAATTACGTATTAACGAGATAATGGCTATTTTTTGTATTTTATGTGCGTGTTTATTTATAGTTTACGCGGGAAAAATTACGCGACAATTTTGAATTATTTCTTATCAGAGATGCTTTGTTCGTTATTGGACTGATGCCAAAAGAATATTTTTTTATTTTATTGAAGCATGCTGTTCATTGAATTGAATGCATATTGGTTCTACTGAAAAATATGACGGGATATGTGCGCGTGCCTGTGCCGAGAGATCAAGTAACGCTGGATTCAATTCATCACTATCATTACCACTACATTAAGTGAAGTCGCTTCCGGCATCTGTCCCTATGTATGTATGCTTAGTTCGACGGATTTCATGCAGTTTTTTAATAGATGAAGCAATTCGAAAGGAAGGTTTATATGTATAAGTAGTGGGCACCCGCGGCTCCGCCCGCGTGGAAGTCGGTTCTAATCCCGTAGCATCCCACAGGAACACTTTTTCGGGATAACAGCTGTCCTATGTGTTAATCCAAGTTACTTTCTATCTGCCAAATTTCATGAAAATGGGTTTGGTAGTTTACCGTCTCTCTCTTTTCGTGTGGGACACCGAGTCGTCCAGCGACCCGGTGAACCCTAGTGTCAGAATTTTTTAACCGCCTTCTTCATGTAGCAGGCTCCTGACATGGTTGTGTAACGACCGCCGTCTAAGTGAGTTTACCGTGAAGGACAAACAAACTATTATAATATTAGTAGGATAAATCCGGAAAATCTCTTATTATGAGCGGGCCGCTACTTCTCCATATAATCAGCAAATAGCGTACAATTAATTTTGCAGTATCTACAATTGTTGTTTCCTACAGATCTGCGACGTGGTGTCGGAGCTGGCGCGCAACCACATCGACGACGACGGCGTGAACCAGTGGCCGGAGTTCCTGCAGTTCATGTTCAACTGCGCCAGCTCGCAGGACTCCAACATGAAGGAGGCAGCCATACGCATGTTCACGTAAGACCCTACTAGTTTTTTTAACCGCCCTCTGTGTATTATTTCATTTCATTCCTAAAGCCCCGGTCTCGAATTATGCGAGCAGCGAACTTTTTTTGTTGCCTGCTCACGTGCCGCTGTTTTCGAGAACCGGTCTATTTGAATGTATGCAAAAGATCCTGCCACACCGCTGCCGCCCGCTGCCCGCAAAATTCGAGACAGGGGCCTTAAACCTTATCTTCACCTTGCCAACGAAGTACCGTAAAATCATATAACTATATCTCGTACAGATAAAGAAACGATCCCGTATTGGCAACATTATTCGTCTCTCTATCAAAATATATGACATATGAGCGGGATGTCTACATTAATGTTGCTCTTTTGGAATAGTTTCTTTAAAAAATTAAGTTATATGGTCTTTTATTTCAACTATGGTCCATGAAAATATGTAAGATTTTTATGTATTAAAACTATAAATACTCTGTCAAGTATAACTTTGCTGGGTAGTGTTTTTCATTATCACCTTCTTAACTTACACTAACTTCAGCAATATTATCAAAATAACAAAAACAAATACAGGACTGTTTGGACCATAGTTGTATGGTTTTACGGTACATATTATGTTTATTATCATGTGGTACAATTTTAGTAGAAAATTCTGTTTCGTAGGTCTTTATCCTATCAATCGGATTTATCATGTGCACACATATTATTATGGTATTTCCCAGTTATTAACCAGAGTCACCCCATTATCAGTCGTATCACAATAATAAACTAGTTTTCATACTTTCCTAGATGTGAATTGCACACAACTATACGTGCGTATCTGTATGTAAGATATGTTACTGCCAGAGTGTGCTACATCAAATTGAGATTTCGCTAACACCAACCTCTCATAGGGTGGAGTTTGATAGTAATCCTCAAGACAACGCTTTTCTACATCATTAAATAGATGACAGTCCAGTCCTGGACGATAAACTTCATTCTTTCATTCTTATTATAGTAAATATACTACATAATATGTAGTAACACTATGTTGCCGATATCCCATAATTAATAGCAACGCTATAGAGGCCTGCCCAATGATTTCACCAAATGCAAGATGAAGAAGAGAAATAGTTTTTTGTGGGAATAAGTCATCTCGCTCGAAAATTTAATTTTCGTAAATTAACTGTACAATCTTTAAAGCCTGAAAGCATCCATCGCATATGTCTCAAGATCAATGGCTGATTAACTCATTTCAATACAGATCGGTTCCCGGCGTGTTCGGCAACCAGCAGAACCAGAACCTGGACGTGATCAAGCGCATGCTGATGAGCTCGCTGCAGCCCGCGGAGCCCGAGCAGCTGCGCATCCAGGCCGTCAAGGCGGTCGGCGCCTTCATACTCCTGCACGACAAGGAGCCCGTCATCCAGAAACACTTCCAGGACGTGCTGCTGCCCGTCATGCAGGTCAGTTATGTTCACTGTTGGTCATACTTCTATAGGGAGTAATGTTGTGTCAACTCGATGGTCCACCTGTTAAAGACGATGAAGGTCCTTACTCTTAACCTCAAACGAATCGTGCCCTTTCTCAGAATGGTCAGACTTGAAGAGGTCATTTAAACGAAAAGGGTTAGCTACTATACATTTGCAAGGGTCGTAGTGGCAGTTGGTCGTCTCAGGACCAACCCCTACTTAACTAAATAATAATAATTACGAAGACGTTCTAAATACACCGTATTTTGCGAAGAACTTTTTCATGGATCATTGGGCATGTGACTTGCTAGTTCCGCGTTTTATTTACAAAATTCCTAGCCAAGAGTGATAAACGAAATTCATAGCCACAAGAAATATTCTGTAAGTCTGCCATTTATATTTCTGGTTCAATAAAACCGACCTTGGGTAGCCGGCTTGTATAAATAGAAAGATTTAGATAAAAAGTTACAAAATTTAAAATACCGCCTTATCGAAAAGAAAAGCGATAAGAGCTGTCGCGTGTGGCGACAAATACACATGCAATTTTAAAATATAATAGGTTTAGGTTATAGGTTAAGTTTTAGGTTTATAGGTTCATAGGTTTTAGGTTAGGTTACTATTTATTGTGATTTTAACTCACAGTGCTAAATTATTGTGATAAACGAAAAGAAGTAACATTGGCAAGGGTCGATCGGTGCGTCGGTAGTTCGAATGGGACGGGATCCTAATCCCAAGTGTCCCGGTTTCGATGCCTTAGCATTTTTTATTTATAACTTATTTTCATTTATAGGCAAATGAGTAAAATAGAGGTAATAGGGTATCATTACAACTTTAGGCGACAGGCTGACACTCTGTCACTACAGTGACACACGAATCATCTGAAAGGGCCCTCAACAATTTTGTCAGGCGTGGCCATAGCGGCCGTATTTTTACGGTCCTTAACGCTCTGCCTACCCCTAAGGGATAAAGGCGGTTGCACACAATATACGTGCGTATTCTATTTGCTAGATACGCTACTGCCAGAGTGTGCTACAGTGAATTTGAAGTTTCGCTAACACCAACCTCGCATAGGATGGAGTTTGATAGTAGCTTTCAAGACAATTTTGCCTTGGTATTTTATATGTAATTAAGTACGTCTCCACCGGCCGAGCAGCCACAGGGGCTCACCGCCATGCGGCGCAAGCCCCGGCCGATGTGGACGTTTTGCACCCAAGCATGAGCAATTAAGCATGCACTGCCTCTGTTAAGGCTCTGCCTACCCCGCAAGGGATAAAGGCGTGATATGTATATGTATGTATAATTATTAAGTTGCAACAAGACATGTATTTTGTGATATACAGGGTGTAAAAATATTAGCTGCAAATATTTTAAGGGATGAATCAGCCTATGAAACATAACAACTATAGGTCGAAATATGGGAAAATTTTTGGACCTCCCATACAAACTGACTCAGTCGGCTGGTAATTTTAAAAAGCGTATTGTATATGCAGGTGGTAGTGCAGACTATTGAGAAGGCCGAAGACGACTCCGCGCTAAAGGTGCTGATCGAGCTGGCGGAGTCCACGCCCAAGTTCCTGCGCCCGCAGCTCGAGACCATCTTCCAAGTTTGCATCAAGGTGAGTTGCATTACACTATTATGATCAATTGTCACCACCCGATTGTCCGTAAGTAAGATGGGTCCGTGTTTCGGATGGCACGTTAAGCCGTAGGTCCCGGTTGCTGTCCATGATCACTTAAACGGCGGTCGTTACACAACCATGTCAGAAGCCTGCTACCTGTAGAAGGCGGTTTAAAAATTCTGACACTAGGGTTCATTGGGTCGTTGGACGACTCGGTGTCCCACACGAAAAGAGAGATTATGATCAATCATAGCTGTTTTAACCTTAATCACTGCTGGAAATCAGCCTCCCTCTATCGGGTAGGGCCATACTCACCACGTTTATCAGAATCGGTGAGCGCAGTACACGATGTTACATTGAAAGGGAGCGCTGCTGATGATTAACCTTTACTTTTGTGACACTCACAAGTAGATATAGGGGTGATGTTATTCTAAGCTACACGGCTATTTTCTTTTATTCAGAAGTTGCCTCAAAAAAGAAGGTTACTATTTCGCCCTATAGTATGTATGTCACCTAGAAATAATATTACTGTTCATAATTCATATGTTTTAAACTTACCCTTTACAAAGTGTTTACATATAATGTACATAAACATAACTGACGAAAACATGCTTCTAAGTACCAGATAGCTTGAAGAACAGAAGCAATATTCTTAAATGTATGAAAACTATACAAATTGTGATGATAATTAGTTACAATGAGTTTGCTAATTGATCTTTACTGTGTTTTGATATTGACTCAAGGCAACAGCAGAACAATAGATAAGAGAAAACATTGTTTCGTGATTCATTCCATATACTAAAACTATAAAAAGTAGGCTCATAGTATAATTAAATCGTACATATACTATACATTTCAGATACGAGTACCGTAATGGCAGTTATTAGTCTACAGATTTTATCAAATATCCGTAAAAAATATTAAAAATATGTCGCGCATGAAATGATACCTGGCATCATTGTGCCATTCCGTAATATTAGAATTTATACCACTATTCCAAAGGTCGTCAATCAATTGCCCGCTAGGCCACTCCACGCGGTCCCGATTTGACAAACTCATCTCAAGGTCGATAGCAATGTAATGTACTTTTGTAAACTCGGGCCATTGTTCGTAAAGCAGACGTCAGTAGGCAAATATTGACGAAAGTCTCGCGCGATTTGCAAATTGATCCGATACGTAAAACTGATTAAAACTAGTATGTACAGGTTTTGCGTGTACCACAAAAGCGAATAAATAATGCATGCGGTTTAAAATAAACAAATCGATTTACTTATTGAAGGTCAAATCGGCCAACAGTAATCGAAGTTATCAAGCGATTCCTGCATGAATAGACTATATTGATATTATTATAGTCTGTAAGTTTAGGTACTTATCTTTTTGTAAACAAACTTTGTACTGAACTGACAGTTCTGAAGTGTCACTTTCATACAAAGTTTGTTTACAAAAAGATAAGTACCTAAACTTACAGACCATAGGTATATGATAATTTGCCTCAATTTATGAGGCATGCATCACCCATCGATCATTTTCGAACATTGCTATGACGCATTATTCATTACAATAGATCAAATATTTATCGCTAAAATTAACCATCTTTATCTAAAATAAAAGTATGTGATATGATAAGCACTCCTCAGCCGTCGAAGTCAGTGGACCCCGCGCGGTTATGCAATTTGCGTATCTGGGCGTGCATAACGCGCGACGCAGCATTGGCCCTAATGCGCAATAAAACCCTCTTTGCTCGTGCACCGAATAATATACGCTCTATTATATAAACCAGAAAATTCAAATAATTTTCCGTTGTCACTAGGTGATCGGCGACCAAAACGCCGAGGACACGTGGCGCCAGCTGACGCTCGAGACCCTAGTGACGCTATGCGAGACCGCGCCCGCCATGGTGCGCCGGCAGGTGGCCAACGCGATCCGCGCGCTCACCCCGCTCGTGCTCGAGATGATGTGCGAGCTGGACGAGGAGCCCGAGTGGGCGCTGCAGGACGACGCCAACGACGACGACAACGAGAAGTGAGTATAGCGAGCAGCACGAGCCGCGCGCTCACCCCGCTCGTGCTCGAGATGATGTGCGAGCTGGACGAGGAGCCCGAGTGGGCGCTGCAGGACGACGCCAACGACGACGACAACGAGAAGTGAGTATAGCGAGCAGCACGAGCCGCGCGCTCACCCCGCTCGTGCTCGAGATGATGTGCGAGCTGGACGAGGAGCCCGAGTGGGCGCTGCAGGACGACGCCAACGACGACGACAACGAGAAGTGAGTATAGCGAGCAGCACGAGCCGCGCGCTCACCCCGCTCGTGCTCGAGATGATGTGCGAGCTGGACGAGGAGCCCGAGTGGGCGCTGCAGGACGACGCCAACGACGACGACAACGAGAAGTGAGTATAGCGAGCAGCACGAGCCGCGCGCTCACCCCGCTCGTGCTCGAGATGATGTGCGAGCTGGACGAGGAGCCCGAGTGGGCGCTGCAGGACGACGCCAACGACGACGACAACGAGAAGTGAGTATAGCGAGCAGCACGAGCCGCGCGCTCACCCCGCTGGTGCTCGAGATGATGTGCGAGCTGAACGAGGAGCCCGAGTGGGCGCTGCAGGACGACGCCAACGACGACGACAACGAGAAGTGAGTATAGCGAGCAGCACGAGCCGCGCGCTCGCCCCGCTCGTGCTCGAGATGATGTGCGAGCTGGACGAGGAGCCCGAGTGGGCGCTGCAGGACGACGCCAACGACGACGACAACGAGAAGTGAGTATAGCGAGCAGCACGAGCCGCGCGCTCACCCCGCTCGTGCTCGAGATGATGTGCGAGCTGGACGAGGAGCCCGAGTGGGCGCTGCAGGACGACGCCAACGACGACGACAACGAGAAGTGAGTATAGCGAGCAGCACGAGCCGCGCGCTCACCCCGCTGGTGCTCGAGATGATGTGCGAGCTGAACGAGGAGCCCGAGTGGGCGCTGCAGGACGACGCCAACGACGACGACAACGAGAAGTGAGTATAGCGAGCAGCACGAGCCGCGCGCTCACCCCGCACGTGCTCGAGATGATGTGCGAGCTGGACGTGCAGTGCATTTCACACTTTTCTAGATAATTTACTCTTGTCGCTTTTTAGGATACCCGTAGGTAGAAAGAAGTAAACTATTCCGACGAGCGTGCTTGAAAAGACTGATGAATGTAGAAGAAGCGAAAGAAGTATGTCAGAATCGGAACAACTAGAAAGAAATAGTCTATGTCTAACCCAAAGGGAGAGAGGCCTGATTTATGTATGTGTGTAGAAAGAAGTATTTCTGTTTAAGATTATTGTCCGTAATCAATTTTAGTGAGCTACTATTGCGTGCTATTTGGGCTAAATCACTAATGTAAGGCTCTTTTAAATTAGCTGCATTATTTATGATGTAGTCACAGAGAATCTTACAAAATCAAATAACGAGATAATTAGCATCCGATGTTCCTTATACATTACGATGTCAGTCCCTCGATAACACACTTTTCATTCACAAGTTTTCAAACATTGCATTGTAGACTTCTCGTCCAAGTATTGTAGCTATAGTAAAAAAAATGTAATCGAAGCGTTGGTGGCCAAGTGGTTAGGACGTCATACAATAGTGAGATTTGAGTTCGATCCCCGCCATTTACCAATGTGTTTTTCCTCAAGTACGTTTACTGACTGATCTTACGGTTAAGGAAAAACATCGTGATGATCCACATTCAAATAAAATTTTAATTAAGATTATATTTCATTGAGACTTAACCTAGCATTCGGGCCAGGTTAGCCTTCGGGTTGCAGAGTTTAGATGGCAGTGTAAAAACTTGGTTTGATGTCAAATCCCCTAGTTTAGGTAACTGATAGATAATCGGCTAAGGCAAGGGGAATGATGATATTAAAATTATAATGCAACTTTCCCCTTCCAGCAATTACGTGGCGGCCGAATCAGCGCTGGACCGCATGTGCTGCGGGCTGGGTGGCAAGATCATGTTAGGTCTGATCGTGGGGCAGGTCCCCGAGATGCTGAACTCGGCGGACTGGAGGCGCCGCCACGCCGCGCTCATGGCCGTGTCCTCGGCCGGCGAGGGCTGCCACAAGCAGATGGAGGCCATGCTGGACCAGGTGGTCAGCGCCGTGCTCAACTACCTCACCGACCCGGTCAGTATACACCAGATACCGCCCACAGATGCTGCCAAATTAGACGGAATTGTCAGGTAGGAACAAAAAACCACTGGTACAAGTGGTGCTCCACGCCACTTACTGTTGATTTATACACTTTACTTACATAATAAAGCCAGTGGCATTAAAGTAGTGTAGTAGTTATTATTATATGACACTAGCGGCCCTACCACCGGCTCCGTCCGCTGTAACTCATTTTCCCGTAGAAATAAGTTGTTCTTTCGACATGTATTATCTTTCGGCATGTATTATATAAACCTTCCTATTGAATCACTATCTAATTAAAATAACTGCATCAAAACCCGTTGGGCAGTTTTCAAGATTTAAGCATACAGACGCGAAAAGCGACTTTGCTTTATACTATGTAGTGATCAACGGTTCTTTGGAGACATGCACACAGTGAAGTAAATCGAACAAGTAGCATATCATTAGCTACTAATACTCTCTCTTCTCTTTTCGTATGGAACACCGAGGCGTCCAACGACCTACTGATTAGCTACTACGATATTTTGTTTGTACAGTGTACTGATTGTTAATGTGTTGTGTTGCTTGCACCCGCAGCACCCGCGCGTGCGGTTCGCGGCGTGCAACGCCATCGGGCAGATGTCGACGGACTTCGCGCCCATCTTCGAGAAGAAGTTCCACGACAAGGTGGTGCCCGGCCTCCTCATGGTGCTCGATGACAACGCCAACCCCCGCGTGCAGGTAAATATAACTTGATTTTTTAAAGAAAGGATCCCGAAAGGCCAACATGCCGCTCATATATCGTATTTTTTAATAGAGAGACAAACAATGATGTTGTCAATTCGAGATACTTAAAAAAAAAAAAATTCTATCTTTTTTGTTTCTACTTGTCCTTTATCTGTTTTTGTGTACAATAAATGTTAAATAAATAAGACTTTCACAAACTTTAAATACGGCACCTATAGTCTGTAAATTTAGGTACTTATCTTTTTGTAAATATACTTTGTATGAAAGTGACACTTCTGAACTGTCAGTCTCATACAGAATTTGTTTACAAAAGGATAAGTACCTAAACTTACAGACTATAACATTCATAATCATAACACAGCTTTTGTATAAAAAATCGTAATTCCTATAGGTACTTTAGTTATGTTATCCTAACCCAAAATTGTTTGTAGCAAAAAGAACTTAATTCCTGAAGACACGTTTATAAATACTGGTCTCGAAGTATCAATTTTAATTTACCTTATAATATGAAACATACTGAAACATGGTCGGCTTCAAAACTCCAAAATCCAATTGTGATGCGATTTTATAACATCAATAGTAGGCGCCCGCTGCTCCGCCCGCGTGAAAGTCTGTTCTAATCCCATAGCATCCCACAGGAAGAATTTTTCGGAATAACAACTGTCCTACGTGTTGACCTAAGTTACCCCCACCCTCTATCTGTGTACCGAATTTCATGAAAATTGGTTCAGTGGCTTTTGCGTGAAGAAGTAACAAACAAACAAACATGCAAACTTTCGATTTTCTAGCATTATAGTAGGTTATTACTCAGGTTTTATTTTCCCGAATGCAATTTCATTTAATAATAATGAACGCAATTCTGATCTGTCTACGTTTGGTATAGGCTCACGCGGCGGCTGCGCTGGTGAACTTCAGCGAGGACTGCCCCAAGAACATCCTCACACAATACCTGGAGCCGCTGATGGGCAAGCTCGAGGCCATCCTCACCGCCAAGTTCAAGGAGGTAAGGACTAGCACAGGGAGAAGGTTTACAGTTTGATTGTTTTAATTCATGGTAACGGTTGTAAGAAAATATACTTCTCATCAGAGATATCGGGACACTTTCGTTTTTATGATAAGATAAAACACGAAACCTATTATAATAGAAAACTGTTACGCATTTGTGACATTTTCGTTAAAATTCATAAACATCATTTTACTCACACACGATATTATTAATAAACACACTTTTCAAATAATCTAATTAAAAGATTTTGATTAACACACTTTTTAAATAAGTAAGTATTGTTGCGATAACCATATTTTTTGTGAATAAAATCGTTGAATCCCAATGAATCGTTAGTGTTACAACCATCTCACTGGTTGCATCACATCCATATCATTGGTAGAACAAATGTGGCATTTGCTCCCTCTTTTTCTAACTATAGGGATTGAGGGATCTCAGTTCACAGACATTTATTTTATTCAAACTTATTCTATTGTAATTATCTATATGTCTTCTTTAGTAGAGCTTTAGTAATAAACTAATCAAAAATGTAAATGAAGTAATAATTACGTATCGTAGTGACTTCAGTGCAAGTTATGGCGAATATATTTTAGCGTTTCAGTATTCTAAACCGACGAGCGTGCATAAAAAGACTGATGAATGTAGAAGAAGCGAAGGAAGTATCCCAGGATCATAGCAAGTGGAAGGAAATAGTCTCTGCCTACCCCAATGGGAAAGAGGCGTGATTTATTTACATATTTCAGCGTTCAAACTTAACATTCGCCAATTTTTACCATTGATTTATCTTTCCAGTTGGTAGAGCGCGGCACAAAGCTAGTGCTGGAACAGATCGTGACCACAATCGCGTCGGTCGCGGACACCGTGGAGGGCGACTTCGTGGGGTACGTGGAGCGCCTGCTGCCCTGCCTCAAGTACATCATCGCCAACGCCAACACCGAGGAGCTCAAGATGCTGCGCGGGAAGACCATCGAGTGCGTCTCGCTCATCGGTACGTGACGTGACAGGGACAGGTATACCAACACTATACCTGCCTCAAGTACATCAGCACATCTACTTGTCGTGTAGGATAACGAGACATCACACGACCCTATACGACACGCAAAGAAGAAGTATTCAAATAGAGGGCATTTTAAAAGTGCTAATAACAATTTATAGATTGCTAAATGTATCAGCATTACCGTGGAAAATCCCTGTCAAACAGAGTCCCGCCTTGTTTCTTGACAGATATTTTGAGTAGAAATAGGTCAGAGACTATCATCATCAGGGGTAAGATTATTTTTATCTGGCTATATTTCTTTTAGTATAGTCACAAACAATCTTACGAAATTAATAACGAGATAATTAGCGTCCGATGTTCCTTATACATTTGGAGGTCAGTCTCTCGTGAACATGCATATTTTTTTTAAATGTTGGTTCCATATAGATTATAGGATTCATGGTTATGCCAAAATACAATAACAAAAAACTCCTTTGTACAACAAAAATCCAAATATAAAAAAAAATATATTGAAAATGTGGGATCTAAATTTGTTTTATATTTGTTTTGGCAGGTCTAGCCGTAGGCTCCGAGAAGTTCGTAGACGACGCCATCGAAGTCATGGGGCTGCTGATTGGGCATATGAAGGGCGAAGGCCTGCCCGCCGACGACCCACAGACCTCCTACCTTATCTCAGCATGGTCCAGATTCTGCAGGATTCTTGGTATGTCACTCACTACTACTACATAGTATAAATCAAAGTTGCTTTTCGCCTCTGTCTGTATGTATGTATGTATGCTTGAATATTTAAACGGATTTAATGCTTGCCGGGAAGATAACTATTCCCACGGGAATATAAATTACAGTGGCTGCGCCCGCTAACGAGAAATACTTCTTCTAGAAATAAATCTTAAAAGAGATACATACTGTGCGAAAGAGAACTTCCGCTATGAGTAGACATTTTGCGAAAATAACATCGTGCGAAAGTGACATTTTGCGAAAAAGGTTTATTTTACGTCGAAAGCTTTCGTTATGCATTAATATTGCTTATTCCCCCTTAGGCAAACGTTTCTCTCAGTTTCTGCCGATGGTGATGGAGCCGGTGATGCGCACGGCCGCCATGAAGCCCGAGGTGGCGCTGCTGGACAACGACGACCTCGAGACCATCGAGGGGGACCTCGACTGGCACTTCGTCACGCTCGGCGAGCAGCAGAACTTCGGCATCAAGACTGCAGGTATGTCTATATCCGAGTATGCTTTTCGCCTGGGACACCGAGTCGTACAACTACCCCGTTTGGTCTGATATGGACAGATTCTAATTTGGACATCATATACTACTTTGGACAGATTCTTTTTTGGACAGATTCTTTTTTGGACAGATTCTACTTTGGACAGATTCTACTTTGGACAAATTCTATTTTGGACAGATTCTATTTTGGACAGATTCTACTTTGGACAGATTCTGCTTTGGACAGATTTGACACAAATTTCTGGGTGTGTGGTACATTTCTTTTGTTAGGGGTATCAAACATCAATACTGCCAGCTATCTTAAAACAATCTTTATTTATTTACAGTAAACACAAAATGATAACAATTAAAAATGATAATTTAAATATTTATTTAATATTCGTAAGAATATCAAACATATATAATAACAATAATAATAACAATATAACAATATTCGTAACAATTTTTTTTTTTTGGATACCTTACACCGGGGAGTATCCCAAAATACCCCATGTATGTTCCGCGACTTTTTGCAGTTTTCGAGTTATTTTTATTTTTTTATGTATTCTGCCAACGAGGTTTTAACAATTTGTATCTTTTTATGTAGTAGGCATTTTGCATCATTTTGTTTTTGACATGATTGTCTTCAATGTTGTTTGGATAAAAAAAATAAGTCAGCTTCCTGAAATTACTTCAAGTTACCCAAAAAGACCTGAAATTTCGAACTTTAGTTTTCAGTAGGATTCACTCAAACATTCAACTTCAATTTAAACTAACCAAAATACAAAAGGACTTAAAGATTTCAAGCCTTTTTTGGGGAACTTGAAGTAATTTCAGGAAGCTGACTTATTTTTTTTTATTCAAACAACATTGAAGGCAATCATATCAAAAAACAAAATAATGCAAAATATCTACAACATAAAAGGATACAAATTTTTGAAACCTCGTTGGCAGAATACATTAAAAAATCTTTGAAAAAATGATAACTCGAATACTGCAAAATTATCGCGGAACATACATGGGGATTTTGGGGACATTTGGATAGACCCCGGGGTGAGGTATCAAAAAAAAATTATTGACGTCACTACTTGGACCACCCTGTATATTCTGTTTTGTAAGTTACTTACTTGTAGCTGTCGGTCACAGAACTATAGCTGTCGGTTTTCCGAATATTAAATATATATTTAAATTATCATTTTTAATTAGGTTATCATTTTGTGTTTACTGTAAATAAATAAAGATTGGTTTAAGATAGCTGGCAGTATTGACGTTTGATACCCCTAACAAAAGTAATGTACCACACACCCAGAAATTTGTGTCAAATCTGTCCAAAGCAGAATCTGTCCAAAGTAGAATCTGTCCAAAATAGAATCTGTCCAAAATAGAATCTGTCCAAAGTAGAATCTGTCCAAAGTAGAATCTGTCCAAAAAAGAATCTGTCCAAAGTAGTATATGATGTCCAAATTAGAATCTGTCCATATCAGACCAAACGTTGATGTTTTGTTTCCAAGTAGTTGTGGTGAGACTGATGAGTAATGTGTGTTTGAATTTTATGCTTTATTTTCTTTTTGTGCTCTCGAAGTATTTAAGTTATATTACTTTAATTAGTGGTACTCGAGGTGTGTTTGTATCAATTTTTATATCTAATTGTATTGTTTAAGACTGTTTGTTAAAAAAAAACTTGAACCAGTCCACACGAAAGAAGATAGATGACTTGCCGTTTTTCCGTGGTAAAATGTAGCTATTGTTTTTTCAGGAACACTGTAATGTTGTATTGGATAATTTTTGCACACATAGGCTACTTACCATAGTAAAAAGTGGTTTTGGTGGGCTTCTCATCTCGTATTTCTTCACTTTCCATAAAGCACAATGTAACCGAACCCCCACCATTGTACCCTCAGGTCTCGAGGACAAGGCGTCAGCATGCGACATGCTGGTGTGCTACGCGCGCGAGCTGAAGGAGGACTTCGCGGAGTACGTGGAGGAGGTGGTGAAGCTGATGGTGCCGATGCTCAAGTTCTACTTCCACGACGGCGTGCGCACCTCCGCCGCAGAGAGCCTGCCATACCTGCTCGAGTGCGGCAGGTTAGTCACATCTCACATCTGCCAACACCTAATTATACTTGCCGCTTCCATTTTTGAACATATGTAGATCTGCATATTGAACATTCTATTATGTGATTTTGAACGCTTAAAAATCTTGATCCAAAATAAACAATAGTTGTAGAAATGTAATTCTAACCACGAGTATACCTAAATACACCGAGATGTTACAAAGAGATGCATATTCCACCATAATAACTAGTAACAATCAGAATTTCGTCGAACCTGTGTTTTAGACAAGTTACGTTCTAATTTGAACTGACTAATAAATATTTGTAATTCGTTTAATATCAATTTTCCATGTGATGCCAGCTGAGAATAGCATCACCCCACCCCATGGCTGTTGTAAGAGGCGATATAAATTTTAGGCGACAGACTCAAACTGCCACTATAGAGGATACGCGACTTATCTGCAACGACCCTCAAACATTTGTCAGACGTGGCGATAACGACCGTAATTTTAGTGTCGTTGACGCTCTGCTTACCCCGCCAGGGATATAGGCGAGATTTGTGTATGTAATAAATATTTGTAACGTCGTTTAATTTCAGGGCGCGAGGTCCTGCATTCGTGCAAGGCATGTGGGCGTACATCCTGCCCGAGCTGCTCAAGGCCATCGACTCCGAGCCTGAACAGGAGGTGCAAGTGGAACTTCTCAACAGCCTCGCCAAGGTAAGCTATAAGCTAAGCACAGCCTTTTTCAGTTAGGTGGCGTGTGATACCGGCTTAAAATGGCGTTTGATATCGACTTAGAATAGCATCACCCTATTTCTTACCCTTGGGGTGTCGTAAGAGGCGACTTGAGGGTTTCAAGTGTATTTCAAATTTTAGGCGACAGGCTGACAACCTGTCACTTAGTGATTCACGAACGATCTCAAACGGCCCTCAATATTTTTCAGACGTGGCGCTAGCGGCCTTATTTTTACGGCCGTTAACTCTGCCTACCCCGTAAGGGATAGAGGCGTCATATGTATACACATACATACGTAGGCGTAGGTAATTTGAAGACAAAATGTCTGATGTTGGTGCTGTTCTTAGCCTGTATCACACGGCTTTATCTTTCTCTTTCACCCTGGTAAAGAATGCTACCTAGCATAAGACCATCCTGCTGTACTGTTTCGTTTGTTTGTGTTTTTCTAATATTGTGCAATAAATAATTTCGTTATGTTTATGTTGTATTATTGTCACAGTGCATAGAACTGCTGGGCGCGGGCTGCCTGCCCGAGGAGATGATGACGGAAGTGCTGCGCATCCTCAACAAGCTGCTCACCGAGCACTTCGAGCGCGCCACGGAGCGACACCAGAAGCGAAACGACGAAGACTACGACGAGGTAAGGTTTACAACAACTGAAAACCATATACAATATGGCAACTTTTTTTTTAACTGACAACTTTTTTTTTTAATGGCAACTTACTGTTAGTTTTGCATATCGTGCTGTGCAAATGGGCTTTAAATTCTGGCAGAGGGGTATGCCCAGCTTTGCCATCTCCATAAGGTGAATGTTCTAAGCTGACAGGTCAAATGAGCTACTTTTTAAAACGATCACAAACTGTATTATCTGTGAAAAACTGAAAATATAACGTCATGTATTTAGATGACGTCAGAACACTTACTTTTATGTAATTTTTCTGTTTATTAATTCAAACTTTAAATATTTTGAAAAATGATGAATGAACTCTGCAATGTTTTTCGACAATAGTATTAGCGCATAACTTTTATATTTTATTTGACCCAGTCATCTATCGAATATTGTGTTGGCAGTCTTTCTTATGAGTGCGTTAACCTCCAGGTGGTCGAAGAACAGCTAGTAGACGAAGACAACGAGGACATATACGGGCTGTCGCGCGTGGCGGACGTGCTGCACGCGCTCATGTCCACGTACCGCGACACGTTCTACCCGCACCTCGACACGCTGCTGCCGCACCTGGTGGCGCTGCTGGCGCCCGGCCGCCCCTACGCCGACCGCCAGTGGGCCATCTGCATCTTTGATGACGTCATCGAGTTCGGAGGTAGGGGCCACCATACCTTATATGGATACTTAGCTGTAGCCGGGCGACCAGACTCAGATGCTCAGCGCCTCGCCTGTAGACTTGGTTCAGTGGTAGTGGGACTGCCTGTGACGCAAAAGGTTCCGAGTTCGATTCTCGGTGAGTCACTCACAAAGTTCATATTTATCACTTCTAGCATATTATGTAGGTTGTTGTCTATGACTACTTAGATAGTAGTCGTTACACACAAGAAGCCTGCTACTTGTAGAAGGCGGTTGAAAAATTCTTGTGACTAGGGTCCATTAAATCGTTGCACGACGTCTCACACCAATAGAGACTCAGCTGCCTCATTTAACATGTGTTTTCCCAAACATTTTAGAATCGCCTTAACAATTTTTTGTTTGAACTACTTCAGGACCAGCATGCGCTAAATACCAAGACATATTCCTGGAGCCGATGCTGGGCGGGCTGAGCGCGCCGGAGCCCGAGGTGCGGCAAGCCTCCGCCTACGGCTGCGGGGTGCTCGCGCAGTTCGGCGGCAGCGGGTACGTAATATTGAAATATATATACCTTGAAAATGGGTATCTTTTTATGGGTATTTTAAATAGGAGTAATAGTTTTTCATTGTACACTGAACTTGACAGGTTATTCCTTATTCTGAAAAAGTTCGGACTAGTGTTGCTAACAGCCCAAAAATCCCCATTACAAAAGTAAGGCGTAGACTAGCTGAGACCGAATTAGTTCAATGACCAGATTAGTCTTAGAAAAGTTTCTGAAGTTTTAGCTAAAGTTATACTTGCTTTTCGAAAGTAGGATTTTGAAATCAAATTTACCTACATATTCATACCCTTCACGTATTAGTTTTTCAGGCTCTCTATCTCAAATTTAGAAAAATCATCTATATTATTTATAATATATTTTGTATTTTTGTTGTAAGATCATAATCAAGTATGTATTTACGTTCTTTAAAAAAATATCTCCTTGCATCAGGTTCGCGGCGGCGTGCGCGCGCGCGGTGCCGCTGCTGGCGGCGGTCATATCCGCTCCGGACGCGCGAGCCGAACAGAACCTCAACGCCACCGAGAACGCTATATCCGCCGTCGCCAAGATCATCAAATACAACCACTCGCAGATCAACAGGGACGAGATCATCAGGCATTGGTGAGTGTCAGCGTGATTACAAAAATTGAACCCCACAAAATGTAAAATTTGAAAGAATTATTAAATCATATGTATGTATGTATGTACAAACGAAACAAGTGGAAAAATTTCACGCCACCGATGGGATTTAAGTGGGACTTGCCAGGTCATGCATGTTAACTACTACACTACGCTCTATCCCAACAAGTCAGAAGACGTGGGCTTAAATCCCATCGGTGGTGGCGTGTTTTGTTTTCACTTGTTTCGTTCGTAATAACTTTCTAACAAAAATTACATATGAGTAATCCTTTGGGGATGTTGTCATGATGATGAGTGAAGTCACATAAAAAAAAAACATACAAATAACAAATAACAATTTAATAGGCTGCCATATTTGTCTTTTTTTTTTCTAAATTGCTACCTTAGAGCGCAGGAGAGTGATGAAAGTAAAGGTGAGGCACACCTACCGGAGGCGAAATAAAAACTATTCTTTTGGCGCGAATAGGATATATTTAGTTCGCTTGCGGTCGGTGTACGTTCACCTGAATAGCGTAATGAATTTTAATGGGTCGCTCACTTCAATTGTTAAATTGGTCCTCGTTTCCCCAGGCTGACATGGCTGCCAGTAGTAGAGGACTGCGACGAGGCGCCGCACGTGTACTCGCTGCTGTGCGAGCTGGCGGGCAGCGGGCACCCCGCGCTGCACACCGCCGACGCGCCGCAGCGGGTCATCCACACGCTCGCGGAGGCCTTCCTGCGCGACGCCGTGCCCACCGACAACCCCGTCTACCCGCAGATGGTGGCGCTGCTGCGCCAGATACAGGTAACAACTCATACTCTATCAAAAATTGCCAACAAAGCATATATCACGCGATATTTCACATCAAAATGGAAAAGTAATTTAATTAATTATATTGAAAACGGCGCGGCGCTAGATGTGCGGCCTTCACTGGGTAAATCTGCTGCATAGATTTACTTATATTTTTTGGTATATCGTGGCTTTTTAAAGAAAGTATCTGTAAATGCCGGTTGATCGCCTTGTCAGTGGAAAAGATCCCACTGAGGCTCTGATATATACCAAGTGTTCATGCTTTCCTCACACTTAAGTAACCGCCGCCATTTACAGATCTTTTATTTAATAAAATTGCTGGCGTCATATTATACTAAATAAATAACATTGAAAGTGAACATTCTGTTTTATTGTTACAGAGTAATGCAGAACTATTCAACCAGTGTCTGATGCAGCTCAGTAACGAACACAAGGAAGCGCTCCAAACGGCGCTGTCGACGTAGTGGTCCCCCCTCCCCCTCCCGTTGCCGCCCCCTCCCCCTGATCCGCCGCCCCCGCGCCCGCGCCCGCGCCGCCACGCCACGCATCACGTCTTGATGTAATGCCGAAATCATTTTTTACACATATTAATTGTGTCATTCACGACTTCCCACGCAAAACGCGACTGTGTATAGCAAATTTGGTATAAATGAATTCTCACTTGTTTCCTTTCTCGAGGATCTCACTCTCCGCACGTGTATCCGTTGGGCTATTTGAAATTGCTGTGATATATTTTTATACTAATTTTTGATGTTAATTTCATGCTTTTATCCAAATGAGCACTCTCCCAACTTTTGAAGTGTTTTTTCTTAATGCCGACGTTGTGTAATAAATAACTTGACTATTTGCGCAACTGGGATGGTTCAATGTTTCTATGCCGCTGGCCCTGGCGAAGCACCTCTTCATCACAATCCTACACATTATTCATTCATTATTTGCATTTACGTAGCAGGACACCGGCTCCATCAGATCATCGGTATCCTGGCATGTAATCAATCATTTTCGTATTTAGTTTTTTTTTACCCGTACGGGTATGTATACAAAAGATGATGGAAAATAAATTATATTAGATTGAAATGTCTGTCTTGTAATCGTTATTATGTAAAAGAATGTTGGGCAGCTGAAGAAATGAAATGTGATGCATTTAATGATTTGTTGTAGCTCGGTTAGAAAGATTGTGTCATCTCTGTTTGGCCTGCCATATTCGGCTACGACGGGAACTTGGTGGCTGTCTCTCGCAAAGGACGAGATGTCGTGTCTGTTTATAAGAAATAATTTTATTCCCTAAATATATAATATTATTATTATATATACACATTTCTGTTTAACTAAAATAAAAGTTATTGACATTATTTTGTATTTTTATTTACATACATAAAAACACTTCCCTATATCACTGATTGTCTGAGATGCATACGCAATGCTGATAGATGACTAGCTAGCTAAAATTGAGTATTCATATTGGTACCTTTTAGTTCACAGTAGTTTCTTTGTTAGTTCTGTTGACGGAATTAATGATGTGTGGTTCTCCCCAGCACGGCCCATGTGGAATTCCATGACCTTGAGTATGCAGAATAATTGTCGCTAATTTGTCGAAATTTGTCGCACAAAAACCAGAATTTGTCGGGACACCGTTTAAAAGATATAACGAAAAGAAGGTGGCGTGCTGGAGAGAGGCTCAAATTACAAATTATCGACAATTATTCTGCATACTCAAGGTCATGGAATTCCACATGGGCCGTGCTGGGAAGAACCACACATTAATGATTGCTTTTTTGTATCGGTATTCTATCAAGTGATCTAAAGGAACTACTAGCATGGACCAATCTACTAGAAAGTTCCTTTCTGAACAGGAAGAAAGTCGGGCATGCTTTTTTATGAAATCCCTAGATATACATACTTACACACATCACGCCTGTTCCCTTACAGTGCAAGCAGAGCGCTAACTGCCGCTGTGTTGTGTTGGTTGCTATCGCCACATCGATTGAGGGCCTTTGGATGATTCGTGTATCACTGCAGTGACAGGTTATCACAGTCGTCTCATACGACACCCGCGGGAAATAATGGGGCGATGCTATTGTTAGCCAGCATCACACGGCACATATAATTATCAACACAGGCAGCAAAACAACAGCAGAAAAGCTTGGGTTGATGCTGTTGGGTGCGATATAAAACAGTTGGAAACTATTATAATATGGCAGCATATGGCTTTTCTCTTCTTGGAAGGATATGAAAAGAAGATAAAAGATATTGTTCTGGGTCAAGTTCTGAACCTAAAGGGTTGGTCCAACTGACTTCTGTTATAGAGGTCAGTGTTTGGTCCTGATGGCTGATCGCAAAACTGTTCTGAGGTTATAAGTGCATTTTTTAAATCAATTAAAAAATAGAAATGTCTGGAATTTTTTTCTAGTATTTACATTATTAATATAATCTTATATACTGAATAACACATCTGAAGCTTAGAAAATAAATAATAATACAATTTACAAATACATCTATCTATCTATGTGAGATACTTTTTTCCCAAAAACTGCACTTTCTTATCAAAAGCAGGCATTACAATAGCAGTGTCTTCCTTATAAAATGGGTTCAGCATCAGTTTAATGTATGCCTCATACACATCTGTGAAAAAGTTCTTGATTCCATCTTCATTGCGAGCATCATGCACCATTATAAACCGCATCTGGAAAGATTTATTTGGTTTTAGTTATTGGGGGTTGATAGTTTGATTCATAATATAATGACTTAAGGAGGCTTTACATCCAGAAGTTTACTATACTATAGGCTGATGCCAGGTTTTATCAATACACACACATATATCACATCTTTATTCATCGCCAACAAAAGGCAAAAACGACACCTAAACATGCATCTTCCAGTCTATAATACCACCTTCACTTGTAGAGCGTGCGGAAAGTCATGCCGCTCCCGCTTTGGCTTATATAGCCACGAAAAGTCTTGCCTCAGACACTGATTAAATCGTCTGTCACAGATGTGTGAGGCTAATGATGATGATGATTCATTGGGGTAGGCAGAGCGTTAACGGGCATTAAAATACAGTTGCTATTGGCACATCCAATAAATATTTGAGGGTTGTTTTAGAAAAATTGTGTATCACATTAGTGATAGGTTGTCTGAAGTCCCTAGCTCACCTCATACGGCACCCACATGAAAAATGGAATGATTCTATTCTGAGCCCCCGCACAGCAACGTTTTTAACAAATTTAGAAAGTAAATGCTGTTTACCTGACTAGCAGTGACAAATGCTGAGACAAACCACTGGTTGAACTTGTCCACTGATTTGAGGTAGCAGTTTGTGACCTTCCACATGTGTTCGTCAACTAGATCCAGGGCAGCATGGGCTATGAACTGGTTTAGGTGTCGGTTGTCTTCTTTCTGAAAACGTGACATAGTTATTGAAAGTCCCAAGCACATAGAAGTCACATTAGGATGGACGAACATTTATAAATGTAGCGTTCACTTGTGATTTAAATAAATAAATTAATAAAATAATAATATCTCGGAATATAGTGGAATAAACCTACAAAATATGTACCTTGACTTCTTTGGCAACAGGGATGAAATCCATTTCGAATATGGGGTTGTCGGCATGGCCTACGATTACGAAATAATATGTGCCAGCCATTCTATAGAGATTTATTTATTAAATCACTAATAATTGAAAGAAAATACGCCCATTTACATCAAATAACTTAAAATATCGAAGCAAATCACAACCACCAAAACCCAACTTTCTTGACAAGAAACGTTCAGAAATTAGAGAAAAGCAACTGATAGGGACGACAATATGGTCGTATACTATAAGTCTGAAAAGGACAGACATAACTAATGTGTACCGTCAGCGTCACATTTTTGGGGCCACTAAATCAGCGTTTTGCTTAATTAATGAACGAAACAGAAGAAAAAAGAAAATTGTCTATGGAATTTCTTGTCAATGTTATAGTTTTCGAAGCGGTTATTTGAATAACCGATTTTTCTATCATGAAATGAAAAGATAGGCTCAAAGATTTATATGACATTTGCTTCTGACTAAAAAAATAGTAAAGTCAAGTAAAATCAAACAAAAATCTTCCTTCCTTCGATTTCTTCTATTTCGTCATCTTTCTTTCGTCACAGCTAGAAAATATACCGCATTGTACGATCTAAGGACAGCTGTTGGGGCTTCCTAAATATAAAAAGTTCGAGTTTCATTCATAACCTAACGATACAAATGCAAGGTCAATAATTTTCAAGCCGCATCATAATTTGGTTGAGTAATAGAACACAAGTCACATTCACATCACAGCAACGTCACCGTAATTTTCTAGTCTTCCCTCGTGCGTGTCGTGCAGTTGCAAGGAGTCCGTTGCGTATAGCAGACTTGGTGAACTGTTCGTGATATTTGAAGCGTGAAGCCGGCGCGGCGTATCATGTGATAATGTCCCGTAAGCGTATCAGAGCGAGATCCGAAGAGGAAATGATCGCGGCGCTCAAGGAGGGCGGCGGCGACGAGAAGAACGGTGGTGACACGAGCGACACGAGCCCAGCGAGCTCCAGCACGCACCTGCCGCTGCCACTGGTAAGTCCTAGCTAGTTCCCAATACCAGTCGTGTAAATTACTAGGTTATGTTTTTGATATGACGTGTTGACCTTGAACATATTTGGGGAATTCAATGCATATCTCTGAAGCATACACCTGTTTTATTATGTCTGTGAAAAGAAAATTATGATATTGTGCAATAACCTATAATCTGCCTGTTCTGTATGACTCATAGCGAAGTACCACTAGCTAAAGTTTTGAATGTTTGAAGAACTATCAATCTCCCCGAGTAAAAGGTTCACCAACACCAGTTGGAGGTTCGAAAACCAAACGTTTTAAACGCCATTTCATTACAGACATGTTGTTGTTTTGATCTTCTTTCTTTTGTGTGAGACACAGTCATCCAGTGCACCATTTTAATATATTAGGATTTAAATCTGTTCATTGAAGTTAAGAGTTGGAGTACATATAATAAAGCTGCCTGCTTTAAGGTATAAATTAAGTAAATAGACTTACTTACTCAAGTTATAACTTTCCACATTGCTAGTGAGGAATAAAATCTATTTTTTTAGTTATAGACTAGTAGGTGTTGCACTTTTTAAGTTTTTTAAATGCTCAGTCTACAAAAGTGTTGTCTTGACAAAAACTTAGTAATCATGTAATTGACAAATCCCCTAGGCTAGGTAGCGGACACCGTCAGAAAACGGGATAAGGCAAGGAGAATAATAACTATCAAGTGAAAGTCTTCTAACTTAACTATAAAAAACATATCTTCCTCCTCTACCCATCATTTATTATGTACATTCACTTTACTGTTACTTGACTTTAATATTGTTAATACTACCTACATGCAGCATTCAACTTGACTCAGATAGTAAATCCAGTAAGTGTGAGGTCGTTGCTCCATTAGACAATGTCATTCTGTGGTGTAACGGGATTGAGTCTAATCCTATTATGTACTTGCAGTCTCTTTACCTATTTCCACAGATTATATTGGTATTTCGTTATGTTATATGGATACCAGTTAGGTTTTTTATCTGAAAAGTTTAGTATATTAGTTTAGTTATAATTTTCTTGTCTTTAGTGTTTTGTGGGATTGTATTGTGTATTAGGTATGTTCTATTAGGTTTACCAAGAAAATTTTATACATACATACATACATATATCACGCCTTTATCCCTTGCGGGGTAGGCAGAGCGTTAACGACCGTAAGAATACGGTTGCTATCGCCACGTCTGACATTTTTGAGAATTGTTTTCTAAGGTTGTTTCAGAAAACATGTGTATCACTATAGTGACAGGTTGTCAGCCTGTCGCCTAAAAATTGTAATACACCAATACTCTCGAGTCCCTTAGTCGCCTCTTACGACACCCGCGGGAAGGATGTGGGGTGATGCTATTCTAAGCCGGCATCACACGGAGCAAATCATCACAAATTTTATTGTTTTGGTTTTTCTATTTCTTTCTTTACATGTTTCTGTATGGATTTGAACTACAAACGATAGGTATAAGAAAGATCTTTAGCTTGTTTCTCCTAACAGTAACTTGTAAATAATAATATCTTCATGTGGTAACAATACATTTTCCATTATGGATATCATTGCCATATTGCTATCAATCAACCTTGAATCAAATTAATTTTAAACTGTTTACTTACCTATAGTAAACATGTTTGTGGAAGTGCATTACTGGCGCGTCATTTTACCCCTGTCCCACATGAGGGGTTGGTCAGCCAATGGGCGCGATGGGATCGATCGTGGGCGCTTTGCCAGCGAGTGGCGTGATCGGCAGACCGGCATTCCTGGCGCCACGGCTCCGGCGCGCTCGCGACGCTAGGGTGTCTGCAGACGGCTGCTTTTATGAAAGAGCGACGTGTGATGAGTTGACACAACTCGAGAATTAACTTTCCTTCCGTTTCTTTTAGGACAGAGAGTTGGATAAACCCATTCCCTCTCGTGGGAACTAGAACAAGTGCTAATTAACCATTCCTTATTTTTGACGCAGCTATTTTTTGATGTTGATTCGTAGAAACGTCTTTAATCTCAATAGAAATATAATCATTCGTCAAAAAGCGGTCGAAAAAAACGATTGTCTGTAAGCGCCCTTACCACTTACATACAAAGCACGTGCGAATGCCTACGGGTCCAAATAGGTTCTCAGTCACGTGCCTGTTGACCTGTTGGAAATTAGGCCAACAATATAGGCTAGATGAAATCGGATTGGGTTACAATAGCTCCACACTATTGCCACATTTTTGTCTCTAATCTCACGACGCACCAAACATAGTGTAGTATATCTACCACCCAGTTTTTGACGATGTTTGGTATAACAGTTACCACGATAGCTTTCAAGTTCAAAAAGTGAATTTAGTGAATACTTACTGTCTCTACCAGAATACTCTTTGCCCTCCTCCATCGTCACTCGGCCAACTGGCCTAATCATCCATCCATCAGTCCTTCTAAAGACTATAAATTCTAAAACTTCTCACATATAATATCGTTCGAATTCACTTTGTAAATTAGTTTGATGTTATATTAGGTCACTCACTTACAAATTAGTCATCTTTCAGTGCAATCTGCTTATGAATATCACCCAACTACTGGCACAGTCATTCATAGTACAGTAGAGACAATGATGCACCGACCTTCTTGAGTCATCTTTATTATTTGCTATATCTGCTTGTGTATTTGTTAACTTGCTATTGCGACCAAACACTGGAGCTAGATCATAGTCACGAATAATTTATAAAGTCACCTACCATATATTAAGAGTCTTAAACGTAGGTACCTAAAGTTCAGAACGATAAAAAATGAAGCTATGAGAAATTCGTCGCTGACGCGTGTGTTTTTACAACTAAATGCTTGCACTAAAACACGCTTATACATTGGAAATCTCTTAAATATTTTGTATGTATGTATGTATGTAATAACTTTATTGTACCAAACAGGAAATAGTTACAAAAAACACTTAAATAGATTAATATAATGTGTAGGCACAAAGGCGGACTTATCCCATTAAGGGATCTCTACCAGTCAACCTTTGAGAAATCCAGAGGACATGGTGTGCGCAGGTGAACTATGGTACAAATTGAAGACGCGGTAAAATTACTAATAATATATATAACACCTATTTGTAGATAAAATAACACGTATTAAATAAACAATAATAAGAGTAAATACCAATAATAAATATTTAATAATACATAAACAAATAATTAAATACGTAACATATATAACATAAATATATGTAATATACCTAAATAAATACAAGCCCTATAAATTATCATTTGCATCAAAACCCCAGAGCTTTCTCAAATTAGTCTTGAAAGCGACGATGTTTGTACTTGTGATGTTTTGTTTTTGTGAATTATAAAAAATTTGAAATCTCTTATGTATTTTGTTTTGTGAATTTGCATGTGTTTTAGTGCATGTTAATTCGGACCTTCCGAAGCGAGCTAGAGTTCGTTGGGGTGCCTTCCAAAACATTCCCTTTCTCTGCATACTACAGTTTATTAATATTTTACTATGACCACTTTCCCTACAAGCTTCGTGCCAGCGATGTCTATCGATCGACTAACAAGCTAAATGAGCTGTTTCAACATATCAATTTCACTAATTTGTAGGTATATTAAACCACCAGCATGAATCACCATGTACTTACGATGTTCTATAATATAACAGATACTTACTTATCTTAATCACCTGCATGCATTGTGAAAACTGGGCTAAGTATATTTAATATTGTTCTAAATTTATTTCTAAAGTATTTCCTTGAACTGATTAGGTAAGTGAGAGAGCTATTATGGCATGAGCATGAGTAATCGGTAAACGTCAATACAGCTGATGGGATTCCCTTCGTTCTATCTTCTTCGAAAAGAAACATAAAATGACACCAAAACACATCAAAGAAAACCAAACCAATCTGTTCCCAGCCAGAGGCACAGCACTGGTTTCATATACAGTATGAACTCAAAGACAATTTATGAAGATAGTCGCGCGCGTACAATCATCCTACTGAACATATTTCTCAACCGCGCCTCGTAAGTGTGGATGTGTCCCGTGCACTTACCGTACCAACACAATACGCGTTGTATTTATCACCTTTGAACATAATGTAAAGTGTGGCGATGATTCACTTGACAGTTTGTTCAATTCGAAGCCGATTACCAAGTTTCGCAAGAGTCATACTCATATCTATCGTACGACAGATTTTCTGTCCTATCTTGATTACGCAACCGCAAAATCAGAAGTGGGATCTACCTAGGTGTGTATGTAGTCACATGTAGCGGTTATTTTCGTCGGCAACGCGATCCGCTCCGTTCATAGGATGATTTCGTCTGTTGTACATCACGCAGTCACACTGCATGGCTAACTCTTCTACTCTCAGCTTTTATTTTTTCGCATTTGTACTTTGCTGACCTTCGCGGTCTTCGAGGCAGCTATGGGCAGAAGATCGCGCAAGACAAAGATCAGTTGAGAGAGCTCGTTTCGGTCGCATGCGAAGTTCCCCTTTGGGTCACTAAGCCAGCGGAGTTAGTTAGTTGGCCGCTAGTATTAGCAAAATATCGTCGTAGGGTGTACCATGTGTCTGTACTACTAGCTAGCATGAGTAGTGAGTTGGCAGCAGCACAGGTCTCCGATCTGTCCGCTGGCGCCGTCGCATCTCGGTCACTGGGCCGGTCGTTGCCTCCTCGACAATTATTCATCTAGTAGTTGTAAGACTTTCAGGGCATTTCATGGTATTTTTCACTGGAATTCAAAAATACACACCTTCTTTTCAATTCAATTTTTGTTAAGCTTCTGTGAATAGATTAGATTTCATTGATCGCCACGAAGTTTATAGAAAGCGGTATTGCTTTTTTATTTTTTTTATGCCCTACTTTAAACACGAGTGAAATAATATCGATCGTAAGAACGTTGTGTGTGTCGTGTCGTGTTGTTGTGGGGATAAAGATATCACGAAGGAGAAACGAGCATATTTTCAGCGCTTTCTTAATCAAAAATATATTGGTCCTTTATACTCTAGTCGTGATGATGCCGGCATAGAATAGCATCACCCCAATTCTTCCCGCGGGTGTTGTAAGAGGCAACTAAGGGACTCGAGGGTTTCATGTGTATTACCACGTATAACAACTTTAGGAGACAGGCTGACAACCCGTCACTACAGTGATACAATAACCATCTGAATGGGCCCTCAAGACTTGTCAGACGTGGCGACAACAACCGTAGTTTTACGATCGTTAACGCTCTGCCTACCCCGCGAGGGATAAAGGCGTGATTTGTGTGTGTATGTATGAGATTGGGAGAACCGAATGCCAAAACTCAGACTGACATAATCTTATCAAAATTTTCTACGTTTGTTTACAATTATTTTGTGTTTCTTTCTTTAAAATTCGTTAGCTTGTTATGGTACGTATTTGTATCAACTTTAGGATGACGGAATCATTGCACAATGTAGGTTGAGGGCTGCGAGCCCCTGTTATCTTATTTGTTCGGAAACTTTACCAGTACATTTCCTGATTTTTAAGGACAGGTCACGAAGGGACAGCTATAACTTCATCACTTGTGTGTTCATGATCGGTGTCGATCATTAAGCTCGGGTCACCATATAATATTGTCGTATAGTATGCTGAATTAAAAAAGTTATCAATGGAAACCTTTTTGAAAGATATTCCATACCTTCCAGGGTAAACTGAAATGAGCAAAAAAAGGCTTCTGCGTACTACCTACTTCGTCCAGCACTTATTTTATTTTGTTTGGGTGGCTTACAGCCTTAAAAAACAAGTAACCCGTCGTCACCCGTAATACCGGACACAGATTAGTTTATAGGTACAAAGTTCTATTAGTCTAAATGTGTACATATCCTCAATCGAAAATTACAATCACATACGTCATCGTATGACCGTCTTACGTTGTGACGTCACGGTCTCGTCACGAGACGGTTAACGTTGAACACATAGTATCGTAAATCCGTAATGAGGTCCGCAAACATACGACAGTGAAGATGACGACAATCTGCTGGCATTAAGTGCGAGGTCACTGGGTTTTGTGAGTTGTTCATGGAATAATTTGAGATGTCTTGACAAAAATATGAACCATACCGCTGCTAACAGTTTTCTCACGCGGTTCAAGAATATATTTACGGCTTACTGAAATAAATTGAAACAGCATATTTTTATATTTACTTGGTATAACATATAATTATTTAATTTATTTAATGACGCAACTTTGGTGCGGAAATCAATCTTAATTTGATTTATACCTTTATCGAAATCGTACGATCGATGTGTACTATCATGTAAAATGGTGGAGCAGAAAATACATACAATAGGCACATAAATCGAACAATACTCATTAATCAGACTGAACACCATTACATAAATACATTCTAAGAGTAATAGACGTTAATACGTATCGTAATCATACATATGTTCTGGCCTGGGTTTTGGTTTGGTTAGGAATTTTTAACGTAACGTAATAAGAAAACACAGGGCATGTAAGGAATGGTGGGTGACGGGAATTTTGATGAAAACGAATGTTTATCTATCGGTAAGAATCTGGTCTGCCAAAACGGGGCGCATGATTGGGGCAGGTATCAATCTACATGATGAATTTCATCATGTTTGCATTGCGCCTGGTTCTGTGTATATCTATGGCATATGGCACCATGTTACATATTGGCTGTGGTTGGACTATGCACGGACTGGGAGTATTTTTGTTTTTGTTTTTTTAAATGCTCTCTTTTTATTGCATCCTGTATATAAAGAAATACCTATTATACTAATTTGCGTCAAACTTTGGTAAATGAATTTTTTTATCAGTGGCTACCGTGCAAGTGCGTCACTGGGTTTTTTCTGGTCCCTACCTCAGTTTAATTGAGGCTTTTGCATTGTTCAACTTCGTTCAAGATTCCGGGTTCTGATACTGAAAGCTTTACGTACTTTACAAAGTTCAAGGGCGTAATGTATGGATTGAACTAATTGACAAGCAAGCTACACACTTTTCGTTGATGCAAATACTGCTGCTCTACATTTGGCTGTTGTTAAATTGTATCCAAAGTCCAGTTCCGTAATAGTGCTGCGTGGGCAACGCATGTCAACAATCCAAAGTGCAATGTTTTGGATTTGCTGATGGGATATAGGGCAATCGAAGAAGTGTGTGAGGAGTCGGTCGGTGCGTCGATGCCGGCCGGTCGGGCTCCGTCGGCGGCGCTCGTGGCGCGTCGCGTGTCAGACGAGCCTCCACGTCGACGTCGCGCCACCCGGCCTCCGCCCCCGGCCCCCGCGCCAGCCGCCGCCGGCCCCTCACATTCCTCACTCCGATACCCTCCGTTTAGTCAGTTACTCGCGGCCCTCAGTCCATATCGCACGCTCGTTGCGATCGTGATCGAGAACACCGATTTCCACAATCTTTTACACCAAAAAGATCAATCTTCATTCGTGGAAAAGCATTTGACACTTCTTGTCATTACATCAATCAAGTGAAACAATCGGAAAATTATCAATCAGAATTTCAGAAGAATATTTTTATTGCTATTATTTACAAAATACAAAAAGAACCTGTTAAAATCTTAAGAACAATGCAAAGAACAGTTTTACGTTTTATGTAACACCTTGTTAGCTGTTATATAGTGTTGGATTATATTGTTTGCGTGAACTGTTTGGACTGGTATTACGATGTCAGCGTTAACGGTGACCACCACGCTTACCAACGGGCATGCCAACGGGCACGGCCACCTCAATGGCAAGCTCGACAGCCCCACCATCAACGGATACAGAAAGAACGGATTCACCAAACCAGAACCCTCCTCAAGCAGACCTGTAAGTCGTCCTCCATAACTTTTTCTCATTTACCTGAAATCTAGATTCTAGTTCTCACAAAAACAGCAAACAGTATGCAAAATCTTGCTATCTGTGTTTTATTACATGATAACAAATGCGAATTCGCGTTCAAGGGTAAACAAACAAAACTAGGCTCTATCAATAGCACACATACCTTCTTTTACCATTAACTAATTGCCATAACTAATTAACTTGCAAATGAATGCAGAGATTTTGAAATCTATAATTTTTGTCGATGTAGGTATTAGAAATTGTATTCACAACTGCTTAGCAAACAAAATGGTTAAGTGAAAGTGTCTGCTCTGCCCACATAAGGTGCCAAGACTTGGAAAGTCTCATAATAAGTAGGTGTTCATTAACTAAAATAACAATTACACAGTTCTTGGTATTGCAATCGCTAAAGAATTAATAATATAAACAGTATAGCTCTTATTATTTCCACTTGAAGTTACGAGAATTGTTTGAGTGCTGTAATTTATTCAACCTCGATGACAATCGTAATAACCTATTTACACTGGTCGTTACAAACCCTTGAAAGGCTGTTGACTGCCTACAGGAGCCTGCTAAACGCCCCTAGAGGAGTTCCTGTAGATTACAGCTAGAAGAAGTTTAATTATCAAAAAGCAATAACCCGACTACTTTAATTTTATTATAAGCAAAGGGCGGTTCAAATCCGCCATTATGTTTTGTATTTATGAAATGTTGGTATAGCCAGTCACTCGCGCTGCCGAGACGAACCTAACGACACCTCATAATGTGAACATGCACCTCTCCAGAGAGATGGATGACATATATCCCAGGCTATATGCCATCCATCTTTATCACCAAAGCATAAGCCTTTTTTCTGAGGCAGTCGGGTAAATACTATGCCAACAGACGTTCAGGGGCTACACACGAACACACTATTTACTTACACATTACAACACACAATTTGACGCACGCTATGCGCCACTGTCGTCACCAAAACAAACGCTTTCGTGAAACAATTAAAAACTATTGTTTGACATGAAAACTGTGAAAGTTACAGCTATACTTTCACAACATTTGCTGGTGTAATTTGATGTTATCGAAAGCAACTGTATGTATGTGGCAATTGGAGAATCCTTGAGGCGTCTCAAGCAAGAAAATTTACAAGCAATGTCGTGCACATTCGCTACCAGATTTGCACTACGTTTTGCTGTGTCCATCAGAATGGCGGGTGTATAATATCGAAATAAATCAATAATAAATGTGTTAAATGTACACTAAATGTACGTATTTGTACTTAAGTATCCGCGTCGTACATTCATTGGTTTCTGAGAAATAACGATTTCAAAGTGAGCAGCCATTCTGACGCCAGGATGGCGGGTGTATTTTAAACGGATGAACCAAACCTGACTGTTCATGTATCAAATAAATGTACGAGAAATGTACGCATCGCCTCACATAACAAACACAATTTTACTCTAAAAAAAGGCCCTTAAGTAGGTATCAAAAGTTAAATCTGTATGGCTAACATGCGTGCCGCGACACTGTCGTTTCATATGCGCATGTCACTACGGAAGAATGTGTAAGTAATTCGCAGTAAAGTTAGCTGCAGAAGAATCTACCTGAAAATATTATTATAATTTTGATAAATAAAAAAATATGGAATCCTGATCTTTGGATTAAATACTACTTACTAAGTATGTGAAATTTTCTGTATTGTGAAAGTTTCTTAAAATAATTCAAATTATTAGTGACTAGTGATGTTCAATGAAATTGATAATTAAATTATATCTTTTACAATTTACGAGATATACTTATGAGTGATTTCTATAGATCAGAGTTCTGATTTAACTTTTGGTACCTATTTAAGGGCCTTATTTTGATAGTAAAATAGTGTTTGTTATGTGAGGCGATGCGTACATTTCTCGTACATTTATTTGATACATGAACAGTCAGGTTTGGTTCATCCGTTTAAAATACACCCGCCATCCTGGCGTCAGAATGGCTGCTCACTTTGAAATCGATATTTCTCAGAAACCAATGAATGTACGACGCGGATACTTAAGTACAAATACGTACATTTAGTGTACATTTAACACATTTATTATTGATTTTTTTCGATACTATACACCCGCCATTCTGATGGACACGTTTTGCTTGCTGTAGCAGGTGTCGAAACATCTTCGAGAGCGTTCGGCGCGTGCGTTGCTATGAACCTGGCTTGTCATTTCCCGAGGAATTTGATTAGCATTCACACCGCCCGCGTTATACTGAACCGCCAAAGAGCCGGTTTCGGCCAGCTGTTACGATTACGCACTGTCCCCTACGATAATAAAAATTACAGGTTCAAGTACGCTCAACTTGGTAGTGAGGAAGTGAACGGCAAACGCGGGAAGGTGGCACATTTTTCGCAGTTGAATGAATTGCGGACGCCAAGGTGCAACTTGTGCAAGCCGAGGATTGCTAAAGACGACGCTACTGTTGTCATTCCACCGGAAACTTTCGACATGATGTCCTTGGTATATTTCCGTGGCGGACTCCATGCCAATCATAATTCCGCAAATAGGATGTTTATTAATGAACGGCCAGTCGACGAAGGCACAGGCGCAGGCGCTACTACTCCACGTCACGTTCAGTTCACGCATTCGTCGCGTGTTTGATGAGCCTAGCAGTTAATTTTCGCTGATTCAGGCGCCAAGCTAATATACAACAATAATATTCACAAACACAAAACGTTCAATTACGTCTACGCGCATAATAGTAGGAAAATGATTTGTCAGTAGATTTGTACAGTAAATAATTTGAAGTAATATTTTTCCTGTTTATGACTAGAGTCCATGGACTTCCTTGGTTTTTCTGCTAAGAAAAAAATATGGCTTTTATAGTAAATTGCCGCTTAAATTACACTCAACTCATTTTTCTTAAGGCCAACAGTAGATTTTTGTGCAATGGTTCAAACTTTAGATTGACTAACGCAGATAGATATCTATCATTATTTTTCCATTAGGAAAAATTTGAGTTCGCGTTCATCAGCCGATGCGGAGTTTTCGTTGAATCTGGGGCAATGTGTTACATATCCGCTTCACTACCGTCTTTGTTAACTTTAACGATGTCGTCACACTACAATAACGTTTTTCTATAATCCCTCGTTTAGGGGAAGAATTAAACACCCCATATTGCAAAGAATAAATCAGAAATCACCTCATAAAAACACGTTTGAGGAACAAAAGAGTTTCTACTTCTTGGCTGGGGATTCTAACGGATAACGGAAAGATTGAATACTGGATTTAAAAGTCAATGGCTTGGTTCTCATAGGGTAAAACATTGTCTATTCCAATACACAACGAACTCTACCAGTTGTTTGGTTTTATCGATCTATTTCATTCCATATTCTGACGCACACAGCGCTAGGAATAGACGTGGCATCAAGTAAAGCAGATTTTATGGATGATGCTTTCAGTTCTTGGAATATTACTTTTATCGTTTTATCGCATTAAAAGCTTAGGCTGAATTTTTACTCTTGATCGCCCGGTACTGAATTTTTAGACTTATGTTAGGGATAAGGAATTTTCGAGTCAAACCTTAGTTATTAGTAAATTCCCAGCTTTTACAGTATCTTGGGAGTTCACATTAATTCTGGGGATTTGGGGTTTCTTCTACAATGTCTAAGGTGTAAAGCTTGTTGACCTTATTTCTATTTGCTGTTGTTATCAAGTGTATTAACCGCATCCGGTGTTCCTGTTGCATTAGTCACAGTTCATCGTGACTATTAAGTAAGATAAGACGGCAGCCAGACTAGAGACTTAACAATAGAGCCTTATTTAGCCTCTTACTTCATCCATCTACCAGGAATGAGTCAGTACGTTTTGAAAAGCTTCTGTTTGGCTTGTGATAATTGTTTCGTTTATCGCTTCTAGAAATACCAATCGTAGATTTCTTTGTATCTGTCAAATAACTATATAGTTTTAGTTACTTGGCATCACAGCCTCGCTGGATCTCGACTCTTCGTTACTGCTTACGTAACTATCTTGTACTTAGTCTTGTAAATTATTCTAATTATAGTCTTATTTCGGGTCTTAAAACGAATTATGTAAAGAATCTGTCCATTGTAGACCAAAGGGTAAATAATAAGTACATAATTTGTGGCAATACCTAGGCTGTCTGTCACAAAGTGTTGGGCACTGTCATTATACCGGTTTGCCTGTTGCATTATACCGAATGTAAAAAAAACTTCGATACTCGCAAGTACTTTTAGATTTGGAAAGTAGGTACTTTAATGATTTACAGTATTTTGCGATGTAAATCTCTCTTATCGCAGTATGTATGTAGTAAAACGTGTTATGGCGTTGGTCTGGCTAGGTTTAGACCGGCAGCAGTAAGACTAGTAAGTCTGGTAAGGCACCTTGTTTCTTTCCTTTCTCAGCGTGTAGCGGCTAACTTCCGTGAAAAGCATGGGAAATGGTAGGTACGCTCAATTATGTGTTGTATATGCTATTACGTTGTATTTATACTTTCTTATTATAGTCGGCAAGCACTTGACCAAAATACGTGTAAACGTGTAGTTTTAAAATCTCAAACATTTAGTTTGAATGTAGGTAAATTCTGATTGTGTTTTTTTTACTGGACTGCATCAAAAAGGGGGTCATGCTTATCGGGTTGTTTGTATGTGACTCTGTTTCTTTCATTAGGTATCAGACTTATTCGGTTATGAACTGGGTCAATTAATTAATAATAAAATATAAAAGTTGTATTTCATTCATATCATAACTTTTAAAAATATTCAAAGTTTGAATTAATAAACAGAAGAATTACATAAAATAAATGTTCTGACACCATCCATAATAGACATGTATGACGTCATACAATTGCTATTTTCATATAAAATACCGTTTTAGATAGTTTTAAAAAGGATCTCATTTAACCTGCCAGTCACACACAACCCTATTTATGGCGGGCACTGGCTGGTAATATTCCATGATATCATATTCCTCACGCCGCATTGCATTTGAAATTTAAATTATTGCAGTTTTATTTCACGCTTTTTTGCTCTTAAAGCGGTTTGGGTTTCAAAGGTATTCGGTTTCGCGTGTTATGTGTCCTTTTCGTACGTGAAAACATCGGTACAGTTTCAACAGTTTGTTTTGCATTCATATCTTCCGCTTCCCTTTATTTTTCGTGTTGTTAAAGTCGTCGTATCATATATTGTTTTGCTTTCTGTTTGCTCGTTGTTCAGTTATCATGATTGGCGCTTGTTTGCTAAAACCTTGCATGTGCAACGTGCTGGCATGTAGTAATTAGAACACTAGCGTCGACAGCCATAAAATATTAAAAATAATTTCTTCGTGACCGCCCCGCGCTTGCTACCTACTGTTCTATTCGTTATGTTTTTACTTTATTATTTAACCATTTATTGCACACAAAAATAAAAGACAAATACATAAAGAAAAAGGCCACAACAGGTTAACAGACAACTTACCTACTTTATTCTCTTTCGGTTGTGATTTTCGTAAAAACTCTTTCTCTTTTGTAGCGAAAAACTTGGGCCGCAATTACTGTTGTGAAGTAAGCAAAAACTGGAGGTAGGATTTGGTCCCTCTTTTATCAGCAAAAATAAAACTTTCTGACCTTTAGACCTTTCGTAACTCGCAAACGACGTGACGCAGAGATCCTTTCGCTAACCTAACCTAATATACCTACTTACCTAGTTGATCTCATCCTCCAATCTTCCTTTGTAACCAATTGTTACCTATAGGTTGATTCTATCGATACGTTGATACTACTCTCTGCGTACCCACTGATATTTTTTAAATTAAACTGTTTTGTTCTTTTTTTTTTACGTCGCTTACCTAAAACAAGACGTAAGCTTGAGAATAAAATGTATCTTAGGTTCGTATTTATAAATCGCACTCAACTCTGAGATTGATCTATTTTTTTTTGTGTGATTTTGACAAATGTCAGTCATAATAACAGCATCTCAAAGTCGCACTCAAGATTGATCTCAGAGTGGAGTGCGTTTTATAAATACGGGCCTAAGTATCTGTATATTTATTATTATTAGTATCAGATCACGTTATGCTAGGCTAGGTAATCTCATAGCCATTTCTAATTAAGATTGATAACCCTGGTATGTGTTATTTATAGCGAATATTATTAGAATAATTATCCGTGACAATTGTAATGCTAATAATGTTATTATTACGTTTCAACGTAATTATGGAAAATTTACTTATGTAACCATTATGTGCAGTGGACACATAATGTATCAAAATATAATATTAAATACTGAAATCAAAGCAGTAACCACGAATAAGTCATAACCACATATAATGATCTTCTCTTTTCGTATGGGACACCGAGTCGTCCAAAAACAATTATGATTCTGGTAATCTATTCCAGTTTTAACCGGGAGGTATGTAAGTAGGTAAAACGACGGTTCCCAAACACTGAGACGCTAAGAAAATCTACAAACTTAAAGTCCCTCAAATTTCGAACATTGCGTAATTTCTTTCTTTCTATTTTGTTCTTTTCAAACCCATAATTCTAGAATTCAGATATGACGTAACATTATGCGGCAGATTTGTTACAATTTAGATACGTACTACATTATCAGCTGCACTTCGAGTCATCTTTCAATGTAATTGTATATGTTTTGACCCCTAAAGGGTAAATCAAAACGTGGCTGGTACAGTAGTACCAGTAATACCTACAGGGATTCTTAAAATAGCGCTTCATTCACGATTCGGGTCAGCGGCGTATGATTTGTCGCGACCCGGACGTTTTGATAGCGGGGCGCCTGGCCATTCACGCCACACCTCAGAATAAAGGGGGTTTTCCGTGAAATAGCGGAAAAATATCGTTTTAAACTAGGCCCACGGAACTGATTAACTTCTGTTTTGAGAATTTTGAGCATCGCAAAAAAAATACATTTTATTTTTCCGTATTCTTCGGCGCGAACGATTTGAGCTAATCCATCTTTCATTGGTGGTATAGATTTGTAATATTTTCAACTTGCTTACAGTTTCAGGACTTACCAAACCCTCCACAGGTTTTCATTTATTACCCTAACACTTGTCCACTGTCCACTCCACCCAGACACATTGCATTTATATGTAATGTATAGATAGTGTATTATTAGACAAATGTCACGAGTCACGATGTATTAATATTAATTAAATTACTAAACTAAACATGAAATGACACATGCATAAATTAGCCCGAGTCTTCCACGTCACGCATCACGCCACGCAACCTCATTATCATATATCCTGCACTTTGACCTCAAAAAATGCCGTGTGATGCCGGCTTAGAATAGCATCACCCCACATCCTTCCCGCGGGTGTCGTAAAAGGCGACTAAGGGACTCGAGAGTATTGGTGTATTACAATTTTTAGGCGACAAGCTGACAACCTGTCACTATAGTGATACACATGTTTTCCGAAACAACTTTAGAAAACAATACTCAAAATGTCAGACGTGGCGATAGGGACCGTATTCTTACGGCTGTTAACGCTCTGCCTACCCCGCAAGGGATAAAGGCGTGATATATGTATGTATGTATGTGTATGACCTCAAAATATTCCAACAGGGAATCCGATGGGAATCATGTCGTACGAACCTTTTGTTGCCGAATAACGCCTATAAAACATTAAAAATGTAAAATGTCAGACGATGTATGAAAAGTCCCGCGCGCATAAATTAGTGCGGTGTCTGCTACGTCACGCATCATCCACCTCATCATCATTCGCACACATACATACACCAGAAAAATCCTGCACTTTGACCTCACGCGATTCAATTGTACTCCAAAAGGGAAGCCGTTCTCTTATGCCACTACACCCACAAACATAAAATTAAATGTCACCCGATGTATGAAAAGTCCATCACGCCACCTCATTATCATCTGCACAATCCTGCACCTTGATTTAACAACCGTAATCAAAAGGGGAAGCCTATAGGAATCGTGCTCTAGAACCACTCAACCCACTCGTACAAAATGTCTCCCACAGTGTCACCCACTCGTGCAAAATGTCACACGAGGTATGAAAAGTCCCGCGCGGATAAATTAGTCCGGTGTCTGCCACGTCAAATCACGCCACCTCATTATCATCAGCACAATCCTGCACCTTAATTCAACAACCGTAATCAACAAGGGAAGCCGATAGGAATCGTGTCGTGGAACCACTCCACCCACTCGTACAAAATGTCACCCACTCGTACAAAATGTCACCCACTCGTACAAAATGTCACACGAGGTATGAAATGTCCCGCGCGCATAAATTAGTGCGGTGTCTGCCACGTCACGCATCACGCCACCTCATTATCATCAGCACAATCCTGCACCTTGACCTCACAGTCTGCTATCAGAACACGTTGCTTTGCGCCGCGGGTCAACGGTCTGGAAACTAAAGATAGTATGTATTATGAAATGGCAGAGATTTGTTTGAGGGTTTGTTTCGGAGGCTTAGATCCTCTTTAGGTCGCAGAGTCAGCGGAGCGCGTTTTGCACTAGGTTCATAAAATTGTTATTGTTAAAATTGTTAATTTTTGACCATCAAAAAGATAAATGTAAAATTTACTACTTTGAATAAATAATTTGAGTTTGAGTTTGAGTTAGTTCATGCAGATTTTTACTTGAGCGGACTTAATGCCGAGGGCATCATCTACCAGTGTACTTGGGCATGTGGAAATGGGCGAGGCAGTCCTACCTTACTTTACCGCCGGGAATGGTTTTTTTCGTTGGAAAAACTGCCAGCTGGAATTAGCTGGAGATTCTCTAATCGCATACACTTAACGTGAAATAAAACAAAACTATTTTGCTTGTTATGTAGTCAACTAAATTTTTATTCTTTTCATCGCATAATACATTTGTCCTTTAGGTATTGTTCAATTTGTCTTTATATCATTATGCTACCAACGGGCAACGCGTATAGGTACTTTCTGTGAAATAAACAATACTGGAAGGAATGTGCGTCTGATTTCAATATTAAATATTACTCAGTCACGTACGTATTTCAATCAATACAATCAGCAGCAGCTGCTGCGTATCGAGAATTTAGTCGAGCAATTAAATTCCATATAATTATTTTCACATTTTAAGAAATTAATTGATTTTATACTTGACATGTGTGCGTGAAAGTAATCGCAAGTGCTTAAAAAAACCAACCCGAAAAACGTTGACAAATTTTTCACAACTAGGGGTGTGAATTATAAATTGTTTTTGTTGTTCCTTATTTCTAAGTTTCTGTAAGGTCTGAAATAGAAAGTGATCACGTTTACCTTCAACTTCGCCTACCCTCCCTAATGACTCATTCTCCAGCTGTCTGTAGCACATTAGCGATAGTTTACCTTGCATTGCTTCACGTCATCACAACACTGAGTTGAGGTTGCAGTGCGTTTGCAAAGCCCGCATACTTGCGCCCACGACATGATTGTCAATCACACAAAAATGTTGGCGCTGCTGTGTGCTGCTGTCGAGAGTCGCGACACTTTTGTAATTTGGTTTTCGCAAATCAATTACTACTGACTGTGGTCTGCTGTACCTAGGATAAGCTTCGCGATTTCTGATATACTCTTCATATAATCTGATGTCTTCTCTCTCAGACTCAGGCGATATATTGTGTCTCTCCTAATTCTAATAATGAATTCAATAATTCTTTCACCATTAGAAAGCCACGATATCTCTAAGAAACTTGAACTAATTTTTACCAAACAAAATCATATTTTTTTTATCACATTGATATCAGAGCTATATTATCTTGACACTATCTATGGCTTACAATAGATAGACTTCCAAAACTTAAACACGTACTTTACCATGATATATAACTTTATACCTGAATATGACAAATGTTGACTACTACTATCGTGTGTTTATGTAACATAACACGTCCTTATCTTTGGAATTAACGTCATTTCTCTCATTACCTGAAGGCTTACTTTTTATCACAGTGGTTTTTACATTGTATTGTATTCTTTATGTAATGCCTAAATAACTAAAACAAGACTGATGATGCAACTTACATACTCTAGGTTTATTACGTGCGTACTAACCCTGTACACTACGATTATCTTTGAAATTAAAAGTTTAAAAGACGAGAAAATCTGCCGATGCATTAAGAATAAGGGTAATATAATGAATACCTTCCATTGCCTTTTTTCCACCCGATCGCTTTCAATCAGGTTATTGATTTTCTACTCGACCACCTGCCTTCAATAATTTCTTGTCAATGACTTGAAAGACACATAGCAGTACTTAAATTATGCCTTTGCGTCCTCCTGGATTGATTTCGGATTTTTTTATTATCTTTTAGAAATCGAAAATCTATAGGCCTGTAGCATCTGTTGGTACCAAAAGAATTTATACTTTCGGTATAATTTAAATTCAAACTGACAGTCACCTACAGACCAAACGGAGATCATTTGACGTAGACGCTAGGGAATTCCACTCATTAGCATTTCTAATTGTTGAAACCATCGCATTAGGACAGGCCTAATACGCGTTCAGAATACGAATACGGCCTTACCACAAAAACTAATATAATAAAAAAAAATATCTTAAGATAAACGGCTGATAACTTTTATATGGTAAGACCTTTACAATCTAACTTTGATTGGAAAAGATAATGTGGCAAATTGAAACATGAATACTAAAGCGCGAAGAAAATTATTGGCTCCAAGTTTACTGAATGAATGTTTATTGGGATGGAAATTGTTTTGCTAACTATCAAATTGCTTATTTGAGTCTTTGTCTTGGGATCTACTCATGTTTTCCAATTAAACTTGTAACAAAAATAAAATAATGTGTAGATAAATGTTTTGCTTCTTCTGTGACACCTACAGACAATCGATTAGGTATCTACTACTAGTCTACTAGTCACTTTATCGTTTTTATTCATCACCGATTGTTTCGGTACTGTTTTTTGTGCCCACCTTACTTTCATAGAGTGCCGAAATGAAAAACGTATTCTGTTTGTTACAGTCGTTACGCACAGCAGCGCCCTTCAGCACAGAACCCGCAGCGATAGCGGAGCGGGAAAGATGTCACTACGGCAGGATTCCCCGCGCGGTAGCGCTCGCGGGCACCGCCAGCCGGCCCGTCAGGGTCTACTCCGACGGCATCTACGACATGTTCCACCAGGGTCACGCGCGCCAGCTCATGCAGGCCAAGACCGTCTTCCCTAACGTGTACCTCATCGTTGGAGGTGAGTCTTGCAATGCTTCTGTCATGCAACCAGCCGACCCGTCAGGGTCTACTCCGACGGCATCTACCACATGTTCCACCAGGGACACGCGCGCCAGCTCATACAGGCCAAGACCGTCTTCCCTAACGTGTACCTCATCGTTGGAGGTGAGTCCTATTTACATTGCTCCTGTCATTGTCCATTGTTGCATCAAGTGTAATAATAATATGAGCAATGTACAGCAACACGCAAAGGTAATTCGAGTAAGTTTCGCTTTGAGATGTGTCATCCTTGGCCACTTGAATGCAAAAGGTTATCAACTGATATGTCTATTATTTGCACAAACAACAGCTGATTCAGATCTAATCGCGCGAACTGCCCTAACTTGATTATCATATTTTGTCTAGCCATTACTCTACATCACTGATATTGAAAAGATAGCCCAGTCTTGTCCAATGACAATAAATGACAGTTTTCAATAGACGACGATTCCTATCGAAGTACGAGTAGGTAGGTAGGTATTGGTTCTAAAATAACGAAGCATAAATCCTATAAAATGATTTATTTGAAGCACCCTGTCTGAAACGACCAAAATCTATCAAATGACGAAATCCGATCAGGGTTACTATATGGGACCAACGATCCTTAGGGATTTAATCTTGGAAGAGAAATTGAAACCTTGGAAATATTCCTTTCAATACAAAAACTTGATTTCGTTTAGGATTGTGTTAATACAGAATTTTAAAAAAATGATGAATAAAATATTTCATCACAAAATTTTACTTTGACTTTTAAGATCTTTTTAAGTTGGGTCATGACCTCCATATTAAGCTACGATTTTAATGCATCATGTATCAGGGTGTGTAATAATAAATTAAAAGTAATACTTCTCACGTTATCAATAAACAACTTTCTATATCACGCTATGCATTCAAACAATGCATGTACGCAAACGTGTGCACAAACATGATTTGCCTACAAGTTTTTGATAACTCATTTTCTGGCATTTTGCCAACAACATTACTTCATTTTGAGAAAACAGCGTGACATGCCTTGTGGTCTAATTTCAGATTAAATGGACATTTTGCGTCTGAATTTTTGTATTTAATTTATTGCAGCTATGAATTTTATGATCCTATTAGCAATAAAATTAAACAAAAAGAAATACGTTTGTAGGTATAAAGAGTCTGATTATTATTTAATACGCGTATCTTATCATAATAACTGCCCACATAGGTGCGTATTTTTTTTAATATTAATCCTTACTTGCTTGTACCTGGTAAATTAGTTTTAAAAGTTGATTCATATCAATCAATACTATCGCATCATGACTTCTATATCAACGTCTTACGAGTAAACAACAATAATAAACAACCTGATTGGTCGAAACTATAATCATACGTTTGTAATCAATATCGTACGATTTTACTCACGGTCTATTTTATCAGAATCAAATTATGTAAGGTCAAGATATGAGATTAGCGGTAATAAAATATTTTATCTATCTAAAAATTGGTTATTTACGTTTTACTTAATATAAAGATATTGACGAGTAGCGCATAAGTTATCAAGGGTACTTCACAAGAGCTACATCATTTTTGTCTCCAGGTAAAACATTACAAATTATAACACTATGTCATAAAAAACACATTTTCTACTAATAGGTACATGTTCATTTTAAGAAAATATTCAGTTCTTTTGCAGTACCCCTCCTGGTACAACTTGCTACAACCGATCATACCAGATGCTGTAGCTACTTTACATTCGTCGTTATAAAAAAAACGTAATTTCTATTCTACTAACTAATTATACTAGGTAGGTTTACTTTCGTTGATTATTTTTATCAAGCCGACAACTTTATCGAAATACACGTGCATGTTGTACGTCAATAATACACAGATCGCATCTAATCAGAATTATGGCCAAATGCTATTTTCACGCTATTTGTTTTGTATAAATGATTTTTTTTTAAATATTGAAGCATATTTTCATACTATCGATTTTCATACATTTGGCATGCGCGGTTTTTTGCAAGTCCCTGTAAAATATAATAATGAAGGAAAATGTACCATTTGATTAATTTACCTTATTAGCTTTATCAAAATTGTGACTCCTAGAGTTTGTTTTTCCATAGAATTAAATTGTTATATTTTTAGGTATGAGTATGTACTTACATGGTTATTTTTAAAGCCATTAAGTTCAAGGTCTGGTCAAGATCATTATTGATTGTACCAATTTGCACTAAGTATTTACTTGTGTTAATTACTAATTAATTTTACTTAATAGTCTATTTACCCATATTAACAGTAAGTAACTACTTTGAAGATTAACCTTCTTATTTTTCAATCTGCCTATTAAGCTTTAGTTTATTTTTTGCAATTAAATTTTTAAAACGAGATCTCAAAACGTCGTCGTCGTCACTTCAAAACGAGATCTCAAAGCCCACACTTTAAAAAAAAATTCGCGTATGATAAGAATATTATGTTTTTTGTATAAATTTGTATGCAAGCATGACTGCATATATAAACTTAGTTACTTAGTCACGAGAATAGCCAATGTAGCCGTGATGTAATACATGCAATCCATCACAGTTTCCTCCATAAAATAAATGAATAATGGCTCTCAGGCCCTTACAAGAACTTCTCTTAAGGACGTATTATTGGAGACGTGTCTAGTTTTTAAACTCCTCTGGCTATTTTATTGAAATGGGATACACATATTATGCCTTTATCCCTTGCGGGGTAGGCAGATAGAGATGATAGAATAAAGGCGCTATTGAAAGATTTGCGTTTTTCCACTGTCGCCACAACATTATCACGACCAGCGTAACTGTCAGTACGTGCCCGTACGTGCGTGTATGTAGCATTGAGGTCAAGTTACGCTGGTGAATGAGCTATAAGTGAAGGCGCTTGTCCTAACGAATTTGTTATCTTCCTACCAAATGAAAGCAAATCAAAACCCATTCAAAATACTAGCGAAATAACGGTTACGATAAAGGCCGTAATTTTATTATCGTTAACGCTCTGCCTACCCCGCGAGGGATAAAGGCGTGATTTGTATATGTGTATGTAGAACGGTTACGGTAACGGATATTTCGTTCGCAGTTCTTTTAAAGTTTGTTCAGTTAAGTACAGATTTTCTGACCGAAATTCCTGACGATCTAAAGATATCTGTTTGTTGTTTCAGTATGCAGCGATAGCTTGACACACAGCCGCAAAGGGCGCACAGTTATGACAGAAGAGGAGCGGTATGAAGCCGTCCGGCATTGTAGATACGTAGACGAGGTATGTACCGTCACTACCACCGACACAGATGTCCATCGGGTCGTTGGACGACTCGGTGTCTCACACGTGTCAGAAATTTTTCAACCGTTTTCTACAAGTAGCAGGCCTCTGACATGGTTGAGTAACGATCACCGTAGACAGCAACCAGGACCGACGTCTTAACGTGCCCTCCGAAACACGGAACCTTCCTTACGGACAATCTGTGCCCCGTTTTTCGAAACTACAAGCTACAAGTCTACAGGTGCAATTTGATGTACATTGCGTAGCGGGTCAAAAATCTTGATTTTATAATGTCCCATCCGCTACGCAATGTACATCGCATTTCACCTGTAGACTTGTAGCCTGCAGTTTCATTGCATGGGGCACAGGTAGTTCAGCCTGCAGCGTCCTAACCACTAGTATACCAGTGGCCTATGCAACGAAACGACAGGCTACAATTCTACAGGTGAAATTCGATGTACATTGCGTAGCCAGTGGGACATTATAAAACCAGGATTTCTGACCCGATACGCAATGTACATTTATTTTCACCTGTAGAATTGTAGCCTGTGGTTTCGAAAAACGAGGCACAGGTAGGCAGTGTAGAATCATCTCACTCGTACTTGTATGCCGTACTTTTTTTTATATTGCCCTATTCTCATATTAGTAAGTCAAAGCCACAAGATTGATTCGACACGCGTTGTCAGTCATACTTATCAGTGTCTGACCATGAAGAATATCTTAACATTTTTCCAAGGCCGATAACTTGGTTACATTACTTTTTTTATGTAACATGTTTGACTAGAATTTTCAAATCTACTGACGTTCACTAGTAAGAATGGAATGAGTCACACACACGTAATGTTTAATCATAAAAAGTGGTAGAAATTACTAATTAAAACAAGGACTCATTGCGAGCCGCGTGATCGCCTTATCTCCTCTGAAATTGCAAATATGTTTTATCACAACGTGTACATAAACTGTTGCACATTAAACACAGTACGTAATGTTCCAGTAGGTACCTATAGTTTTTAATGCTTAACGTGGATACGCCTTATGGCTGTTTGGTAGTGGTTAGTTTGACGACCGATGTGGCGCAGTGGTAGTGCGACTGCCTTTGACGCAGACGGTCCCGGGTTCGATTCTCGGTGGGTCACTCACAAAGTTGATATTTATCACTTTGTGAATTTGTTCCCAGTCTGGTTAGGACATTGCGGGCTGAACCACCCGATTGTCCGTAAGTAAGATGGTTCCGTGTTTCGGATAGCACGTTAAGCCGTAGGTCCCGGTTGCTGTCTATGATCACTTAGACGGCAGTCGTTACACAACCATGTCAGAAGCCTGCTACTTGTAGAAGGCGGTTGAAAAATTCTGACACTAGGGTTCATTGGGTCGTTGAACGACTTGGTATCCCACACGAAAAGAAGAAAAGAAGAAGAAGTGCGAAAAGAGGCCCAGATCAGGTGCCTCTCTCTCTCTTCGCGTGGAACAAATAAATATGAAATATGAAAATATGACACTGAGTCGTCCAACCTCCACCAAGGTACCACAAAATATTGCTTTATTTATACCTAGGTAGGAACTAAAAGTTAAAAGTTAGGTTAGGTAAACTAAAAACACCAAAATATAGTGTTTACCTATTTGTATAAGCAGGCATAAGTAATAAACTAAAATTTTGTTACTGGCCGTACCTACTCTTATTCGAGATTACCTCAGGAATTACAACGTTACTCATGTAATATAACGGTAATCATGTTCACCGATGGGCAGGCGAGATACCCTTGTAGTATAATTATTTGCCCTTGCCCCTTAGCCCACGCGTCCAGCGTGAAGGAGGCCTGTAAATTAGACATTCCTTTTATAACTACCAAACTACGCCCCTAATTAATATATTCTAAAAGTTTCTGAACAAATGAAATAATTTCTCGTTCGACATTTAGACAAGTATTGGCTTACGTACTTTGCCAGTTGTATTTACAATGCTAGATACCTATTTACTTTATCTAATTTCTTACAAGTTAGAAATATAATAAAATGGGTGCCTAAAAGTTCTTTTGAATACAATACACCTACAGAGCTGCTCGAAATAACTTGAAGAAGCCACTTCTTTTTCGAAAACTTTTCTTTAAAAAAACTCCGTTTTATTTGCTTTCGTTTGCTTTTTAACTACTTGATACAGAAATAGAACTCCAGAAATACGTTCGTTGCCAGTGTTAACTTTCGACAATGTCGGAAGTGTCTCGGAATATCTTAAAGGCCAGTTGATCCGCCGAAATACCTGTGAAGCTGTGAACTCAATGGCGGCAATACAGACGACACTTTGGGAATGTCAAGCGCGTTTATTGTCATTTCATATGCCAGGCAATCCTCAGGGCCTACTACACTACAAGCGTCAAGGTCTACCTTTCTTTCGAATCACGCATGCACGATTAATTTCTTACTTAGCAGAAAGCATTTTTCGTACCTTAAAAATATTTTACATTAAAGATCAGCTTAGTGGTTTCACTCGCTATTCCGGAAGAAAAATATCTTTCTATTGGTGATACTTTCTAAAGATTTTTTTAAATCAAGCCAATCCAAGTAGCTTCGAAGTTTCTCGATTACAAACACACTAAGAAATCTTATCCTCTTTATAATATTAGTAAAGATGCATTTTCAAGCATTTTTTTTCGCGTGATAAGAAAAAGGGCGTCGATGGCCAAGTTGTCAGGACACCGATCTTATAATTGTGACACCCGAGTTCGATCCCCGCCATGTAACAATGTGTTTTTACTCACGTTCATTTACCGACTGCTCTTACGGTGAAGGGGGAAAACCTCGTGATGAAACATTAGAATAAAATTTGGATTTAGATGATATTTGGATTTAGTGATATTTGAATGTGACTTAACCTAGGATTCGGGCCAGGTTAGCCTTCGGGTTACAGAGGTCAGATGGTAGTCGTTCTGTGTAAAAACTTGTTCCACATCAAATCCCCTAGATTAGGTAGCCGACCCCGACAGAGAACGGGATAACGCAAGGAGAATGATGAAAATAAAGTAGAAAGTTTTCTCTTTACAATCTTTATTAAAAGTTTTTCTTGTCCATACCGGAGGGAGGGTTTGTATAAATTAATACAATTTCGTGCCAGTACTTTTTCTTCTTTACTAGATGTGAATTTTATGCTAAAAAGAGTTCAACGAACTATTATGTTTGCAGTACCCACTCCACTGAGATGCATTTTAATAAGTCTGGTATCTTCTACCACAGCGTTTTTTGTAAACAAATTTAGGAGATGTTTATTCAAGAAGTTACGGCTCATACCTATAAATAACTTGGTATAAATATTCTAATGAGAAAAGATTAAAACGTATTTAAATAAATTGAAGTCATAAACATTGTTGAAAGTGTGGATGTTATGCATGATGATTAGCTATTTATTTAGCTGTAGTACCATAATATGCTGCAGCACAATACTGAGTATCTTTTTTTTGAGTAATACTTACTCTTCTTCATCATATCAGCCATAAGACGTCCACTGCTGAACATAGATAGGGCTCCCCTAAAAATTCCATCTTGTCCGATTAGAAGCGGCCTGCATCCAGCAGCGTTTGTTGCGGACTTGACCTGATCATCTATAATAATTTCTTGACAGTAAATATCCCAAATTGAATTTCTTGTTATTGAGTTATAGTTTAGGAAATGTAGTTTGAGCCGATTCGCCTTGACGTTTCATAGCCGAATCGACTCAAATTATATTTCCTAAACTATATAGTGAATTACATTTTCTTATTTGTAACACATGTCAATAAAAATCTAACCCCATCCTTATTTTGTTTGCAGGTAGTTATGGACGCGCCCTGGGAATACGACGAGGAGTTCTTAGAGAAGCACAAGATAGACTTCGTAGCGCACGACGACATTCCCTACACGACGGAGGACTGCGAGGACCTGTACGCACACATCAAAGCTAAGGACATGTTCGTCGCCACACAGAGAACAGAAGGTATGCGTTGTACTGACGAAATACCTTAAACTAGGGGTTTCACAGGATGACGAAACTTTCCCAACATATGTCGAATAATCAAAAAAATTTTGGATCTCCCATACCCAGTATTGGAGGATTTGGAGGTCAATAAATTTTGTTCATACTTCGACCTGTGTTTCTTGGTAAAGTTGTTAAGTTTTTCTATGATTAAGTTAGAAGAAAAGACGACTAATAACTTTCGTCCTCTAACATTTTTAATTTGCATTCATAGTTATATGACTTTAACGGGCTCTTACTGTAATTTTTTTTTCGTTGCATTTTATTATTTCAGACTTGGATTTGTGAATATTAGCACTACAAACCACTCATTTCACACGAGTGATGAATTTTAACCCAAAAGCCAGAACATACAGCGAACAGTACACATTTTGCCATAGTTCGTACGATTGTCGCATATAAAACTAAGCGTATGTTATTTTTAACAGGAACATAGTAGTTATTTTTATCAACTTTATCATAGTATGACGTATGTGGTAATCAAATCCTCATGATGTAGGCATCTGGCATTGCTGTGCTCTTTCGTCCATCAAAACGAAACTATATTAAAAATAAAGTGAACTAAAATTAGATTTCTAAAATAATTTAGTTTGTGAGTTTGAGTTATTATTCTTATGAGGATAACTGAAAGTTTAGCGAATACATGGAATAAAGAAGGAAAATACATCAAAGTTTTCCTTCTAATGAACTTCTATTTATGGTAATTAGAAACAAACACCACACCCTTATAGGATCTCTATGAGTTAAGGTTGTCAAGGCACACTACAATCGAATATGGATAAGGTAAACGTGCCAGTCCCAAACCAGGCACCTGTCAAACAAAACTAATATCACTTCTCTCTCTTTTCGTGTGGGACACCGAGTCGTCCAACGACCCGATGAACCCTAGTGTCAGAATTTTTCAACTAATATCACTTAAAAGTTGAAACTTAGAATATCCAGATATTGCGCTTTTTCAAGTAATATTTTTTGAGTTGCTAACTACGCTATATGATGTTAATCGTTCGATAATATAACTGTATATTTTGGTTTGTCATTAGAACTGGATTGGGACTGGTCCGTTCACCCTAACTAAAATTAAACCCACAACATAGTAAAGAATTAGGCGCAGTGGGTTCACAATTCACATGCATAACATTATTCTTTCAATCGAAATGCAGTTATGCTAAAGTTATGAGGCAAATGCTGCCACAATTACTTCTTGGTATATTTGAAAGCGTGCGTGCTAATTTTATGCCCAATTAGAGCATATTTTGGCGCAATCTTCGCTCCCCTTTGTCCCAGGGATTTTTTCTGTAAATGACAAAGAAAAATTGAAAACATGAACGATTTTTTTATGGCTCCGGTATCGGCTCTTTCACATAGCGTTGGAAAACTAACCCACGTACGGGCCCGTAGATTAAGCTATTCGTTTTCTTATTTTTCGTATTTATGGAAAAATGTATATACTGTGGGTGTTAAAAAAAAGCCTTTTTTTTGTTGGACTCTACGTTTTTTGCTCCTGGGCCATCACATCTTCGGCTGTCGGTTTGGGGGGGGACGAGGACTCACCCGGAAGTAATTGAAGAAAAAAATGTCTATAATCCCACCTAAGGCACCCGCTGCTAGTAGAAAGGGCGTGAACAAGATTCTTCCTAAATTATAAGTAACTTATGTTTTTGATTGTATTAAATTAATGTAAACATTCGTTATTTCCAGGCGTATCAACGTCAGATATAGTGGCGCGGATAGTTCGAGACTACGACATCTACGTGAGACGGAATCTGGCGCGCGGCTACTCGGCCAAGGAGCTAAACGTCGGCTTCCTCAACGAGAAGAAGTTCCGGCTGCAGAACAAGATGGACGAGCTCAAGGACAAAGGAAAGAAGGTACATTTATCTCTTCTTCACTGGTCATCATCGTCACATTTATAGCAGTCCAGCAAAAGATCCTGCCGCGCCGCTGCCCGCAAAATGCGAGACCGGGTCCTAAGTCATCGTTCCATCTGGCCGAAGGCGTTCCTGTCATGAAGATGGGTCAGGTTGGTTTGTTCATATGCTATTTCAGTTTACACTAAAGTAATGTTTCTAAATAAATATTTGTCAACAAATCTAACCACCCCACTGCTCTTTCCAGGTGATAACAAACATAGGCGAGAAGCGAGTGGACATCCTCACGAAATGGGAGGAGAAGTCGCGCGAGCTGATCGACGCCTTCCTCCTCCTCTTCGGCCCCGATGGACGCATCAGCAACATCTGGAACGAGTCGAAGGGGCGGCTCATGCAGGCGCTGTCGCAGCCCCCCTCGCCCTCCCCCTCGGAGAACGGCGACGACCACTCCCCTTCACATAGGTATGTCTGCGTAGGTTGGCTCTTTGTGAAGATTGTGTGTATGGAATCGCTGTGTTGTATGGAAAAAGAAATGGTCCACCCACCGGTTGCACTCGATGCTAACCGTTTTTCCGCAGGCATAAGGCGTTTCGCGGCTTTATTATACAAAGCTTAAAACACTGATTATTTTCTCCCTCTCTCATTTCGTGTGGGACACCGAGTCGTCCAACGACCCGATGAACCCTAGTGTCAGAATTTTTTGACCGCCTTCTACGTATAGCAGACTTCTGACATGGTTGTGTAACGACTGCCGTCTAAATGATCATAGACAGCAACCGGGACCTACGGCTTAACGTGCCATCAGAAACACGGAACCATCTTACTTACAGACAAAGAGAGAGACTGTTTTTTTTTTTTAACTTATCAAAATGCGTGCATGGTTTAGGAGTTTGCAGTGTCTATCACAGACATGCAGCGAGACGCAAAAAATTACTTCATTTTATATTATGTTGTGCCATAGTCAAATTAATTAGTTCATAGTTATGATTTGAATGGATTCTTACCGAATAATGTATTTTTTTTACAACCTCGATAGTTTAAAATTTAGAATTAGTTCATAGGTTTTAAATGGTACTTGTATTTAATATTGTCTTTCTATTGTCATCAGAGGGTCCGCGTCGCCGCCGCCGCCCAAGTCGCGTCGCTACGAGACTCTGTGGGAGCCTCAAGCAGGTAACTGGGTAATTATGATTTGCTTGTACTTTGATGCACATGCTACACTACACATTTAGGACAGCTACTTTTGAATTCTATTTCTAGACTGTCGTGTTCTTTACTGTGGAATCTATGAGAGCAGAAGTTACGGGTTATAGGAATGTATAATAGATTGGATACAGTCGTTTATTTTTGTAACAAGACATGCATAAAACTCAAATTTATTGTTCGAAGTTTTGTTGACAACAAAACTTACTCAAGCTGTAAAGTATCAAATTCTAAAAGATCACGTCATAAGAATTATCTAGATCTAAAGAATCAAATAAAGTAATACCATTAACCCTATAACACTACCATGACCATTCTATGGATTTAAACCTGACTTGTTCAGATTATGTTGCATGCAGTCGCCTCAAAACCGAACTAATTACCTACTTTACCAGTTCCCAAAAGTTTACCTAAGCCTATGATAATCAAATAATAAAGTTAGATGAATAGAGAGCTCCTAAGATCACTGAACACTTGCCTAACTAATTACCACACCTGCACGCGCATGACTTCTTGTATTTTGTAGTTTTGTTTAGATACTACTGTTACCACTTAGTATGCAAGTAGATAGTTAATTGTGTTTAGTCAGTTTGTATGTAACCTAGCAAGATAACCACCTGTAGAAAGTTGTTTGTCCTGTCCTAAATATTGTTAGCATGATATACCGTTTCCTTCTAGTATCGCAGTCCCGCATTTGTAATCCCTAGCTATGCTCCAGAAGTATGCTAAGGCCCAGTCTATAACCTTGAACAAATCAAGAGCGTCCAGATAACGCCGAAATTGCCTCACCCGAGCATGCGCCGCGAGCACCTGAGCCTGCTCGCCCGGTGTGTACGCAGCTATTGAGTATTTTCAAAAAAGTACTATAAATTTATTTCTTCTCATTCTATTCTCTTATCTAAGACTATTATCACAAATACTGGTTCTGGTATTAGTCACACTTGTACACATTTTTTTTTTATTTCTCAAACAAAGTAGCTTATGACGGTGTTTGTTCACAGATAAATCAGGCTCTGAGCGTGTTGGGCAGTCGGAAACGTCCACACAGCGCCAGCTGACCGACGACGGCAGCGACAGCGAGGACGACTTCCAGGACACCAGCCCGTACCTCTAGGCGCGGCCGAGTGCGCGCCCCCCGTAAACATCGACCCCCTCCCCCCCCGCTCCCCCGGCGCGCGCCCCCCGCAAACCACTTGTTAATATGTTAAATTATTGTAGACTAATCACCCTACACCTTAAATTTTTGTATGTATGAGTACAATGGCGTGAATGTATTTAATCCTATTAGTTGTATTGTGTATTATTTATGTTTTGAAGTAAATTTATATGATGTTCCGATGGAGATTTTTCGCAGGATGTCTGCAGTTCTGTTGGCACCCAGTTACATTGTGTAATATATAGGTGCAAACGGCTGTTGCATAATGTAGATATTATTTTAAAATTTAAATATTTTGACCGTCGATTAAAAGGTGCTTATTATAAGAAAAGCTGTGTTTTTTTATTACCTCTAAAACAATCTCATTTAGTAATAAAACAACCTGCTCCTTAAGTTCAAAACAATATTTTAATAAATGCAGATCACATAATTTGTCCTGTACAAACAAACTGGAAAAGTTATAAGAAGAGCTGGATGAGCCAACCTTTGTTTTTTTAAAACATACCATAAAATGTGGTGAACCAGCATGGCCATGTGAATAGGGATGAACTGGTTTTGTACTTTACTACTAATGAAATGTATAAAAAGCTTATTCTCCTGATGTAAAAAAATGTTTCGTTTCAGTAATTTATATTTAAACTGGGAGAGTACTTTTTATACAATGTGTAACTTTAAATGTGCAAAACCTGAAAATTGATTGTTCAGAATCACAAAATCAATTTAATATTACTTTTTTTTATTACTATGTCTTTTGCACATTTATACATTGTATATTTCATTAATAGTAAAGTATGTAACCAGTTTTATCATTATTCACCTGGTCATCCCCATTCGCCCCATTTTATGACAGTAGTTGAGTTAGAGCCATAATACTTTCACCCAATAGTCATCCAATCATGACATTCCAAGTAGAACTAGAAGCTCCACCACTTATTATTGCTGACAGTCGTGTGGTTCTCCCCAGCACGGCCCATGTGGAATTCCATGACCTTGAGTATGCAGAATAATTGTCGATAATTTGTCGAAATTTGTCGCACAAAAACCAGAATTTGTCGGGACACCGTTTAAAAGATATAACGAAAAGAAGGTGGCGTGCTGGAGAGAGGCTCTCTGCAGCACGGCCCATCGTGAATCTCGAGAACCGCACCACTTTGCGGAGAGCTGAATATATGAAAAAAATGTCGTGAATTTGTCGACCCGACATGCAAAAAATCAGAAAGATCCGGTGAGCCGTTTAAAAGATATAAGGAAAACAAGGTGGCGTGCTGGAGAGAGCCTCTCTGCAGCACGGCCCATCGATGGATTTCGAGAACCACGGCACGTAGCGAGGAACTGATTTCGGGGAAAAATTGTCGGGAATTTGTCGAACACGTATGCAAAAGCACAGAATTTGTCGACCTTTAGTTTAGAAGATAATCGCATGTACTTATTTTCAAGGGCCTATATAGTGCAGGAGCTTACTTTCAATAAATCTGTTTATTGTTCGTAGCTTATATATTTTTTTAATTTTTATATGGACTTCTACCCTATCTAGGGTAGTTCTGCCAGTGTCAGTGAAAAAAGATTCCAGCGCTGGACGGTGACTCATGTAGGGTGATAGTGTCATCTACAGGATCTGAAGGGCTCCTCTTGATAGCATCCGGAAATGTGGTGAAAAATCTTCAACTTCAATTCTTCATTCAATGTTTACTATACGGGCACTTCATTGATTAAGTTACTATCGAAAATAAGCACTGAAGGCTCCAGTAAATATAAAATAAAAATTTGCAATTGAAAATTACGTCTTTCATTGACGGATGAAACAAAAGAAATCTTTTTATTGTTCGTAGCTTCTCAATATATATATATATTTTTTTAATGTAATAGGCCCGCATTTGTCTGCCATCTCACCTGGTGGTAAGTGGAGATGCAGACGAAGATGGTACATGCTTGCCTAAATAATGCCTATTCACTCTTGCCTTAAAAAGGCCCAAGTTATATTGTTCCAAAAAGATCCGCCGGTAGGGAATTCCACTCTTATATGGCTACAAAATTATGTCGCTGTGACATTCTGTTAGATACTAGATTTAGATCACAGGCTAGATTTGAACCTGCAACTTTCGCTATTAGTACTGGCGGCGATACCTTTTCTATATGGGCTACCACGAAATTGTCTTGTTTGGAAAACGCTATTAACGTGATCACGCTGTTTTCTTAGTGCCTTGTACAGGGTGAAATTGCATTTTTTTTAGGAATAGGTTGGCAAAGCCACAAAATAAAACACAATCAAAACATTAAAATATTATTTTACTAAGTTCTATCTATTACTAAGTTCTTTTTTTTTACTTTGACTATTTCACAGAGAATGTTGGTTGGAAGCTAAAATATGACAGCACACAAAATTGAGTTGTTCCCGTCCGTCCTCACACCGTCGTCACAGTGTAGGCGAACAGAACGCATCTTTCCCAGTCGTACGCACCTCGTTTCGTAACTAGTTTAAGAGTCAGTTTAAACATAATTCAAAATTCACAAATATAAACATAATTCATTAATTCACAGATCAACATAATTTACAATTAGTATAGGGCAATATTTTAATTAATATTTTTGTTTTGTAACGTTACTTGTAAATTATGTGTCAATAAGTTTGTTTTTAAATACTTTGACTATTTAACAGAGAATGTTGATTGGCCGCTAGAATATGATAGCAGTAGCGCCCAATCCAAGTAACTATGTCTGTAAAAAAGTTATTATTCTGCAACATACAGGCTTTGTTCTCACAGGGACAGGGTCTCCCCTGCCCCTTATTATTTCTTCAACCGTCGTCTTAATATCTGTTAACTTTTTGTTTATCAGTCAGTCTTTTCATATTTAATAACTTCGTCAGTTTTGCTTTTGCACTAACTAACATTTAATTTGGTAAAGATAGGACCATGAGGATTGGCGCAGTAGAAAAGAGGCCGTGGATGATGATGATGAGAACCTCCCATACAAAATTACATAGGTACTAGGTCAATGAAATGAGATATATATATAAAAACAATTAAAACAAATGTTCTCTAAATTTTTAGGGTCACCTGCCTTTGTCCATTCGGTTTCATTCAATTCTATTTAATACATTTATTATGATTAAGACTTCATTGGTGGGTTTCATCATGTCATGTTGTGTATTATCTTTAACATAGAATATTGTCAAATATTAATATGCATTGCTTAATTCAAATATAGTTTATTAATGACGTAATTAGAATGTTTTCATTGGCATTTGTATAATATAAAAATGATGCTTATTTGTGTAGAATATAAATTATAAGACTCACCTGAGACTTGCGTTAGCAGCTTTTCACCATCGTCCATACCTTGATTCGCAGTACTTATATTGTAATGAAAAAGAAATGTTTTAAATTCATACATCAACCAACAAGTTACAAACAAAAAGACTAGAATTAAAGTACCAAAATCCTACATAAAAGATTTTACCGGTGATTATTTTTTTAAAATACAATTTAGAAAGGCACTTTATAACATATATTTTGTATTTTTCGCACTATCAGTGCTTTTACTATCAATATTACCTACTACTTCCATCGTTAAAATGCTGGTTTGTTGTGAATCTTTTAATTTAATTTTGCCACAAAATTTCTTGTGACCTCTTTTGGAAACTGTTCTACCAACGGACCGTTTATTGAAAAGAATCAATCTTGATATTTTTTTGCCAACAAAAATAGACTTGCCGACAAAATGGACTTGCCCTCAAAATAGACTTGACGCTAGTTTAGGGAGTAAAAAAGAAATTGCAACTACGTAAGTTCACAAAACTTGTGAACTATGCACATACAGAAAAACATCACGCTGCGAGGATAAAACACACAGCTCAAGACAATTCTAATTAATTTGTTTTATAAAAAATGTTATGGTATTTCTTACCTTTTCTTAGCGCCAATCTTGTTTTTTTTTAATTAATTAGCCTGAATATAGAAAAAAAAACTATCACCATATAGTTCGAAGCTTTAAAGGTAAGTAAGTAGGTACCTACCTCGTACCTACGTTAGACCAGTAATTACTTCCCCAAGGAGGTACAGTGCTGCCAATATTACTATTCTTAAAAGTAATGGATGGCGCGCACGGGTGACTTTGTCATATTTGATAATAGGGAATATTCATGTTTTTTTTGTCTTAAATTAATAGTTTACTAATTTTTAACGTAAAATAAATATTAATGGGCTTCAAAATACTCTAGATATTTTTAAAAATAAAATTTAAAACTTTTAAAAAATTTAAGCAGTTCAAACGCCGCCATTTTGCGTGCGCTTAGCGTGACGTTACATGACACGTCCAGTGGGTGTTTACCTTAGTGTTCACTGTGGTTTTGAATACAATGTCGTGTCAGATGACGTCACATTTCGTTCGACTAATAGCGGCGCGTTTTGAAAGTTTGAATTTCGCTCCCTTATTTTGCACTTTTTGAATTAGGGGTTTAAATAAAAAGTAAATAGAAAAAATCCTTTTCATTATAATATTACGATAATAAGTATTAGAGAAAAAAATATTTTAGGCCATTTCAAATTTTATGCATATTCCCTATACGAATGGATCTCTCCATTTTCACCGAATATGAATGAGACTTTCGGTTAGTCGCACGCATGCAATAAAATCCCTTACTTTTAACAAGCGATTACACATCCCGATACCGATTTGACATAATTAGGTAGTTAGGGTACTTATTTGAAAATGGTACAATAAAGGTTGTTTAGTTTCACAAGTAGATTGAAACATTTGCACTGAATTGAAAATGTCCTTAAATAATTTATTATCAAGGTCAGTTCAGTGCCCAATAAAAACTATTCTCTATTTAATGGGATTGTTATACGTTCAGTGCTTTATTATTCTCATAATTATATTTATAAGAATATGATTTTCTACATACAATTTAACAAGTTATACCCCTATTCATGGGAAATTGCACCGCATAATTCACTACGAGTGAAACTGGGATCATGAAGTCAATATATTTGCCCTCCGGACTCATGGCCCCACCAGCAATCTCCACCAGTGGGGCCACAAGGATTTTTCAGTCTTGATTACTCCACTTCGTTGTGGGGACATCAGTCCTTAAAAAAATATTGTATTATTGTTTCGATGACCCCACTGTCATTTTAAAATGTAACCTTTTTTTATTAATCTTTATTAAACAAAAAAAAACAAACAAAAAAGAAAACATTTTATTTTAAGTATAAGCAGATCTCCCTATCCTATATATCACTTTACTCTTTGAAGCAAATATTGTTGTTGGTCAGCTCCTATACTATAGGCACACAATAAATACATGCGATTATCTTCTAAACTAAAGGTCGACAAATTCTGTGCTTTTGCATACGTGTTCGACAAATTCCCGACAATTTTTCCTCGAAATCAGTTCCTCGCTACGTGCCGTGGTTCTCGAGATCCATCGATGGGCCGTGCTGCAGAGAGGCTCTCTCCAGCACGCCACCTTGTTTTCGTTATATCTTTTAAACGGCTCACCGGATCTTTCTGATTTTTGCATGTCGGGTCGACAAATTCACGACATTTTTTTCATATATTCAGCTCTCCGCAAAGTGGTGCGGTTCTCGAGATTCACGATGGGCCGTGCTGCAGAGAGCCTCTCTCCAGCACGCCACCTTCTTTTCGTTATATCTTTTAAACGGTGTCCCGACAAATTCTGGTTTTTGTGCGACAAATTTCGACAAATTATCGACAATTATTCTGAATACTCAAGGTCATGGAATACCACATAGGCCGTGCTGGGGAGAACCACACTAGTATTCATTTACTGGATGAGTCAATATAACAACAAGGCAGTGTCTTTACGCAAAGATGCTATCTAAGCATTTTATTTTTGTCATAACTATATGTCAGAAGGGAAAATTTGGAAAATCATCTAAAGAAAGCAAAATTCTAATAACAATCCTTTGTTCTCAGTAGTTCTTTTGTTAGGTCCACAGAATATTATGCTCTTATCATACAGGAAATTCAAAAACGGAAGTAGCCATACAGCTTATAAAATATTATCATCATATTGCTTATCTTCTAGTATCATCACAAAATTGTTCTAACATTACAGTTTCTTTCATACACTATTACATTGTACTGCATTAGACCTGATAAATACCTAAAAATTAAAGTTCAGTTTTGTCTTTACTTTCTTTGCTCCCTCGTTCACCTTTTTCGGGCTTTAATTCTTCATTCAGACAGGAATCATCCTTTCCTTGAAGAATATGTTGGGTACATAAATGGTATTTCAAGTCTGTGGCTCCCTGGTGGTTCCAATACCACTCCTCTATCACCGATTCATGTTCTTCTAAGAGTGTTTCACACTGTGTCTTCATTTCTGTAATCTCTGCTGAAGGTTTGTCCCACAACTCATATGGAATGCCCAAATCTACTTTTACTCCCTTATCTACCAAACCATGTAGAGTCTTAAACGTTTGACTCATACCTTTAGCAAATCTCGTACTGTCAGTGCGTTCTTTGTGTATGTTGTACTCCAAGATTCGTTCGCATACACCTTCTAAAGATTCAATTAACCTCAACTCTGACTTTTGATACTTTGTCTTCTTCTTTGGTTGTACATCGTCGAGGGAATACCCGATCTCAATGACGTCGTGTACTTTTCCTGTCTCCTCCAGCCGGGCCTGCAGTTCTGTCGCCAGGATTTTGCAAGCTTCGCACTTATTCGCATATTTCACACCTACGTCCTCTTCTGTTCTCACATCGACGTTATTATCACAAGTAATATTTGTGATTAAAAGAAGCAACACGCAAGAAATTTGTGGAGACAACATTTTATTTATAATTTTTACAAAACAAATCCAAAAATCGGTAAAAATTTCTAATGAATGAACGGACATGTAAACTTGACACTTTACTTTTTTTCTAAAGATATGTGCTTTTGAGGCATGTTTTGCGACCTACCTTAGTAAACAACGTCATAAAATATTTTATGGTAATAAATCTTTATTTTATAAGACCGTTTCATGTTATACCTGTCAGTTATTATATTAAAGAAAATTCCTGGAAAATAAATCAGTCGGGCCTGGGTGGACCTAATAAAAATGTGTGTGTCCTTTTTTATGTTGATAGCAATTTCTATGTTAAATAATCTCAATGTCACGTTTTCGTGGCCTCACCCAACAAACCAATCGAATACGCGCAATACACGTCAGACTTTTATTGTAGTGGGGAAGCGGGAGTTTTAAAATCATAGACTTATACTAACGTATAAAATACTTGAAGTTGGTTTGATTTGAACCAAACTCCAACGAAAACTCAGGGTTCGAGTCGCTGGACGACTCGGTGACCCACACGAAAAGAAAAGAAGGATACACTAGATAATGGCTTAAATACGTGAATGTTTTATAATATTGTGACGCTGGTTAAACTACAAATAGTATGATTTCTCCAGACGATAATTCAAGCATCCCAGAAGCAGAATGTGAGACAAACTGGATGTATTTTGTAAACATTGGCAAGTGGAGGCACAGGGAATCAGTGCAAGGGGAGGGAGGCCTTTGCCCAGAACTAGGACCCTAAAGACTAGAAAAACTACTAATATGACAATTTCTTATAACATGCTGCCGTTTTGTTGTTACTTCCATTAATAAATAAGTTAAATGTACAACAACTAATAATAAAATAACGTATTACATGCCAAAATTTAACAACTTTATTCATTGTCAAAAATAAAAAAAGATGTGAAAATAAGCATTTTCAATCTTCAACAGGGCTGTATTTCAAATTGGAATTGATTAGACAGCCATTTGACCCACTCATCACTGACTTTCTTCTCAAGTGTTACCTCTTGAAACACTTCACTCTTGGACTTCTCTTCAAAGCCTAGTTTTCTAAACATTTTGATACTTATTTGATTTGTGAGTGAGATCTTAGCTTCAAAACTTTTCAGATGGATAAGCTTTATGCCGTAAAGTAGCATCAGCACAACTGCTTCCCAGCCTAGCCCCTTTCCTCTGGAATACTCTTCAGCAATCATTATCTCTATCTCTCCTGTTTCCAATTGCCTATCTGTTATGAAAATATTTGTGTCTCCAATCATAGAATCTGAAAAATTCAGATAAATAATAATGTATAGCTATAGCAATTCACATTGCAGCCAACTGATAAATTTTTTATTACTACCTATTTCATCATGATGCTGCTCATAATCACTCTTGTCCAATATTATAAAAGTGCACTCTGGAAATATAAAAATATATTAATTCCCTATAGTTAAGTAATTCCCTAGGCTTCAAAATACAGGAGATTCTCAGTCTGACCTGTATGTTTTTATGTATGTTTGTCCGCGGTTATCTCGCGTTTGGATAAAGCGATTTCGATGTGGGTTACAGAAAAGTATTTGTAAGACTTAGGAGAAGGTTTTAGGCATATTAACCAACACAAAAAGGATCGCACATTTATACGACCATTGAAGTCGGTTCTCTTTTATAACAGTTATTTGTGTTGCGGAATAGATCAGCTGTTGGCTGTGAGTGTTGTATTCTAAATATTCTAATTAGTTTTTCTTAGACAGTAGGATAATTACTGTCTTCATCTTCTCGCCAAGACCTCTGCATTTCGTACTCTTCGTCCATCGTTAGCGGTTCAGAAGCTGTTAGCTTCTGCAACTCCTCAGACCTCATCCATTCGTGATACCTGAAAACAATGTAAAATGCTTTAAGTTGAAACCAACAGAGAACAATGGAAAAAGCTACCAGTCTACTTCTTTAGGTACCTAGGGACATGATGTTCTCTGTACGGAACCAGAACTATCTTTTGTCCGACTATCTTTGTGTTACTATTAAGCTTCATTTTAAAATTTCTGGGCTTAATTTTTAAGAACTTTACAAAATTTATATCTTTTTTATTTTTTACAAAAATAACCTCAAATACCAGCTGTCAACTTTTAGCACCAGCTGTCAAAGTACTTGCAGCTGATTTGTTGAAATTATAAACAAATGCAAACGTTCCGGTTTACGCTGATTACAATGATTTCCAAAGTAAGCGAAATATTCAAAAACAGTCAAACACATGTTGCGTAATTCTAACCGTTATACATTTCAGAATCCGGAATTCCGGAATTTTATTTTCTATTTCTGTCTTTCTTCAGTATTCTTATATTTTGTTCTCTTTCTTTTCTTTTTCGTTTCGTTTCATGCTTTTCACAGTTTTGTTTGTTTGGAAAGGAAAGGAAGGCGTTGTTTGCATTTTTGTGTCATGTAGGTACTACTCGTTGTGTTCATTGAAAAATCAGATAAGATAAAAATGATATATCATACAATTATGACTGAAAAGAATTAGGTTTATCGTACACAAAGTAATACAAACCCATATTTTATTAGATCAACTTATTGTGTCTAGGAACTTGAGTGCATTCAGGTAAGGTGGGGACTTCCAAACTTTCCCTCGTTCACACCAAACTATAATGATTCCACATACATAAAAGTACATTAATGTTTTCAGGATGGTGAGTCAGTATCAGACCGAGCGAAGATTGACCTGGTGCTACGCGGGATTAGGCGTGTTGCTGGCAGTCTCGGTGATCTGCTCGGCAACCGCCTACAGCCACTGGCGCGCCACTCTGGACACATGTCCTGGTGGCTGGCTGGAAAACACCAGCTGCGGGTGCATATTTTTCGGCACCAGTACTTTCCAGTACTTCAATGGAGGTCACAACTCTTACTGTTTGTACGCAATATTCGCGCCAATACCGATTATGGCGTATGCTATCATCATGGCTCTCTTCCACATGTACAGAGTTTGTATAAACAATATTGGTCAGTTTGAAGACGACAAAACTACTGCAATGGATGAAATGTAAGGGTTCCAAAATTAAAATTCCATAAATTCTGCGTCATCCTACTGCACTCTGTATTTATTTCTGTATTTTGCAATATTTCAGTGAAGGAGAATCAATAGTAGTGACATCTCGAGCCCGAGTAACTGAGAACAATGATGCTGTCATCTACTGCTGGATCCCGTCATCTTGCATTGCGGCAGTATTCTGCATCTACAACATTGTGCATGCTGCAATCATCACCAATGGCTTTTTCAGGACCTGCAATCAATTCAGAGGGTATTATGTTAGGGTGAGTTTGCTACAGCATAATTTTACATTGCAAGCAATGGCATCTAGGATTTAACCTGGCTTCGTAAAGTCAATTATGTCCACAAGGATGCTGATTTGTGAACTTTAGAGACTGCAACATGATGGATAATATAAGGTGTAAAAATATTAGCTGCAAATATTTCAAGGGGTGAATGAGCCCATGAAACTAAACAACTTTCCCCAAGGAACATAGGTCAAAATAAGAAAAAAGAGTTCGGATCTGCCATAGAAAATTACCAAGCTACCAAGTCAATTTGTATGGGAGGTCCGAAAAAAAATCTTCAATTCAACTTATGTTTCTTGGGGAAAGTAGTGTGTTTTATGAGCTGATTCACTAAATATTTGCAGTTACCTTGTATATAAAATTTTGTCTTTATATCTTGCAGACAATGAATATGGCTGGAAACCAAGCGAGCGTGGTCCACTTCCGGCTCAGCTGCCAGGCAATATTTGACTTCATGGACTACACTGTGCAGAACTCATTTATCCCTCGCCAGGGTGAATTCATCAACACCGGTGCAGCTCTGCAACTGGCTCTCATTGCCTCGTGGATATCTGTGTTCCTCTGGATAGCTGTCACTGTTTACTCAGCGCTGAGGGCATACAGGGAAAGAGATGTTTTGACTTGCTGCGGAAACTAACTATTCCCAAACCAGTTAATGGAAAACACCTTAGCATTGATAGTCAGATATGCCCAAATTATGCACGAAAGTTGTCAAATAATATTTAAAAGAGGTGCTTCGAAAGTACTTATATTCCTAGTTGCCTCACACACATCACATCACACATATTCATTACATTACGTTATTTATTCATCATGCTTTAGGGTTCCCATAACCTTGATTGAAATGCCGTGTGATGCCGGCTTAGAATAGCATCACCCCCTTTCTTCCCGCGGGTGTTGTAAAAGGCAACTATGGGACTCGAGGGTTTCATGTGTGTTACAATTTTAGGCGACAGGCTGACAACCTGTCACTACAGTGATACATGAATCGACTAAAAGGGCCCTCAATTGTCAGACGTGGCGATGATGACCGTAATTTTACGATCGTTAACGCTCTGCCTACCCCGTAAGGGATAAAGGCGTGATTTATGTATGTAATTATGGCAAGATTGCCTAGTTTTTTTTTTGTTGTTTTATGTATGAGATCATTATAGGCGTCATTTACTTTATTAATTAAGTACATGTACATCATAATGATGCCAATGATATGTAAGGTTGTAAACATTGATCAAACTGCATCATTTATAATCTGCAACTGCATCATTGCAACTTATTATTACATCACAATAATGACAATGATACGTAAGCTTGTAAACATTGATACAACTACATCATTTATAATCTGCAACTGCATCATTGCAACTTATTATTACATCACAATAATGCCAATGATCAAAAGGTCGTAAACATTGATCAAACTGCATCATTTATAATCTGCAACTGCATCATTGCAACTTATTATTACATCACAATAATGACAATGATACGTAAGCTTGTAAACATTGATACAACTACATCATTTATAATCTGCAACTGCATCATTGCAACTTATTTATTACATCACAATAATGCCCATGATCAAAAGGTTGTAAACATTGATCAAACTGCATCATTTATAATCTGCAAGTGCATCATTGCAACTTATTATTACATCACAATAATGGCAATGATACATAAGGTTGTAAACATTGATGAAACTGCATCATTTATAATCTGCGAGTACTGCAATATTTCGTCCTTGCAACTTATTATCATTGATCGGAGTAGGTAGAGTGATTTTACGTACTTGCGACGTAGTTCTATATGGAGGCGGCTTTTTTTTTCCCGTACTGCGATTTTTAAAAAAGGTTTGGTTACACATAAAACTAGTTGAAAAAAGCATAATAATTTCCAAAACACACCACAGAGTAAAATATGGAATACACGGACGCATGACAAGAGCCGCGGAAAAAGTAAAACAATCGCTAAAAAAGCCTACCTAGTCCTACTAAGTAGTGATCGCTGGCCAGCATAAAATCCACCGGCGCTAAACTCGCATCAGTGTTCGATGCAAAAACAGTTCGGAATTCTGAATCCATCTCTATGTTAACTTAGCCTTTGATGTCACTGTTCTACAAACCAGTCTACCTACTCCAATCACTCTTATTATCACGACATGCAATTGTAATTATAGACAGTATTTTTCTAGTTCTTTTACCATTTACTACAACGATTTACCAACTTATTTTTACTTGTTTACAATATTTTTGTTTAGTATTAAGAAGACTGATAGGGATCACCTCTATATTACAAGTACATTTAAGGTATATTGCACTAATATTATATGTATTTAGGAGACTAACAAATGTAATGTAGTCAATTGAAGTAACATTTCATTCCACCGTTATTATTAGTAATTTCCATGTGCCTTTAGCTTGTAAGATTTTTGTAATTGTGCCGTCCTTTTTGAATTTTACATTTTAATAATTTTATATTTAGAAGTAGATAAGTGCATGGGCAAATTATTTATTAAAATTATTAAGATTATTTTCTTTTCTGTATGGCTGGTTTCAGAGCGACGCGTCTCGGCAGCGCTGCCCAGCCGCGCGCGCCTCGCATTACACTAGATTGTATGTAGCGTTTCATAGTGACGCGTCTTGGGCCGCGTCTCGGCCGCGCCGCGGTCGGATCTCCTTCGATTGCCAGTAGCGTTTCAAAGCAATCTTTTAAGACGTCGTTGTTGCACTCTTTTCCATATAACGTATATAGCTAATATAGTGATTACGTTTGCTGGCATAATGATTCTCTGCACTCGACCGTACACCACAACGAAGCGCGCGCGTCTGAATGTCGTTTCACAGCGAACGCGCTGCCTAGGCGCGCGCCCGAGCCGCGCGCGGCTGGGCAGCGCTGCCGAGACGCGTCGCTCTGAAACCAGCCTATTGTGCCGTCCATTTTGAATTTTATTTGAAAATAATTATATTTAGATGTAGACAAGTGTTTGCACAAATAGTTTTTGAAATAAATAAGATTATTTTCTTAACTAATCTGTTTAACTTCAATTGAAACACACCTGTACTACCCTAATGTACGAAAAGATAGATGGTTCTGTGCTTCGGAGGACACGCTAAGCCGTCGGTCTATAATTACGTACACGGCGGTCGTTACATGATAATGTCAGAGGCTTGCTACTTGTAAAAGTGGTTGAAAAACTGACACCAGGGACGACTCGGTATCCCACACGAAAAGAGAAAGAAAACACCAAGTACCACATAAAATATATTTATAATAATAACCACAATACAAAAACAACAACATTATAGCTATATCTAAACATCTTAACTAGTAACACCAAGGAATGTGAATACGGCGGAGACTCGCGGAGCCAACGGCCGAGGAAGGCGTTTTTTGATATACTAGTGTCTATGAAAAGTTGTGCCACATCGGAAAACATCACGCTTTATTTATTGTTTTGTAAGAGGGACTAAGGGCAACGCTGCGTCGCACGTTTTGCACACTCATCTGAACCGCGAATAGCCAGAAGTAAAAAACCTAAACTATGTAGTTAATTCTGAAATGACCCAAATATTTGTTAGACCATCTAGCGATGTTGACGTTTTACTTACCCCGTAAGGTATATAGCAGTGATGCTGTATCTGCATCGTTTTGTGGTTTCTTAGTTTTCTTTGTTAAACTAGATAATTTCTAAATTACATTAAATTATTAATGCGATCAGTATTTCTCCTTTGCATCAGTATATCAAAAACTGCCCTCCTTCCATAAGAAGGTACACGTGAGCACACAGAAAACACGAACAGTGCGTTTATTTAGCGTAAAATTTCCAGGGCACCTTCTATTTTTGAAACTGCATAACTTTCCTAAATTGGTGTACCTAAATTGTAAAAAATACAAATATCCTTGAGGCCCATGCCCATAGTATGAAAAGTCCCAAAAAATGGTACAGTTGTTCAGTTTCATTGACAGAAGACATCCTAAAAATATTAGCACTAAATTAAAATGCCAAATACAAAGCAAAGCACAGGTGAAACACCTGCACATAGCCAACATGTGGCAGAAAAACTTGTACAATTAGGTAGTATAATAATAAATGCTACTACAAATTCTATAATAGTGGAGCACAAGTTGCTTTGAGATAGATTTCAAAGGTACATATAATTTCTTATTTTATTTTAGTGGCAAGAAAGACAATTCAAAGTGTAAGGGCCAACGCTGCGTCGCGTAGTTAACTTCACTTCAAGTGATACAAATAGGCAAATGACGTGAGGCAAACCACGCACAGGTTTGTAGCATTTGCAGGTTCGCGCGTGAAATCCGCGCGATGCAACGTTGGATCTAAACTTTGCTGAAAATATCTGCTTAGCTACCTTTTGAAAGAATATCCAAAATACGTGAGAACAAACAGTTAAGTAGGTAGGTATATCTTGTTAAAAACTGGATAATTCTCCTTCGTTTAAACATATTTCAGTCTATGAAACCTTCCAAAATTATTCATATCTTCATAAGTAATAATAAGGCATCATTTTGAATTACTTAAATTAAATAATATTATTAAAAATACAATTATCATATTTTCATTCTACAAATTCATGTTAATGAAAAACATACATAATATACAGCTGCTTAAAAATGCCCGCTTTGACTGTGACGTCATTATTCTACGAATTTACTACATTAATTGAGGCAACAGACACAATAATACGTATCCTATTAAATTCTTAAACACGTATCTAAACAGCATTAAAGTCACAACATTTTCCATATATTACTAATAAATATGTAATAATAAAGAGTAGTTTCAAATAATTTTGCTTGCATTTGTGCTGATTCTTTAAAAATACACTTTTATCGAAATATAATCTCCATTTTATTGGACTATGTCTTAAAAACCTTGTTCTTGTGTTAACTGAACCCTTTAGTAATGGCACTGTACTGCTCCTTAAAATTTATTTATAAGGCACTTACCCGCACCGAACGATACGAATTTTAGGATTCTATATATGAAACCCTATGAAACCCTTGCACATTTGCACGAACTAAATCGGTCGAATCCTTCATAGGATTTCATCTAAGGAATTCTAAAACTCGGTTCGTCCGGTGCGGATAAGCTTGCGTTCACCTTAAAGTGTAGATGGTTCAGTGTACATTGTTTTGGCACTCCGCCTCCCAGTCCTTGGGAACAAACTTGTCGAGGTACCGCACGAACTGCGTGTAGGGGCAGGGGTCGTCACAAAAGCGCAGTTTCAGCTCCGAAGGTACTTCTATTTTCGTATTGTTTCGATAAAATACCTGAAAATAAAAACAGAAAGTCTGTAAAGATATCAGTATGCTAAGTTATTTGGTTTATTAGAAAATGTCAGACACTGCCAAGTTTTAATACTTTATGTTATAGTTTTAAGGATGTTTTTTAATCTTCCTATTTATAAAAATTAATAATAAGACGAATAAGTTAAAATAAGTTTTATGTACCTATTTTATAAGTAATTATTACCAACTCTCTTATTTAAGTCTTTTTAGCCTGAGATACAGGTTTATCCTAGTTCAGGCACATGATACACTTAGTCTTAATAATGTTCTAATTTAGTACACATGTAATTTGTGAAGTAAGTCTTTAATAAATCATTTTTATTATTATTATTATTAAAGTCTGCTAAATTACGATGAGTGTCTATCGCGTACATACAACGCAGGTGCGTAAACAAGCATAGTCGAACAGAGGGACTTTAGCAGGAGATAATATGACAGGAGATAATATTATGGATGCGACTACGAATGCGACGTGATGCCGGTTTAGAATAGCATCACCCCATTTCTGCCTGTGGGTGTCGTAAAAGGCGACTAAGGCTCATGATGGCTCATGCCTTGGATTATTATACAGGGAACGGGCAGCGGCTTTCTCTGTAAATATCTACAATATCTTGCAATGCATTCGCCAATCCGCTTGCCAAGCGTGGTGAGTATGGCAATACCCCTTAATTGGAGAAGGCCCATGTCCAACAGTGGACTGTTGTGGCTGTAGAAGTAGAATATGACTGAGCGTCACCTAAAAACCATGTCAAAAGAAAGCTAAACTGATATCACATACCTTAACAAAAAACCTGTCACTGTCCTCGAATGTCTTTACATCTTGTTCCACCTCCTCATGCAGCTCAATCACAATACTTGCTCCGTACTCGGGTTCTAGAAGTTCCTCAAAGCCCAGCACGCGCCACAACCCGACCACGTTGACATCGTGACCCGAGTACACGTAGAGAGACCGGTTTGTGTTAGCCTCGTTCACAATCCCTTCGAATGATTGCTTGATCTCTCCAAGTAGAGGACCTGTAAATATGGAAATCAGGATTAGCAACATTTCTCATTGCACTTTCTAATTCTTGTTTCTCTTCTTCTACTGATTAGAAAGTAACAAGTATAGTTCAGCTGACTTAGCTAAGGAAATGTCTTATCAGAATTACGATCAATAGGTGGGTCTCCGTTGAACGAGCAGCCTCAGATGCTCGATGCCGCGCGCAGCATGCGGCGCATTGCGCGGTCGGTGAGGGCGTGTTTTGCCTGAGCAGCGCATGTTAAAATTGTCATGCTGGGGCGAAAAACCGTCCACACCGACCGCGCATTTCGCCGCATGCTGCGCGCAGCAGTGAGCATCTGAGGCTGCTCGTTCAATGGAGACCCAACTATTGAAATTTTAATTAACAATGATGACCAGTTTTTTTTTGGTAGTGTGCATATTGACTTCGAGAACATCACGAACACACTACTTGGGCAACATTTGTTTAATAAACATGTTGCTTAATACATTTTCGTGGCGACATTTTGCTTAACAACTTTTGTTTATTATAACAATAATGTTGCAACTGAATATCTACCTCTATCAAGGCATAATGAAGGCAATTTTGATGACGATTTTTTTTCTTACCTACTCTAAACCGTTGCATGGTCTCATTGTAGGTCAGCAGAGCAAGACTCAGCATAAATGGTGTACGCATTTTATTTGGGAATACATTTCTTGTCCAATCTGGTAGCTTAAGCCCGAAATCTTGCTGGGCTAGGAATGTGCTGTATAAGAAGTCTAGTTTCAGTATGCTGTTCATGCTTTCATTGGCGTTTTTGCTCACATGTTCAAAAGTTTCTTTGAATTTAGGGTCTGCATTCTTTTCAGCCAACAGTTCATTGTACATTTCTGTCCAAATCTTGCATGGCTTGGTAGCTGCCACCATCTAGAAAATAGATACACAAATATTATTATAATGTTATTTCATCATATATTTTTAAATTATATAGAGTAATATAGAATTAAACAATAGTCTGCTAGTGTATTAAACAATAATAATAATAATAGAAGGTTTGAGATATATAATATGAAAATATTTCCTTGACTCTGCATCACAATATTACTAAACAAACATATTTACACAGTTTTAAGATCTATTGAAGCAGTGTAGGTATTTATGAAAAAAACAAGTTATATAAGTAATTTAACAGTAATTTCTAGAAAATTTTGTATTTACGTACAGTGTCCAACTCCTTAGGCAATGAATGAACAGGAATAGGCTGCCAAGGTATCTCAGGATGCCACATCTGTCTTTCTGTTGGTGGGTACAGGCCGGCTAGGAATGTATAAGCACTCATGAGGCAACGAGACTTGTCACTGCTTCGCACAAAAATATCCTTCTCGTTGTACTCCTCAGGAATGAAGTTTGCATAGTAGCTGCGGTATTTTTTTCCCAATTCATATAGCTGCAGTTTTCCAGCCTAAAATTTTATCAAATAATTTATTAAATTAAAACTTTATTTGATTGATTTTTTGGTTTGAAGAATTTTGATATTATGATATATTTTTATACTTTTTATCCGCCATTCTCAATTCAAATTTGTTTTAGAAATATAGTACAGGAACCTACATTAGTCAGTGCCCCCAGTCCATCAGGCCACTGATAGTTCTTAAATGGGTCGCTTTTGTAAGTTGTAGTAGGAGATCTGGCACCATGACGGAAAAACTGAAAAAAAATTTGTTTACACACCAATTAATAAACACAACAATCACAAGTTTAAGCTAAAAATCAACTTTATAGTGCAGAAAATCTTGATGAGATTTGTCGATATTGAAAATGGTCCAGTATTTTCCAAGATAAGCAAGGACAAAGATTGAGACAGGTTGAAATGAAATGAATCTTTGAAGTCAGATAAAATCAATAAAGACTTACAATAACAACGAGTCTCAATGTCTTAGATTCATACGGCAGGGTTTCGCTGAGCACGCAGTAGCCGAGCAGGCAGCTCAGAACGGCCAGCCCGAGTACCACCACCGCGACCGTGGTGGAGCGCCGCGGCACCGGCGAGCAGCGCCCGCGCGCCGCCTTCGGGGACCGCGGCCGCCGCCACGTGTTCTCGTCGTTGTCATACTCCATCAACATCGCACCGCCTCACGTAAAACGCAAACTCCCGAACAATAACAACCTAGGCCTTGCTACATTGCACAACAGATTTTGTGACAAAATGACGCCCGAAGCACGGTAAATACAATTTCTACTTAGGAAAGGAATGTGCTAGTTTATGTATTGTGCAAAATTTTGCAAAATTAACACAGACTTTGTATGAAATCCATTAAAAACCTACAGAATCAATTAAAAATTGATCACAGTTTTTTTTTCTTTATCTCTAATGTCAATAGTAGTGTTGCGTACTTGTAAGAAGTTGTTATCGATAGGAAGCGAAATCGGTCATTAATTGAAGTTAAGATAACGGTTATTAAAGGACAATGCACACCAAAGTTCGCGGAAGGGAGTTTTGCTTCGAGTTTTTGCTTTGCGGTTTGATCGCTACAGTGAATAATGCTGATTTTAAGCTGGTGGCACGGTCGTCGTACCTCTGCCAAGACGAGCGAAGTAGGTATGTATTGAATGAGCGATGCCGAGCTAGCAGTAGCGTTGCCGAACTATCGATAGTAAAACTATCGATAGTTTTCCTATCGAAACCCCTATACAATCGATAGGCCAATCGATTGTATAGGGGTTTATATACTATCGATTGTTCAGAATGAGGCAATACTATCGGTCAGCTTCGATAGTATCGATACTATCGATAGTATCGAAGCTGACAATCGAAAAAACAATCGATAGTATCGAAGCTGACAATCGAAAAAACAATCGATAGTATCGATAGTTTTGGTCTATCGATAGTCGGCCGATGAGCAATAGTATCGTTCAGTCAGGTATGGATTATTTTACATACATATAATTATCATGACTTTATCTCTTGTGGGGTAGACAGAGCGTTCACGGTCGTAAAATTACTCAGTAAAGCGACAGTAATCATTGCTGTCGCTTGCTATCGCCGCGTCTGAGGGCCGTTTCAGTAATTCGCGTATCACTAAAGTGACAGGTTGTCAGCCTGTCGCCTAAAATTGCAATACACATGAAACCCATGGGAAAGAAATAGGATGATGCTATTCTTAGCCGGCATCCCACGGCTAATGGGTTAATTATTGTATATGGATTATTTTAAAAGATTTTTTAAATTTTAATAATTAAAGTAAATTCATTTAGCCATAGTATTTAGCAATGAATGAATTAGTTATACAATTAGATACATAAAAATACACCTATAGTTTTAAAGGCATTTGCACACTAGATGCGTGCGCCTGCGTCTGCGTGCGTGCGGGAAAAAATAGTATGGATATGACAGGAGAATGAAATCGACGCATCACGTGATGTATCACAATAGATACCTACGCATCACCTGTCATGTCAAGTTGTAGCGACCTCTGGTGGCTACAACATGAAGCTCACTCAAGTGGTTCACATGCATACAAGACGCAACAGGAGTTCTCAACATATCGGAGAGATGGCGCCACGTGACAGAACAATGGGCCTGAAACGCGATATCGAAGTGTTCACCGCGCAACGCATATATACAACTTCCAATCCAATCCAGGTGGACCCGTCGGTCCCCTGGCCACAACACCCGGCCAGGCGGGTAGCTAACCTTTTCCCGACACCACCTGGATTCATCCTGTCACCCGCCATAAAGTAATAAAACAAAAATTGTACAAGAAAGGCTATTATGAAATATCTGATTATATGCAGGATAAATCTCCACGGGAGTAGTATTAAATGTATAAAGTTGACTTTAAATGACGAAACAGGTAGAATTATCTACTGTATATATATATTATATTGTATTTTATGTTTATTTCAGCATAGCCATTTTCGGCTATTAATTTTTTATTATTATTTTTTTAACTTAGCTAGGGTAGCTTAGGGCATGAGCAATTGTATTTAGAATATATATTTACAATATTTATAATATAATATACTGAAACGGCCCTCAGACGCGGCGATAGCAAGCGACAGCAATGATTACTGTCGCTTTACTGAGTAATTTTACGACCGTGAACGCTCTGTCTACCCCACAAGAGATAAAGTCATGATAATTATATGTATGTAAAATAATCCATACCTGACTGAACGATACTATTGCTCATCGGCCGACTATCGATAGACCAAAACTATCGATACTATCGATTGTTTTTTCGATTGTCAGCTTCGATACTATCGATACTATCGATTGTTTTTTCGATTGTCAGCTTCGATACTATCGATAGTATCGATACTATCGAAGCTGACCGATAGTATTGCCTCATTCTGAACAATCGATAGTATAGATAGTATCGATACTATCGATTAAAAATCGATAGTTCTTACTATCGAAAAACTATCGATAGACTATCGATTGTCTATCGATAGTCCACTATCGAGCGGCAACGCTAGCTAGCAGTCTATGTAAACCACAATATAGAAAGGATCTATCTTATGAGAAGCTAGAATTTAGAAGAGTATGATAGAAGTGATGCTTCAATATAACAGTTCACCATTAATTTCTTCGCACCATCTTATCAGAGAAAGTTGTGCCAACAGAAAAACTTCTGGTCTAAAGAACAGTATAATCTAATCAAACAAGTCCAAAAAGAGAGTAGAGGTAACATTTATTTTCACTTAAGCATTTTAAAAAATCTTATAAAAATTGTGCTTATTATAATACAGTTAATAACATTTTATAAATAGTACAAAAATATACTTTTAAAATGGTCTTATATAGATAATATGTCCTGTGCACACAATTGTTACTTGTTTTTAACTCCTGGATCTGCAGCAGTGAAAGGGTTGTAGTCTCCAAGGCCGACCAGCTCAACCGAGAGATCCCAAAGCTTCTTGCACAATTCTTCATCATTAGCTTTTGGAGATGGGCTGGTAACCACACAATCACTGAAAATCGAAAAAAAATTCAGTCACATTATATTATGGTAATTGGTCAGTTGTACTTTAGCACTGACTGGCGGTACTATACTCTAAAAGAGCTGTATTTTATTGTCCCCAGTAAAAATACAATAAAACCTCTAAATGTGAGAAGAAAGCTAGCTACTGTTTTCACTAGCCAGATAGATAAATTTCAAAATGTACACTTTGGTATTTTTTTTGGTAGGCATACATAAACAAAAATGTATTAACTACAAAAAGCCTACTAGTCTACCTGTAATACAGCCCTGTTTCATCGGCGCACTTTTCGTCGACCGCACAGTAGATAGTAGTTTGAGCACCCATCATTGGATTCTTCATGAAGGGTCCCACTAGGAAACCAATGATTTGTCTCGCCCCCGGAAACATAGTGTTGTTTAGGTGGCGGCCTAACTCAGTCTTTATTACACCTGGATGCAGGCTGTAGGTATTCACTCCATCTATGTTGTTTTCCTGAATCAAACAAATTGCATCAAATTATAGTGTACATAATAGTCAAAGGATCAAGGTTCCTCAACAATAAAAAACTAGTGAAGGGAATTATTTATAATGACAGTCAGATACTGGATAATTGTGTGGGAGTTGGTGCACTATAGCACTTATACATAAGCAGACATTGTAGGTATAGAACCAATGATAATATTATATTGTTACTAGGGTAACTTTAGAACTATTAGCTTGTAGGTGTTTGTTTACTACATTTAATTACCTTTAGTCTCTTTGCCAGTTCTTTTGAAAACAGGACATTAGCAAGTTTGCTTTGAGAATATGCTTCCATCGAATTGTAGGGCCTCGTTTTATAGTTGACATCTTCGAGATTAATGGAGTACCCTGCAAATTATTCAAAGTCATAAATTAAAATTAGTCTGCCCCAAGAAAATTTTAATATAATTATAATTTGAAGAACATACTTGTATGTGCCTTAGAAGAAACAGTTACAATTCTCGCTGGTTTGCTATTTCTGATCCGTGGTAATAGGAGCAAAGTTAGGAGAAAATGAGCCAAATGGTTGGTCCCGAACTGAGTCTCGAATCCGTCTTCAGTCTCTCCTTTGGGGCACATCATAATACCAGCATTGTTAACCAGAATATTAACTTGGGGTTCTGAATCGAGAATTTTCTGAGCGAATTCGCGTACGGATTTTAATGAAGAAAGGTCGCATTTTTCGAGAATAAGTTTCCCAGTTTCTGGTACATCTTTGCACTGATTCTCAATATCAGATTTAGCCGCTTCCGCTCGCTCCAAGCTCCGGCACGCCATAATGACTCTGGCACCTGTGGTATTGCATAATTAAAAAGTTTAGTTCAGATTATGGTATGTAGGTCACATAACCCGTGACCGGTTTATTTGGGGTTATAGAACTAGTGAACCTTAATTTTATTACAATAATATTATAAAGCAGGACTGATACAATGAAAGAAGTATGTATGCGGAACATGATTACCTCGTTTATAGAAGTCCATAACAGTTTCCTTTCCGATGCCCGTGTTGCATCCCGTTATTACTGCAGTTTTACCGGCAAGCTTCGCGGCACTGAGGCACCTACCACTAAAGAAAGGCATTATGGCTTAGACAGTGTCCTGAAATTACTTATTTTTGAACTAATTTAGCCGTTAACTTTATTAAAACAATCGCGAAACTTGCGCCGCTTTTATTTATGGAAATAATTTGTTGACGTAGCAAGTTCAAGGTTATTTTTACGTTTCTCTATACGCTGTTTTATATGTGTTCAAATTTTATGTTTATATTCATATCGATTTTGTGTTCGCTTTCATATAAATTTGAATAGTGTCATGATTATCACTATCAGTAAATAGGTAGTTGAAATACAAATTTGAGTAAAATAGACCGAAATAAAATGCAGTTGCTATATGGGCACAAGAATTTTAACAGTTGGGTAAACGAAACGTCTAAATGTGTGGCCATGAAATCAGCGGAGTATAATCATACTCATACTCACATACGCCTTCACGTGCCCTCGGTCTAGCGGTGTTGCGTTTGTGTACATACATCTCGCCTGATTCGCATGGTCCCAGGTTCCATTTCAAGGGGGTTAGCAAGTTACATATTTATCCCTATAAGATTTTGTTATCAGTTTTAGGATGCTGCTGTATGCATACTTAACCACCTATTATAATTGAATGTTTACAGAGGCAACAAAAGAATGGGACTAGAGAGAGCCAACCGGTTATCACGATTTACCCGGCAAATCAAAAGACATGAGGTCGAATATCATCGGTGGCGAGAATTATTTCCACTTGTTTCGTTTGTATTGACTTTGTAACAAAAAGTTAAACCTATTATGTCCGAAAAGGTAAAGAAATATGGTTCCGTGCTACGGAGGGCACGTTAAGCCGTCAGTCCAATCCCATTGTTGTTGTATTACTTGGACTACAGAGACAAGCCTACAAAAATTTCATTACTTCACAGTCAAGTCAACTATGTAGAGACCTAGGTCGTTAGGTACTTGTATTTATCAAGGTCTGCGAGGCCCTACTCTACGTGTGCTTACTTGTTTGTTTTGTTCGCATCAGTTGCTCGCGAAACCTGTCTCGATAAAGCCGCTCGGATTCACTCTCGGCTTCGTCATTTTTTGCCTGCTTTTAACTTGTAAGTTATCCATTCCATATAGCATCATAAATGTGAAAAGAAGTGTTACTGGATAATGCCGGCTTAGAATGCCGTTTGATGCCAGCGTAGAATAGCATTATCTATTTCCTTCCCGTGAGAGTCGTTTGAAGCGAATATGTTTTTTACCATTTTTATAAATATTCGTATGGAACTCTTCCAAATCCTACTCCTACTTGGCCGTTTTCCTATATATGTACTTATATAAAACTGACGACTGACGAGCATGTACGAAAAGGCTGATGAATGTTTAGGAAGCGAAAGAGGTGTGTCAGGATCATAGCAAGTGGAAGGATGTAGTTTCTGCCTGCGTCTCAGGAAAAGAGGCGTGATGATATTGTATGTATGTATAAGACTGAGGTTACTTGGAAAGTACACACAGATTAGTTTATAAGTCCACAAAAGTCGCACCACCCGGCCCTGGGCGGCCTAGAGACGTAGGATCTCGAAGTGGATAAAACAACGGGTTTTTATTGACCATTCACGCTCTGATTACCCCTCTAGAAAATACAGATTACGAACGGGGCCTTTTGATTTTTGCCAAAAGAGTCCCGTGTTGGATTCCTGGCCGAAGCAAAAAGAAAAATGTGTTTGAAATTGTTGTTTTTGGGAATTTGTGAATGTAATGTTAGCGCGTCTCTGTGAATAACCGATTAGACCGGCAGGTCGATGCAAGGTGGACGAGTGATGTCAGTATTTGTTTTTTGTTGTGAATCAATAATAATGTAAGTCCGCTAGTAGGTACTCAATCAAAGCATAGTAAATAATTTTTCAGGTTGTGAACGCGATGGACTACTTAAGCGGGTGGTGCAAAAGTCGACGCCGACTGGAGGGGCTGACTGCGATCATAACGGGATGCAATACTGGGATCGGCAAGGAAACAGCTCGGGACCTTTTTATAAGAGGTAACTTTAAGATTAGAGATGTATCGACTATCTATGGTTTCAGCCGACTAGACGACTAAACGGCTAAAAAACAACCGATTAGCTACGACTAGTCGCCAACAGCCTTTTGATGCTGGCTTAAATGTTGTGTCTTAAAGCGAAAGACCTAAACGTCTTGCACTGCGGTGGCCAATCCGTCTGCCAAGTGTGATGAAACAAAGTCGCTAGTGCTTGTTCAGAAGAGAAGAGAATTCGTGGCAGACTTGCAAATGCGAAATCAGAATTTTTCTGATTCAAAAATACGCCTCGCGTTTCGCAAACGTAGGCACGTTGTGTGGCTTCACCACTACCAAACCATACATGTAAGCCGATTGTAACTCTGCAGCTATTAGAAGTATAAATTAAATAAAGGAATTTCTCTTTTTCCAGGTGCCCGCGTAATCATGGCATGTAGAGATCTGAAAAGGGCAGAAGCGGCAAAGAGCGATATAGAACAGACGAACCCAGACCAAGGGAGAGGAACGTTAGTGGTGGAAAAGCTAGATGTGTCCAGTTTGAAATCAGTCCGCGAATTTGCGTCCAAAATATTGGAATCTGAATCACGTATAGACATTTTAGTGAACAACGCAGGAGTGATGTGCTGTCCTGAGGGGAGGACCGAGGACGGGTTTGAAACTCACATGGGCACGAACCATTTTGGGCATGCGCTACTTACGCTTCTTTTACTTCCAAGGCTTAATAAAAGTGGGAACTCGAGAATAATTTTCGTATCTTCATATTTACATGCATGTAAGTAGGAGGCGCTATAAAAATGTCTGAGTTACGTTATTTTGTAAGACTTCGACTTGGAGTTCAATTTCTGAAACTTCGTAATTCGATTCCGTGCACGGAAGTCCGCAACGGTTGGTATGACCACACGTATCTCAATTTCTCCTATTCGATGTTTTCATAGTCAAGGGTAGGTATGTGTGAATTTATTGGATTATGAAGGAATCGATAGGTAGAACGTGTGATACAAGCATAATAGGGTTGTGGACTGGCAGGTCAAAATGTGTTACTTTTTAAAACTAACATAACGTAACTAAAAAACTAACTTTTAAAAATAGCAATGTGTGACGTCAAACATTGCTATTTTGGATGGCGTTAGAACACTTACTTTTATGTAATATTTCTGTTTATTAATTCAAACTTTTAATAACTTTGAAAAATTATGAATGTAGTCCGTAATATTTTTGGACAATAAATTAACTTTTATATTTTTTTAGTGACCCAGTCCACAACCGAATTAGTAGCAGATTTTCGCATGAATCGAATTACGATGTTTGAGAAATAGAAAAGGGCTCCTGATTAAAGTATTTCTTCGTATGTTTTTCAGCGGCCACTGTGGACTTCAATGACATGAATTTTGAAAAATCTAAGTACGACCCTCTCCAAGCGTATTCCAGAAGTAAAGCGGCCAATGTTTTGTATGCCAGGGCTTTAGCTAAGAAATTAAAGGCAAGTGGTAACCTTGTACTCGATTCTGGCGGGCTATTTCTTGTGCTAAATCTGGGCTAGGACGGTAATGAGTAGCTCAGGAAACTTACAGCTCTATTTTCGCTCCTTATAATGAGGGTTTACTTATCCATAATTAGGGCAGATTTCGCTGATCTGTGGACCTGTGTAAAAATACAACCAAACGTCTTTTCTTTTTGTACATACTTTGTAAGAAAGAAGTAGTAGCCAAGAAGTGGTTATTTTGAATCGCGGTCAATTTAAACTTAGGTACCTACCTATAATTGATCTATTTATGTACCAAGTACCCACCGAGTCCACTTTGGATGTAGGTAATAGTAAATTAACCAAGGATGGTGCAAACTTACCCATAATAAACATAGCGTAATCACCGACATTTATTCTGACGAACATCGAACAATAATCATTAGGTACATAGTACCCATAGCAAAGTCGCTTTTCGCGTCTGTATGTATGTATGTGTGATTTCTATGTAGTTGTTTAGTAGATAGAATGATTCAAGAGGACGATTTCTATACATAATACTTGCCGGGAACTCATCTAATTGGAACGGAAAAATAGGTTAAAGCGCGCAGGTTAAGGGCGCAGCTCGTCATAAAATAAGTATGTGTTCCAATTTTTTCAGGAGCACGGAATAGAAAACGTGACAACATACAGCCTCCACCCAGGAGTGATAAACACAGAGATCGGGCGGCATTTTAGCGACACCGTGTGGTACGGCGCCACCTGGGTGTTCCAACACATCCTTTCTTGGTTCACAAAGACCCCTAAATGTGGAGCGCAGACAACTATCTATTGCGCGGTGGATGAGGCCTGCGCTGGGGAGAGTGGACTTTATTACAGGTAATAGTCGTACTTGTATTGTATCGAATTTTTGAGGCACTTTCTCAGGTTGATATTTATCGTATCACCTTAGGTACAATGTGATTTTGTTTCCAGTTTGGTTAGGAGTCCTAAATTAGGACATTGCAGACTAAACCACCAAATTCACATATACCCTTGGCTTAATAGAAATTTAAAAACATGTGGTTAGGCCAGTCGTTGCGTACTTCCGTGCACGGAACGGAATTACGACGTTTCAGAAATAGAACTCCAGGGTTCATCGGGTCGTTCGAAATCGAATCGACTCCATGATAAATACAAGAAGATAGAGAACCTGAAGAACTGGAATGTATTTCCCTTGAAATCGAAACTGCCTGATACATATCTCTATGGTAAAGAAAAAGTGTTTCTCTAAAACTCTCCCAATATCAAGATTCTAGTTTGTGATTCTAGATAAAGCTAATAGAAGTAAGCAAGTCAGATTATGTATGTAGGCAGGTTATATCGAAGCCACTTGCAAAGTTGCCACAGATGAGCTGAAGGTCGTGTATTCCATAATTTGCCTTATGTCGCAATCATTTCATTTGCGTAACCATTGCGTATTCGTTCATTAGGCCAAAGATGTGACTATGAGTGAAATCATCATGATCACAATAACAAGAAACTAAAGTCTATTTATAAGCCCTGATAAAGTATTTCAGCTCTATCTGTTCGCATTTTCAAATAAAATTATTCGAAGTAGGATTCAACTTTTAAGGGAACAAGTGAACAACCAACCCCGCAAGGGATAAAGGCCAAAAATCTTTAAGATGCTCAAATCAAATGATAGATTTTGGGACCGCATAAAAAATAAAAGCACCTTCTCCAAGACCTGTCCAGTTAACTTCACGGCATATAACATTGTTGCCAGCAAATGATTAATTAAATGTCACAGTACTTAACGTTGCCGTGCGGTGCCGGCTTAGAATAGCATCACCCCATTCCTACTCGTGGGTGTCGTAAAAGGCGATTAAGAGATAATGATAATTATGGGCAGCGGCATTCCATGTGAATATTGCACTGCGCTCACCAATCTGCCTGCCAAGCGTAGTGAGAACCTACGGCAATACCCCCCCCCCCCATTTGGGGAGGCTCATATCCAGAACTAGACAGACTAGACTCTTGTGACTGTAGAAAAATGTGACTGTACTTACAGTAAAACAGTCCAGAATTTGTGAAATAAACTAACTTATAGACCCACTAACCTTTCGTGTATTTTCTTTATTCTAGTGACTGCGCCGTGATGACTCCATCAAAGCACTGCCAGGATGACCACGCAGCGGACCAGCTGTGGACTGCCACCATGGACGCGTTGAAGCTCCACAACTATGACCCTTTCGGCAAGGCAGACCCTGAAACAAATATGTTCGATAAATAATAACATCTGATATAAATTGCTGGGTGATTTTAGACTTTACTGTGGAAGTGGAATGAACTTGTCACGAAAGTATAGAAAAGTACCATAATTATGTATATTAAAATTAATTGGTATTACATATTTATTAAATTTAACTTTGTAATTTAAAATTGTGTTTTTACTTACCTATCAATGATTCATCCCTGCAAAACGACTGATATTTTGATGAAGCAAACCAAGAAATATTTTCACACATTTTGATCGCAAAAAAGCTCATATTTGACGCAAACGAAAAACGACAACCACTCTCTTTCATCAAAGGTTGCCTTGAAAATGATGATCATACAATTAGCAAAGTAATAAGTCTTATCTTACTGTTACCGAAATGCACTTTGATATGATGGATAACACTATCTGTTCTATTTATTTTTAGCTCCGCTGCTGTGAAGAAATTAGCGGTCGAGGTCGTGATAAAAGATGGAGGCAGAAGCTGGTTATAGGATTTTAATTAGTACTTTATGGGCGTGGCAGAGATAAGACGAGATTGAACGCCCACAACACCTACTAACTACTAACTAACTAGTATATAAGTTGACCGATAACTGTGCCGATAAGATCAAAATTAATGTAGATTTTTGTGTGAGGGCCGCCGCAGTGTATGAGCGAGAAAGAATTTTTAAATTCTAGCCAATTTGTTTCAATTATACTGTTTATTTTCGGATGTCTACTGAAACTGTCGCAAAAACGACCGATAATCTGCTGCGGCCCTAATAAAACGAGTAACAATAACGATAACGAGAACCATGAAGTAGGTAGGTAAAGTTGGCGTTAGTAATAAAAAATAACCATACAAATATTTAATTCAAGCTTGCCTTTATATTCACTGTTCTCAATTGTTATGTAACATATTTAGTAATGATTAAATTCATTAAACAAATTCTAGACATCGATTCATATAGGTAACAACTGCTATGTACAAGTCTAAACAAACATGATTACATACAAGGTTGTATCTTGTATCTCAAAGTTTATCAAACATCCATTGTTCTACCAGTAGGTAAGTTATTGAGTGTAACACAATACCTCACGCCCAGGCAACTCTCACTATCTTGGATCATGAAAGTTACTTCACTATCACAAATTCTTTAGGTACAATGTAAAATTGATTTCTAGCAATATTTACATAAATGCTTTTAAATAATAAAAAGTGTCTACTTAATGTAACTGTAAAATAATACTCATATAATAATTATTACTATTTACACACTGCAAGCAAGCACCTTAGAAAAGATATTAAAAATAAATAACAATAAGAACCCATTTTAAATATTGAAATAAAGAAAGGAACTTGACTAGGTATACAGAATTTGTCTACATATTTCGTAGCAAGCATTGATAACACCCCAACTGAGAAATGCCCGTGATATATTGAGGAGTGCTCCGTGGTAGAAATTGGCAAACTTCGAGCCTCTTTTACGCAAGATGTAATTAAACTCGTAAACAAGTGTCCTGTGAGGGCCTCCTAGCTCACACTGCATGGCTATTTTGATAACATTTAAAGGATAAAATATAGTACTTAGAAAAGCGCCTATTGATGCTCCCGCTAGGAAGTTTTGTAAACTTTGGTAGAACATATTCTCTTGTGTAGGAAGTCTCACTTTCACTTCATCACGGATTATAAAGAAGCAGGCATTTGATGGGCCATTCCTGAGTAATATTGGTGTCAGTCCTCTGTAAAATTCTTTGATGCCAAAATACTTGGCAATATGCAATGATGCGTCAGCTGTGTTTTTAAACTTCATGTGGTATTTTGGATGTATGAGCAGGGTTTGTATTCTCTCAAAGGGCATGAGAGTTGCTTCAACACACCCTGCAACCATTCCGGCCACAGATTTGGCTATGTATGGGTTTACATTATAATCTATCAGTGGTGTAAGACATCCATCATAGATACCAAACATGAGAGACATAGATAGTGTTCTTTGCATTAGAGGTGGCAGCATTCCTCGGTATAGAAATGAGAGTCCTTCTTTTTGCAGCTGATTCAGTGCAAATGTTGCTTCAACTCCATGCATCATCTGAAAAATAAATTGTAAACTACAGGTCCACTGAAGTCTAGAGACAAATGTAAGTAAAATGTTTAGAGAAAGTAGAGTGAATTTTCTTATTTCATTTTTTTATTCTATGTAAAAATATAATTTCTTTATAAATTACATTTTTATCTTGTATGTAAAAACTAGTTTCTGTTATTAAACTTGTTTTTATAATTATTTGTTTTTTTCTTCTTTTTATTATTTGTAATCTGCCATTGCAAATAATAGAAAGATAAACTAAAATTTTACCTCATGTTGTGAAAAACTACAACTTACTTGTTACAACTTACTTTACTTACAAGAGTAACTTACTTTACTTATAATGAGTTCTACTTTTTCATTTAATAATATATTTTACCTGTCTAAATATGAGCTTATTCAACGGGTAACTTATCATGATGTTGCAAAAAGCAGCTCCTCCTCCGCAGACAAACTCCTTCCATTGGATGGGCATATGCACCCTTGGAGGGGGTATACTGGCCACCACACTGCCATCGTTCACACACCTCTGGTCTAAAAGTCCACTCTCTGTCATCTTGTCGGGTGTGTCTGGACTTTCACATTTCATCACTAGTTTTATAGACCTGTAAAATAATGAAGTAGTTACAGATAAGTAATTGAAGAATCGTGGGCATGAAGTAAGACTATATCTAAATAATTTGCTGCTTTTGCATAGTTTACGTTTTTTAATATGACCTAAATTTTTTCTACTATTTTAGTAATGCATGCTTGACAACCTCATGAAAATGCTGTCCAGGTGGTTGAGTTTTGGGCAACTAAAGTTCATCTTGATAATGAATGAAAGATAAAATTCAAAGGGATGGGGGGACTAGTTATTATAGGTAGGCATAGTAAGGAAAGTATACTCTGACCAGAATGTCTGACTAAGAGCAAATAAGTGCACATAAAGGTTGGAATTCCTGACCTTGATATTATCACACTAAAATCTTCATAAACGATAATTGTTTTTTACTTAATATGATAAAAGATCACATCATTACTCACCTGTTATAAAAGTGGTGATTTTAGCCCAGTCTGTGATAAAATTATGTAAATCTTACTGCCATAGTTTACCCGAGTTTCTGAAGCTACATATATGCCAGGATCTCATCGTTTTAAATGATGGAGTAATTCATTGAAAAAGGAAGTAACTTCGTCGTCTATTTGTGTAGTTTTTTAGCAGCTAAATAAATAAAATCCACGGAAAACCATGCAGGCAGACTGAAGAAAACACACACACATTGAATTGACCTGACAGGTAAAAAAGAACGAAACGCATCTTTGACAACACAGCTGAGAAAAGAAACCTTTTCTATCCTTGTCTTTCAATATCATGCATGACAAAGACGGTAAGAGTAACTGATAACGCAAAGTTTCGTTTCGCCAAAAAAAGGTTGCCTGTACTCGTTTGGCTGTATGTGTAAAAGCTGCAGTCGCGATAGTGAATACAAAATAAAAAAAAGTAAAGTGACAGCAACAGCAGACGAAGTGTTTGTGTTGTGATTTTAATTTTCAGCAATTTTTTGAAGATATCTTCTTATACGTAAATTATTGCGAAATCATGGCCGCTGTTCTAAAGAAGAGGGCTCTAGCTGAATATAACAAGTCGTTTCAGGTACTACTATACCATAACCTCTTCCATAAACCGGAGTACTTCTTGAGTTCGTGTACCTATTCATCTATTACCTATTCTAGGACGGTCCAGCGCCCAAGAAGCTTCATTTAGTAAAGAAGCCGCTCATCGGTAGTTCAGCGGCGGCTTTCGTTGGCTTGTTGGAGAAATGCAAGTCCAGTGAAGAGGCGTTGCAATTGCTGCTGCGTATCTCGGACTGCCTGCAGTTCCAGGAGTCAGACGTCGAGGAGGCGATAAAGAAGTTGTCTGAGCACTTCCAGAGCGAAGAGGACTCTGTGGTCCGCGTCAAGATACTCTGGCTGTTCTGTGACATTGGGTTGGAGTGCCCCGGTGCCAATTTGAATAACCTCATTGATGAAACCATACATTTGATTAAAAATGAAACGTCTCACAAGGTTGGTATTTTATAGATTTTATTAGAAAGTAACTTGTGGCCGTAATAGGACAGTATTGGAAGAGGGTGGCAAAAGACCGTAATAACTGGCATCAGAAAGAAGTAGCCTATGCCCAGCAGTGAGATGATGAGGGCTATTGATGATGACGATGAACAGAATATATCGAGGATTGACTGCACTTACTCCTGATTTGGTAGAATGTAAATTTATTCCCAATTATTCTGTAGTAAATAATAGGAAAATATAATTTGAGCCGATTCAACTATGAAATGTCAAGGTGAATCAGCTCAAATTATATTTCTTAAATTATACCTATAACAACCTTTTTCCAATAGGTGATTGCCCAAGGCATTGCCACACTGAACAAGCTTGGTAAAAAACTGGATGAAGACAAAATGCTGATGATGCGGCTGGTGGGAGTCGCCAAGGACAACTTGAAGGACACCAGCCACAACGTCAAGTGTCGGTGTCTTCAGCTGATCAGTGCATTGTACCCGATATACCCTGAGGCAGACCGTACTAGCGATATGGTGACGGAGTCTGAGGCTATTGTGAAGTTGTTGGGAGACTATTCTAATTCAGAGGTATATGAATGTTTTTTTATTGAATGAAAGAGCATCAATATTGTGATTAAAACATTTGTCCCACGATATTTGAAACAATGTTGTCCGCAACAAATTTACGAATGTATTGGCAACACATATCATATCTGATACAAAAATGTGTAATGGAAAAATGCTCAGATGCTTAATTAATATATTTCGGGAAACAATACTGGTCAATCAATAGCTGCATCCATATTCGCAACCAGCCTTGCAAGTCATGATGCCAAGTGAATGTCATCAACTTAACAGCCATAACAGTCCACTTCTGGAGGCTGGACATGAGCCTCGAATAAATATATACAAATTTCACGCCTTTATCCCTTGCGGGGTAGGCAGAGCGTTAACAGTCGTAAAAATATGGTTGCTATAGCCACTGACATTTATTTAGATAATTCGTGTATCAGGTTGTCAGCCTGTCGCCTAAAATTTTTTATAATTAACATAACATAGATACATAAACATGAGTTCGTTAGTTGCCTTTTACGACACCCGAGCAAAGAAATGGGGTAATGCTATTCTAAGCAGGCATCACACGGCCTAATATACACACTTTAATTTTACAAATAAACCTTTTAGGACGCGCGAGTCCGCTGCGAAGCATTCCAATCCCTCTTGACCCTGAACGAGCGCGGGCAGCCGCTCAACGCCACACTGTACGACACGGCATGCACAGCTTTGGCAGACGACTACGAGATCGTCAGGGAAGTCGCCATCAAACTGGTCTGGCTGCTGGGCAACAAGTATCCAGAAAAGTAAGTTAAATAAAGTGTGAATACTATTTATCTGTAATATAATGTTTTACAGAAGTTTTCGCTATGGTTTATAAAATTAGCCGTTGGTGCCTTTCTTGTATTTTGTTTAAAACTATGAAACCTCTGAATTCAGAAAGGAAAGAATTGGTGTTTAGGCACTCTATCAATAGCTGCGTCTATACCGGGCGAGCAGCCTCAGGTGGTAACCGCCATGCGCGGCATGCTACGCATGCTCGGGTGAGACAAATTCGGCTCTATCTGGACGTCTTTTTTGGCGCGCCTTTGAACCGCTAGTTTTTGGACGCTGTCTCAGGTGAAACACGGCTACACCGACCGTGGCGCGCGAGGCGGTGAGCACCTGAGGCTCGCACGACGCATGTATTCACATTTCCGAATATCCTGTTTGTATTTATTGTAACTATTCAGTACATTTCTTTCAGTAAACATATACTTCCCTTATTCACAGCTCAGTGACACTACAAGACGGTGAGACCACAATCCGTATGGTAGACGACGCCTTCATCCGCATCTGCTCAGCAGTGAATGATCTATGCATGGGCGTGCGAGCGCTGGCTTGCTCGTTACTGGGGGCCACAAGGGCAGTGTCGGATCGATTCCTGCTCCAGACATTGGATAAACAGCTGATGAGCAATATGAAGGTAACACACACACGCCTTTATCCCTTGCGGGGTAGACAGAGCGTTAACGGCCGAAAAAGACGGTCGCTATCGCTACGTCTGACAAATATTGAGAGCCTTTTCAGATGATTTGTGTATCACCGTAGTTACAGGTTGTCAGCCTGTCGCCTTAAGTTCTAATATAAATCGTCTTAAATCCCTTAGTCACCTCTTACGACACTTGCAGTAAAGAATTGAGATGCTGCTATTCTAAGCCGGTATCACACGGCATATAAAGATAATTGATATTGTTAAATTATATTATATTTATAGTCTGCTTTTTAATTAATTATATTGAAATGTACGTTTGATTGTAAGAGAGTGCTTTAAGCGATAAGGCCCTCTTTGCACGTGTCATTTCTGTTTGCTTGATATCGCTACGTTACGTGTGGTGAAAACGCAATACAACGACATCGCCTCTCCGGAGTTCCATTCAAAGAATATTGTTCTATAATACAGCTCGATTCGTATTCGTATCGTAAGTTACGTGTGCAATCGATAACTTGACAAAGTCGAATCGCAACATTGACCTCTATAATCTCTTCGAAACCTCCTTTTCCACAGAAAAAGCGCACAGCGCACGAACGGGGCGCGGAGTTGGTCCGCAGCGGGGCGTGGGCGAGCGGGCGGCGCTGGGCCGACGACGCGCCGGGCAAGCTGCTGGAGCAAGCCACCGTCACGCTGTGCCCCGGCGGCGCGGCCGGCGCCTTCGTGCACGGCCTCGAGGACGAGCTCATGGGTAAGCCTGTTTCGGAAGGCACGTTCAGTTACTATTCAACCTCGTCCTCTGCGAATGTGAGGCACTTGTGCAAACAAGGAGCCGAACTACGGGTAGCCATTTGGTGGCCCCTGTGGAGGTCCGTAATCTTGACCCCAAACAAGTTGTGGCCTTCCTCAGAATGGCCCGATTTGAAGAGGTCATTTAAGCGAAAAGGGTTGCCACAATAGATTTGCAAAGGTCGCAGTGGCTGTTGGTCTTCTCAGGACCATCAAATAATAAAATACAATTCAACTTGATTCTATATTTAACTGTAGAAAGCTTGGGTTAAAAACTATAAACTTGAAAATTGTTGAAAAACCATTTTATATTTCTGAGCTCATTATGACCCAGGCAAAAGGTATTTCAGTGCCTTCTAAAACAAATGTTTTGTACTATTTCTGTAATATACACCGTGTTTCGGAGGAGATACATTGAATTAGAGATGTTGTATAGACCATAATCCTGTACAATTATGTATGATGATCTACACAACGTCTCCAATCTAATGTATTTCCTTCGAATACGGTGTATTATAAGTACAATGTTGAAAGAGAATCCTGTAAATAGTTGCGTCCACATTGACCACGCAATGCGACAGATGTCTCGCGAGGCGGTGTAGACGCATCTTATTATTATTAACAATTAAATATATTAAATTTGAAATTATTGTTTGCATTTTCCAGAGGTTCGCACCGCAGCAGTAGACGCTGTGTGCCAACTGTCCCTTGAGAACCCGATCTTTGCCACTACATCACTAGACTTCTTAGTCGATATGTTCAACGATGAAATAGAAGAGGTCCGTCTGCGCGCCATCGACTCTTTGACGCAGATCGCTCACCATATTGTACTCAGGGAAGATCAGTTGGAAACTATTTTGGGAGCTTTAGAGGTTAGTAGTTTTGTTAAATTATATCTTACCCAATCTGCGAATATAGACATAGCAGTCTAGTTTTTTAGAAACTTTTCATACCGATACCATTCGATACTAATAGCGTAAATATGAACGGTTTATATTAAAAGTCAAAATTCAAACAAAAATCATACTGGCCATATTAGTTTGAGCAAATTACGCGTTGCATTATTATCTAGCTTGACGTTTTTAATATTACTACTAAATTACCTACTCGCAAAAAATAAAATATATAAATAAATAAAAATTCATGACTGGAATTTGAACTAAAACTGACGTGAAATTAATTAATTACTATCTTATGTAGTAGAGCGTCGGTGGCCAAGTGGATAGGACACCGGTCTCACAATCGTGAGATACGAGTTCGATCCCCGCTGTGTACCAATGTGTTTTTACTCACGTACATTTACCGACTGCTCTTACGGTGAAGGAAAAACATCGTGATGAAACCCACATTCAAATAACATTTGAAATCAGATGATATTTGAATGTGACTTAACCTAGGATTCGGGCCAAGTTAGCCTTCGGGTTGCAGAGGTCAGATGGCAGTCGCTCTGTGTAAAAACTTGGTTCCATGTCAACTCCCCTAGGTTAGGTAGCCGACCCCGACAGAGAACGGGATAAGGCAAGGAGAATGATGACTTTCTTATGTAGTTGTTGTTAGCATAACAAATTGTTAATTTGTGTGATCTTTTTATTGGCAACCATCATGTAATATTTCAATGTAAAAGTAAATATAAATGCTGTGAGATTTGATAAATAAAAATGAAATGAATGATAATTATGTTTCTGTCTTCGCAGGACTACTCGATGGACGTGCGCGAAGGGCTGCACCGCATGCTGGGCGCGTCCACCGTCGCCTCCAAGACCTGTCTCGAGATGTGCATCGACAAAATACTCGAGAACCTCAAGCGGTACCCGCAGGTAAACCATTTTCATACTTGATATTCATAATTTTGCAGGTAGTCCAATTCATACAAGTTAACCATAGAAATCGCATCAGCTGGCGTTGGGCGGGAAAACGAGATGACGGCTTCATATCGATGAAGTTAACTCTCTCCCAATGGGCATGATGACTGGCAAATCAAATGAGCTACTTTTTAAAACGATCTAAAACGGTACTTTTTTAGTAAATAGGAATGTATGATGTCATACATTGCTATTTTGGATGGAGTCAGAACACTCACGTTTATCTTCAAACTTTGAATATTTTGAAAAATTATGAATCAAATTTCAAAATTTCAAATTTCAATCGTTTATTTCCAAGTAGATTCACAACGAATGCTTTCAGAAAGTCAAAAATTTACAATACAATACTGTCGCTAAAAATAAATTAGTCATTGTATTGTGTCTGACAATTTTCTCTTTTTTATAACAATTTTATGTTCCTAGTAGAAACGCGGCACGAGTCGGATAAAAAAGGCACTGCCTCGGGGCCGGCCAGGCTGACCACACAGCATGTAACTTACTAGCATGTAGCTATTAAAGTGAATATTTAAAAAAATATATATTTACATGTGTCATGTAAATCAGCCGGACCCCCTGAACAGGAAAACCACCCAAAAACCTGCTCAAAAGTGCTCCTATTCTCAATTAACAATTTGTACCATAGGACCTAAGCTACCCTAGCTAAGTTTTAAAATATATTAATAGCCCAAAAGACGGCTACGCTTAAATAAAATAAAAGTACTACAGTAGATAATTCTATCTGTTTCGTCTGAATATGATGTCTGTAGTGTTTTTGGACTATAGTTTTAAACATACTGCTTTTGTGTTTTGTGGACTATAGTTTTAAACATACTGCATTAATGTCCCAGTCATCTAGCAAAATAATTGGTTATTACGGACTGTCGTCGGCTGACCTGACACATCTTGGAAGTAACCAGTTCATATTCTGGTTATTTCAGGTTGAACTTTAGAACTTATCATGATATCTGTAAGTCTGGCTATTGTTCAGTTTGAATTGAATTATATTATGTTCAAATTATTATGTTGATTATTTTATTTCTTAAAACTCCAACGCCATGTATTATATGTATTCCCAGGACAAGCGATCCACATTCCGCTGCCTGCAGCGTATGGGCAGTTCCCACGCCACCCTGGTCCTTCCACTAGTGACGCGCCTGCTCGCCGTGCATCCATTCTTCGATATGCCCGAACCAGACGTCGAGGATCCGGCGTGTATCCTTTTTAAACTAAATACCTAGGAATCCAAACGCTAAAATCTTTATTCACTGTTATAAGAAATACGACTTATTAATTGTTAAACAATGTTGCAATATCACAATATCTTAATGCCCAATGAGCCCTCCAATGGTTTTTACGCCCTTTTGTGTCAGATCTAATTTTTTACGCCCTCGTGCGGCGACTAGGGACTCGAGGGTTTCATGAGTATTACAACTTTAGGCGATCGGCTGACAACCTGACACTACAGTGATACACGAATCATCTGTCAATACTTGCCAGACGTGGCGATAACGACCGTAATTTTACGATGTTTACGTGATTTGTGTATGTATGTATGATACAGTGCATTTTTATTTTTTTAAAGTATGCGTGGAAGTTTAAACTCACACACGCACTATCGTCCAATAGTCTGTTGCAGACCTAACACATGCCCTTTTATACCCTAAAACGCCTACAAATTATTAAACTACTACTACAGAATGGATTAAATTAACTAAATATTGCAAATTTCACTTAGGTTTTTCTCTTCTTGACTCATGACATCAGATATGTGCGTATTAATCTTGGTATTGAACGCGGCGGCGCACTGCACGACGATGTTGCCTTTATTTGAAGAGCACACAGTCAAACACTACACTTATCTACGAGATACCATGCCACATCTAGTACCCCATCTACCTATTGGTAAGTTTTACCTGATTTTTTGTTATTTACTATATCATTAGGCATCTACCGCCGACCTGCCGTTTGTAAAATTCTATAACCAGTCGTACTTGTGCAGAATGTTTTTTACGAAACGGTTTATGTATAACACTGTATCACTGTGAAAAACATACCTTTGCTATTTCTCTCTTCGCGCTTTGTTTCTGCATTCAGACAATTGTATTCTAGGACTATTTGACACACTGTTTTCACAGCAAAATTGAAAAGATCAATTTCACGAAATGTTTCGAGCCTGCAGGGCCAACCTTAACCATTACAAGGCGTGCGATTAAAGAAAGGTTCTGTAAATGGCGCTTTCTCTCTCCACTGAGGCTCTTACATAAACCAGGCGATCATGCTTTCTCCCTCACACAAAGGTGACCGCCCCCATTTACAGATCCTTTCTTTAATCGCACGCCTTATAGTCCAGTAGGAGTCATTATAATAAGCTTTTTTTATGAATTTGACATACTGATATAAGGTGAAGGTGTAATAATGTGATAATAAATACATGCATATAATCTCTCCTCTGTCCCGAAGGCAGAGACTACATCCTTCCACATACATACATACTGATGTTTTCTACCAGGTGACGCGCAACAGTCAAGCTCTAAAAGCGAGGTGGCGATGGACGACACGGCGGTGCGGCGGTTCTTCGATAGCGTGTTTCAGCATATCGACAATACTACGCTTTCTACTAGCGTGCGGCTGAAAATGCTGCAATCAGCCGAGGAACAGTTGAACAAGTAAGATTGATCTGTGTTTTTAAATTTATAGCTGGCTTTAGTATCGTTTAACCTTTTAAAAAAGAAACTCACGGCGGAAAGTTATTCAGATGTGTTTTAAAAATCAGACCAGTGGCTCATGCAACGAAGCTACAATTACAATCCTACAATTACTGGCGAAATTCTGCCTGTAGCACACTTGTAGTCACAATTTACAGGTTACAGGCGTTTTATGAAGACACTTGTAAAGCTACCTTGGCCAGTATCGCTCCATAATCTCGATTACAAGTAGATTTCACAAGTCGAAATACAACACTATCGATTCATTCATTTCATTCACTCAAAATTCTAATGTCAATGTCATTGTTCAAGAAAATTAGAAATTTTGGTTTAATTTGTTTAGTTCCTAGTAGGCGTAGGGTAGTGGCGCTAGGTGTGAATGATGGAAAAGCTCAGCAGAATTTTTCCGTGGATAGGGATGAAATAAAAATAAGAAATTGAATAATTTCTGCTCAATGTTATTTGGCTATTATGATTTACTTTTCTTTGTCTTCGTTTTATTTCTTTGTTTTCTGAGTCAGAACTCCAACTTCGTTACATATTTAAAGCCTTCTGAGTGCTCTGTTAGTTTTATCGCAGAGATTAATAGGAAATCCTTAACTTGTAACGGAATTACTTATGTCTGAGGACCTGTAAAATTATTCACAGGTTGTAATTTTTTACAGTTGTAGTTTACAAGTCTTTAGAAAAACACCTGTAAAAACTGGTTCGATTGTGTTTTTAAAAGCAAAATTTACACTATGGTTTGTCGCTGGTAAGCTACAGGCAGCTGTACTTGTAAATTGTAAAATTGTAGACTGGTAGCTTCATAAAACGCCTGTAGTTGTAATTTTCATCAGTGTTGCTATTTAATTAATAATTTTTGCGCGATGTTGCCACTTTTTTGCCTGTAGCTTCGTTGCATGGGCCACAGTAATTTCAAGTGCCTAAATAAAAAAAACATAAATACTTACTATTATAGTTTAATGGCTTAAAATTTGATTATGTTAAATTCTAGAAACTAGTTTGGTAATTCGGTTTTTGTAAATACACTGGAAACGTATTTGCTAACATGCGTCTTTTGACAGCTTAACACAGATTGTTGTAGACTAGTGGAAATGAATCCACTTATATCCGGCGCAGCACTTCACTGCGCTGTTCGCGCGATACGTGCTGCAGTTGCCTTATTTCTTATGTCAGCATTGACAACTTAATATAGAATGTTCTACATTCTAGATTAGCGGTAATAGAGCCGCGTATATCTTGGGCGACTTATTTCACCGTGTTGTTTGCGCAACGCGTGTTGCAGTTGCCGTGCCTTATTTCTCGTTGACCACACAGAATGTTGTCAATTCTAGACTGGCGGAGATGGAGCCGCTTATATCGGGCGCAGCGCACTTCACTGCGCTGTTCGCGCGCTGCGTGCTGCAGCTGCACTACGCGCTGCACGCCAGCAGCGGCCCGCCGCAGCACGCGCTCACGCAGCTCACCGCGGACTGTCTCAGGTAGGCATTGCCAGGCTCATACAACTGTAGAACTTTAGAACTGGGGAACTTTCAGGAACATAAAGGAACAAAAATGCACACTTATCCGCATCGAACGAACCCAATTTTGGAATTCTTTAGATGAAATCCTATGATACCTCGCACATTTGTCCGAACCGAATCGATCGAATTGGTCGATTCCGGCAAATGTGCGAAGTCATAGGATTTCAAATAGGTTTGTAGGATTTCATAGGATTATAAAGAATTCTAAAAAAGTCTGTTCGTTCGGTGCGGATAATTTTGCGTTCAACGTTAGTGGAATTAATTTCTTATTAAGTAGTGGTCTACCCAGCTCCTATTGCTCTTCCTGATTACCGTTTTCTGGCATAATAAAAGTAAACCTTCCTCTTGAATCACACTATGTGAATTCGCTTTGGATTTAACATTCCAGACTGCAACACCAGTTCAGCGGCGTATCCGAACAAGAGAGCGCGTGCGTGTGGCAACTAGCGCTGCGCGTGTCAGCGGCGAGGCTGTGCCACGCCGTGAGCGCCGCCCCGCCGCCCGCCGCGCCCGCCGCCCCCGCCGCCCCCACCGCCACCACGGCCGCCATGTCCGCCTGCGCTGCGCTCACCCACCACGCCGAGCTGCTCGACAGACTGCTGGCGCAGGCTGGTAAGTGCAGTACAACCCATTACGCCAATACACACCCATATACGTGAAGTGAAACGGTTAGCTGTTAATATTACATACATACATACATATATCACGCCTTTATCCCTTGCGGGGTAGGCAGAGCGATAGTTGCCGTAAGAATACAGCCACTATCGCCACGTCTGACATTTTTGAGGATTGTTTTCAAAGGTTGTTTCAGAAAACATGTGTATTACTATAGTGACAGGTTGTCAGCCTGTCGCCTAAAAATTGTAATACACCAATTCTCTCGAGTCCCTTAGTCGCCTCTTACGACACCCGCGGGAAGGATGTGGGGTGATGCTATTCTAAGCCGGCATCACACGGCATAATATTTTAGGGGTTTATTAGCACATGAAACTCAACAACTTTCCCCAAGGAACATAGGTCGAAATATGAAAAAATATATCGACATCCCATACAAAATTACCAACTGACCAAGACAATTTGTATGGGAGGACCAAAAAGATCTCATATTTAGGTCTACGTTTAATGCGGAAAGTTGTTTAGTTTCATGGGCTGATTCACCCCTTGAAATATTTGCAGCTAATATGTTTACACCCTATATAAAGTGAAATTAGTGCTGGCTGTAATTGTTTATACGATCGCATCACTCGCTTGTGCACCTCCCCTATGCGTGCTCTGCGTGGTCTGCTGTGGCTGTAAGAAAAATTCTAGAACTAAGCAGCGCCTGTTTTGTCCTTTTTCTTCTTGTAATTTTCCTGTAACTGTTTTTGTGTACAATAAATATTTAGCTAAATATTTAAATAAATGGTTAAATATATAAATAAATGGTAAATTGCATAAATAAATAGTTAAATAAATAAATGTTTAAAAAACTGTATATATCTGCAGGCGTGGAGCCGGACCCGTTCACGATCGCCGTGTTCCAGCAGCTGTCGATGAGCGCGGAGAACAAGCCGGCCGCCCTCGCGCGCGCCATCCTGCCCTTGCTGCAGGCCGCGCCGCTGCCCGCCATACCCAAACCTAACCTCAAGGTAACGCCCCCTACTGCAGCAGCTGTCGATGAGCGCGGAGAACAAGCCGGCCGCCCTCGCGCGCGCCATCCTGCCCTTGCTGCAGGCCGCGCCGCTGCCCGCCATACCCAAACCTAACCTCAAGGTAACGCCCCCTACTGCAGCAGCTGTCGATGAGCGCGGAGAACAAGCCGGCCGCCCTCGCGCGCGCCATCCTGCCCTTGCTGCAGGCCGCGCCGCTGCCCGCCATACCCAAACCTAACCTCAAGGTAACGCCCCCTACTGCAGCAGCTGTCGATGAGCGCGGAGAACAAGCCGGCCGCCCTCGCGCGCGCCATCCTGCCCTTGCTGCAGGCCGCGCCGCTGCCCGCCATACCCAAACCTAACCTCAAGGTAACGCCCCCTACTGCAGCAGCTGTCGATGAGCGCGGAGAACAAGCCGGCCGCCCTCGCGCGCGCCATCCTGCCCTTGCTGCAGGCCGCGCCGCTGCCCGCCATACCCAAACCTAACCTCAAGGTAACGCCCCCTACTGCAGCAGCTGTCGATGAGCGCGGAGAACAAGCCGGCCGCCCTCGCGCGCGCCATCCTGCCCTTGCTGCAGGCCGCATTGTGACTGTTTGGATATTTGGCGCTCACTGCGCTCATAGTTTGTTCTTGATTTGATAGCTTTTTATGTAAAATTTCAGGCTCGCTGCGTTCGCCTTTCTTTATGTACGTTTTGCTATCCTGAGTCTGCTATAAGGTGTAAATATTAGCTGCAAATATTTTAAGGGGTTAATCAGCCCACGAAACTGAACAACTATCCTCAAGAAACATCTAGTATCAAGTCGAAATATGAGAATTTTTTTTGGACCTTCCATACGTATAATAATTAATTTACATAATATATATTAATTACAGAATAATTAATTTAGTAAGGGTAATTTTGTAAGGGAGATCCAAATTTTTTTTCATATTTCGGCCTATGTTCCTTGGGGAAGTTGTTCAGTTTCATAGGTTGGTTCACCCCTTAAAATATTTGCAGCAATTTTTTTACACCCTGTATTTGTCAGACGTGTATGACCGTATTTTATGACCATTATTGCTTTGCCTATCCCAGAAGGCGATAAGACGTTGTGTATGAATGTAAGTTTCTTTCCATGATCTATCTAAAATACTCACATCGTAGGTCTCTATTAGTAGACTTCTCTTGTTAGTCTTTCCATGATCTATCTGATATACTCACATCTTTACGAGTAGTATACGACCGTGTATCAACAACTCAGTTCGCTTTCCCCAGATCCGCATGTGCACAGCCACGATCCTCGAACCGGCTTGCGACAACGACACCATCGTACGGTTCAGCGCCGGCCTCATCGCTGGCGTCGCGCTTGAGGCCGAGGTGTTGAGAGTGAAGGACCCTCGAGCCATAAGGATCAGAGTGGCGTATCCTGACAGGAGGCATCACGCGTTAGTGCCGCCTAAGGACCATCTGCGCCCGCTGGATCATCATAACACGAGTAAGTTAGAGCTATAAACTTAACACTATGATATTAATTGCTAAGATAATTAATTGCCCAAGAGTCCAACTCTTAAGTGCCCAAGAGTTCACTCTTAAGTTTGAAGAAGGTAAGGATAATTGCATTAATTGACTTTTCATGTATCAAATCGTACTTCTGCTACCAACCAATACCTGCTATTATTAGAATCTCACAACCATGATAAAGAAACAATTGGTATAGAATCTCTACTCGTATCATTACTAGAACTTTCCCTAAATCGGTCAACATTACCACTACCTATCCTATATCTACCATATGCATATTAGCAAAGCAGAAGCTGCACTAAAGAAATCTGTCCAAAATTGTTGGTTTAATTGAAAGATTGAATTTCTCTTCACAGACGACGACGGCACCCAGAACGTGCGTCTCCTGACTAAAGTGCTGATCTCGCACAGCGTGTGGACGGAGCCTTGCGGGGTAGACATCTCTGTATGTCTCGCGGTGGAGGAGGGCGGCAACCGCGAGCCTACGCCCCTAGTCGAGCTGTGTAAACCCGTGCGAGTCACCGTCGCGCCCAAGCCCATCAAGCGGGGAATATAAGAAAAATAAAAGTGCTCAATCATCACTATGATGCTGATGATGATGATAGACTGCAAGTTTACAGGCACAATTTTACGTGGATATCTATAAGTGGCTATTTAAGTAATACAGGTATTTAAGTAATGCGTAGTTTACTCGGTGCGCCTATATTTACGGAGGGCGTTCAGGATTGTTTGCAGATCAAAAGGCAGGCCATGTCGTCTCTGTCTGCCCACTTGAAACACCTCCCAGCTCACGTTTCCTTGACACTTATTAAAAACTGCTTCGCCATGCCTAAGCTGACTTACGTGGTCAGAACGGCTCCAACCTGGAGGCACCCAGAGGAAGTTTTGTCTTTTGACAACTCCCTAAAAGCAATCGTCGAGGAAACGCTTAACGTCTGCCTGAGTGAGAGACAGTGGTGTCAGGCTTGCCTTCCGATCCGACATGGTGGTCTGGGCGTGCGGCGTCTGCAGGAAACTGGTCCTATTGCCTTCTTGGCCTCCTCTCATGGGGTTCTGGATCTCGTTACTCGCATCTTACCCAATAATGGTGGCGATATCCAGATTCCCTTTGCAGGGGAGGCTTTTGAGGCGTGGGCCTTAATCTGCCCTGGCGTCTCACTACCGGATAAACCGGAGAAACAGCGTAGTTGGGACGAGGTAACTTCTCGTCGCCTGTTCTCTGACCTTTTAGTGGAGTCTTCGAGTCGGGAATCAGCACGCCTTCATGCCGCCGCTAAACCTGAGTCAGGTGCCTGGTTGCACGCCTTACCCTCACCACATATGGGCACACTGCTGGACAACGACTCTTTGAGAGTGGCTGCTGCTCTAAGGCTGGGGTGCCCAATTTGTGAGCCACACACGTGTGTCTGTGGTGCCACAGTTGAGGCAGATGGGCACCATGGCCTGAGCTGTACGCGATGCGCTGGTCGTCGCCCTCGTCACCATGCCTTAAATGAGATTATAAGGCGTGCCTTGATGTCGGCAGAGGTGCCTTGTGTGCTCGAGCCCCCAGGTTTGTCCAGGATAGACGGGAAGAGGCCGGATGGTCTTACACTGATTCCTTGGCAGAAAGGACGTTGCCTCATTTGGGACGCTACTTGCGTTTGCACATTTGCAGCATGCCATCTTGCCGGTACCCAGAAGTGTGCTGGTGCAGCAGCTGAGGCGGCGGCCCGAAGCAAGCATGCCAAATATTCTGCCTTGGAGTCGGTGTATGATTTTGTGCCTTTTGCTGTGGAAACCTCTGGTCCGTGGGGCTCAGAAGCCAAAAAACTGATCGCCGACATCGGACAGCGATTGAGAGATAGGGGTGGTGACCCACGATCGTGTTATTTCTTGGCTCAGCGAATTTCCCTGGCAATCCAAAGGGGCAACGCGGCTAGTGTTATGGGCACGTTTGGTCAGGGGACACTGTGCGGGGGTTTATTTGACTAGGCTACCTTTCGTAGCTTCTATTTGTATTTTTATTTTATTTTATTTTAGTTTTAAGTTGACATTATGATAATTTATTGTACTTGACATTTATAAATAAATAATATACGAGTAATACATAAAACTTGGTAATGTGACTTATGTCGATGCCCCAAAAAAAAACGAAGTACATTGCGTAGCCTGTAAGCTGTTATGTACTAAGAATTCTACCTGTAGACTACTAGCCTGTAAAATAGTCGATAATATAGAAAGAAAAAGTAGTCTTCTTAGGCTCACTGACACTCCTTGAAATATTTGCAGTATTTTTTACAATTCTGATGATGGAATATACTCATTAGGATACTATAATTATTTCATTTGAGACAGACTGAGTAAAACAAAAGAGCTGGACTTTATTGAGTGGACTCTAGGTTCAAAATTTCAATCAATGTTTCTGAATTAGATCTAAACTTATCAGAAAGTGAACAGTTCAATAACTGTTGTTTGCATTAAAATAAGTTTTATTTTAGTAGGTATGTAAATGCTAGGTTATATGAATAAAACTATATCAATAATTTAAATCAAGCTTATTATTTTACTTACATATTCATCATATTTATATATCTCAGTTTTCAATATTATGGCAAAAAATACAGCAACAAAATATCACATAACTTTCTTTTTTTATTACTAAAATAACATTGAATAAAAATGTAAATCAATATTTTTGTACACAAATAATAATAGAAAGCTTCAATGTTTCTAATGATGACTATACAAATGAAGAATATTGCAGTATAAAAATACTTTTGGAATATCAATACATATTGTATGTAATATGTAGTAACACCTGAGATGTAGGTACATTTTACAAGCCCAATTCTGCTAAATCGAGTTCAAAATATAGTCCTCCCTAATCTGTAGCACTGGTATCTTTATCAATAGCCAGCAGTTCAGACCTGGCGATGCAGTGGTGGATCAGCTGTTTCACTCCGGGCATCCAAGTGCCGACCACACTCACATGATCCACCATCAGCGCTCGGTGGATGTCATCTGCTTTGCTGGGCTGGTCTTCTCTTAGAGCTGGAAATAAAAAAATTATAAATAGTATTCATTATTTGTTCATTTATAACAGCTAAAACAGAAGCAAAATGGTGAAACTAGGTGGCAAAGATCCACTTTAACGAAAACAACGAAACAAATAAACAAAACTTATACAACAAAATAAAGTTGCTACCTTATTCATATAATACCCACTTATTGGTAGTAGGTATAAAGTAGATAAGAAGTACCAACCTACAATAAGTTCATTGGTATATGTTGGTTTTTAACCAATTAACAAATTCTACATTTCATAGTTCACCATTTCCTAGCTCAATTATGTAGTGTGCTAATTGGGGTCTAACTACCAGAGCAGAACATTTGAACTTTTGTATGATAATTTCACATACCTACGGCAATCTGTTTCATTTTAGCTTGAACTATTACATTCAGCTTCCCATTACTCCACATATCCTCCATCACACCTATTCTTTTCTTTATATCATTAGCTTTAGGTCCCAATTCGCTACTACTCTCTAAAAACTCCAACAATATGGTTTTAGTTTCCGCAAGTGTACTTTCACTGTCAATGTTTTCTGTGCTTATGTCTTCAGAATTTTGCTGGACAATTTGAACTGCTATAGGAGAAACCGTGGGAAAAGCTGGCAGGTTCACAGGGGGCATTGGTCCAGGAGTAGGGGTGGTGTTGGTGCCTGACAAAGGAAAGGCTACGCGCTTATTCAGACGCGTCCTGCTAGGTGCTGGCAGCTGTGGGTTGTAAGACAGCTTAGGAGGGTCGTTCCAGCCCGGATCAAAAGGAGCTGAAAAGAAAATCCAAATATCAATACAAAAAAATTGGACAAACATATTGTATAGTATATTGTTTGTTTTCTCTTACCTTTAGAAACGTTATTGCAGTTTTCCATTGTTCAATATATTATGGGTTGTATACTTATAACAGATAATAGATAAGACTGGGGAACACAATCTAAATTGGAAATATTAATGTGCAAAAATAGAGAGCAAGCCAGCGTGCTAAAATTGCAAAACCAATGCTAAACAGCTGATTTTGACATTCATATTACAGTGTTGCAAAATCGGTTTTCTATGTAACCGATTTTGGAGACTGGGTTCTCTTTTCGTGTGTGACATGTATGGTGTATCCGAACGTACATTGTTAATCAATCAATGGGCCATGGTCAATAAAAAAGAACTAAAAATTGTCTTTGCTTAACCATTGATCTGTGGTGAGTGGGTCAGTTCAGTTCAGTTCAGTCAGTTCCATACAGTTGTCATTTTGGAAAACAAGAAGTGGACGTAAGTATGGATCACAGACCGCCTCCCCCAGGAATTGTCAGTCTTATCTACAGCATGATAAATGCATTATTACTGTTAACGCTGTACTACGCGCAGGAAATTGAAGGTAACTCTACTTGTATCATTAAACATGATTTTTTAAGAATTTTGAGAGCACCTCCACACAGCTCAGCTCAGCTAATCATTACGTGGCCCTTTATTACAGGAGGATTTTTTGATAAACAGTCTGTTTTATGAATTGAGGCGTTTGTGTAAACTATTTGATTCATCATTAGTTTTCAACTGTTATTGTTCCCAGCATCGAAGGCTCAGTATGTGTCGTGCGGAACGATGTTGAAGTTGTACAACACGGATCTCCATCTGCGCCTGCACTCGCACGATGTGAAGTACGGCTCGGGGTCCGGCCAGCAGTCCGTCACGGCTGTGGACGTCTCTGATGACTACAACAGCCACTGGCTTGTCAAGGCTGCTATGAGTGAATCATGCAAACGAGGGTAAGACACTGAAAATACCTATCTTAGGGCCTGTTACAACAGTCCACTGCTGGACACGGGTCTCCCCCAATTGGGGGGTATTGCCATACTCACCATACTTGGCAAGCAGATTGGTGAGTGCAGTGCAAGATTTTGTAGATATTCACAGGAAACGCTGCTGCCTGTTCCCTGGATTCATCTCTTAGTCACCTCGTACTCATACAACACCCACTTAAGGATTTTAGTATGTACACCTGGTATATGTAAGAGCCTCAGTGGGAGAGAGAAAGCATGACAATTTGGCCGCCATTTACAGAAAGGTTCTTTATCTGTATGGGTTCTATAAGTCACTTTTTTATGGTGAAGGCCTTTGAGTTTAAAATTTATTAGGTACTTTTATATGTGTAATCTTATACTTTTTACAGGGTACCAATCAAGTGCGGCACCAACATCCGATTGCAGCATGTGGGCACTAAGAAGAACCTTCACTCCCATCACTTCACATCGCCACTGTCAGGTCACCAGGAGGTGTCATGCTACGGAGATGAGGACGGCGAGGGAGACAGCGGAGACCACTGGACGGTTGTTTGCAATAATGACTTCTGGAGACGAGACACACCAGTCAAGTTCAAGCATGTGGACACTGGAGCGTAAGTAATGTACTGCATTTTAAAATGTTCGGATAACTTTTTCTTGAAAATAATTTGACTTAATTCCATAATTTTATTCACCTAATTAATTTGCGATATCTTAGAAGGCAAAATAAAAAAAAAGATAAATGTAAGTTAGGTACTCAACAACCTAGAACAATAATTACACATAGCCTCTTGTACATTTTCAGGTACCTCGCTGGCTCAGGTCGCACTTTTGGTCGACCAATCAGTGGGCAGGGTGAAATAGTGGGCGTTACCTCCCAGTATGGCGCCTACACTGACTGGCAGGCCAAAGAGGGGCTCTTCATACATCCTAGTGACGCACTGCCTCACGAACATGCTATACACTCTGAACTGTAGAGTGCAATGTAGGATAATTAGGTTCTATTAATTTATGTCTTGTACCTGCTTCACATTTAGACCTGATTTTATCTGTTGACTGCATAAAGTTATCCAATTGGGACATTGAGCATTCTAATTCCTAATTATACGAATTTATATGCAGTTGCACAATTTTATCTACACTTGTTTCATATCGTTTTCTTGATTTTACTGGAAGTAATTCACTCACGACTCACGAGTATATCGACGCCGCATCCAATATATTAGGTGGCGTGGAAATGTCTTCTTCGCTGCCACTTTCTTGATATCCTATCGTAAAATATGGGATAACACTAAGTTTATCAAATAAAATAACAAACAGTAATAATTTACATGGGTTCTTTTAATTGAAGTCTCTTACTCTTAAGAACTTTATACAACTGGGTTTGAAATTTTGAATCTGTAATACGAACAGATTGTGACTGTTAATACTGCCTACCCCGCAAGGGATAGTCCTAATATGTGTACGTATGTATGATGACATGAATGGATGACTAAATAGATAAAGTTTTGCTAATATTCTCTATCTGTGAAACAGGTAGCAATGCCAAGTGAGAAATAGTGTATGTTTTGCTATTAAGTTATGGTGTATTTATCATGTATTGTTTTATGTATATAAATTTTATTGCTGCATCTTTGTCACAATTAGTAACAGCTCAACAAATACCAATATCCTTGACTGAAGAATTTAGAGGTGATGTGATAATGATGATGAAATAAATAAAATACTCAAATACAAACACAGTTTAATTTTTTTATAACTTTATTGTCAAATCTGTTATATTACAGGAGGTGGATGACAAACCTCAAGAGATATATCGAAGTTACACATGGCAGTATTTTATTATACTAAAGAACCTGCCCTAATACTGATCTTCCGATTCCCTCTATTAAGATCTTTCTAATAATTTTATTAGAGTTATAATCTATTGTCATGGATGTTTATCCTTCACGAAATCAGATAATTTCCTTCCGATGTAACTGACGTTCAGAAACAAGGGTTATAAAAATATAGTTTTACTAAAATCAAATAAAAAAAGGCTCGAAATTAATAAGTAACCGCGCACCGGGTCCCTCAGTCATGGTGCGTCGCACTAACCACATTTCAACAGAAAATTTTACCTATGCAATAAAAAACAAAACTCTAAGGCACTTATGAAATACATTTCGTCCCAAAGAATTATGGTCAAACAAGGCATCTAGCCGGTAAGTTGTAACATCTATTCCATAAGATTTCGTACTCCTAGGCTACAATTATATTGGCAAAGTTGAGTTTCCTATCAAAACACATCTTTTATACAGCCAACAAGTATAATTAAGAAATTAGCGATAACTACAAATAGGCACTAATAAATAAACATATCGGCGGCAAATTAAAACTATAATATCCAAGTAAGTAGTAAAATATATACCAAAAATTGATTTACTGTGACAAAGTGTTAAAAAATCACAAACGTAGCTAAGAACCTACAGCTATGAGATTAAATGCGGGGTCGGTACACCTCACTCGCGTACACGCCCGAGAACTGCTCCCAGCCAACGCTGCGCCGCGCGCCCACACGGGGCCGAGTCAAGTGGAGCTCAGCTTAAACTGGTTACACAGCTCTAAACTGAGCATCCAGCTTAACGCTTGTAACATTGTTCACAGGATTATTTATTGTCTGTCTTTTCGCGACTGAGTCAGTCGTCCAACGACCCAAACTATGACCATGTAGGTTTAAACACTCTGAACACCAGGGTTCGAATTGTTCCTCGGTCCTATCCATATAAACTGAGCCACACCGTGAGCCCGACGCATCCTAAGATCCTAAGGCGTGTCTTTGTAGACACAATAAATTCATTTGATAGTGTTCTATAGGTAATGTTCTCGCGCGCTGTTAGCACAGTTTGTTGGCGAGCACGCTGTTGATTTTCTCGAGCGCGTAAGTGAGGTTGGAGTAGAGTTTCTTGTCGCACCCCTTCTCCTCGATGGTGGTGAAGCGGAACGTTCTGAAGTTCTTGTCCACGTCGATGTACGTCACGGCTTGCATCAGCGGGCACAGGATTATCTTTGTGTGGTCTTGGAAGTTTATCTGTTGATAGGTAATATTTGTTGAATAATATATCAAACTTTTGCCGAGTGATGCTTAGAATAGAATAGCATCACCCCATTTCTTTCCCGTGGGTGTCGTAAGAGCCGACTAAGGGACTCGAGGGTTTCACGTGTATTGCAATTTTAGGCAACAGGCTGACAACCTGTCACTATAGTGATACACGACTTATCTGAAACGACCCTCATACCTTTTTCAGACGTGGCGATAACAACCGTAAATTTACGGTCGTTAACGGTCTGCCTACCCCGCTAGGGATACACGCGTGATTTGTGTATGTATGTATTTAACAACCTGAAGATTTATTTTAACACCCAATAAGGAAATTGCACTGCAATAGATTATAATATAAGATAGCAGTAGACTAATATCAGGTCAATTTAACTTTCTTTTTCTTTTCTTATTTCTTTCTTCTTCTTCTACAGCCACAATATTGGCAGTTTAATATAAACTTTGGCATAGTTTGTCGAGATTGAGATAATCATAATGACCAATTTCGGAAGAGTTCGTGCTGGCTGGGTAGTATACCTATGACAAACTTACAGCCCACAAAACTGTTTTTATTTTCTCCGTTTTTTTAATGCTTAATGGGCATATTCTGTAATGATAAAGTGATTTTAATAGAGAATTTACCTGTAGCGTGCCATTTGTGAGGTACATGATGACCGCAAGCGTGGTGCGGAACCACTGGTGCAAGTGCGGCAGACGCGACAGCCCGTCGCTCTCACGCACCGGCACTGATGCACCTAAAAAATAAACGATATTGAGACAATATTACACGAGTTCACCAAATGTTATAATATGAGAGAACTTTGCGCCTTCAACCGTTTTATACAAACATATTTCGTCTGTCAAATGAAAATCGTTTCAGTTGTATGTCGATTGGATCTCATTTGGATGATTAAAGAAACTCACAATGGCAATAGAATGACAATTGAGTTTCGATGGCGTTACAATAACAAAAAATAGCAGACTTGAGGTCCTGTTTACTTCCCTAGTAATACAGCTATATTTTTTAAAGGGCTATGAGTAAAATTGGTGCCTTTCAAAAAAGTTGGAACAATTTTTTTTATTGTCAACGAACGCCGTTTTGATAAATGTGTAGAGATATATGCTTCAAGTTTTTCATATAATACTGTCGTAATGTTTTGAAGCGTGTATCTCAAAATGGTTACACTTGACAGCTGAGCTGTCATACAAAATATTGTTTGTATGGAAGTACTCTACACAACTAATAGGCTTGTGTTCGTTGACAGCTCAAAAAAAGAAGTTTTTCATATAAAACTGTCGTAATGTTTTGAAGCGTATATCTCGTAGTGGTTACACTTGACAGCTGAGCTGTCATACAAAATAATGTTAGTTTGGAAGTACTCTACACGTTTAATGGGTTGCCGTTAGTTGACAGTTAGAAGAAAATAAGTTTTTCATATAAAACTGTCGTTATGTTTTAAGCCTATATCTGGTAATGGTTACATTTGACAGCTAGCTGTCATACGAATTATTGTTTGTATGGAAGTACTTTACCCATCTAACAGGGTGGCGTTCGTTGGCCATCAATAATTGGCTTTTAAAAAAAGGCACCAACGCTCCATACATTTTCCGCAAAGCCCTTTTAATTAGGGGGAATGCCCCTATTGTTATTATTGAATTTTTTGATCAATAATTTCAAGAAAATATTTGCTATATTCTGTTTTCCATAAAAAAATTAAATTTAATAATAGGTGGTTCTAAGTTTGACCTATATGTATGTTTGTCCGCGATTATCTCGTGTTTGGATGAACCGATTTTGATGCGGTTTTCAGAAAAGTATTAGTCAGACATACTAACCGACAAAAAAATGGAGGTTCGCACTTTTAACGTCCGTTGAAATCGGTTCCTTTTAAAAAAGTTAGACGCGAGTTGAACGCGCTTTTTTGTATGGAAATTTTGTTTCGAATCGTATTTGATTGGCCCCGCAAGTTTATCAGTGATACGTACCGGCCTTCATGAGGTGCTCCGTCATGTATCTGCGGAAGTATGTGAGCAGCTTCATCTTCTTGTCGAGCTCGGGCGGGTACTCGCGCATCGTCATGTACTGCTCCTGCCCTTGCCGGTTTATGTAGTGGACGTTGCTGGAAAACAAACACTGCATTGTAAAAAACTAACAAACAAAGCATTCCAATTAAACAAAGCTGTTTGTTTTTGTCGTGCAGATAAAAGTATTCCGAAATAGCAACATTGTTTATACAGGTGTAAAAAATTTGCTGCAAATATTTTAAGGGCCAGTCCATGAAAGTGAACGACTTTCCCCAAGGAACATAGGTCGAAACATGAAAAACAAATTTAGACCTCTTATACAAAATTTCAGTTTTATGGGCTGATTCACCCCTTAAAATATTTGCAGCTTACATCCTGTCCTGTTGTCTTGGTTTCATGCACATCTCGCGTTAGATAGAGTGGCACTCGTATGATCTGCGTAATTGGGCTAAGGAAGCGTTCTCTTTTAATCTTTTTTCATGTGCAACAACAAACAACTTGTTAATTGGAATAAAAAAATATACTCACAGTCCGTTGGCGAGCATGATGAGCTTGGTGGTGTCGTTGAACATGACGCCGACGCTCTCGTCGCAGAGCTGGTAGCCGAAGCCGTACTTGTCGCTGTAGTCCACCCACTTGCCCACCCACACCAGCGGCTGCGCGGCCGGGTCCGACAGCTCGTCCGTCAGGCACTCCGGGCGGCACATCAGCTGGCGGAAAACACAATATTACAATCTTCTTCTACTTCTATAGCCACAATAGTCTACTGCTGGACATGGGTCTCCCTTTATGCGGTATTGTCGTCACGCTTTTTTTTATTTGTATTTGGAAGGTTTACAGACAAATTTCAACTTAAAAAAAAAGAAGTTAGAATCAGATATTGTAGATATTTACAAGGAACGCTGCTGATCATTCCCCGGATTCATCCTTTAGTCGCGTTTTACGACAACCTCGGGTAGGAATGGAGTGATTCTATTCTAAGTCGACACCACGCAGCCAGCTTTATTTAAAACTCATCCTACTCTCCAGTACATATTTTATTTGATCAAATTTATCGGCATTAGAACAGCATAATTATTTAAAAACAAATACTCGACTGTGGTAATTTCAAAGTAAAATTTCGCATTTAATGAAGTTTACATTTAGCCAATGCAATTGCTGAGACGAATCTAACCAGACCTCAAACCTATATTACCAACCGTCTAACCATTGTAGGAAGTGAAAAAGAATATGCTTATTCAGATACATACATAAAAATTTACTATTTACATATACTCCCAAAATGTAAAACCACTAGGCAGCCAGATAAAAAGGTCCATAAGTTTTTACCATAAACCGCTCCTACAGAAGTGTTTATTATGGCGACTGACTGTGATTAACGTGATTTATTAAGACGACTGATCATTCTCCTAAATGTAAATAACTTACATATACGACCACGTTCTTACCTTATTGTTCAACAAGCGTGAAAGTTGGTCCCTCAACGCGATGAGGTTCTGCCGGTGCGAGCTGGGCTCCACGGCGCGCGCCTCCGCCCCCAGCTTCATTGGAGAATCCACCGCCATCGCCATGTGATCTACAACACATACACCAATATTTATGCAAGTTTGGCTTATTTATAATTAGTGTCTACCCGCGTCGAAGTGGGTTTTAATCCCGTAGCATTCTACAGGAACATGTTTTCAGGATAATAACTATCCTATGTGTTAATCCAAGTTATCCTCTATGTGTGTGCCAAATTCATGAAAATCGGTACAGTAGTTTTAGCGTGAACGAGTAACAAACAAACATACACACTTTCGGATTTATAATATTAGTAGGAGAGCCTAGTAGGTACTAAAATTAGGTTACATAGAAGATATTTAGATCTAAGTATATTAAGATTTTGATTTTACACTCCACTTTAATTTGTACAGATTCGTCGCTGGTCATCTGAATACTGCAAAAAATCACAATTGTATTGTGCTCACCGTTAGTATTGACTTCATTGAGCGGGCGGCGGTGAATGGCCACGCCCTCCAGCTGGTCGGTCCTGGGCGCGGTGGTGAGGCACGACAGCGGCAGCGCGGCGGGCATGATGCCCGCGGTGAAGAACTCATGCTGCAGCAGCTTGTCGACGGAGGGGCGCCGCGCGGGGTTCGCTTGCAGCTGCAGCACGATCATCGACGCCGCCGGCTTGCGGAGCGATGATGGGATCCTGGTATATGTACATGGTTAAAATATATACCCGCTCTCCTGGGGACGCCCTTGAGCGATAAGTGACGCATCTGGGGGGCGCGCGGCGGGTGGCGGCCACTTGACTCGAGTTGCGTAACATAAACAAACATTTCTACGAAACTAGAGAGCGATAAGTGTCGGTTCATATATCGTTGAGTTCGTAATAAAGCAGGCTACATCGTTGTTGAATAATATAAACACGAGCGGCTATAAGATTCTGTCAATCTTTAGCTAAAGTAGCAGGTTTTTTTTTTTACCCGGGTTTTTGTGTTTGTAACCATATATCTATTGAATGAAACAATTATTTTTAGAAAAGCTTTTTTATTTCGCATGGCCAAACATAATTTTAAAGTTATTTAGTGAAAACACTCAATTAGGACGAGCATGCGTAAATATTGATATTCGCGCGGCCGCCAAGAAATATGGTGCATCTTTAGGTCTACTTTAGTGATGAATTTAAAGTAATTGTCAATGGGCGAATGCGAAATGTTGCTATTTTATCAATCCTTAATTAATTCTGAGTCCATTTCTTTCATTCATTATCAGCTAATTTCAGTGTAGAATAAATTAAAGGCGGTAAAATAAGCTGTAAGCGCCGACGCCCCGAGGGGGCGTTGTCGCAGTTGACGGTTTTTGACCGACGCCCCCAGAGGGCTTTGCCGCAGTTGACCGGATATATATATCACGCTTTATCCGGGGTATACCGTATATGGTCGCTAACTTCTTACAAATATTGAGCCCTTTCCGATGATTCGTGTATCACTGTAGTGACAGGTTATCAGCCTGTCGCCTGAAGTTGTAATACACGTTAAATGTGTCCCTTAGTCGGCTCTTACGACACCCGTTGAAAAGAAATGGGTTGATGCTATTATAAGCCGGCACAACACTGCGATGGTTGAAATAGCTGAAATAGGTTGAAATAGCTAGATTTCTCAAGGAAACTAGGTGGAAATAAAGGCGCGTATTTATTTTAGAGGTTACGACGTGAATATCATAAATGCTCCTTTGTTGGAGAAAGTTGTTAGTCATCTGGAGGACATGTAATGGTTTACGGAATTTGCATCTTTACGATCAAGTATACATATACACTTGTGAGTAGTGAGGATGGTGATGTGGTGATTATTAGGTGTAACATTAAGTTGACACTGTTGAAAGACTTGCCCGGGGTAAAGTTCGTAATTTTATTAGACCTGTGAGTAGAGTAGTAATGGATTTACGATTTATTAGACAATATTGTTATTCAACAAAACATCAACGGCAAATCATTCACGCATACAATTCAGATTCTCGTCATACAAAATACTATCATTGTCTAATGACTGTGTTTAGACTTTATGTTAGCCCCAATTTGCCTTATTCTAGAAGGAGGCCTTGCGTGCTGTAGCAACCCTCGCCTTATATCAGTCCATTTTGGTTTTGAGCGATAGAAAGTATAGAGCGAAACGGACGATTCGACGCTGAACAATCTGGTACAAAAAGCACTGCCAAAACACATAATATTTAAGACAAGAAGCCGGCCACCATCACCGTTGCTACCAGGGCAGCATAACCACCTGAGCCGATGGTGTAGCGTGTTATCGGTGACGAGCGCCTGAGCGTAGCGCGCGACGCACGCGCCCCGCGCGCCGGACCAGCACGCGCGCGCCGCGGCCCACAAGACCATCGCGCCGCCGCTAAAAAATACACGCGTCATGTTGCAGGCAGGCGCTCTTTTTTTCAATCATATAGAACTTTACATAGCCAGAGACAAATGGTTTAGATGCATGGTCCACGGGCCTTGGTTTGGCCAGCCTACATCCATAGGTCTCCTGATTTTAGAGAACAGCGATAGGACCTACGGTAATGACGTGAAAACAGCAAATTGTGAATACTTTACTGTAAATTACAAATTAGAGAATAGGTCAAAATAGTTCTGTACGTTTGCAAATTAATTTTGAATTTATCTAGAGATAAAAATAAAATGAGATGACTGCACTGCTGTGTCGATCGTTGTAGTAGTAGTTAATAGGAAATTCTTGAAAAACATTTCCAGCAGTAAATAAATTAAATGTTTTTTAATTTCAGGCTCTGCAGGCAACCACCATCTATAATTCCCAGCATCTACGACCATTACCGACCTGTATTCACACTGCTTGATTCTCTTGTATGTGTCCTTGAGCGTGGAGGTCTCGAAGGGCGGCTTGCCCACCAGCAGCGTGTACATGATGCAGCCCAGACTCCAGATGTCCACCTCGAAGGAATGCCCCTTCTTCGTCAGGATCTCTGGTGCTATATAGTTCGGTGTACCGCATAGAGTCTGCTTTCTCTCTCCTGGAAAGTTTAGGAGAAATTATAAGTATTATAAGTTTTTTCTCAGCTGTTATTAGATCGCGCTCCGTAAATGTCGCGCAAAATTGTTATAAACAAAACTTATATGTTTAAGTATTTACTTTCAAGCTTCATACATTCTTAAGAGAAAAATAGAAAACTACTGAATTCAGAGTATGGTCTCATACCTTCATATTCAATCCTGGCAGCCAGCCCAAAGTCTCCAATCTTGACATGGAGGTCATCATCCAGAAACAGGTTGCCGAGCTTCAGATCCCGGTGAATGATCCTCTTGGAGTGCAGGTACTGGACCCCAAGTAGGATCTGGTGCATGTAGAATCTGGTTTCCGGCTCTGTGATTGCTTTACGACGTTTGTGTAACTCCATCATTGACTGCACAAGAATATGAGTACAATTTAACACATGAGTACACTTTCTCTCTTTATGTGGGACTCCAAATCATCTAACAACACAATATGCGTACTTAATCCATGTGATGTATAGGACATAGTTGTGAGTATTCTTCTTATCATGTTGATAGCAAATTTAGATTTTATGTGCCCAAAATTCATATAGTATTTTGCAATCATAAATTGTTGCATTAGCATTACCTAGTATTATTGGTCCATGGCATTACTTATTCATCAAAAAAACTGATAGCCCTCCTCTACTAAAATTTTCTGAGTTGGGGTTGCATTACATAGATACATCATAGAAACATTATACAAAAAACTCTTTTCTATGCACAAATATTTAAATTCTAGAAAAGAAATATCAGCCTTGACCAGGTATCAAACTCAAGGCCCCTGGGGCAAAGGCAGGTGCATGCATATCAATGCACCAAATGGGTTGTCTTTGAATAATCAAAAATTTTTAAAATGCAAAACATTTATTGTATGTAAGTTACAACATGAGATGGACAAGTAAGTGTTGATGTCCTCTCAAGGTCAGCCATAAATAAACTAAACAGGTCCTTCCTTGCTGACTGTTTGCCAAGTTAAATGATGGTATGTTATTTTAGCTCATAAATAATATTAAACTGAATTAGGAGATCTCTGAATTAAGAGTTTTCAATTCCCATAGTAGGTTTCATTTACTTATTTAACAATTTATTGTACACAAGTAAATGCATAAATAAAGTGATTATAAGGAGAAATGAAATGAATGAAATCATTTTACTAGTAGTAACTTCAAGTATCAACTACAAGACCGCGGGGAGGCCTTTGCCCAGCAGTGGGATTTAGTAGGCTAAATACTATAACTACAAGTAACTTTTTGTAGCCTATGAAAGCAAATCTGAAACCCTATAATTTCAAACTAAAATTTCAGAGCAAACTGAGATATTTCATGGTCAAAAAATGAACAGAAGTCTAGAAATATAATATCATACTAACCCTTCTTTTACACAGTTCAAGGATGATATAAATATTGAGCGAGTCCTCAAAGAAACTGTGGAAGCCGACCACATGCTTGTGCAGCAGCGACCGGTGGATTGAGATCTCCTGCGCCATCTTCTCCTTCTGGCTCGACTTCACCATCAGCTTCTTGGAAACTATCTTCCCGGCGTACACCTGGTTGTTTGATAGGTCCTGGATCTCGTAACATTTTGCGAATCCACCCTGAAATTGGAGATGATTTGTAGCATTATGGCTTGACTTGAATATGGAGTAGGTGGTATCATATGAATGAATACAGAACTTTTTCAGGGATTTGTGGTGAGGTGTTCTGAATAAAAAGTAACGAAATTTAGCCAGTACCAGCCAAAGCACCTAATTACAAGGCATCTTTTAGCATAAAAATGAGTGAAGTTTGAAGATAGACAGTTTTGTTAGCATTGCCTACAAGTAACCTTCAGTTTATTTACATACTTTGTTGTGACGCTTTTCTGAGATGAATTCTTATGTAATATGATTATGTTTAGGAGGAAATAACTAGGTTACAACTAAGAATTCCGCGAAACACACCAACGGTTATACTGGTTTCCTTAGCAAGTTCTTGCACAAAATTTGTTATTATGAAGTGTTTTCGAACTGGACGAGCTTTTGGTAATATAAATAGATTCCTCGTAATGTTCAAAATATGAAAAGAACCATAGAAATACCACTTACCTTTCCAAAAAATCGTAACCTCTGATAGGCACAATTTGTTTGAGGGTCACGTATTATTTCCGGAATTTCCTTCTTCTCGTCTTCTTTGATCGACGTCATTTTAAACTAACTTATAAATGTAACTAAAACCAAGTAAAATATTAATAATTAACAATAAATTGATGATGATTGTTGACAACATTCACAAAGGAGATTTCAAACGGCCAACGTTTGAACGTTTGAACGTTGTCGTTGCTTTTGATTTTGACGGTTAGATTGCGTGACCAATGCGGACAAAGAAATTTCTACCAAATTCATAGTGTTGCTAGTTAAAACGAAAACATTTACCACATACTATTTCTAACTCGTTCAGTAGATTTGTTTTTTACGTTTCTAGATCCTTATTTCTTCTCTTCATATCAAATTTAAATAAAACACAAAAAATTTGTAATAGATTTTTTGATAAGGGTAAACCCTTTCCATTCAAAGTTTCATTCATTAGGCACATTTATTTAGTAAAATTTTACGATGTAAGAAATATTTTTTCACTATTAGTAACACAGTCATATGATTTAAAATTAGTCGTCTTTGTTACTCATAACTGTTTTTGTGCGTGAAAAGGAGACAGCATGACGGAAACGGAAATGTACGATTTCATGGCGGCAACATTTGAAACTTTATAGGTGCTGTTTTTCGTGTTGAATGTAATTCTGCAATGGTCTAAGATCAGGCCATACTACGTACGATCTTCACCGAGCTGTTTAATGACAGAAATATGTTTTTTATTCAATTAAATATGCTAATATATGCATATGGGTCCAGAGTATGATTAAAAAAATAAGTTTTGATACAGGGTGCAAAAATATTAGCTGCAAAAGATTTTAAGATGTAAATCGCCCTTGAATCTGAACAACTTTCCCCTATGAATATAGATCGAAATATGAATAAATAATAATTGTGGACCTCTCATACAAAATGTACCGTCAATTTGTATGGGGGCCCACAAACATTTTTAGATGTGTACCTTACGTCATAAAATTATTCTTTATCAAAACATACCTACATACCTAGATAGATCGTGCACAAAATAAATAACTGCTAATGTTTACAAGTGATGAGAAAAAAACCATGGCGAAGCTCTGATAAACCGTTATCATATCACTCACATCCTGCGCTTCGCTGAATACTGATCTGCTTAATCACCACGAGTCATCACGGTTGCGAGTCGCGATGTTGCATTGATAGCATCAGACCTTCATCAGTCAGTGTATTCGTTGGCCAAGAAGAACCTCTTTTGAACATAAACTTTTGTGCCTGTTTATTTTTTCGAAGATAAAAATTAAAAAGAAATTATGACTGGCTGGTAAATTAAAACTAATAATGAAGGAGGTCGGACGTTTTTTATTATTTGCCAGTGTTACGTGTTTATGTTGCAAGGTAGCAGTAGCTGGGCGGCCTTTCGTGACTACTGATGAACGTAAGTTTACTTCAAACTTTGCCTTATGTTGAATAAATGAATGCTCTACCTTCTTAGTTTTTGAAACAAGTACTTAGTATTTATATGCACAAGTAATGATGATATCTACAGTCCTGATATTTTAAATTACAAGCCTAGAAACTCACGGTAAATAAAATAAAAAATACGCAGGAGCTCGCCTAAGTGTGAACTAGATTTGCAGATAGTTATTGAAATACCTAGATCCTACTAAACCTATCTAGTACTGGTATTACAAATGCGAAAGTTTGTATATTTATTTGTTTGTTATTCCTTCACGCTAAAACTACTGAACCGATTTTCACAAAATTTGGCACAGAGATAGAGGGTAACTTGGATTAACATTTAGGACAGTTGTTATCAAATGTTCCTGTGGGGTGCTACGGGATTAAAACCGACTTCCACTAGTTAGTCGTCCACTAGTTATATTATGTTACTTAATTATTATTTCTTTAATGACGGTTATGTACCTATCACGTACAGAAATAACCACGCACCACATTCAATAAATGAGGACGCTTCACTGAACTCCTTGTAAAGTGTCAAGTACATCGTAAAACTAGGTTTAATACATTTTCTATTGTCTCTCTTCACTACGGACGGCTTACACACGACCCCGCGTGGGGAGAACTGCGTTTCGCGTGCACCTAGCTTCCTTCTCCAGGCTTGGCCGAGGTCAAGACATGTTGATCGGTCGTCTTGGAGACCAGCTAAATATAGCCACGAGATTTATTTCTTTGATGGTTAACAGCCAAGTTGGAAAAAATCTGAAACTTTGATGGGTTAGGATTTTTAGGGGCTTCTTTACGGAAATGTGTATCACGTACGCAGTACCACGGCAAGAATTTCAAAAAGTTTATAAATTATAATAGGTCCTTTGCGGCTCAAAAGGATTTTTCTATACTATTCCCAAGCGCCATGGCGTAAACTCTACCGATCACCTGCTACCATATAAATAAATTGTAGATGTGTATGCTTCTAGTTCAATAAAAGAAGTTGCAAAGAACTTACAACAATAAAGATGATTCAGCTAGGAGAATCCCCAGGTATGCTCTTGACCCACTAACCTGAGGCATTCCTCGACCCTGACCCAGACCACAGCAGCCGCAAACTCACTGACTGGTACTTCATAAAATTGCGTCCATCAAATAGATACTTAGGTCAATTCAAAATCGTATTAATTACCTGGCGTCAGTCAATCTGTTCACACCTTAATAAGGCCCTATAGTTTGCTAATTGTTTTAATTGTAAAAGGCATTAGGGTCAGCATAACAATTTTTAAGTGACGTCATAATCACCACGCGAGTTATCATGTTTCGTTTTATCACCAAAAGTTCGGCAGCACACGCTACAGCTCTGGCCGTAGCTTCATTTCTGGCTTGGAAAGTGGCATGGGATTCGTCTTCCCACACTCCCAGCAATGGAACAGCATACAGTGATAAAACCTCAAATTTGTCTGCAGTGGAGAACCACATAAGCCCCGACGACTTGCAAGAGTTCCTAAGCCTTTACAACAAGAGCGCTGGATATGACAGGACCACAACGAAGCGGCCGCGTGACGAAGATAAAGACTATGAAAGTTACGAAGTAAGGACCGTTCTTCCTTTATTTTTTAACTTTACCTAAAGAAAAAATTGTGTAAATGTCGTAAATACCTATTATTACAAAGCACTGGTACATTTTACACATAGAGATCATACCGTGTGTACCTAAATAATGCTGCTCTAGGTATCACAAGGTGTAAAAAAACTGGATATTTTAAGGGAGAAGCAGTTGATGAAATTTAATAACTTCCCTTAAGGAAAATGGTTTCGCCTCGCGAAAGATAAATAGAAGGAAATATGCAGAACTGACTGCTAACCTTTTCTAGTTGGAGAGGCACTACCAGAAGAAGTTGGAACATAGGTCGTCTGAAAAATGAACCGTATCTTGGGTGTATCTTGGGAAAGTTGTTCATTTTCATGAACTGGTTCACCTCTTATAATAATTGCAGTTGATTTTTTTTACACATAATATGTATGATAGGAGACTACAACACACCGGCCAGTCCCGGACGCGGTGGACTGTTTCGGCCTCGGCACAATGTCATCCTGGCTGCTCAATATGAAGCCCGACTCCTCCTCGAAGGTCAACACACATTTCTACTTCTCCTCGAGGAAACAGCCTAAGAGGGTTCAGGTAAGGAGCAATGTATTAAATTGTGGTTATGATGTTTTAGTAGGATATTGGTTAATCGCTACGTAATTTAATTACTCTATTATCGTAGAGTCGTATTGAGCTATTCAATAAATTGAACTAACGCGTAAGTGCTTCTAACTGTTTTTCACGTCGCGTGGGTTCTTTCTGATCATATTATAAAATTTATTATCAATAATTGTTCATCTTTGGGCAACAAGGACGATTGAAAGAAGAGTTGAAGTTCCTCGCCACAGGTCCTCCCACAGGTCCTGTGTTTAACTTACGTCAGTAGTTAATTGGCAGCTAAAATTGGCTACAATAGCTATCTAGGGGTGCGTCAGCGCTGACTTGATTAGGAGTCGAAGTGGTCGCTATGGAAAATGTATGATGATGATGATGGAAATAATCATCATTTTGATCACTAATGTATTTTCTACAGGTATACCCAGGAGACCAGTTCGGTTTGGAGTGGGTGGACTTCGACTCCAGCCGCAAGACAGTGATGATCGTGCACGGCTTCATGAGCCACAGCAACGCCTCCTGGGTCATAGACATGACCAAAGCCTTCCTTACTTGGGTAAGAATAAGTATACATTTATTATTCTCCTAAGAACTCGCAATGAAGCGTAGAGTTTGTCCCAGAAAATATGGAGTAGGTGTCCAGATGTTTGATCTCAAAAAGTAGTAGGAAGCATGGGATTAGACCACTGGTAGCGATTTTTCCGTGAAATAGTTATGCATAGAGCTTACCTTGGGATTAGGAAGAACATTTCTGAGAAATAAGTAATACGGATGATTATTTTTCTTCTTGGAGAAGGACGAGCAACAAACTTTAAATTATATTCGACCAGTATTTGGCAATGGTGAACTGTTTGATCATTACCTTCGAGAAGATCTAGAAGTCGGTTGATTGTGTTGCAGGGAGACTTGAATGTGATAGCCGTGGACTGGAGTGGAGGAGGCAACACCTGGAAGTACTGGCGAGCAGTAGCCAACACACGAAGAGTTGGCTCCGATATAACCGGGTAAGCATGCTCGGTCTTAGTACATAAGATACCGCCAGAGGGACTAGAAAAGAACTGAATTATTTTTAATCCATCAAGATTTTCTTGAAATGAATATGTTTAAAATATAATCTCGTCTCTTACGTGAATGTGTTCTAATTTTATTATATTTTAACTAGGGAAAAAAATAATTCATTTCAAAAGATACCCAAAAGGATTTTAATCTGGCTAGGATGCTTGAAATTATCAACTTGTAGGATTCCGTAGTAATCTGCTATGGGTGTCTTATCTGGATGACATTGCTGATCACAAAGAAGAATGTTTATGTTTGTGTCTTTCAGATTCTTAAGACAGATTATAGCTGCAACTGGTGCAAGGACCAAGGACTTTCATTTTGTGGGACACAGCTTGGGAGCTCACATTTGCTCTTACGTCTCCTATCGGCTTGGAGGCGTCTCCAGAATCACTGGTAAGAAATAGAAATAACCCCAGAAAGGAACTAGGATTAAAAAAGCGCCACCCCATTTCTACCGTGGATTATGTAAATCGATTAAGGGATAATCCATAAAAGAGCAGCGTGCCAAGTAAAAATAACATCTTGCACTATGCTTGCCAACCCGAACGCTAAGTTGTATGAGAATACCACCCAATAATGGGAGCCCCATATCGAGAAGAAGGTAGTTTTGCGAATGTTGCCAAAACTGTTTCTTGAATTATCTTCGTTCAATATCGCAAAGAGCTGACCTTCATATGATTTTCGGCTACATTGTACCCTTTTCCAAAAGGTCTAGACCCGGCCCAACCCTGTTTCCGTACTTCAGACCGCACTGAACGTTTGGACGACTCAGACGCTGACTTCGTTGACGTCATCCATACGAACGGACGACTTCTCAACAAGATCGGCTTCGGCCTGCCGGATCCTACAGGTAAGAAAACATGGAAGATGCCTTGAATGCGTATAGTTTCACTCGAAGGTATTTGTTTTACCGTGGGAATCGGCCATTTTCCCGCAGTGACGAGAAGTTTGTGTCACAAATCGATCCCAATATAACAGTTTGGGAGTTTTTCCTTTACATGAAAACAAAAAATATATTATATTTTTCTGTAATGATAACTGTAATCTGCGCACTGCTGTTACGAGTAGGTACTATGGTACGTTTTTATTTATTATCATCCATGTAATAATACCTACTTCCATGTAATAATACCTACACAATGCACTTCCGTAGCAGGAGTTATCTGAAAATGCGATCGCTTGCGTTCCAGGTCATGCAGATTTCTACCCGAATGGTGGAATGAAACAACCGGGATGCTTCAACACCACGAAGAAGTCTTTGTGGACCCGGTTCATGCCAGCTTCTCCGAAAAGTAAGTTTCTTATCTATTGTAGAGTTCATGATGATATATACATATATCACGCCTTTATCCCTTGCGGGGCAGGCAGAGCGTTAAGTTAGCGTAAGAATACGGCCGCTATCGCCACGTCTGGCATTTTTGAGGATTGTTTTCCAAGGTTGTTTTATAAAATATATAAATGAATAAATGATGAAACGTGAACGAAAATAACTCCTGGTCTGCTTCCTATGCTAAACATGGGAGGACTATTCATAAAGATATATTATGTTCGTAAAAGCGAAGTGGAGTTCTTAGTCTTGGCTGACTATTCGCCACTGCCAATGTCTGTGGTGGCAGTGACAGTCACCTTTGATAGCATGCCCGAAAAAGATTGACCTGAGGCAGGCAGTAGTCTATAGTTGATTTGTGGGCAGTCAACAGGGGTAGGGGCAGCAGTGTATAGTTGAAGGTACTGCAACGTCATTTAAGTAGGTAGAAAACATGCCATCCCGACCGACCCTAAATGAATTGCGATAAGTAAGGGATAAGGTTCCAGGGCAGCGAGAAGATGTTGATACTTTCATGTATAGTATCTTTGTTTTTTTTTCATAGAGCTACTGCAGCAAGCGATCTGCAGCCACGGGCGCGCGTACTTATTGTTTACGGAGTCATTACTCAATAATAACTGCACTTTCAGAGCGCACCTGTGGAATCTCACTTACGAGGGGTAAGTAAATATTATAGGTAGGAAACACGACAAGTTATTAAATTACTACTAAGACGTTTTCAAGTTTAATAAAACCAAGTTGACAAAATCGAAGACTGTCTCAGTTAAAAGAGTGTCAATGGTTGTCGGCACAATCCAAACCAAAACTCGATCTGTTCAAACGCCCGTTCTAAGTCTTTTAATTTTGCTGGCGGCAAAAATAATGCCTTTTGCCCGGGGAACCGGGTTTTAATTCCAGCTGGAAAGATACTTGAATGACGACAAATATGAATAGATAGAATAGTTTTTGGTCGAAGTGTTTGTGCTTATTTATGAAAACACAGGTTAAAGCACAGAGGGGTTAGTACTGAAATTCCTTCCCTTATCATAAAGAAAATGAAATGATGAAAAGCCGACCCCGGCCATCAGTCGCTACCAACTGGTGCTAGAGACGGTTCACTCATGGTACGAAGAGTATTCCGTTGGTTGGAGTTTAAGATTAACAGTCTTAGTGCCTACCTAGTATGACACAGGGAACGGTTCTACAACTAGACTTGTCCTTTACTTTGTAAGGGTTAGCACACACGCCATCCACTGGTAGCGATTGAACTGGACATTTCTGTATTTTAGTGTGAACACGAGTTTGACAGCGGCCTGCGACCGACACGCGTCATGCACTGAGATGGGCATCAACGCCAACGGGAGACATGGCGTGCCTAAAGCACAAGGCGCCTACTTCGTGCTCACTACGGAGACACAGCCGTATTGCCGTAAGTATGCATTTATTTATAGTGAATACTAGTTACAGGCGTCTTTATTGAAGATACTCGTACGGACTAAAACCAAAAGTCTATTTCATATAAATGGAATTGGGATTTTTATCTCCTTCAATCTTTTGTTTTCATCTATGGGAATATCTGTTTGGTTAATTAAAGTGACAGAGAGAGAGTGAGAGAAAGGCAAAGAAAGACAGAAGCTCCAAAAAGTGCTACGCCGTTAAAAAGACATCAACGCACGCCTGTCTACGAAATCACCTCTACGTCAGCGCATTTCATAGCATGAACAGTTTCTTTTCCAAGTTGAGCAGTGACATTATTAAAATTACTTATACATTAAAGACTTCGCGTTGTATTAGTGTACTAGATGGCTTGCGGTCTACTCGTATGATCACTAGCAAGTGGTTTACCGCAATGCACAGTTGTATGACTAAACTATGCCTATAAATTGTAAGTTGGGATACTAGGGCAATAAATACAATCCCCCACGTACCTACAGAAGCGCAGCGCAGCTGGTGTTTGTGGCTGCAATGCCGAAGATTTTTGTTTCCTTTACATTATTTCACTGAATGTACAGGGTGTAAAAAAATGCTGCAAATATTGTAAGTGGTGAACCAGCCCATGAACCTGAACAACTTTCCCAAAGAAACATAGGTCATAATATAAAAAAGAAATCTTCTTAGCGAAAAAAGAAATTAACCTCCCATACAAAATTACCGACCAACCAAGTTATTTAAAGGGAGGTCCAAAATTTTTTCTCATATGTTTACCTATGTTTCTCGAAGAAATTTTTTCAGTTTCATAGGCTTATTCACTCCTTAAAATATTTGCACTCAATAAATCACTTGTAAAAATAATTAAAAGTAGTCTCAAAGCTATATAAGCTAACATACACTATTTCCTCTTACTTTCAGCTTCAGAACAGGAGTGGCATTCCCCCAGAGCCGACTTACTCCACGATTTACGGGAAGGGTTCCAGTTAGACCGGAGTAAGCCGCCCAACGGTACAGTTTCCACCGCCATACCAGAATATGCTGACCCCTTGGCCACGGCGGCGGCAGCGGCAAGGCAACAGACCACGACGCAGAGTTGGTGGGACAAATGGGTGGGGTAGTAGTCACGGAAGTCATCTATGATTTATGTGAAGAGATCCTTTAAGATTGGAGTAAGCAACCTGACGCTTCCACAAGACCAAAGAAACCAAAATGACTCAAAAATTTAAGTTGGGGCAAAAGCAGTCACAAAAGTAAATCTATGAGAAATGCGAAGGCGTCCTTTACGATTGGAATAAGCAACCTAACGCTTGCACAGGCACCTTAAAACCAGAATATATAGCTAGTGACTGAAAATATTAAAAACTGAATTATTTCCGCGAAACTTTTTTTATTGAATTGTCCGATATTTCGACACAGTTTCATGGTTCATGATTACGGAAAATATTATTTTGAGTACTGACTCGCTCGATGATACTATACTGATGTGTCACCGGCCACCGCGAAAGTTTAAGAAAGTTCAGATTACATTTCCACATTTCATTAAGTTTTTAAGTAAGTTAATATTTTCAAGTAGCCATTAAGAATAAAAACTATTACAAAGTACGTAAGTATTACAAAGGTGTAGTAAGATTTATTGGATCATAAAAAAAGGTACTTAGACTTACAAGGTTAAAGCCAAATAAAATAATATTGAAGAGACTAGGTAAATTACCAAAGCAATAATATGTGTACATTTAATATCGACAAATGCGTGATATTATTATTTAAGCTTAGAATAAATGCAAACAATCAATGTTGTATACGTAACCTATAATATTATGGAACAATTTTATACTTTTTAATTAATAAAAGTGTTTTATTTACAAAAAGCAAATCGAAGTTTTTATCTGTAATTACTTGCTCATTTTGTAATGTACAATCGTTATAATGAGGCTTTTTAATAAATTAAAAACACATTACACTAATAAACACTTAAATACACAAAACATGCAAATACTAAACTAATTTTGTAGCACTTCAACATACTTATTGCTACTGCAGTATTGTATTACTACTGTAGTAAGTACCTAGTAGGTTACTCTGACGTCAGGGTTATTGATTGGGTAATTTATTGACTTGGTATCCCACAAGATGGAAGAAGAAGTGGTAAACATGAAGCGAACTAGACGTAAAGTAAGAGTGAAATTATCTCTGGAAAAGAGGTTAATTTTCTTGGGTCGAAACAGCGGACTGCATGGATTGGCGCATCTTTTCAGAGATAATGCACCGTTTTTTGCCAGGTATTGGTTTTAATTACATCTACTACTACTATAAGACGAATAAAGTAATACCAAATACCTATGCCATTTTGGAAAAGCATATATTTTCTTCTTCTTCCCTCCTTTTCTTAGCCCCTGGGATAATGCCTTAATTTTTTAGGATTCAGTCGATTCTCATTTTTAGTGCCAAGACAAAAGTTTTTACCCATACTAGTTACTACCTGTTTTTTTAGAATATAAGTATCCGAGAGGGGAAGCCTTCGCCCAGCAGTAAGATACTGTAGGCTAACGTAATATTCATTTAATTTTATTTGGGAAGCTTACAGGCTTATTTACAAAATAATAAAAGTATCCGGTTATTTCTCGGCATCAGGACTGTGTAATGATCGGCTTTGTTTGTCATTTAAAAGTGGTTTTTAAGAAATGATTTATCTAGGTCGATTTATCTTCCCTGACCCCGTCTGAAACCCCGTAGATAAAAAATATCGTGAAAACTGTTAAACCCGTTTCCGTTCCAATTATTGCTCGTCTAAAAGATAAGGTTAACCTTGCTCTATTCCAAGGCCAGAGATGGTAACACAGATAAAGTTTACAATGAAGTGATTTCCCAAAGATAAGTAGCCTAACCCGTCACCATGCTTGAACTACACATTACACCGCTCATTGATATTTCTGACATCCTGGGGGTACAAAACTAAGTTAGCATTACATGTTATTACAAACCCAAAACACATCTTTCCTCAAAAGAGCAAATTTTCCTACCTTAAATGCTGGTCAAGGCGGCAACACTTTAAACAAATAAAAACAATTATATAACTTTGCTAATTAAGTAAACAAGACGGTCGTACAATAATGACTAACCTTGCAATGGTACTACGGTGTAGTGGCAATACACGCATAACTTACTATGCTAACTAACTTCAGACTAGAGAAAAAAGCTACTGAAGTAAGTACTTATTTACCACATTAAAAGTACTTAGATAATACATAAACGAGACAATGTTACGTCATTTGCCCGCATTGCTTTAAATTAGCTGAATTTGCGTTTCTTTGAATTACCTAGGTTTGATATTTATTTCCATACTTTTTTGAATGCATAAATTACACAATGAATTACTGAACCAATGTAGAGCCGTTTCAATAGATTTTTAGGAGAATGGTGAATGGTTTTAGGGAAAAGGTGTTGTCCAATATCAAGTCATTCAAGATATTGGTTCCTCGAACGGAACCATTCAAGTATTATTCTACAGATTTTTTTCAGGTTATTCTGGCTTGTAGTGGTGTTAGTGTCATTGGCATGTCTCTACGTCCTGCTCATGCACGTGGTGACGGCTGGTGCGGAGGTGAGCTACACTGCAGAGACGCGCTACCTGCCCTGGACCACCACCTTTCCAGCTGTTACAATCTGCGAGATCTACATAGCCAAGCTGGCGCAGAAGAAACTCACCCTGTTATACCGTAAGAGCACAGAATAAATATTAGTACTAGCGTAGTAGTAAGGGCATATTCTCAATGTTACCTGTATCGGCACATTGCTAGGTAAGCTACACGGTGGGGATGAGCTACTTGGCCTGGACCACCACCTTCCCAGCTGTTACTGTCTGCGAGATCTATATAGCCAAGCTGGCGCAGAAGAAGCTCACTCTGTTATACCGTAAGGGCATATTCCCAATGTTACCAGTATCGGCACATTGCTAGTTGAGCTACATGACGGAGACGCGCTACCTGCCCTAGACGACCTCCTTCCCAGAAGTACAAAAAAAATTGGACAAAAAAAGTGAGTTCGTTAGGCCTTCAGCACTTTCAGAGGCTGCATTCTACGTTTTTAATTTGGATGTCTGCTCTTAATAAAAAAAGAAGACATAGCATCTCTTCATGTATGTACTTAATGGTATCGGATGCTTTGCATCGGTCATCTTAGGGTGTAAGTGACAAGGAAAGCAGGGTATATACTGTGCAAAGTCATACTTGATCATTGCTTTATGAAACAGGCAATACACCTACTGCGATGTTTATATAGCTTTGTAGTAAAGTTCTTGGCTATCATTCATTACTAAATCTAAAGTCATTTCGCTCAGATGCGGTCGCGCGTGCCGGCACTTGTCAAAGGATGTTGCCCGCCTCCCAAACAAAGGGCGATGGCATCTGAGTGAACGGTTTTTAAAACATTTCGTGTTCCTACAGCTGATCTCATGCAACCCCTGACGTTCGACCTGCAGAGGTACTTGACGGACCTGACGTTCGCCAGCAAGTCGGTCAGCTGTCGCAAAGGCCTCTGTGACCCCTGTGGGGTCAATGTGCCCTGCGATTTCGACTGGAAGACGGCCATTCAGAAGGTAAGAAATCTTACAGGTTTCAAAGACATTTTGGGAATCTTATTTTTTGTTTATCGGCATTATTTGTTATAACAGATACCTATTTGTTTACGTTGAAATCTATAATTATTTGTTATCTTACCTTAAATATTAGAAAATGTAGTTATGTTCCTCCAAATGAAGTTAATCCCACTTTGTCATGTCACCAATCAAATAATTTTCAGCATCTTCGTCTTTCCACAATTTTTGCTTTTTCGTGCATCAATAAAAAATAATATAATTTTATTCTTCACTTATTTTTGAGTAATTTAAACTTATATTCACAAAAATCACTAGATCCGTAAGACCTGCTCGGAAATGCTGACGGAATGCAAGTTCAACGGGAAGCCGTTTCCGTGCTGCGACAAGTTCCACCAAGTGGACTCTGAAAGCGGACCGTGTTACACATTTAACACACTGCAGAGCCAGTGAGTCACTGTTACACCTACTAAGATAAATATTAGATACATGTGGATAGTGGAGATAAGATTAGGAATCTGCAAACGCCTAGTTTTTATCATTTGGCAACGCGAAAAAGCAACTTTGCTGTTTTATGAGAGTCAGCCTAGCGTCAGCGATGAAGCATACTGGGTCATCTATCGCTTTAATGGCCGAATCATAGTAATTGTACGATGATTTTTGGAAAAATTGAAAATTTTTCCCACGCAGGCAGGATGATGAACATGATTTTAATGATAATATTGATGGTACATGTTATCAGAGTAAGTGAGTCACTGTTACACCTACTAAGATAAATATTAGATACATGTGGATAGTGGAGATAAGATTACGAATCTGCATGAACGCCTATTTTTTTATCATTTGGCAAAGCAGAAAAGCAACTTTTGCTTTTGCAACCAGCGATGTTGATGCCGTATCGTATTGCTTTGTCATCTATCGCTTAAATGGCTGTACAATGATTTTTTGAAAACTTGCAAATCCAACGCAGGCTGGATGATGATGAAGATTGTGTTAAATGAATCACAAATGATAATATCGATACCTAATTTGTATTTGATAAGAAGATAGGAGAGTCTGATTGGGCTTCTGAAATCGTCTTATCTGGGATCGAAGTATCTTACTTAGTTTATTAGTCATCAAACTTTGTCTAAAAAGACTGAAAGTAATACTTTCACGATTTAATCTTTTGTAGAGAGCCAAACGATGGGCCATTATTTGCTGTAAACCGGAGCACAGGACCAGGGAAGCTGACATTTCATGTTTTGTCGGACGTGCGGGTAAGATAGTATACATATACATCCATACTAATATTATAAATTCGAAAGTAACTCTGTCTGTCTGCTACGCTTTCACGGCCAAACCACTGAACCGATCATCATGAAATTTCACACAGAGATTAGTAAGATACCGAGAACGGACATAGGCTACTTTTTTTCACCACTCGAGGGTCTGCAGTACCTTCAGTAGACCACCAGGTACACCACCAGGAGCCCGCCTAAACTATAGGAGATACAGACATGGCACCAAGCAAAAAATGTTTAACTTGATGGGTAGCTTCTGGTGGCACACAGACTTTGAAGGTTTGGAGTACCTGATGTAGACCACCAGGTGCACAACCTCCTGGTTCCTCCTGGCCCACCTAAACTATACGAGATAAAGATATGGCACGAAAGCAAAAGTTGTTCTGCTTGATGGGTAGTTTCTGCTGGCATATAGACTTCGCAGGTTTGGTGTTCCTGACGTAGTCCACAAGGAAGCACTAATAGGAGCCCAGATTAGCATGTATAATTTAGGACGTTAGTGAAGGAAACAAGGTTATTTTATCATCTAAAATACTAAGTCAGCGAAACGAAGTCGCGGGTACCAGCTAGTATCATATAAATAAGGTACCCATCTATCTCATCTAATACCGTAGCGGTATAATGTCAAGAAAATTAGAATAATCTCGGCCTTCCTTCTGAATATGAAGATTCAGAAATGCTTGTACAAGATAGGGATTGAAATTTCATTTTTTTCTCAGTTTCGGGATCGCCGAGCTATTGGAATCGACGGCATTTTAAATTAAAATCTCAGCAGCTTTTCTGTTCTCTTTTGATTTAAGATTCTAAAGACAATTGTGAACATTTAGAAAATGTACACATGCGTAAAAAATACTGGGCAAACTTTTTTCAATCCGGGTCTCAATGGATGAGACTGGCACAGGAGCGTGAGGAGTGGCGCAATAGAGAAGAGGCCTATGCCCTGCAGTGGGTGGATGTGGGCTGATGATGATGATGAAACGTTTTTCAACAGATATCAGTCCACAGCACCGAAGAGCTGTCCACAACCTACCTAGACGATAAGTTCATATTCGAAGCGAGGCCCCAAGTAAGACTTGACAACAATGTGGAATATACCTTCTCAATGGTGGACTTCGAGAATGACCCAATGCTGGCCAATGAAGAGATAATGACAAGGGGCTGTCGGTACTTGCATGAGGTGCCTGATGACGAGTTTGATACATACAAGGTCAGTAGCTACTATAAAGAAGAAGAAGAAGTTACTTAAGGAGACTTACCGTGTTGTGCTGGCTTGGAATAGAATCACTCTATTTCTTCTCGTGGGTGTCGTAAAAGGCGACTAAGGGATAAATCCATGGAACGGGCAGCAGCGTTCCTTGTGAATATCTACAATATCTTGCCCTGCGCTCTCCAATCCGCCTGCCAAGCGTGGTGAGTATGGCAATACCCTTCATTGAACTTTGGGTTCTCTGAACCAAATTTTTTTCAAGTGCAGTTTATCAATATTGGTAGTGCGCTTGGCATTTCATCTATTAGGTTTGCATTCAGTGATTTCTGTGATTTCATTTGTGTAAAAAGGTAATTGAATAAAATAATGTCGCAAGATTCCCAAATACCACCATATAATGCCAACCACGCACAATTCACTTATCCAATGAAAATGTGTAATGATAAATGAATGGCTTTAGATTTCATGTATCGATGTATTTTGTCTGTTGTAGGTGTATTCGTATGGCGCATGCAAAATGTCGCACGACACGGAACACGCATTCGAGCATTGCGGCTGCTTTCATCCGGCAAGGTATCTCGCCTGTAAGTCATGAAACAGAAAATCTACATTAATTATTACGATTGTAATAAATAAAGCTGATACATGTGATTTTCTGTATGTCAAGGACAGCTCTAACTTTAAAATACCCAAAGGATGTTAACGAGGTTTTTTAAAATACAGATAATTATTCCTTTGTTCCCATTTGTCCCGACAAAATCTGTCACTAGTGACAATTGGGAATAGAACTAGCTAGCATTAGCATTTGATGTAGGTACACTGCTCGCCATAAGTGCAATGAAATTATTTACGTTTAAATACTATACCACTTTAAAAATACGAACACATAGCTAATCCATTCATAGTGGAACAGTGTTCAAATGTAAATAAATTTCATTGAATTTAGGGCGCGCTTACGATGGCGCCTGCAATGTACATCAAATGCGGGTGGAGAAAAGTTGTCCCCATTTGTCTCTAGTGACTAGAGTGACGTTTAATCTTGAACTGTCTTGATTTGAAGGGGTAACCCCAGACCTATCACATATTTCGTTGCGCAGTATGCAAAATCAGCACACAACTACGAGATGCTTACGCCGTAGCAAAAGTCTACAAGAATCAAAATTACAAAGTGATCTACATTTTCATTTTCAGACAAAGACAAGTATTGCGACTTCAATGGTTTGAATTGTTTGGTGAATTATGAAAGTAAGTATTAATAGAAATACATAGAAAAATTATAGACTGCATGCAAAATTATTAGGCAAATTTTCATTGTCATTTTCACTATTTACATTATTATTCAGGGACCCAACGACGGACTTTTTCGAAAACGCTAAGCTCAACGAATCAAACTGAACAACTGAACAACTTTCCTCACTAACCAAATGTCAAAGTATAAAAAAATGAATTTTATAATAAAATTAAATAGCTGACCTAGCGTGCTAGTGTGCTGGGTTGCCTGGATGAGATCGCTTACAGCGATAAGGCCGCCGTTGCTTATTTTATGATATTTGGTTTTTGTTCCTGTACAATGTTTTGATTTCATGTGAGCAATAAAGTGTTTCTGTCTGTCTGTCTGTCCGACCAAACTGAATTTTTTTTTTACGTTTTTTGGGAAAATTGCTCAGCTTGACCTGTTGAGTTTTCGGGAAAGTCCATCGTTTTTTATCACTCTGTATGCTTTATTTTAAATTTGTAGCCCAAAAAAGCAAGCAGGGTCTCAAAGACCATGACCCAAACGAGATCGACCCATGTTTGCCGTCTTGTGTCGAAAGCGAGCTGACGACGGTCCATCTCTCAAGGTGAGATCTATGTTAGCACATTACTGCTAATCGCACATTGCTGCTAATCATAGAAATATTGTTGTTGCTAATTAAAGAGCAATGGCAAATCAAAAAATATTACCTATTTTAGAGCGTTCCCTAGGCCAGGATTTTCATACAAACGTATCTCCCTGTTTTCTTCCTAGTAATGCCTGGTAGAGTTTCTTTTTTTATTACATTAAGGCTGGTTTCAGAGCGACGCGTCTCGGCAGCGCTTCTCAGCCGCGCGCGCCTCGCATTACACTAGATTGTATGTAGCGTTTCATAGTGACGCGTTTTGAGCCGCGTCTCGGCCGCGCCGCCACGCGCCGCGGTCGGATCTCTTTCGATTGCCAGTAGCGTTTCAGAGCGACACGGTGCGGACGCGCGGCTGCGTACAGTCCAACACACTGTAATTTATGTACTCCTCTACGTGACTGAAAATGGATGACTTTATCGACACGGGGCGACTGATTGATGAAGTTCGTCATCGAGAATGTTTGTGGAATGCATCTGATGCGAATTATAAAAATAGGGACGCGAAAAATAAAGCTTGGGAAGAAATCGGGATAGAATTGTTCGGAGAAAATTTCACTACACAGAAAGGTTGGTAGAAAAACATTTATTAAGTAATTATTTAAACATTACAATCATTTTTGAGAAAGAATTAAATATTCTCCTTCTTATTTTTGTGTAAGAAGTAAGTAGATACATAGTATAATACAATATTTAGAAAAAAATACGAAACTTAACACGTTCACGGACAGTAAGTCACCCATGATGGACACAAAAATTTTGTATGTAAAATTTACGACTTCTATTACATCATTGTCATATTACATTCATATCGTACGATTGCACTTGACACTGAATGCTATGCAATTCGAATGCTATAGTAGTACCGTCCAGGATCATGATCTTTTACCACTGTATAGGACAACGAACGCTATAGCAGTCGACTTGGAGGCATCTGTAACCACAACCAGTCATGTTTACGGTGACATATGTTGATATACGTTTTACCAAATATTAAAACTAGTACCTAAACACAATTTCTAATAGATCTAGAGTTGATTAATGAATAGTTGTTTCTACATTGATACATTGATTGATACCTTCCCTATCCTGCTTTTTGACTATTTTGGAGGTGCAAACTTGGCTATTACGTAATACTAAAGTGAAATGGACTGTGTTTATACATATTCCAATCTAAATATTCAAGTAAATAGTCCAAAAACAATAATTACGGTGGTTTGTTTGATGCAACAAAATGGCGTCGGCGCGCGAAAATTACTCGGTATGTACGTGTCAACACTCCTGCGCACATGGCACGCGACTGAGCAAAATCTCATACAAACATGGCTGCTATACCGTTTGTGTGCGAAAACGGGGGGCGCGGGAGACGAGGTCATACCGGTTTTTCTATGTGTGCAAAAACTCATTTATATGACAGAGAGCGCTACGAGATGCAGTGAAATATGACAGTTAAATCAGAGCTACACTAATTTACTTAGAACAGCCGCCTTCTTATGCGTTTCTGTCCACAATAAGCAGTCAAAGTTAGGATGCTATAGAAGTCGCGTCCAGATACCAGAGCATAAACGCATTGCATAGCGGTTGTGTCCGTGAACGTGTTAAGATAATAAAGTTGCTTGTAGTTTACACAGTAATTCGTCAAACGTTGGTGGCGAAAGTCGAAAATGTTTATAAAATCTGTAACTAGGGTATCCAATCTCGGTATACCGAGATCTCGAAATACCGAGATCCCGCATCATTTAGTGATCCCGCACAGTGCGTGATTACGAGTGCGGGATCCGCGGGATTTGCGGGATTAGCAAGCAGCATAGAAATGTCCTTCTGAAGGCGCGAAATAGTTGATTTCAATTTTAAAAAGTTCGTGTTATTATTTTTATCGACTAACTACCTAACTAATTACCATTACAAACCTAAGTATAGACTTAGGCACGGTACGTATTTATAAATCGCTCTCAACTCTCGAGATCGATCTTGAGTACAAGTATAAGATGTTATATGTCGCACTTGAGATCGATCTCAGAGTTGAGAGAGATTTATAAAATACAAGCCTTAACATTTAAAAGCAGCTCAGGTTGCAGAGCTTAGTTTGTAAGGTTATACTTGCGGGATCCCGCAAATGCCGAGATCACGCGGGATTGAAATCTTCGATCCCGCAAATACCGAGATCGGAAAAAACCAGCGGGATTGGATACCCTATCTGTAACCATCTTCTCGTAATCAGAAAACGATGTTACAAAGGCTCCTCTCAACAACCTTGTAGCATTAAAAGGATCGACTTGCAATCTTTTAAGACGTCGTTGTTGCACTCTTTTCCATATAACGTATATAGCTAATATAGTGATTACGTTTGCTGGCATAATGATTCTCTGCACTCGACCGTACACCACAACGAAGCGCGCGCGTCTGAATGTCGTTTCACAGCGAACGCGCTGCCCAGGCGCGCGCCCGAACCGCGCGCTGCTGGGCAGCGCTGCCGAGACGCGTCGCTCTGAAACCAGCCTAAGGCCTACTAAAACCATCCATGCCTTTATTATTTTCTGTTTTTGAAAAATAATTAAAAGACGGAAATATGAGCAATTTTCTTTACCCATACAAAACAAAAAATACTTCTTTTTCCTTTACATGTATATTTTTTGGAAAATAGGTACTTAATAAGAGGGGCAAATTTAGAGGTTTTTATTATCGGGAAGAAAACAAGGGGATACACAAGAGCGTACAAATGTGCTGCACTTAATACATTAGAATGTATGAATTAAGGCCAGGATCTGGTGCTCAAATCACGATTTCAGGGGGTGAGGTGTGGGGGGCCCGCGCTCCCCGCGCTCTGAGACATCATCTGGCGCTCGCACACTACGCACTCGCACCTCGCGTGTTTTATGGACATAACCGCAGTCTGACCACCTTTTAAGTATTTTTTAGCTTTATTCCGGCCGTGGAACTTTTACTTCTACTCGTGAATTATTATTTTTTGTGATAATGTAACGAAATTAATATGAATGTGGGTAGATGGATAGACGCAGAAGAGGAAGAAGGCCTAAAAAGACTTTAATAGCTAGTTAAAACACACAAATTTAATTACAAAGGATATAAGTATAAGTACTAAGTTCCTTCTATGAGCCTGTCTTTGAAACTGAACAACTTCCCCAAGGAACATAGGTTGAAATATGTTTAAAAATCTAGCCGACGCGACTCAAATTCTATGTAGTTAAAAAAAGTTTGAATAGATTTTACAAAAGATGATTATGACTCATAAAGGTGTAAACAAAGATTTCAATGATAATAAAAAATGGTCCAAAGTCGGAAAATGTGCTAAAAGTTGAGTAAGTACGAAAATTTTGTTACATTTGCTCTACGATTTACCGTTCTCAAGATATATCTGTGCCTCTAGTGAAAAAGGATCTAACTGAGAAACACGTACTTTACAGGAGAGACAAAATTGTCAAATTAGATCAAATAACGTCTGCAATTTATATTACGCTCTATTTGTTTGGCATGTGGTAAAAAGTGTTCTTACTAATTTTTTGCGAGCTTCCTGATAGAAAAATCGGCTTTTTGTTATCTTTATCCATTAGTCGTGAAAAACACATAGACCCTAGTAAATTTATTAAAATACCTCAGTGAAAAAAGATTGGAATTAACTTAAACCCTCATCGGTTTCGTGACAAAAGATCCAAATGCTGTTAGACAACTAGATCGTTTTAAAAACACCCGTGAATAAGAATATAACAACATTTAAATCCATTATGATTCATATGTGTAGCCAGTCCATAAGATTTTGTTACAGTTATACCCTTAAAAGCGTCATTTTATGGGGGTTTAATTAGTACCGCCCGGTTGCGGTCACCAATCGATACTTAATAATAACGATTGTTCGTACAACGTATGTGTCCTAGTAGGGATTAAAAACCTCTGAGTCTCTTAATTTCAAGTGTTGTGTGGTGCCGGCTTAGAACAGCATTACCTAAATCCCACCCGTGAGTGTCGCAAAAGACGACCAAGGGTGAATCCAAGAAACGGGCTGCAGCGTTCTTTGTGACTACCCACAACATCTTGCACGGCGCCATCCAATCCGCCCTCCGACCGTGGTGAGCATGGCATATCCAATTGGGGGAAATCTAGCAGTGGAATGTCGAGGCTGCAGAACAGTCTCTTAAATTTAAGATGTGAATTGATAAAGAGAAGAAAGTAAGGTTCGATATCGTTCCTTGCCTTGTGATGCCGGCATAGAATAGTATCACCCCAATTCTTCCCGTGGGTGTTGTTAGAGGAAACTAAGAGACTCGAGGGTTTCATGTATATTACAACTTTAGGCGACAGGCTGACAACCTTTCACTACAGTGATATACGAATCATCTTTTTAAGGCAAGAGTGAATAGGCATTATCTAGGCAAGCATGTACCATCTTCCTCTGCATCTCCACTTACCACCAGGTGAGATGGCAGACAAATGCGGGCCTATTACATATATAAAAAAAAATAATCTTAAAAGGCCCTACCGTAATTTTACGATCGTTAACGCTCGGCCTACCCCGATAGGGATAAATAATTTGTGTTTGTGTGTGTGTGTGTGACCACGCTTGGCAGGTGGACTGGCGAGTGCAGTGCAAGGTGTTGTAGATTTTCACCGGGACGCTGTTATGGTGCCTATTCGATTGTTTCATCCCTTAGTCGCATTTCACGACATCCACGGGTAGAACCGGGGTGATGCCATTCTAAACAGGCATCAGGCAGAGGATCCTCAAAATCCAAAGTAACGATCTATAAGATATTAAAAAACCATCAATCATGTGCAAACCTCTGTAAGACAAGAACCAACGGTCCGTGCGTAAGCATCGTCAAATGTTAAAAGTAAAAATGTTATTACATAACGAGGCCGCAGACAAACTGGCCAAGTGGGGATGGGGTCTTGTCACACGGGGCTGGAGCCCTTCCTGGGCATTACGCAGCGCCTTGAACATATAGGAAAAGCGATGAGCTTACGAACTGTGGAAAGGATCAGCAGGTCTAACACATTCTAAACTGCTGACCCGGGAATTCTCCCAGAAATACTCTTCCGCGATACTATCAATGAACCAGAACAATGTAAGGTTGATCACATGGGCCATCACAAGGAGCCGGACTACGCGACGTCACATGTTGTCCTCGAAATACATTCAAATTCTTAATCCCAAACAAGCCATGGCTTCCTTCAGCATGGCCCTACTGGATGGGGTCATTTAACAAAAAAGGTCAGCCAAAATAGCCTGCGGGCCAACCTAGTTCATTGAATAATAATCATAATGTTGCATAACATCCTTATACGTGATGCATGATGCAAAAAGCTTATCATAGAGGACGAAACTCACAAGAAATATCGCAAGACACTCGTGAGACCAATGCCTAGCAGATTTGCACCCAAGAGTCCATCTGTATTCTATTCTATCGTAAAAGCTACAAAAACACAATGTTTAGTGATTAAGCAATAATTACCCCAAGAATGCATCAGCACCCTCTTAATTTATCGATTTTCTCACGAAAAGCTGTTATTTAGATATATAGTTAGATCATTTTTTTAAAACTCTTCCACAAGTCCCAATTGAGATTATATCTAGTTAACGTTTGGAAAAGTTAGGTTCAATTTAAGTAGGATCATTTTTCACGGAACAAACTTAAATCTTAGTTTCGTTAGTAACAATCTAATTGTTTTTAAAGCTTTGAGTGCGGGAAATGTAGCGGTTTTATTAGAGTAGAACCCTTTTACACAGATCGTATTATTAAATATTTCTGGGACAACTTCGAATGGACCAATGAGCACGCATATTTTCATTAATTAGATCGTTTTACTTAAAGTCTAAGTCTGTCATTTTTCAACTTAGAAAAGTGTGAGTTAGACCCTCTGAAAGGATTTCAAACGTAGATTCTGAATTTGCAGAAAAAAGCAAAAGGGTCTAAGTCAGTTAGACCCTTTTTCACTAGAGGCACAGATATGCACTTTTAGTTTGCATTCCTTTTTAATATTCAAAAATGATATTCTACTAAAATTTTAAATGGCGTTTTGCGCTGGAGCCCTCTGTCACGCTTGCTTTTTGCTATAGGTAGGTACTTCATTGTTTTTTTTTTGTTTATGCCGCCGGCTCAAGTGCCAACATCCGTAGACTTGGGCTGTAGCCCGTGAAATACTAGAATTTACATCATGTATGTGGAATGATTTGTAAGATGAGACGAGCAACTGTATAATGAAACGAATGGACAACTGAACGATAATTTTTGAACGTGAGCCAGATGTTAGATGAATTTCTGAACTATGATGCTAGAACGGAATAGCAATATAGGTGAGTATATGAGTGTGAAACAGAGAGTGAACAGACACTTTTCAAGTACTCAAACTCAAATTATTTATTCAAAGTAGTAAATTTTACATTTAGCTTTTTGATGGTCAAGTATTAACAATTTTAACAATAACAATTTTATGAACCAAGTGTACGATACGATGGTGGGCGAAAAACCCGGGGTTCTCTGTTTAAAATCCGAAAATTAAGTTATTCCTTCTTCTACTTCCATAGCCACAGGGAGCAGGATATGGGTCTTTGTTATTATAGCGAATATAAAAATAAGAAGCTTACAAATGACTTTAATTAAGTGCCACATCCCATAAAAAACATAATCTTTTTTCCAAGCCGGTCGGATAAAAAAATAATAATAATAAAGAATAGAAAAAAGTACGCGTAAAGGTAACTGGAACGCAAACGCCATTAAATATTTTAGAAAAATAACTGTTTTGAAAGTTAAAAAATAATGCAAACTATAAGTGCAATTACCTCAAAAAAGTGCATAGTAGTGCAAAAGTAACTGAATTTCGGTACTCATATTTTAGAACTTGTTTCAATATCCTAAAATTAAAATCAGGCCCCTATTTAGTCCACAATAGCCCTAGGCGTAGCCTCACTCATAATTATGCGCTTTATTGAAGGCCTACTTTTCTAGTTTTTTCTTTTTAATATTTATTTCACTACCTCTTTTGTTCCAATTTACCAATTGGTCTACATTTACTGAAATTTATTTATTGAAAGTATAAAAATATCTCGTCAAGCCCTACAATTAGGGACTTTCTAGGGCCACCTCCTCCTCCTCCATAGTCGGTCCCTCACTGCTGAGGATCGTGACTCCTTAATCTGTCAATTGCCCGTCTCCAATTGTCGCGATCTGCTGCCTGATGTAATGCAGCACTGACGGGTATATCCAGGTTTGCGGATATTTGATCGGCCCACCTTATCGGACTTCGGCCTCGAGGTCGCTTCCCTTCCACCTTCCCAGTTACTATCAGGCGCTCTAAGTTATCATCACTCTTTCGTGCAATGTGACCGAAATACTGCAAGACTCGCCGCATGCAGATTGAGGACAGACGCTGCGATTTTTCAATCTTCAGCTCTTTTAATACTGAGATGTTAGTGCGGTGAGCCGTCCAAGGTATTTGTAGAAGGCGACGCCAACTCCACATTTCGAAAGCGTCAATTCTTTGCCTGTCAGCGGCTTTCATAGTCCATGACTCAACACCGTATAGAAGAATGGAGAAGACAAGCGTTCGGACAAGATGGATTTTTGTTCGATTCCTAATGTTTCTGTCTCTCCAGACTTTGTTGAGTTGAGTCATCGCCGACTTGGCCATACCAATGCGTCTTCTTATTTCGGGCTCACTACTGCCTTTTTTTTTTTTTATTTTACTTCCTCGAGCCGGTTCAATAGCTCCGCCATTTCTAGGGCCACAGACCACTTAAATATTTTGTTCTGAACAATATGTCAAGTACCACGTTATATTAAGGAAATATAGATGGCGCGCAACGGGATACTGGTTACTACTATTACTACCTATATTGTTATCTCTTTGATGGCAGCGTCAGTATGAACATAAAAGTTCATTTCTAGCTCCTAAACCACGCCTTCTATTTTCACTTTTATACTACTCCTACATAGAAAGTGCCATATTACCCAAAAAAACTTATAGTTTTAGTTTGACAGCTGTCACCTTAAATCAAGAATTCGCCAAAAAATACAACTATACCAAAGAAAGTAAAACTACTTTATATCCGAAACGTTTTAAGGTCTTTTAAAGTTCGTGTAATGTGTGCGTAGTGACATCTCGTGTTTATTCTCATGCCCATTTTCACGCCAATGCTAATTTTAATGCTTATGCTTAATATGTTCATGTTGATTTTATTGTCCATGATTTCTAATACACATGCTCAATTTCATGGTCATACTCATATGCATGAATTTTTTCATGCTATTTCCATTTCATTTAAATTGTCTTAAAAATGAACACAGGGGTCATAAATAAAACCGAGATTTCAACCCACGAGCCAGACGAGCGGAGTGAGCAGCTGTCAAAAGCGTAAGAGCAACATAAAAAAAATGTAATTGTGTAGAAGCTGGTAAGACTGCTCTCTGCATAGATTTGTTTGTACGTCTAAATCCCATACCAACCCGACCACAGAACAGCGTATGGGTATCACAGACTATTCAGGTGGCAAGATCTTGGCGTACGTAAGTAACATCGTCTTCAGACTTAAAAAATATCACTACTCGCTCCGTCCGATGCGTTAAACGCACAAAGAAAAAAAAATATTTGCGTGCGCGCACATGATATCTCTGGTCTGTGGTAGAATGACCACCCACTGGTTCTAATTACGCACCGCTGTGTCGGTTTCTGTAATAAGTTATCGGGGCAAAATTGTTCAGATGAAGCAAATAGTTATCTCGAAAAAAATTTATTAAAAAATACTTGGTACCTACTGTAAAAACGTTACTCATGTTCAGAAGGCACCCTGTAAATATTTAAAGTGAATTACTAGTTATGTATCACTCCTTTCTTATTATAAGTAAAAAGACTCAGTTAGACTTTTGCTTTTCATTATCTTATAGATAAAATATCGTCTATCGTCAAGGCTAGCTGAAGCGACAGCTATGATAAAATTGTTGCTCGTCTCGCCAAAAGACATAACCGAAGTAATAATAAGCGCCAACTTAAACTACGCCTTCTGGTGTCAGCCATAAAGTATTTTATCAATCAATCTGTCCATGTCACAAACGTCATAAGTAAAATGAGCGACGTAATAATTACGAAAAAATATTTGTAAATTTTGTGGGAAATTTTGACACAGTACCGACGCTGGCAAGAGCCATTTGGGTACTGGCGGGGTAGCGGGCGGTGCGGGATGTCATTGGGAGGTTGGTTTGTCGGCGAGAACCGTTCTAATTTTTGGAAAAAATTGATTTGTTGAATTAAAATCTGTTCATCCACTAAAACCTTATAGTGTTATTTATAGGGCATTAAAAGAGGAATATTCTACATCAAGAAACTATATCAAAATAGTAGTCCAAGTAACGATAAAATTGGTTTGAAAATATTTTTAATGCTCTTTTTGAGATTTTTTTCATTAAAATATATCTAACCAATCGAGTCATACGATAGTGTTACTACTAGACAATATCTATGAGTATGTCATATATTTTTTTGAGGTCTTGTTAGCATCAATAACAGGCTTAAAAACTGGATCGAAAGTAACGCTTTTCATCGGCCTTACTTCAGCAGAGCGCCTTAATGAATGTATAAATGTATTAATATTACATAAGAATGTATTAAGGGTTGGGGGCAGCAGCGCATTTGCAGTTTTTCGACTAGTTATCTATAGGTAGGGTTTAATTGTAAACAGTGAAGATATAACGAGCTTTAAACTTACTCTACTTGATGTTTATTTAGTAAAAACTTTAGTAGTTTATTAATCATGACAACTTTAGTTTGGATGCTCGTCCTGTTTTTCATCAGTCTTGCGTCTCACTTGCAGGAATCGCATCAAAGCCAAAGTTATATCGACGGGTTCCGGACAATTTGTATTAACCGCCATTTTTGAAACTTTACACCAGAGCAGTTTAAAGTTTAAAGTTTCAGAAAAAAAATCATAACTATAACAAATCGCATTATTTTATCACAACAATGAAAATTTCTGTTCCTGTTACTCATTATCTATAATTCCATTGATATTTTTTTCTGATATTCCTCATTTTAACGAAAATATATGGCGCTTAATACAAAGTGACCCAAAATTTTCATTTTTTTGTTCCAGGCTAAATGACTTAACCGCCTGAGATAATGGGTTTTTGTTCCAGGCTAAATGACTTTACCGCCTGAGATTATGGTTTTTTGTTCCAGGCTAAATGACTCAACCGCCTAGATTTATTAATACATGTTCCAAGCTAGTACCTAGAATTGAAAATACTAGCTCTAAGTACTTGCTTTTACCAAAAAGTTATTCATATTTTAATCCTAAGCTAATAAATTTAAATACCATATCTTAAACTGATTAATATGGCTAAAAATATGACTACATTTGTTTATTCGACTTATTGTATTAAGCGACATTTGACATGAATTTTACTAAGAGGCTAACTGTTTTAAGCGACATTTCTATATATTTATAAGGTCAGGCTAAATGGTTGAACGTATGCACCCTGTAAATTATTGTTCCAGGCAAAAAGGTTTAAACGACTGTGTGGTCATTTGGTAGTGAGCTTAAGTACACAAGCCTTAAATTTGACAATATTTTGTGCCGGTTCATACATTGCACTTCGAAATAGGCCCAAAAAATACGGTTGTATTAAGCGACATTTTTTTGCTCCGATTATCACCAAACCGAGCTCAAACGACGCAGAAAAATTCGCTGAGTCCAAATATGTATAAAAGTCCGTATCCCAAAAAATGGCGGTTAATACAAATAGCCCGGAACCCCTCGATATAATACTAGAGATTAAATATTGCTTATCATTTTAGCATAGGGAATTTTTATGCAACATACTAGTTCTGGAGTTATTGAGTGTCAAAGTCGGGCATCGAAAGAGACAAAAGTGCTGATGTTTGGCGCTCTTTAGTGCATTTAGTTCTAAATACGTTATTTTCGGTAAGCAGTGTAGAAAAGCTTTGCGTCTTAGTATTTTTTTTTGTTAAAATAGGTAAACGTAGGTTTACAATTTCATTTTTATTAATTTTCCTGGTTTTGTGCAACAATTAAAGTTGCTTTTTTTAATTGAACTTGGCGATATTATATATTGCATTCATTTGTTTTGTTACGCAAGACACATGGTTAGCCCATGTGTGGGCATTCTCCTTTGTTTGACAGGAGGTGGATCGAAGGGAACCATCCGCTGCCGGGGACGAATGTGAGCATTCAGATGGCGGCTTTACCCACCTTGAGGTACCAGAGGAACTTGTTGAGAACTGATTTGGATATGGTCGGTAAGCATACATATAACCACTGACCTCAATAAACTCCCTATATGGATATAACACTCTCTCTCTTTTCGTATGGGACACTAGTCATGAACACTAGTGTCAGAATTTTTCATTTTCCTTCTACAAGTAGCAGGGCTTCTAACATGGTTGTGTAACGACCACCAAGTAATCATAGACAGCAACCGGGACCTCTTGCCATCCGAAACACGGCACCTTCTTACGGACAATCGGGTGGTTCAAATCAACTGGGGACAAATTCACAAAATGATAAACTAACCTTGTTAGTGACCCACTCAGAATCGAACCGAACCTTCTGCGTCAAAGGCAGTGGCACTGTCGGTCAACATCGGTCGTCAATATCGATAGAACTCTTAATACATATCAATGCACACTAATAAAATGAATTTGCTTCTTGTGTACCCTTGTCTGTCTGGTAATGACACCGGTAACTTCTCCTAATACCCGTAGCGAATTTTGATGTCATTGTTACTAAAAGATAGTGATTCAAACGTAGTTTTATACCTACGTAAATATATATGCCAGGAAAACGTCTCTTATTCCTACGGTAAAACTATTAGCAGTGGGTGCAACAACAAAAATGTTACGAATACACCATTAAAGCTTATCCTAAAAATATTTACCTAAGATATTTTTATAATATCCTAAGTGCCACATGAATTGATAGCTTTAGCTTCATTTTTGTTGCAGTCTCCGTGGGCGGATTCGTTGGACTTTTCTTCGGAGCATCCATCTTGAGTCTCGTTGAAATATTGTATCTCTACTTAAGAAAGCAGAATTAAAAATAAATACTATGTACGTGTGTGATAAACCTGTTTCCATTCATTTCATTTTGTTACCCTGTTATATAATATCACTAGCTTTTGCCCGCGGCTTCGCACGCGTTAATATCGTAATAAAATAATTCCCTGCTGGGAAGAAAGTGTGAGAATTAACCGCTATCTTTTTTGGAATATCTAAATTATACCTACTACATATTTACTTTTTTTTTTGCATCTTTTACTTATTTATTTTACCTTTATACAATAAAATTTACTACAGAACCTCTCTATATACAACGTTCACAGCTTTCTTGTCATTAGACAATACAAACATGTTTTCTTAAGAGGTTACTCTTGAAAGAGCGACATATAGTTGACCGTGTGAAAAACACTCAACACTCAAATCTAAGCCTAGTTTGACCCTGCGATTTGTTTATGGTCATCGCAAAAGAAGTCTTTACCGGAAACTGCAGGCGTGTAAATTCGAACGGTAAATTCGATGGTATCAGAGGAATTCGGGGAATCAATACAACTTCCCCAGTACCACATCCTGTTAGTATTGTGCACTCTATTATGAAAGTTTTTAGTGATTTTACCAGCAAACGTGTGCTATTGCAAAGCTTAGGTGGATTCAGGTTTCGTAATAAAATAACAGGACAACTTACTTTCAACACCATTTTAAATATTTGATTGGTTGTTCAAACAACCAGCCCAATCACGCCCTTGGGGCGAGACTGGGCTTAGGAGTTGTTCTGGGGAGAACTGATCGGACTGAGCGCTTTGACGCGCTATTTCTAGACAGGCACACGCCGCGCCGCCGCGCGCCAGCCGACCGGTAGCTACCTACGGCCGCAAAGACGCTGGCACCTATATTTTAAATTTGTAATATCTTCGAAAATATTCATCTAAATGACATGCTGTAAAGGGCTTTATTGTTCTATATTAAATGCAAAATTGGTTTAAGTTACTTAATTCGATAAGGATTAATGCTGTATTGCTTAAAATCGCTTCGTAAATAAGCCCGGAGGCAAAGGCGCTGTCCCTATATTTTAAATCTGTAATATCTTCGAAAATATTCATCTAAATGATATGCTGTAAAGGGCTTTATTGTTCTATAATAAATGCAAAATATGTTTAAGTTACTTAATTCGATAAGGATTAATGCTGTATTGCTTAAAATCGCTTCGTAAATAAGCCATTATTTCTTGTGGAAAGTAAAGTGTAAAAAGTGGTTATTGTGGGTTATCCCTAAGAGGTACACATATACCACCACGGACTTTTTTGTAGACCTCTTTAAGATATACAATACTTCAGAACATTATTTTGATCTATCTCCTAGATTTCAGCCAGCGTTTGCAATGTAAGCCCAAAAAACTGTGTTTATTTACGACTTCACATCAGAAATCCTAAAATTATAAGTAGTTTTCTAATATATTAAGCATGTTATTATACATAAAAACCTTCCTCTTGAATCACTCTATCTTTTGAAAAAAACTTCATCAAGATCCGTTGGGTAGTTTCAAAGATATAAGCACACATACATACATACATACATACAGACGCGCGCGAAGTGACTTTGCTTTATACTATGTAGTGATGATTATTATATCAGCCTAGACTGTCCCATTAAATAAGGTGTCACAAAATTTACTGCAACTATTTTAAAATTAATTTAGTCCACGAAATTGAACAACTTTTCTAGGTACCTATCATAGGCGGATCTATGACAAAAAAGTTACATCCCATACAATATTATTTGGTCTTCATGACGAAAAGGTATTTTTTTCATATTTCTTGGAAAGTTAGGTTCAGTTTTGGAAAGTTTTTTTGAAAAGTGGTTTAGTTTCATGGACTGGTAAACCCCATAAAATATTTGCAGCAATTCTTTGACGTCCTATAAGTATCTTAGTAGGGGAGGATTACGTAGGACCTTGGATCAGATCGCTATAGCAACGCAGGTAGAGTTTTGTCGATATCCTATTGCGTAGGAAGTGGATCTACTTAAATGCCTTATAGATATTTTAAATAGTATTCAATATGTAATATTAGGAAGAAAGATTATTTTAGAAGGTTTAGAATAAAAAATAAGGAAGGTATAAGATGGGTAATACAGAGAGTAATGTATCTAGTGGTGTGAAGAAGCAGGCAGGGACATCGCAGCAGAAGCTTTACAAACTTATTGATTTGAAAGGTGAGCATAGTTTTTCTATTATTATTACGGAATGCATAATAAAATAACAATAATCAGAGAATACTTACGTCATAATATGTAACAACAAATCAAAGTATTGTATCTAAAGATATTATGTAGACCAGTGATCATAAAAGTGATCGTGAAAAATTCTATTTATCTTTACGTCTCTACATTTGACAGACATGTCGTGACGAATTATTTTACGTAGATGATTTTATATATAGGGACTTTAAAGCACTTTAAGTGCTATACAGCTCAAAATGTCCCGGCGTCAAGTTTCGGCATTTTGTTTTAATTTCATTGATGATTTTACCATAGATTTTACGTATTTTAATTACCTACCAGGTGGTGGTATCCTGGTGGATATAATGAAACGCGCGGTGCAAAACAAGCAATATGCAGAGATAGACCACGCTATAAAGACAAAAGTGGAACCATTCCTGTACAACAAAGGAAAAGGCCGCTATATCCCCATATCACACCTCGTGCTGGAGCGGAATAAAGACAGGCCGAGACATAAGCTGGTAATGATGAATGTACAAGTGAACTTAGGAAGTAAGAGGGAGCCGAGGATCAAAAAATATTGAGGAACTTTTGATTAGGAAGAAGTGTGAAACTGTCAATGACGGATAAAAAAATAAACAACTGCCGTGTGTTGCCAACTCAGAATAGCAACACCCCATTTCTCTCCCGTGGGTGTCGTAAGAGGAGGGTTTCATGTGTATTAAAACTTTAGGTCCAAGGCTGACCGTCTGTCATTACAGTGATACACGAATCGTCTGGATGAAAGATCCCTCTATATTTGTCAGGCTTGGCGATAGTGAAAGTATTTTTACGGCCCCCTGGCAAGGGATAAACGCGTGATATGTGTATGTAATAAGCACTTGATATTTTCAATTTGGTAAACAAACAACAATTTGCAATTACAGTGTGTTCAGGGAATTGCAACCGTTGACGCTCTGCTTACCCCGCAAGGGATAAAGGCGTGCTATATTATGTAGATGCCTACCTACCATGATAGTTCATATTTTTCAGTTACCACCTTTACGAATGTACGAGAATCCTGACGAAGAGTTTGACATAGAAAAGGATTGGCCGGAAGTGACTCAGGAGGAATACGACGCCAACCCTTCTGCGTACCGCGAGCTATGCTGGGATCTCAAGGTACAAGATATGTTTAGTCAAACCATTAGTTTAGTAGTTAGCAAAGGTTAACGTCAATAGAGGATTGCCTCTTTGTTTGCGGCATCTGTCGCATCATTCGAATCATGCCCGGGACAGGAGCACTATATTCGAATTTTCGCATGTCATATACTAGATGTGTATTACAACTTTTAGGCGAGAGGCTGACAACCTGTCACTATAGTGATACACAAATTATCTCAAACGGCCCTCTATATTTGTCTGACGTGGCGCTAGCGATCGTATTTTTACGGCCGTTAACGCTCTGCCTACCCCGTAAGGGATAAAGGCGTGATTTATGTATGTATATTCTAATATATTCTATGATCTAGTAATTATGGTGCACTTGAAATTGCCGTGTGATGCCGGCTTAGAATAGCATCACCCCACATCCTTCCCGCGGGTGTCGTAAGAGGCGACTTAGGGACTCGAAGGTATTGGTGTACTACAATTTTTAGGCGACAGGCTGACAACCTGTCACTATAGTGATACACATGTTTTCTGGAACAACCTAGGAAAACAATCCTCAAAAATGTCAGACGTGGCGATAGCGACCGTACTCTTGCGGCCGTTAACGCTCTGCCTACCCCGCAAGGGATGAAGGCGTGATATATGTATGTATGTTGAAATTAACATAAATAAGAGTGTGATACCAGTGGTTAGACCAGTTGCCGCGGATTTCTGTGTACGATTTCAGTTATCTCAGTCTCAGACATTGAACTCCTGAACAGCTCCCTCGCTCGGAAAAGAGCCAGCCTTCGATGTTGTTCTTCGCGCTTTTATCTCAGCAGTGCAGTTTATTTCATTTGAAAATGAAATGATGAAATGGTTTGAAAATCGTGAATGATCATGAAAAATTTCATTTCAATTTTGCCTCCATGGTGTTCCATCTTCGAAACGTGTTTCAGGAGCGAGGAGCAGTAGGCGAAACAGTGTTGCATCTTTGTGTGCTGAACGCGTCGTCACTGTTGGCCGACCTGGCGAAGAGGCTGCTGCGTTTCTACCCTAAACTCATCAATGACGTCTACATGAGTGACGAATACTATGGTAACTACGTCGTACATTTTATTATAAACTAAATGCAATTGCTTAGGGATATCAGACATTGACATGAATACCATTCATTGTGAAATTAGAGAATGATGATGATGAACGAGGAAACGAAAATACATCCACTAGAATATTTGCTTTAAAGATATAGGTTGTGAGAGTTCATTTAGATGATTGAACATGAATCAGAGTCTGTATTATTTTTTATTATACAGAATTAAGATTTGGGGAGAATAATGGTGGGAAATAGCACAAAACCTACTTAATTATGTACCAGGAAGAACACTTAGGTAATAATACAATTTTGTAAATTTCGAAAACTTTGTTTCTATTTACAAACGTATACTGAGCTGAGCACGTTTCCTATTATAAGTATTTTCTTCAAAGGTAGTAGTTGTATTTGAAAGTTGCAAAATTTTTTCAAATTTTATACCTGGCCTACCAAAACATTACAGCAGACTTTTCTGTTAGATTTATCATCATTAATATCATAATGGCTACAAATTAGAGGCGATTAGTCTAACAAAGTGACTATGCGCTGTTTTCACCCTTGACCCGTGAAAAGTAAATACCTGCGGGTGCGTATTTTTGAACTTTCAATTTCGCACGAGTCGGACTGCAAAAAATTGTCTAATGGCTACTAGTAAATAATGATTCTACTACACTAATCTATTCTCGGACTGTAATGAATTATTTAACGGCTACACGTAAATATCTGGATCTACTATACTAATACCCCGTGTGACGCCGGCTTAGAATAGCATCACCCCACATCGTTCCCGCGGGTGTCGTAAGAGCTGACTAAGGGACTCGGGTGTATTGGTGTATTACAAGTTTTAGGCGACAGGCTGACAACCTGTCACTATAGCGATACACATGTTTTCTGAAACAATCTTGGAAAACAATCCTGAAAAATGACAGACGTGGCGATAGCGACCGTATTCTTACGGCCGTTAACGCTCAGCTTACCCCGCAAGGGATAAAGGCGTGATATATGTACTATGCTAATCTCTTCATATTTTAAATTCACTTTCAACATACGAGTGGCGAAGTCTGGTGCATGCGAAGTCACATACTACTACCGATTCAAAAATACTACTCATGGAATCCAGTTAATCAGATAGAGTATAGCTGATAAAGGTTTGCTGAAAAAATTACACGGTAGTGATTTATTAAATACCTACTTACTTCCTCTAATTTGTTAATAACTATTTTCTAAAGCAATTTGGTGTTTTTATATTAAAATTCTATTATTAGTTACATATGAATATGTCATAATTTATATATTCTTTACTGTAATAAAACAAATAAAAACCGTATAAAACAATTTTGCCGTAAGAATTTTAAGGAAGAAATTGATGGATAAGCCATGAAAGAGAATCGCACAAGACTGGTGCAAAATGTTAAAAAAATAAAATTATGCAGGTGAGAGTGTCCTCCATATGACCATAGTAAACGAGGACCCAACCATGGTGAAATTTCTCCTGGACGCCGGAGCCGACTACCACGAACGCTGTTTTGGCAACTTCATGTGTCCTGAAGACCAGAAGGCATCACGGACAGACTCACAGGAACATGAGTGGGTCTCTGTTCAGTATAACACCAACTATATCGGGTAAGTTGATCTTGAACGATGGCGAAGTTTCTTTGTATGGATGGCGGGGCTGATTGCCATGAATGTTGCTTCGGCAACTTCATGTGTCCTGAAGACCAGAAATCATCGCGGACAGACTCACAGGAACATGAATGGGTCTCTGTTCCATACACACCAACTATATCGGGTGAGTCAAGATAGGCGGAACCTTAGGCGCAAGCAAATGACGCATGATAATGTTATAGTAACAAAGATTATGTGATTATATCTCTATAAGGTTACTGAGACTCCAACAAGCAACAGTTTTCATCAAGAAAGCTCTATATCTTCCAGATACGTCTATTGGGGAGAGTATCCGCTGAGCTTCGCAGCATGTCTTGGTCAAGAAGAATGCTATCGGCTGATCCTGGCTCGTGGCGCTGACCCTAACAAACAGGATACTAATGGCAACACTGTTCTGCATATGCTGGTTATTTCTGATAAACTGGTAGGTAGCCCCGAAATCTACAAGCATCCTTTTCCCAACACCACCTGCAAGCTTCCATTCTGCCTACTGGCATTCTTCCTGTTACTTACTGTTGATAACAGCTGGAGGATGCGGGTAAGAGAAATATTTAAGGATGCTCAGTTGAGTACATGAAATCAAATTCTCTTTCAGAGCACCTTCGACATGGCCTACGAAGTAGGAGCATCGCTCTACATCAGAAACGCGCTGAACCTGACCCCACTCACCCTGGCTGCAAAACTGGCTAAAACGGAACTGTTCTTCCACATTCTAAACATAGAACGAGAGATATACTGGCAGATAGGAGCGACTACTTGTGCTGCCTACCCTCTGGGGCAAGTGGACACGATTGATACTCAGACTGGATTGATAAGCAAGGACTCAGCTTTAAACTTGGTCGTTTTTGGGGTAAGTAAGTCTTCTGGTGCTATTAAATTATTCTTTTTCTTATATTGATGGTAACTCTTATTGATGACATTTTTCAGGAAAAAGATGAGCATTTGGAACTGCTGGAAGGCATGTTGATAGATCTACTCAAGACCAAATGGAATACCTTTGTCAAATTCCGATTCTACCGACAATTTTTGCTCTTCTTCTGCTACTTTCTTATTTCCCTGGTCTGTTTTACTCTAAGACCTGGACCGCCTCCCGAAAGATCTGTGAATGCTACAGCAATTAATAATACTTTATCCTCTATCAACGATACAGATTCGGATGTGGGTAAGATTGCATGATTATGTTGATGATTATTTAAAACAAGCTTTTACAATTTGATGCTTATGTAAGTAAATAAAATCACTTTATGGCACGAAAAAAAAACAAGTAAATATCATAAACAAAAAATTGGCAATAGCGGAATCTTTGGGTAGAGGAAGTAGAAATAGAAACAGACTTAAGCTTATATAAAGTACTTATCTAGAATTTGAAGAATTGGATGTTCATATTAGAAACCAATATACCTGTAAAAAGTTTAGGAGACCATTATACTAAGTACAGTTGTGCCAAACACTAACACTTTTTTGACTCTTCACTATTTATTTACTGTAGTTTTAGACTGTAGAGATGCATTGTCTAGTATTTTTATTTTAGCAGCTTCGTAGTGCTTGGATAGTGCAATAAAGAGAGCAGGGCACTGCTATGTTCCAGAAAACTGTAATCTGACTCTAACCGGGTTAGAACTTGATCCTGGGGCTGTCGAAATGGTGCCAGGCGTCAAACCAAGTGGACCATTGTGTGCCAGGTTCAAAAGTCACCCAAGTAACAGGGATAAGCGTAAGTTTTTTGGATCCGTTGATAGTCATACCTAGCAATAGCAACTTAGATTTGTAGAAGCAGGCATAGGCCGTAAAGCTAATACTATAATGTACGGTACGCATATAAGTATATTTATTTATATTAATGATTAATGTACATACATCTTCCAGTATATTTTTTGTACGATTATGTAAGTACCTACGTAAATTATGTAGATGCATCTAACACTTGTGTTAACTATCTATCTACAGCTTAGTGGTTTTGAATACATTGTGAGCATTTGAACATTTACACACAGTTTTTATTACTTTGGTTTTAAAGATTTTGAATACGTTTCAGCAACGGAACCGCCGAAAGATGACATGGAAGGATGGTGGGAAGATTTGACGGAAGAATGCAGACTGATGAACTTCGATAGCTGGCAAGCAAAGGTATGTTTTAATCCTCTTTGTATAAGTCCCGATTTAGATTAACTAATACGAATTGCTGTTTCCAGGTGCGAATTTCAGCGGAACTGCTGCTATGGGTGGGAGCGCTCGCGTACATTTGTGCTGCTTTGAGAGAGGCTCATTTTCTTGGACTGAAGATGTTTTTTGAGAACTTGAGCACAGTGCCATCTAGGTAAAATAATCAGTCTTATTATCCTAAAAGTATAATTAGACTTTTCTCATATGTGTTCATTAATACATACATACATAGACATACATACATTTATCACGCCTTTATCCCTTGCGGTGTAGGCAGAGCGTTAGCGGCCGTAAGAATACGGTCACTATCGCCACGTCTGACATTTTTGAGAATTGTTTCCAAGGTTGTTTCAGAAAACATGTGTATCACTATAGTGACAAGTTGTCAGCCTGTCGCCTAAAAATTGTGATACGCCAATACTCTCGAGTCCCTTAGTCGCCTCTTACGACACCCGCGGGAAGGATGTGGGGTGATGCAATTCTAAGCCGGCATCACACGGCATTCTAATCCGGCATCACACGGCATTCTAATCCGGCATCACTCGGCATACGGGTGTTTATTAATTGGTGCTTTTGTTTTAGGGTGATGTTCCTGTTTTCATGTATTCTGATGCTGATCTTGCCGACGTTGAGGATGTGGTGTCTCGATGAGGAAGAGGATCATCTTGCAGTCATCATCATGCTGACCACAGCTCCGTATTTTTTGTTCTTTTGCCGGTAAATTGTTTTTGACACGCTGTTCAAGTATGCTGTCTTGTTTTATTTTATTGAAAAATTCTACAGCAATCAGAATCTTACAAACTGATTTGAATCGTTTTCAGTGGTTTCAAGACAGTTGGTCCCTTCGTGGTGATGATCTACCGTATGGTGACGGGAGATCTACTACGTTTTGTTGCAATTTACCTCGTCTTCGTAATGGGATTCTCTCAAGGTAAACAACATTACTTTTCCTTGATTCTTGTTTATCATAATATGGGCATTCATTAGGCTTGTTTGTAGTCATAATAGACTAGACCTGGATCAGTCAAATTAAGACAACACTCTACAAACAACACTAAAAAAATATGATCTAAATACAAGATTTTGTAAACTTACTTAGTTACTTATGTTTTTGTATTTCTATTCTAGCCTACTACGTAATATTCCTGTCATTCGACAACCCGGCTACTCCAGAAGGCGTGGACGATTCTGTGTCAAACCCGATGCCTTCCCCGATGGAGTCAATCATGGCTATGTTCCTTATGTCCCTCACTTCATTCTCAGACTACTATGCAGCATTTGACCACACGGAACACGAAATTGAAGCAAAGGTACAGTTAGAAAACCGAAATAAGGAACTTTGAAGCATTTAAGGCCCTAAGGAACACAATAGCAACATTTTTGTTACAGCTTCTATTCGTAGTCTACATGATAATTGTGGCTGTATTGCTGGTGAACATGTTGATTGCTATGATGGGTAACACGTACCAGAAAATAGCTGAGACTCGCAACGAGTGGCAGAGGCAGTGGGCGAGAATAGTGCTGGTGGTGGAACGAGGAGTGCCGCCAGCACAGCGATTGAAGAATCTGATGACATACAGCCAACCAATGGCCAACGGGAAAAGGGCGCTCGTGTTGAGAATCAATCAGAAGGTAAGATATGAAAACATATGTATAGAAATGCACAAATAAGGGCAAAGGCTAGGTTTGTGCTAGTAAATAGTGGAAAGAGAGGTGCGGTCAATTGAAGAATCTTATGATATAGTCGATAGCAATCGGTAAAAAGGCATTTATGTTGAGTACCAAACAGAAGGAAGGATAAAAAAAATCCACGTTCCTAAACGTAAAAAAAAGTTTCAGGAAATATGTTGTTTTTTGTTTTTGCATGCTAATGAGGACACAGTATTCTAGATTACGAAACGAGCTTCAACTCAATACACCACTACTACATCTCTATAGCGCGGAATTCAAATATCTAAATCATATACATTTGGGACAGAGATTGCCAAAATTATGTTGCAGTAACTGTAAAGAGCGTTGACCGCAACTATAATAAATCAGGGAAGTCTTAGATCTTATATTTATTGAATTATCCGATTATTCACGATGACTTGCACTAACACCGAGATATTAGCATTTACAGTAATTGTCAGATAATGATTGCTGAAATTATATGTTTGAGTAAGTACAACTTTTGTTGGTATTGCAGAGTGTAGGTACTCTGCGGCAACTATGGAGAATGTCAATTCTGGTTAGTGCCTACTTGCAGACTGGTAATTTAATTTTCACTTGTGCCATGAAACTATTGCATGCATTGAGCGTAACCGCCAATAATATAGGTAGGCGTGTTTACCTGTCCTTTTTCTCCTTTCAAAAGACGGTCGAAAAAGATATACAGGGTGTAAAGGGCAGCCCTCCAAATACAGATAAAGTGCAGACCATGAAACTGAACAACTTTTACCCTAAAAATAAATATCAGAAAACGACACATAAATTTCACCTTCCATACAAAGCACAATCAGCTTTAGTATGCGAAATCGATTTTTTTTCATCGCAAGTTGTTCAGTTTCATGGTCTTAATGCACCCTTTCAGTATTTGGATGGATATCTCTTTCTCCGCGTAATTACGTAACTTTATTTAGTCAGACGTGTAATGTGGCGCAGCGGTAGCGCAACTGCCTGCTAAATAAAGGTCCCGGATTGGAACCCTGACGGGGCAGATATGGATAAAAATTTATCTTGTCGCGTCTGGGTCTATCGGTCGGTGTATCTGTGTATGCAGCACAATGATACAGGAGATTCTAATAAAAATGTTTGTGATATAATTTTTTTTCATGGACACAGGATGAAGACAAGGAAGAGATGAGAGAAATTTTGGACATGAAGAGGACTCACGAGAAGATTGTCGCAAAGAGGAAACAACGCGAAGAAGAGATGAAAGCAAAGGGATTGAAAGGAAGACTACCACCGCCACCTGTCAGAGACTATCCCATTACTAAGCAGAAGAAGAAATAATCGGGTCATGTGATAATCTTTCTATTGCTTGAATTGAAAAGTTTTATGAATGAAAACTTTGGGTGCACAGCAGTCATTTATTAAGCAAATAAGTATTACACAATAAGACGATGATTTTACCTAATGTATGATTATTAGGTATAATAAAATTGCAAAAATTTATTTTTTGATTGCTTTACTGTAAGAACATGGACATTTTTACGCATCACTACTTACTGCCTAAAAGATTAACCTAAGGTGTGAATTTCAAAAATAAACAGGTGTGGACTGTGATTCGCGCGCTGTCATATTTTAGAGAAATCGTTTTGTCCACTGACACAAAAAATCTATTGGCTAAGCATTTGTAGGTACTCCATTGTATTATGAAATGATAGTGTCGAGGTACCGGGAGATCAGAGGAGAACAGAGGTGTAAATTGTGAGCAGCGGGGCGGCGGCGCGGCGGGTCGCGGGGTCGACAATTTCACTCTTACCACATTGTTTGCAGTTCGACTCTGTATCTGGGCTACTTGTTAACCAAACATTAACTATTTGACGCTCAAATACAAAGAGTACGCACGCACGCAGAATACTTACGTTTTCGGCATAATCCGTACGCATGGTCTTTCTTTCATCATTAATGAGGCTGTTGACCAACACAAGCAAACAATTGACTCAAGATATATCATAATCTTAAAGGTTATTGCCAGCTTTGGTAGTTGTTAATGTAATTGGAATGGCGGTGTCAATAGAGTCTCCTTCATCAATCATCAACCTTCGCAATTTAGAAGCATCTCTTGAACTTGAACATTTGACACTTGAGCCTATACAATTTCGGTACCGTTTATGATTGCGCAAATATGTACCTATTGGTGTTGGTGATTGCATTAGTTTTGAGGGGACACAGCCCACACAATAGAATGGGAGGATTCTTCGTTTTGATGCTATCTTTTAGTGACAGTCATGATGCGTATAGATTTCGAAACTCTTCATTTGAGTAAATGAAACTTAATAGTACTTTAAGGATGGTTTGGCAATCTTGTTTGCATTTTATTGTGGTCGTTTCTAAACTAGCCATTGATCTTTGCGATACCGTAAATAACTATTTTTCGTCTTAAGTTTGTAACTGTACAAAATGATGCTTTGTTTATGTTATGTTAGTGCTCTACGTAACTTGAAGTTGTTGCGCGTAAAGCATTCAGAAGCCCCACTTACGTTAATATTATAGACTTGTAAACATTGTTGCTAATGTTCACATATGTACCTACTTGAGCGCCATCCAATAAAACTTATGAATGAACCTGCAGCATTCCATTACTATTCGTAAGTTTGACAAATGTTCCTGATAATAATTTAAATTTCAGGTAATGTACGAAGCGTTCCATGTAAGATAAGGATAACTGACCTTTAGATGACACGACTACTTTCGGTCTGGCTACCAAAATAGACAATGAAAGAGCAAAGTTCGCACTAAAGCTCACACTAACGTGCCAAGTTAATTGATTGATGTTTGATACGGCTGATGATAGTTAAATGATAGATTTTGCTTTAGGCAGATAACGAGAATAAGATTCTACATAAATAGAAAATGTTAAACTCACAAATTATAATAGGGTAGTTAGTTACCTAACCTAAAGTTTTTATTATTATTAGCCTGTTCAGCGTCCAACTGCAGGGCAAAGGTCTCTCCCCTTTCTCGCGCCACCTGTCTTTATCTTGGGCATCCGACTGCCAGTTTTGGACTAAAGATACAAAATATAAAATGTAGGCAATGATTTTATAATTAGGTCTTAGATTTATCACCCTTCTTTTATACAGGGTGTAAGGGAGGGTGTAACGAAAACTTTGAACCAGACCATAAAACTGAACAATTTTTTATATGGGGGCTATGTTAGGGAAACGAAAATAATTTTTCGACCTTCCATACGAAATTCTCGATCAGCTGAGTGACTTTGTATGGGAACTCGAAAATTTTTTTAGCTTTTCCCAACATAGCCCCCATAGAAAAAGGTTGTTCAGTTTCATGCTCTGATCACACCTGTAAAGTTTTTGTTACACCGTCCTTTACACCCTGTATAAAATGTGGGCAAAAATCTTATAATTAAGTCTCAGATTTATCACCCATCTTTTACATACCTCAAATCTGATTTTAACTTAGTGGCCTTGTTTCATCCATCTTACACGGTTAGTCACTCTATTACCGATTTGTGCGCAATATTTGCTGTGAGCTAAAACAATCATTGGAATACTAAAATTTTCTAATAATTGCTTATGTCGGTGGGTACCTATGGCAGACGATGAATTTCTGTTTAAAAAAATAAAATCATAATTCAGTAATTTACGGTCCCGTATTCAACTCCCTTAGTATTAGATTGCCCCACCGATAAGAGCATAGCTCTAAAGTTTGATGATGACGAGTAATTAGATTATCTTAGATATAGTTATTTATAGTTAAGTTATCGAAGCTATACCTTCGAGTCTAAAGACATAATTAAATGAAGCTATGATTTAATTAAACTATGTTTACATAATGTTGATTGCGAGATGGGACACTGAGTCAATGAACAACCTGATGAACCCTAAAAAGATTTAAACTCGAAAACCTTCTTATGGAGACAGTTGTACATAGACCCAATCGGCTGAACTTCCAATTCCAACAGAACTAAATTTCGCGGAAAAAATATTACAATAGTGCGCGCGTATTTACATGCGTAGTCAGCTGGGCGTTTGTGCAATCCTCACAAGTCAGAGCCCGCCCGCGCCCATTGACTAGCCGCAGAGTGGTGGTCGGTATATATGGTATATAGCGCGACCAGTCATCACCACCATCACACACTGTCAAACACGCCGGCAGACATGAAGCCCGCGGTGAGTAGAAAGTGAAACCGCGTATGAACCGTGTACATTGCCAATGTCAACATATTAGCTCATCTGCAACTTGTTTCTAACTAAACAGAAATCTCAGTTTGTGTGACGATGGATTGTTTTGCTTCCAGGTGGTATTGTTGTCTTTAGTAGCGGCCATAGCGGCTGAGGCGCCCTACCACTTGCCGCGGCCGGCGTCGCACGCGCCCGCCTTCCATTACCCGCAGCAACAAGTGGCACGCCCCGCACTCCGCCCGGCGCCCCAGTTCTCCCAGCAATCCGGATACAACTACCAGCCCGCGAGACCAGCACCGGCCTTTGTGCAACATGCACCACAGGCGCAGCCCGCCCACTTCGCACCCCAACCTCAACCCCAAATAGCATACCAGCAACCCCAACCTCTACCTCAGGCCCGCCCTCAATTCCAGGCTCAATCGCAATCTTCAGGTTACAATTACCCTGTCCCCCAACCTCAAATAGCACCGCAACCCGCCCCACAGCCGCAACCCCAAATACAATATCAGCCACAGCCCCAACCACAAATTCAGTACCAGCCCCAACCCCAACCTCAAATACAATACCAGCCTCAGCCACAGCCTCAGTTCCAACCACAACCCCAACAGCAGTTCCAACCCCAGCCCCGTCCTCAACCTCAGCCCCAGTCACAATCTTCAGGATACAACTACCCTCAACCTACTCCCCAGTTCAATCCCCAACCTGCTCCACAATTCGTACCTCAGCCCGTTCCCCAATATGTCCCGCAACCCGCCGCTCAACCCGCTCCACAGCCTGCACCCCAACCGCAATACTACGCTCCTCCTCAACCACAACCTGCCCCTCAACCCCAATACATTCCCGCTCCTCAGCCCCAATACATCCCTGCACCGCAACCTCAACCCGCCCCTCAACCCCTCCAGCCACCTAGCTCATCTTACGGCGTTCCCGTCCTGCCAGCACAACCAGCACCGGCCCCTGCTCCCGCTCCAGCCCCTGCTCCAGCCCCCGCTCCCCAGCCACTCCTCCCTCAACCACTGCCACAGCAGATCTACCAACCTAGTCAAGGATACTCCTACCCTCAACCCAGTATTCAGTCCTTCGCACAGTCTCAGTCCCAATCCAGCAGCCAAGCCTTGGCTCCAGTGTCAAGCTACCAAACCAGTTCAAACCAGTACAACAGCGCTTCTCAATTAGCAACCCACGGCGATGCTCTTGACTCAACCGTGGTCAACCACGTCCAGAACATCGTGAAAGATCACGAGCACAGTTCTGCGAAGAGCTCGGGCTACCTATCATTGGTGACAGGAGTAGCGCTGGAAGACGCGAGACCTAGTGTAGAAATTTCATCCTTTACCCATAGTTCACAATCTGGAGCTAGTGCCATATCTCAGGGATCCGGATCGGGGTCTTCATCGACCGCTGTGTCTGCTCCTTCGGCTCCTTCTCAAGACTACGGCTTGCCGACTATTAGCGCTAATAGTCAGTCAAGCAGCAGTCAATCAGACTCCAGCCTGTCAAACAGCTTCCTACCTCAGACGCAACCCGCATCATCGTATGGACCACCAAACAAGAAGAAATAAAGGGATGTTACATAGACTGTTACCACACTATGTGTATGTGCTTTAAAATGTAAATATAGAACAAGTTTTTGCAACTGTTTGATAATAAATTATACGTTATTGTAAATGTTGTTTTTATTCATAAACTCATAAAAATAATCATATCGTACTCCTGACGATTTGCACGAGTCGTTAACTTGTAAAATTTGAGTGCTAAATCTAAAGTAAACCTAATCTACGGTACGCACTGTTTTAATTTCCCATAAATGTTATGATTATCAGCAAAATGGTTTTCTCATTGCAGTTTGTCAGCACGCACGACTTTCATGTATAGCGGATATGGCACAGAGTCACGATCCTAGAACAAAGATGAATTACGTAAAAAAACAAGCAACTTGTACTTCAGAACTCTTACACATGAAAACTTGCGACATTAGAATATTTTAACTGAGCCGTTAACAATGATTTAAAGTATGTTTACATATTTCAAAAATCTGTACGCTTACATACGAAAGCAATATTTATTAGACAAATGGGTGAGTAGATTTTTTATATGGGTGTTTTTAAGGCTGAGACTAAGTTGAAGATGAAGCAAGTCCTCATAATATAAATTACGAGTATATATGAAATTTAATATTTAAATAAAAATTCATTATGTTGAATCAAAGAGGTTCATTTGGTTCAATATAAAATTATTCTTAACCCTAACTTACGTAAGTATGCCTATATCTGAACCTGGTCGCCAACAGGCAAACTGTACTACTGGTATCAAAAAAATTTAAAAGATCTTTTGTATAATGTTAATCTATAGTTACAAATAACCTATTTGAACAGATTTTATACATACCAATCGTATAGCGTTGTCAGAGGTCTGGACGAATTGGTCAACTGATTGGACGTTTTGTGACGTCTGCGTATTCTGACCTTTCGCGTTGACGCTCAAATAGTACGGACACTTCATACTGCACTTTCCTTCCCCCGCATGCATCGTTATCAAAACATTCTGAAAGGACAGTGGTTCAGATGTAGCTAGGTGTATCAGTTGCGAAAGACTTAGAAGTATTCTACAGCAACTTTCGATTTTAACTATAAAAAAGAGAATTATTTGAGTTAAGTATTTAATGTGATCTCAAGTAACTAACATGAGTCGTGAAAATTTGAAAACAACTGTCGCTTAGTAAACAAAAAAGCAGCAACCATGACAAAAGTAGCACGAAACCTTAGATTAAACCTGTCTATAAACTGACTTACAGTGACTGTCACAGTAAGTTAAAGATAGTTTATTTTATTTATCAAAGAAAATTATTACAAATATTAATCCGCAACAAGCATCGTCAAACATTTGCCAAAAGGAACAGAAACAATCAGCAACATGCCTCGTCAGAAGTTACATCAAAAATAACTTTCAGCAACACGCCTCGTCAAAAAAGAATTATATAACTTACTCTCAGCAACATTCGTCGTCAGGCTTAATCAAAAAGACCTCCCCGAGCCATACCTCGCCCAAAGGTGCCTAAAACACTTGCAGCATTCCCTCGCTGAATTGTGATTGACAACCTTTGGACGAGGTACGAGCCCGAGCGAGGATCGAAACCCTTTTCCCGCAAGCGGCGACCTATCTCTGCTATAAATTTTTTGGCCTCTGCCCCCCAAACACCGGTAGTCTCTACTGCCACGGGAACAAACATGTAAGAATATCTATCTCAACTTACTATAAAATATCTATCTCAACCCTTTCCGAGCTATGTTTTTAGTATAAATATATGTATATATATATTGGAAGAAACCAACCTGATTTGACGCTAACTGATGAACAACTTCGTTTTTACGGCTACATCCTGGTTTTTCATTAGTCATTCCGCTTGGACAGCAGGTTGAGCAAGAGCAATTCGTGCTATTTTGAGCAAAAAGTAGAGCCGTGCCGTTTCGGGTTGTTCCAGTGCTAGCCTCGCGATTACTGGGGCCTGCTGTTGGCCCAGAGTCAGCTTTTGTCGCATATATTTTAAGGGAACACTCCTCTAGTTTCAGCGACATTTCAGTTTCAGGTACAGGTTCAACAAAAGTAGGCATTTGTTTTCGTACACAACACACATTTTTACACATCGGTCTCGAAATACCAACATCACCACAGATTTGCTTGTTACTTTTTTGTTGAACACTTGTTTTGCTGACATTCTGCTTGTATCCTGGACAGGGTGGATACTCTTTTCGGATACTAGGACAAGGCCTTCGACCAACGCAAGGTTCTTTTAAGCTGGGGCAAGTTTCCGGAGGAGCCCGTTCGTTGTGTGTGACATTGACGCTGGGACAAGTGGGACATGGTTCCTGGAAGGTAGGGCAAGGTCTCGGGACTCCAGAGTACGTTTCCTGATACTGGCATTGTATTTGTTGAGTTTGACTTGGGCGTGGTTGTAGCAAGCTTGGAGATGGTGTTGGAACACCAGAGCTTATTACCTGAGTTTGAACTTGCACTTGTTGTGTCATACTAGGTACTGGTTGTTGAAATCCAGGGTATGGTTTGGAGACTTCAGGATATGCATTTTGGCACTGTATTTGCAGCTGTTGTGTCGTACTGGGGGATAGCTTAGGACACGGTTGTTGATATTCAGAGCACGGTGGCTGAACGTTAAGACAGGGTTCTTGTGTCTCCTTACATTGGACTTGATACTTTTGGGTCTTACTCAGCGATGGTTGTTGAAGATTAGGACACGTTGGCTGATAGTAAGGGCACGAGTGGTGCAAATCAGGGCATGGTTGCTGAAGGTTCTCGCACGTCTTCACAACTTCAGAGTATGTTTCCTTGTATTGTACTTGCAGCTCTTGGGTATTACTGGGATATGATTGTTGAGTTTTCGTAACTTGCACTTTTTTGGGACTTGGGCATTGACAAATTACTTCCTGCTGTCGAGCTGTTTTCTAAAAGTGTACACATATCGATATAATTATCAGAATTATGCGTATTAAAAACTAATTTAATAGATTATTTTAAGCAATGTACAAAAATAGATATTAAGCTTACATTTTCTTTTTTAACTTTACGGCCCAACAGAGAGATTTTCTCTGACGAGGGGCAATGTTTTGACGGAATGCAATTCGGCTCATATTGAGTTTCAACATTCTTTCCAACAGCAATATGCTGGCAAGAGACTTCCGCCTGTTTAGATAAGTTCTTCTTTTTACATTTCTGGCATGTGCCGTATGCTTGTTCCACGGGTGGCTTAGAGAACTCTGCGCTGTTGTACCCTGATCTATATTTGCAGACTGTTGCTGTAGCGCTTCTAGATTTTGCTACATTTTTGCCTATTGAATTTGCAGGGGTTCTAGAAAAACAAAATTAAAATTTTGAAACACGAACAAAGAAGGTGACATTCAAAGGACAATATGTAACGGTGGAAATACAGTATTCGTGTGGTCCTTTATCAACAGCCCTGCCTACACTACAGAGCACATTTCATCTCCTAAATAGTTTTTCATGTCAAAGTTTTGTTATCAAAGAAGAAAAAAAATGATAAAACTTCAATGTACTAACGGGTAGCAACAAACGGAAGCCGCTCTAGAGAGATTTTTTGGAGCCATTATGAATTCCGTGCTTGCGGTGTCTGTTTGATACCTCCTAGAAAAAAAAGATCATTGTAATCAACCGATGTATACTGCTGTTCTTGTTATTATAGTACTCTACTTTTATATCGGAATAGCTCAATAGTTCTTTTATAGGATGTTCGCATAGAATGAAGGTGCGACAAGCGTGTGTAGTTCACAGCCTGATTAAATTTTCAGGGACATTAAGACAAAGCTATACAGCGTGTTAAGGATAGCCCTTCGAACATTCTGTTTCAGACCATGAAACTACATACATACACACACATACATATATCACGCCTTTATCCCTTACGGAGTAGGCAGAGCGCTTACGGCCGCAAAAATACGGTCGCTGTCGCCACGTCTGACAAATATGATAATTTTGTGTATCACTACAGATCAAGATATCCTCTTACGACATCCACGGGTAGGAAATAGGGTGATGCTATTCTTAGCCGGCATCACACCGCACCATGAAATTACAACTAAAATACAAGTTTTCCAGAAAAAATAAAAACTTTTGGCTTGATCGTGATTTTTTATGGGAGGGGGAGGTCCTATTTTTTTATCATTCTTTGACAAAATATTATGTTCATAGGGGAAAGTTCACGTTTCGTGGTCTGAATGCACTCTATCAGTATTCAGGGAGCTAGCTGTCTCATACAACCTGTACAGGTATGATTCATGTGGTATTGTGGTATCATAGAATAGGTTAAGTGGTTCGTTGATTCCTACACGCCAAGAAAAATAAGTATAATGGACTATCAAACTGTTGATTTACATTATTATTATACACTCTTAGTACCTAAGCTGGTTTTTTAGAGATAGTAAATTTTGGGTTGCCATTGTAAATCTTAAATAGTGATGTACCAGTATCAGTAACTGTTGTATCGAAATAGCTTTTTTTATCTGTTTCTTTTAGTTCCTAGTAGATGACGCTCGTGCGAATGGTGTAAAGTCTCAGCAGTGATTTTCCATAGATCGGCTCATCACTATTTAATATTTGCAAATAAATTGGCAACCCAGAATGTCCATTTACTATATCTAAACAGTTCAAACGTGAAAAAAGCTGGGTACTTACTCTCGTTCACAAGTTTCCCTCTTCCCTCCTTGACTTTTCTGAACCTTGTGACTGCAAATACAAGTAATTGGTATAGTTCTACTTATCATAGTAAGTAAAAAAAAATATACCGACGTAGTGTACAAGTTACATTTAAAAAATAAGATGACATGCCTCATAGATATATATATAAGTTATGATAAGGAATAACGTTTTTTTACCTTTGAAATCTAAAGAATCTTTTTCTTCCACAAGGTCCACTGAAACAGAAAAGAGTAACTAGTAGGTATGATAATACCCTTCAATGGGCTTTTTACATACTAAAACAGTCACATTTTAGAATTAGTATAGGTATATCTGCTATAATTTAAAATAGATAAAAGCATACGAACGCTTCTTTATCTTCTTTTCGTGTGCGAAACCAAGTCGTCCAACGATCCGGAAATATCCCGTAGTAAAGTATCCCGCTTGTCGTCCATCACCAAGTATCCCGCTTGTCGCTTCTAGCGATAAGGCCGCCTTTGCGCATATTAGCTGTAGATGTTCTTGTTGTCTGTAGTTGTTACTTTTATGCAATAAAGCGTTTTTACTTACTTACTTACTATCAGCGACGGGGTCTTCCGCGGCGTCGTTACGATAAAATGGGTGGGGTTTGTCCACGTTTTTGCCCTGCACATGGTAGAGCAAAATAACGTTACCTTTGCCCGTGGCCGTCTCGACATTCTTGACCAGCATCACTATTCTCTATCACAGTCGTCTGACTATGGAGGATATGACAATCATTTCGGTCTCGGCCAGTATTTTCCATTAGATACTGGTGGTATTTATTGTCTAGCCACGTAGCAAACGCGCCTATGTTCGGAGGCCCTGACGATAGATTGTCATTGCAATCGTCCTGGCACACATCTTCGCATGGGTCTTTCCTTGGCTTTGGTTTGTCTTTTTTAATAATATGCTCCTGAAAACAAAGAATATAAACGTATGACACATAGACAAAAACTCTGTAGCGAGCGACCGACATACGTAATTTCAAATTATTTTTCCAAAAAAGTATTGTTTTCCGCACCTTTCCTACAGGGTGTAAAAAAAAATTGCTGCAAATATTTTAAGGGGTGAACCAGCCTGAACAACTTTCCCCAATGAATATAGGTCTAAATATGGAAAAACAAAACTCATATTTCGACTCATGTTCATCCCTTAAAATATTTGCATCTAATATTTTTACACCTTATATACTTTGTGGACTATACAACTGAGGATATAAACAAGAATTCCCAGTGTAGAATTCACTCCATAAAAAATAAAAGTAATGTATTGATGATAGGTATTCGGATTACCACTTTTATAAACATTTGCTACTAAAAGAAAAACACTTAGGTACCTTTGTATACCACCGGAATGCTCGTACAAATAAATTAGGTTTCCTGCACGAACTGCAATCTTTCTTTTTCCCATGACGCTGCGAATTTCAACATTCATTAATAATGGGTACCTTTCCGCCTGTTTCACTATTTTTCGGAAATGGAAAACTATTACAAGAAAAATACATACATTTATGTATGTACATAAATCACGCCTTTATCCCATGCGGGGTAGGCAGAGCGTTAACGATCGTAAAATTACGGTCGTTATCGCCACGTCTGACAAGTATTGAGGGCCCTTTCAGATGATTTTGTTAAGGTTTATAGTTTATTTAGAAACCTTTGAGATGTGGTGGCCTATGATCTATGATGTTTTTGTAAGAGTTTACTTTGTCTATTTATGTCACTGTCTGTACTGTCTGTTCTGAAAATAAAATTGTATGACTATGTTTTGCGAAAATTGTATGGTTTAAATTATAAATATTATTGTTAGATATCATCTGGTAAAACACTGCACACTCTGCTGAAATCTCACACTCTAAGTGGTTATGGGCTAAAATGGGGTAAAAGAAGATCCTGAGCCAGAAATACTTGCGGATAGAGCCGTAAGAGTATTGAGAGACCGCTCGAATATTAAAGCTCCTGAGAGATACAAAGATTATTGCGTACTGGCTGTAGAAGGGGAACGACTGGAACCCACCAGTTTTAAGGAAGCGGTAGCCTGTCCTGAGAAGGATTTATGGAAAGAGGCTATGGATAAAGAAATTAATTCCTTGAAAGAAAACGGAACTTGGGAATTAGAGAAACTTCCGAAGAATAGGAAGGCTATCCCCTGCAAATGGGTGTACAAGATCAAGCTGAATGCTGATGGAACTGTCGACAAGTATAAGGCTAGACTTGTTGCCAAGGGCTTTAAACAGAAGAAAGGAGAGGATTATGACCAGACTTTTAGTCCTGTGGCAAAGATGGCAACTGTGCGATCAGTCATAAGCATAGCAGCTAGTGAAGGGATGAAATTGACGCAATTTGACGTCTCAACAGCGTTTCTGTATGGGTCCCTAGCTGATGAGGAAATATACATGAAACAGCCTGAAGGCTACGATGATGGCTCTGGACGAGTTTGTCGCTTAAAGAGAAGTCTTTATGGATTAAAACAAGCTCCAAGATGTTGGAACGCAACAATACTTGATTTCTTCAAGAAAGTTGGTTTTCAAGTCAGTAAAGCTGATCCATGTTTGTTCCAACGAATCACAGAGAATGGAAAACTTATCGTAGCCCTATACGTTGATGACGGGCTAGTTGCTGGGAGTAATCAAATAGTGATTGACGAGTTTCTGAAACAACTCAAGTCGAAGTTTAAGATAACTACTAAACCGGCGACTTACTTTCTCGGTCTGGAGATTTTGAGTAAAGATGATGGCATTCTGGTACATCAGAAATCTTATTCTCAAAAGGTCCTGCACAGGTTTGGCATGAAAGACTGCAAACCTGTTACGACTCCGATAGTGAAAGAAGATGTACTGTCTAAAGTAGAGAAGGTGGATCTGAACCTTCTTGAGAACTACAGGCAGATTGTAGGAAGTCTTGCCTACTTGATGGTTGGTACACGACCGGACATAGCTTATGCTATTAGCGTTGCGTCACGCAACCTGGAAAACCCATCAACAGTAGACTGCCTTAGAGTAAAAAGAATATTTAGATATTTACAGTACACAACGGAGTTAGGAGTTTTATACAAAAGACACTACAGGAAAGGAATCCTGGAAAGTTACAGTGACGCTGATCATGGCGGAGATGTTTCCACTGGCCGATCAACATCGGGAGTACTGTGTATGTACGCAGGTGGAGCGATCTCATGGCTTAGTCAGAGACAGACAAGTGTGGCCATTTCGACAACGGAAGCAGAAGTTGTCGCAGCCAGTGAAGCTGCAAGGGAGACTATATGGTTGACAAGATTGTTTAGTGACTTGGTCAACCTAAGGCAGACACCAATCTTGAAGATTGATAACGAAGCAGCTCTAAGATTAGCTGAAAATCCGGAGTTTCACCGTCGAACAAAGCACATCCGGATTAGACACTTTTTTGTAAGAGAGCTGGTTACCAGGGAAGAGCTCAAAGTTGAGAAAGTGAGCACTGAGCTTCAAGTGGCGGACTTACTAACCAAACCGCTTGCTCGGCCAAGGTTAAACAAACTTATTGAACTGATAGGTTTACTAAATCAGGGGAGGTGTTAAGGTTTATAGTTTATTTAGAAACCTTTGAGATGTGGTGGCCTATGATGTTTTTGTAAGAGTTTACTTTGTCTATTTATGTCACTGTCTGTACTGTCTGTTCTGAAAATAAAATTGTATGACTATGTTTTGCGAAAATTGTATGGTTTAAATTATAAATATTATTGTTAGATATCATCTGGTAAAACACTGCACACTCTGCTGAAATCTCACACTCTAAGTGATTTGTGTATTACTGTAGTGACAGGTTGTCAACCTGTCGCCTAAAATTGTAATACACATGTAACCCTTGAGTGCCTTAGTTGCCTTTTACAACACCCACGGGAAGTAATGGGGTGAAGCTATTCTAAGCCGGCATCACACGGCACGGTACAAGAAAAATACAAATACCAATGCAGTGAACCAAGAACTAAAATTGTTACTAGCTAACAAAATAACTTTTATTCTTCTGATTTGAGGACCAACAGAAATAAAAATATGCATAATCAGTTATTCCACACACTATGCTTTAAAAATCTATGTATACTGTACCGGGTGTAAGGGACAGCCCTCCGAATACTGATAGGGTGCATGCAGACCATTAAACGGAACTAAATGAATATGAAATTGAACTTTATCTCTAGGAACATTAAGTTAGGAAACGACAATTTTTTGTTGAGACCTCCTATACGAAATCGCGATCAGCTGACTGCATTTACTATGGGAAACCAAACATTTTTTTACTTTCCTGACATATGTTGCTAGGGAAAGTTGTTCAGTTTCATGGGCTGAATGCATTCATTCGGCATTCGGAGGGCTGTCCGTAACACCCTGTATACTATTATTTAAGGTTAACCATAACACAGAATAATAACTATTAACCATAATCGGACAATCTGTAACTGCAGATTTCTATATCAGAGTTAGTACCTTTAATACGACCGATTTGGCGCATTTTTTTTACGACCGATGTGGCGCAGTGGTAGCGCGACTGCCTTTGACGCAGAAGGTTCTGGGTTCGATTCTCGGTGGGTCACTCACAAAGTTGAAATTTATCACTTTGTGAATTTGTTCCCAGTCTGGTTAGGGCATTGCGGGCTGAACCACCCGATTGTCCGTAAGTAAGATGGTTCCGTGTTTCGGATGGCACGTTAAGCCGTAGGTCCCGGTTGCTGTCTATGATCACTTAGGCAGCGATCGTTACTCAACCATGTCAGAAGCCTGCTACTTGTAGAAGGTGGTTGAAAAATTCTGACACTAGGGTTCATCGAGTCGTTAGACGACTTGGTGTCCCACACGAAAAGCAAGCAAGTACCTTTATAGTCTGTAAAATATAGGATGATCTCTGTGACGTTTGTGACCTTGGAGCAAGTGCTATGACATAATATGCTGTCCATTTTTCTTCGTTTACTGCGAAAATGGACCTTATGCCATAGCATTTGCTCCAAGGTCATAAACGTCACAGGGATCATCCTATATTTTACAGACTATAGTGTTCCTCGTACGATATTTTATCGCACATTTCATCCATTTAGTACCAAAGCCAACTTACGGTTCGAGCATAGTAGATCACTGGATTTCTAGCAGATTTGAAGAAAGGATAGGGATCCGCATCGGGCCGGTGTCTCTCATACTGGCAATCGTCGCAGTCACACTCACTGTGAATAGATATAGAAGAAGCCGTATCGTATGGATTCATTCTGGCAGGTCTCTTTATCACAACAATTTGTTTAAAATAAACTCCTAAGTGGTTTGAACTATAATTCTAAATAAAATCCTTCATAAATTCAGATAAACCCCCTGCCCCCAGAAAAATTATCAATCAAAATTGAGATGACAGAAGATTTGGACGAGGTAGACTTCGAATTTTTTTCTTTTTTGTGTAGTTGTTGGAGTAGGTATTACTATATTATATAACGGCATCTTCTCTTTCAAACTTCTCAAGTCAATGGCAGTTTCAATGTAGGAGTCTCAGTAGGAGTAATATAAAAGAAAATATAGTTGGCGCGGTTCGGTGGCTAGGTATAAACATTTAGTGCATACTGAAGGCCCGACCAAAGAGGTATCTTTATAGTAATACCGTGGTAATCAAGGAATATAATATGGTGGTAATACCCACACAGTTACTCGCTGCGCGCCATCTATATTTTCTGTGTATAATGTGGCCCTCGAAATAAAGTTCATCAGAACAAATATATAAATGATCTGTGGCTCTAGAAAAACTCTACTGTCACAAAATAAGTTTGTGCTACTGTGCTGTCTACTTGACTTGTAGCTCTATTTCTGAAACGTTCGTTTTTGTTTCATGCGATAATCGGATAAGAACTTATTTTGCTTGTATGACACGTTCTACTTTACTTGTCGATTCCCACATACCCTTGAAAATTCACACATGGACCTTTGTATAAAAGTAGAAATTTGAAAACGTGCGGTTAGATCAGTTATTGCGGACTTTCATTCACAGAACCTAATTACGACGTTTTAGTAATAGAACTACTGGCGTAATAAAATTGCCGTTAAAGTCGACCACCTGCTAGTATGCAGGTCATTAGCACCTTCTTCAAAAAACCGCAAGAATCTACTGATGGGCGGGCGGCCCATCGATATGTAGCAGTCTCGTTCGCCGCCCAAGACCAGATGGCGCGACTTCTATGGAACCGCCAAGGTACATACATACATACATACAAACATGTATCACGCCTTTACCCCTTTCGAGGTAGGCAGAGCGTCAACGGGCGTAAGAATACGGTTGCTATCGCCACGTCTGACATTTTTGAGGATTGTTTTCCAAGGTTGTTTCAGAAAACATGTGCGTATCACTATAGTGAGAGGTTGTCAACCTGTCGCCAAAAATTCTAATACACCGATACCCTCGACTACCGCCAACTAGGAAACATCCTTTTTACACAATGTCTTTTCATAGCCATTGAGATTATTTATACAAATTTGATCATTAGGTTCGTGTTGTGTCCCAAGAATGATATTGTGTCGAATATTGTTAACAGTTTTTTTAGTTTATGTGGTAGATGGATACCATAGAGCAGGTTTCGATATGATCAGAGACGTAAAGATTGGTCAGTAGATCACACCTGATTACACCAGCCTGCATATGCAGCTCGTATGCGTGCACGCTTGTAATAATGTGCGGGATTGTATGAGAGACTGAAATGCCGTCTGATGGCGGCTTAGAATAACATCACCCCATATCCTTCCCGCGGGTGTCGTAAGAGGCGACTAAGGGACTCGAGAGTATTGTTGTATTACAATTATAGGCGACAGGTTGACAACCTGTCACTATAGTGATACACATGTTTTCTGAAACAACCTAGGAAAATAATCCTCAAAATGTCCGACATGGCGATAGCGACCGTATTCTTACGGCTGTTAGCGCTCTTTCTACCCCGCAAGGGATAAAAGCGTGATATGTGTTGTATGAGAGACACCGCTAGCTTCCGTGCCGCGATTCTACAAGGAACATAAAATTGTTATTGTTTACAATGATGAAGTCATTTATTCAGTGACAGTATTGTATTGTAACTCTCTGACATACTAAAAGCATTCATTGTGTATCTACTTGGAAATAAACGATTGATCTTGAATTTTCCGTCCACTTAGATACATTGAATGGGTCCATTGATGGATCCAAAAAACTTTTTTCCTCCTTTTTAATCTATCGTTTAAATCGATGGACTCAAAAACACGTAGTGCGTTGCATAGTGTAGTAAAGCAATCTCATACAATCCCATACATTACAAGATACGCGCGCGAGCGATCGTGAAAGTAGTTCAGTTTCATACAACGAAGAGTTTCATAAACTGGTTCACACCTTTCCTTCTGAAAAATTTGACATATATCATAAACACAGCGTTACCCTGCCGGATCGTCTTATGTGTTACTATATTTTCCAGCATTCAAGTCATCAGCGGTCACTGAAATTCTTCTTCTTTTTCGTGTGGGACACCGAGTCGTCCAACGACCTGATGTACCCTAGTGTCAGAATTTTTCAACCGCCTTCTACAAGTAGCAGGCTTCTGACATGGTTGTGTAACGACCGCCGTCTAAGTGATCATAGACAGCAACCGGGACCTACGGCTTAACGTGCCATCCGAAACACGGAACCATCTTACTTACGGACAATCGGGTGGTTCAGCCCGCAATGTCCTAACCAGACTGGGAACAAATTCACAAAGTGATAAATACTTTGTGAGTGACCCACCGACACGGAGGACAGTAACCAGTGGAGAACGCATGCGGGGGCGACCGCACTCACTTGATGTATGCTTTATAAAGCAGACGCATCAAAATTTTGATTAGTCGGGTTGAGACTGTGCGAAAGAACGGACGTTCCGCGCTTCGTTTTTTGGCGTATAAACGTAAACAAGAATGCCTTCCTGTGCAGTGAAATGGTGTGGAAAGTGTAGTACAACATCGAGTTCCGCAAAAGACGGGATAACATTTTATAGGTAAACATTTTTATGCTTGATTCTTTCAAAATTTCATTTTAATGAAAAATAATTCCATATTTATAATTTCTGATGCGCTCCCGTTGATGTCTTTCATTGCTATCCCTTTCTAACGCACGGGTGTGTCCATACGTAGGCTGGCTCTTTCTTCGTATTAGTGCTATACCACTGTTCTCAGAAGTATAGAATGATTTTATCGATAATTCTGGGATCGTCATAAAAGAATTATGTTAATGTACGTACTTAACAACTTACCTACAATGTATATTATATGAATGAATGCATTCGGGGTATATGGAGTGGCGCGGACGCATTCCCCCCGCGCGAAAATTTCGTGTTTCATTATTATAAATAAAAGATCTTGCGCTAGTCGAATATCAATTTGTAACATACATACATACATACTAGTGATGGGCCGCGGGAACATTCCCGTTCCCGGAAACTTCCCAATGGAAATGTTCCCGGCAATATTCCCACGTGCCCGGGAACGTTCCCAGTTACTGGGAACATTAACATTTTGATATAAGTTTAGTTTTCTTGAAGTTTAAGGCATATTTTAGGTTTCTTTATCATAAGGTAACCTTATTTATGTACCTTTTCAATAATTACATATAACAAATAAATAAATCTTTAAACTTTAATTATTTTCATTTCCATGTAAATTGAAAATCAATTGATTTAGAACATCAAGTGAATCCATAACCTATAAAACTTTAAATTACTACTTACTGCCTAAAATAATTAGGTAAATGAAATATCTTTTATACCTATCCGTAACATATTCGGCAGTTTAGTCTGAGAAGACAACTCCGCTATATTGTTTACCCTGGAGCTTATCTTGGTCGGCGTGCCAAACAAAACAAAACAATGGGTAACACCAGAATTGTATTATTTTTTTATCATTGTATTATCTAGCCTGCCTGGCGGTCAGTTTTTGTGAAAGTAGCGAGGTCAACCAAAAAAAACTTACCTAGAAAAGGGTAGTGTATGTTATCTAATCTAAAAACTAAATATCATAAGGTAACAGGAAAGGTAGGCAAGTTATTGTAGCAGAGAGCCGCCTGCGTTCTATAATTCAGCATATAGTGTTATAATCCTCTTTAAATAAGACTGTGCTACAGTTAGTGAAGTGAAAATACTTTAAAGAAACTTTGGTGAACACTCACATTAAGGAAACCCTCACGGAGGTACCTACTTTATACTATCTTTGTCCTAGCTCATGAATCTTCATCCCCTACTCATGCTAACCTAGTTATTATTGTTCTAGGATTTCTTTTCCTTGATAATATATCTTTCAAGACTCAAGAACCTCTTTTGTTTAATTGTTTGCGGCACACAACACAAGTGCCACAGTTTCTTAACTGTCTGAGCATTCCAAAGCAATATGAAGCTTAAAATCTTCGCAATAAGGGTCAGAATCGCGGGTGCCGATCGGTACCTCGGCGCAAAGTGCGCGGGGCTCTGGCCAATTTTTTTTTTCGGGTGCCGATCGGCACCCGCAGGGCCTCAGAGGTTGTGTCAGTTTCGTTGCAACCGTCGTCAAGTTAACAATTTCATTCAAAATGAAGCCCAAAAACAAAGTGTATAGTCACTTCGACGAAATCGTTATTAATGAAAAGACAATATTCAAGTGTACATTTTGCAACAAAACGTACACATGTCGAAATGCGGCAAAATTTGGTCGTCATTTGGCAAATAACTGTGTTAATTGTCCGGAGAACGTTAAAAATATATTTAAAAAAAATCAAGTGACTCAAATGAATGCTAGTGCTACATCATCACAATTGCCCATAGGTTCGACTGCAGAAACCACTTCTACACAGTCACTTATTTTAGGAGGTAGCTGCAATGAAGTAAGTAAAACTTTTTTTTTCTTATTATTATTTTGAGATTACTGATTACTAATACTTTATATGAATGTTACGTGTGCTTTATTTTGGCACGGCCGCTATCAAACTTTCATGTCATTGACTGACGTACATGAAAAAAATACCCTAAATTATTTATACGTGATAGATGACTGGATCAAAAATTATCCTCCTTCAACGAGCAGTTTAAATTATCTTTTAAACTTTTAATGTTTGATTTGGTGGCCGTGTCAGAATCACGCACACACGTAACTCCGTTTCCTCTGCCGTTAAGATGATGTATTAGATTAATTTAACTTAATATGAGATCAGATAGCGATCGTTACGCAAGCATGTTAGAGGCCTTGTTGAAAAAAATCTGAAACCAGGGCTCATCGGGTGGTTGACTCGGTATCTCGCACGTAATAGAGAAAGAGAGAGAGAGAGTTAAGTTATATAAAGCTTGTCATGTTTGCAAGTCCACCGTCTCCTTTCTTCCATCGGACATCCAGACGCACGGCCGGCTACCATCCGTTCTTAGTTGAAATACCCACATTCATTACGCACTAAGCGCTTCAAATCATCTTTCATTATGCGCATGGCTAAAGAATGGAATTCCCTGCCTGCGTCTGTATTTCCGAGTGCATATAACCTGAATCTCTTTAAGTCTAGAGTGAATAGGCATCTTCTGGGTAAGCTCGCTCCACCATAGATCCCATCTCTGCTCTAGGGTAAGATTGAGGTCAAGAGTAAGCCCATCACAGACTAAAAAAAAAAAAAAAAGTGGTGACCTCTCAGGGTTAAAGCTTGAAAGCGCAAATTTGTGTGCCCTAGCTGAACTTTAAATAAAAATATTATCTTGCGTTAATCCTTCCAGGCTGACAACCTGTCACTCTAGTAATGCACGGCTAATCTGAAACGACCCTCAAACATTTGTCAGACGTGGCGATAACGACCGTAATTTTACGGTTGTTGGCGCTCTGCCTACCCCGCCAGGGATATAGGCGTGATTTGTGTGTGTGTGTGCGTTAATCCTTGTGTATCAGAAAAAAATATTAATTGCTTTTGTTTTTTTTTAGATCCACCGGGCCTTTGCAAGAGCTATTTATGTGAGTGGAGCACCTCTGTCCTTGCTCGAGCATCCCCTTTGGAAAGAGGCTCTGCATAAATTAAATCCTGAGTACAACACACCATCACGTAAAATGCTCTCCACGACGCTATTGGAAAACGAATATGAGAGTGTTCAAGATATTATTCATCATGCAACCAATGAATCAAGCGTGCTGCATCTGGCTGTCGATGGATGGACGAATGTAAGAAACGATGCAATATTAAACGTGATGTTGTATACTCCAAAACCGTTCTTTTACAAATTCATCGCCACTGAAGATGACAGCCATACCGCAGAATACTTAACCGAAAAAATCAGTGAAATATTTGACACTATAGGCGCAGATAAATTTCTGGCAATTGTTTCCGACAATGCAGCAAACATGGCAAGATGTGGTAATCTGTTGCAAAGGAAATACAGTCATGTTATTTGGGTGGGATGCCTAGCTCACACTCTTCACTTATGGATAGGAGATATATTTAAAACTGACAAAGTGCGTGACCTTTTTTCTCACGTAGTTGATGTCATTAAAACCATTAAGCATTCGCATGTTTTAAATGCAAGATTTCAGAAGATTGCACAAGAAAACAATGTTAACAGTTCACTTATCATGCCTGTTAAGACAAGATGGGGCAGTTATTTGTTCTCACTAGAAAGTTTTATAAAATGCAAATTTGTTTTACAAAATATGGCCATAAATGAAGTAAATAGAAAACTTGCTACATACAAAGTCAGGCTTCTTGATGAGTCTACATGGCTCGAACTACAAGAGCTTAAAATTTTCTTAAAACCTACGGTTGACTGGATTTTAAAACTCGAAGGTGACTATTGCATTGTACATTTGGTATACCAGGCGATACACGAAATGGAAGATGTTTTAAGTAACCCACTTACATACGAATTGTTTAAAGAAGATTTTGAAGATGTGAAGAGAAAATTTGACAGAAGAAAAAGAAATGCTCTAAAGCCAGTTCACTTTGCTTCCTGTATTTTAGATCCGAAAAATCAAGGTTCAAATCTTACATCCGAAGAGCATTTAGAAGGTTGTGAATTTATAATAAACTCCAGTGAGGCCAGCAATAACAACAACGCCCAACGTATACTATTAGAAATCACAAATTACAAGAACCGCACCGATATATGGCAAAAGGCGTTTGTGTGGGAAATGTCGAAAACCACAGAGCCTATTATATGGTGGAAATCTTTTTATCCAAATGCCATATTAGGAAAGATAGCAGCCAAAATATTATCTGTTCCTGCAACTTCAGCATCAGTGGAAAGATCATTTTCTACCTTCTCCCACATCCATTCAAATAAAAGGAACAGACTGACTACCAACAGAGCTGGTAAAATATGTTACATCTCGCATAATTGGAAACTTTTAAATAAAAGTACTAGTTCTGTGAGCACTGATGTCGTTGTTGACCTTGATGAATCATCATCGGACCTAAAATATGACGAGGAGACTGGATCAGAAGATGATTTTTCCGATGTTATACGAACTGACTTCCCTATAGATGATGAACAGAACATGTCATTTGATACTAGCTTAGGTATTGAAGATGACCCATTAGGATAACTTGTTTGATTTATTTTATTTTGATTACTTTAAGCCCTTTGTACATTGTTAATTTGTTATGAACACAGTTAAATGTTTGTAAACAGAGTTTAAAAGATTCTTTCATTATTTTATAAAGACTAAATAAGTGTTCAATATTAATTATGTTAAATAATGATTTAATACCGAGGAAGTACATATCTCATTTTAGTTTTGAAATAATCATAAGTTATTTAAAAAAAAAAAAGTTTATTTTCAATGTTGATTACCTATTAGATAGTCTATGTAAAATTTTAGCAAAAATATTTAATTTTCTTTATTTAAAATACAAAACAACAAATACAACAAAAAATTTTTAGTTAAATAATAAGAATTACTTATTAATAGTAACTGATTTTAAATTTGCTTGATGTTATATAGGAAAAGTGCTTCGTTCCTTTTATGGGGTGAGCCTGCCCATGAAACTGAACAACTTTCCCATACAAACTTGATCGAAATATGTGAAAAGAAATTTTGAAATTCCATGCGGGGCATGTCAGCATGAAAGGTATTTTTTTTTGCATGAAAGGTATTTTTTTTTTCATATTTCGACCCATGTGTCTATGGAGGGGTTGTTCAGTTTCATGAGTAAGTTCACCCCTTAAAGGGAGCGCAGTAGTTTTCCTAATACCCTGTATAATAAAAACTGTCATTTTTACCTTAAGTGTGTGTTACAACCAATTAATGAAAGTAAATAATGATGATTCATAATGCTGTGTTTTATTTTCTTTTTCAATATGATTCTTCTCGTTATTTTATAATAACTGCACTATTATCAATTTGTCTGTAAGATTCCGACTGTCGGAAGAAGATTTTGATCTCAACTACCCTCACAAAAAATAAAAACTAATTAAAATGACTTCGTATGAAACCACAGATATCAGGTTATGTACAGTCAAAGTAAAAATAATAATAAAAGATTTATTCTTCCAATGTATAATAATAATTTTTATTTTGTATTGTTTCGCCGACACGTTCCCAGCGATTGGGAGTGTTCCCGGGCACCGGAAAGTTTCTTTTGGGAATGTTCCCACTTGGGGAATATTCCCGGGAACCGCCCATCAGTAATACATACATACATACATATATCACGCCTTTATCCCTTGCGGGGTAGGCAGAGCGTTAATGGCCAATGGTAAGAATACGGCCACTATCGCCGCGTATGACATTTTTGATGTTTGTTTTCTAAGGTTGTTTCAGAAAACATGTGTATCACATCACTATAGTGACAGATTGTCAGCCTATCGCCTAAAAATACACCAACACTCTCGAGTCAATTTGTAACTATTTCATTTATTATGAAATCAGAACAAAATATCAATAGGTAGGTCAATATATCATCTTGTCATGTCCGTCTGTCTGTCCGCTGACCAGCATCGTCTCGCCAACCAGCCCTACCATCCAAAATGATCGTAACAGGTCGTCTCCAATTCGGTACAATTATTTCAATACATACCCTAAAATTACAATGTAAGTAGGTACTTATTTTTTTTTATACATATATCGCTATATTAATATTAGCATGCACATGTTTCAATAAATTTTCTTACACATAATATGAGTAAACTTATTAAACGGTGATATAAAATATCGATATAATTTTACATATTTATTTTTCCCATCTCTACAAAATATGCGGTCATTGCGAAAGCTACTTGCGTCTAGCGATAATTACCTCTCCCCCCGCATAAACCCGTGAGCTTGGTTTTGAACAAAATCGTACCGACGCGTTCTCCACTGGTTACTCTCCTCCGTGCCCACCGAGAATCGAACTCGGAACCTTCTGCGTCTAAGGCAGTCGCACTACCACTGCGCCACATCGGTCGTCGAAAATAACACTGAAATAATTTCATTGAACATTGAACGTTGCTTGTGTATGTTGCAGGACTGGCTTGTAGCACCTCATCAGACCTGTTGGCCCAAGAAGGGCGGCGCCAGGATTCTAGAGTGTTAGACCAACCAGTAAACTCCGGGTTTCATACAGGTAAGCGTGCCTAACAAACGCCCACAGACTAGCTCAGGACAGCTCGATTGATAACGATAAGTTGTCATCATTCTCCTTGCCTTATCCCGTTCTCTGTCGGGGTCGGCTACCTAACCTAGAGATTTGACGTGGAACCAAGTTTTTACACAGAGAGACTGCCATGTGACCTTTGCAAACCGAAGGCGAGCCTGGCCTGAAAGATTAAGTCACATTCAAATAACACTTGATTTTAAGGTTCCGTGGTTATTATCACTAAAACTATAATACATTATAACGGGTTTTAACTCACGGTAGGGATATATCGAGCACCCAATATTTCGGCGATGTTGCAATCGCCATGATCACGGGTAAACTGGAGCGACTGCGGGTGACGGCTAAGGGCAAACATATCTGTCTACCCTCATTCTTCTGCGTTTTTTCGGAACACTTTGGTCACTATCGGTACTCACTCGAAAGTCATCTCGACAACACACACTAACGGTATCGCATGATTTTATTGCAGGTTTAGACACAAACTTATTTTTACACAAATTTACCACTGGATTCCATGTACTTGACCATTTGAAGCCATCTTCTCTATTGAAATTTTTGTACTTGGTGATTTCAATAGCCTCGCTTACCAGTCTTGGTATGTAGTGGCGTTCGGTCGAAAGTACTTTTGGATTATGTAATTCGATCCAGTGGTTTGGACCAGACTCAAGCAGGTGTTCCGCAATGGCAGACTTATGTGCTTCATTGTTTTTCACTGCTCTTTGACACGGGTGGAGATGGTCCGCTTAGTTTGACCAATGTAACAACTGCCACAACTACAGTCTATTTTATACACCCCTGGACATTCTAATGGAAATCGATCCTTTGGTGACCGTAAAAACTGCGACATCTTCTTGAAAGGAGTGGTCGAATGCCCGAAAGTGCTAAAGCAAGTGTTAGATGATAACAACATCCCGAAGGTATATGCCAAACTTCTAGAACATTGCTTGACTTCTAGCTATTTCGTCTACCAAGGTCAGTTTTTTCTACAAATAGATGGTGTAGCAATGGGCAGCCCAGTAGCCCCAGTAGTTGCCAACCTATGGATGGAGCACTTCGAGTTTCTGGCCATTAACACTGCACCATTGCCAATCAAGTTGTGGAAAAGATATGTTGACGACGTGTTCTGTGTACTGGAGGGAGACGACCAGTCAGTGCAGCAATGTCTACGCATCTTAACTCGATCCACAGCAACATACGTTTCACGGCAGAAATAGAGAAGGATAGGTCTCTGGCATTCCTGGATGTGAAAGTGACGGTCAGAAGCGACGGCACTCTCAGTCACACGGTGTACAGGAAACCGACACATACTGACCAATACCTACACGCAACATCGCATCACCATCCGCGACAGCTTAACTCAGTGGTTACCTCCTTAACAAATCGCGCCTATGACCTTTGCGATAACGAACACCTTCATGAGGAACTGCAACATGTTCAACACGTACTACTGAGCAATGGCTACCCTAACAAAATTCAGCCTCAGAAACACAAGACTAGGACACCAATTCCCAAGGTTGAGCGTCGTGCTGCATTTCTTCCGTATGTGAAGGGAGTAACAGACAGGATCGGACGGATACTGGATAAGTATTCGATAAAAACTGTGTTCACTCCTTTGAAAAGAAGATGTCGCAGTTTCTACGGTCACCAAAGGATCGATTTCCATTAGAATGTCCAGGGGTGTATAAAATAGACTGTAGTTGTGGTAGTTGTTACATTGGTCAAACTAAGCGGACCATCTCCACCCGTGTCAAAGAGCAGTGAAAAACAATGAAGCACATAAGTCTGCCATTGCGGAACACCTGCTTGAGTCTGGTCCAAACCACTGGATCGAATTACATAATCCAAAAGTACTTTCGACCGAACGCCACTACATACCAAGACTGGTAAGCGAGGCTATTGAAATCACCAAGAACAAAAATTTCAATAGAGAAGATGGCTTCAAATTGTCAAGTACATGGAATCCAGTGGTAAATTTGTGTAAAAATAAGTTTGTGTCTAAACCTGCAATAAAATCATGCGATACCGTTAGTGTGTGTTGTCGAGATGACTTTCGAGTGAGTACCGATAGTGACCAAAGTGTTCCGAAAAAACGCAGAAGAATGAGGGTAGACAGATATGTTTGCCCTTAGCCGTCATCCGCAGCCGCTCCAGTTTACCCGTGATCATGGCGATTGCAACATCGCCGAAATATTGGGTGCTCGATATATCCCTACCGTGAGTTAAAACCCGGTTATAATGTATTATAGTTTTAGTCACATTCAAATAACATCTGAAATCAAATTTTATTTGAATGAGGGTTTCATCATGATGTTTTTCCTTCACCGTAAGAGCAGTAGGTAAATGTATACGTGAGTAAAAACACATTGGTACATGGCGGGGATCGAACTTGGGTCTCACGATCGTACGTAAGACAGGTGTCCCCAGTTGGCCACCGACGATCTTGGTAAGTTGTAGTTGTAACTATCATTATCATTAAAATACATATTTTTCCTCTTCAATAGATGCTTTGGATGCGATGAGGGAGCAATTACACAGACATCTTTATGGCGAAAAAGTTGAAGTGCAGAGTCTAATAAAAACAGGTATCATGATAGCATAGTGCAAACTCATCAATGTTATTATAGATAGTGGTCTAAATATAAAATCGCCAGATTCGATTTGCTAAGAAGTTGAAGTAGTGTTAAATACATACTTAAAAATACGAAACAGAATTTCGTTTTATTTACATTTACTTGATCGAGCTGGTCACTGTGTAATTATTCTCTAATATGACTTTCATATGGTAGATTTAGATTAGATTTAGATTTATTTATTACACATTATCAAATTCATTATTACAAGTAAGCATATTACATTAAATAAAAATGTCAAAGGATAATATGTTCGTCAAAAAATATGAAATAAAATATATGTCAACTTATAATACAAAACAATACATTCAATACACCCCTGGATGTATTTGTGTTTTTAGTATTTTATAATTAGCCGCGTGATGCCGGCGTAGAACAGCTGGTGTATGAAAGATGCGTTCGATAGCTGAAGGCGCTGGTTTTAAGAAAATAATCTTTTGTGGACTGTATTATTTGGTTTAATGGCAGAGAAAAGAATGGGAGACTGTTATGACCTATTGCTCTTTTAGGTTTAGGAAAAGGGAATTCACTTACCACACCGACTGAATATGGCGGATCCTCGAACGGCGTCGCGGCTTGGGTGCCAGCGACGCTTTTATTTTTGCACTTCACAGTTTTATACAGGTTTGGAAAACACTCGCGGCTATTATAGTTTGGATGTTTGCTTAAATTATGCGGTTATTAAATATTTATGTTCAATTTATAAGCTTGCGAAAAATTGAGGCACGCGCACGCAGTAGCGATACACACACAACAGTCTTTTGTTTTTTCACGCAGCCGCGGGAGCGCCACGTTGAAATCCGAACACTTCCGAACGGTGACGATTGCTTCCGAGTCGGTGTGTGTGCGAAGGAAAAGGAAAGGATAGAGCAAAAGGCGGCAAAGGGTTACCTTGCTTACAGCCAAACCATTCTCCCCCACCTTGAAAGGGGATGAGTAATCCACTTTCAAAACCAACAGTCCAGAAATATCAAAAAACAGCGCTCCAAGTTAATAGAGAATGTTGGGAAAAGCGTGTTAAATTTTGGGAGGAAAACGTCATCTATGACGTAAATGCGTACCTCGTACAAGGTATAACTACACACAAGCGAGTCAAAACCAAAATTGAGTAGAAATTAGAAAGTTTTTTTTTTTTTTTTTTTTTTTTTTTTTTTAAACAGGTTATATACAAAAGTGCAACATTTAGTAGAGTTATTGGTTGGGTAAAGGGCAAAGTTTTACCACTGGGCGCCGATAGACACCAGTTTTAGTTTTTACATCCGCCACTCTCACCACTCCGTCTTTTCCGGGGAAAGTATCAATAATAATGCCTATTGGCCATTGTAGCGGAGGAGCATTGTCAGTTTTTATTAAAACAACTGTCCCCTTTTCAATGGAGTCAGACTTCTTAGTCCATTTTTGTCTGCTCTGTAAAGTGTTCAAATATTCTACTCGCCATCTCTTCCAGAATGACTGAACCATAGAGTCAATTAATTGAAAGCGTTGACGCGGGGTTTTGTTATTAGATAAATCCGCTTGAGGAAGCGACTTCAAAGGCGTCAATGTCAAAAAATGAGACGGAGTTAATGGTAAAGGATCTGTCGGATCAGAACTCAACACTGATAGAGGACGAGAATTTAACAGAACCTCTATCTGAGTGAGTACAGTGAGCATTTCCTCATAGGTGAGAAGTTGATCTCCAACTACTTTATTTAAATGAGTTTTCACACACTTGATATTACTTTCCCATATTCCACCGTGATGGGGAGCTGAAGGAGGATTCATCCTCCATTCAACTTGGTTTTCAAGTAATGCAGCTGAGAACTCTGAGTTATATTCAGGTGAACGAATCAAATCATATAAAGATTTCAGATGCGATCTGGCACCTACGAAATTTGTGCCACGGTCAGAGTACATACAGCTGATCGGGCCGCGACGCGATAGAAAGCGTGTAAGCGCGTTTAAAAAGGAATGTGTGGACAAATCAGATGAGAGTTCAATATGTACGGCATGAGTAACCAAACATATGAACAGGCATATGTAAGCCTTAATACTGCGCACTCCGCGACGACGATGAGGTATTATTCTGATGGGACCAGCGTAGTCGCAACCAGTTTCTACAAAAGCCTTATTCACTTCACAAACTCTGAATTGTGGTAGATCTCCCATTAAAGGAAAATGCGGAGAAGGTTTATTTTTAAAGCATAAATTGCAGTTATTAACGCGTTTTCTTACTGCATTTCGACCTCCGAAAATCCAATATTTTTGTCGTAGGATCGAAAGCAAAAGACCAGAGCCAGTATGAAGATTCTTCTTATGCTCATAATCTATAATAAGATTAACGACATGGTCGTGTGAAGGGAGTAAAATTGGGTGTTTACTATCATAATCCAATTCTGAGTGAACTAGGCGACCTCCCACGCGCAATAAATTATCCTTTTCGTCTAGAAAGACACTAAGTTTTGCAAAGGAGCGCGGTAAGGTTCCATTATTGCTTATAATTTTCAACTCAGAGGAGAAATGTACTTCCTGTACAGCGCGCAAAACAGCTAGCTCTGCGGTACGAAAGTGAGAAAGTTCTAATTTCCTTGGCAATTTTTTAATAAATCTGTATAAGTAAATGACAATGTGAAGCAGTTTTTTCCAAGAGGAAATACGAAGAGCTAATTCGTATAAAAGCGGCGTAACTGGTCTGCTTTCTTTAGTTAACAATATTTTTACAGTTTTCTGCTCCGGCGGGTTAGTAACAATTTGCGGATTAAAATCTTCTAGCTGCCATTCACTCATAGGCGTATGAACGAAAGCGGGCCCATTGAACCATAATGGATGGTCAACCAACTGAGCGGGTGTCAATCCGCGTGACAAACAATCCGCAGGGTTCTCACTACCTTTGATGTGATAAAAGTTACGCGGGTCGACATTCGCTTGTATTTGCGTGACGCGGTTCGCTACGTAAGTTTGCCAACGTGCTGGTGATGAATGAATCCAAGCTAACGTCACGGTACTATCAGAAAAGGCAAGTATGTTGTGAATTTGACAACGTGAAGTATACGTATCTTTGACAGTGCACACCAACTTGGACACAACAAGTGCAGCGCACAATTCCAAGCGCGCGAGCGTGACCTTGGTTTTAGCGGGAGCCACTTTCGACTTGGCGCACACAAGGCTTACCATAGTCTTATTGGTGTAAGGGCAGAACACGTGTAGGTATACAACTCCCCCAAATGCGCGCTCACTTGCGTCGCCAAAGGCTAAGATTGACAGTACGAATTGCGGTTGAAAACCTACGAAACGCGGGATTTTAATTTTTTCCAATAAAGGTAATTCAGTCACAAAACGCCGCCATAAATCGATCACATGTGAGGGGGGTTCATCATCCCATCCAATTTCGGATTCCCAAAGTGATTTGATGATAAGTTTCGCAAGCAGCGTTACGGGCGCGACAAATCCCATCAAATCCCAAAGGCGCGCGACTGTGGACAGAATGTTGCGTTTAGTACAATCACGCTCATCACGCGACACAGTAAAAACAAAATTGTCGGAAGCGGGTGACCATTGCAGACCGAGAATTTTTAGGTTCGCGTCAGATCCGATGTCAACCAGTTCAGTAACGCGGATTTCCTCGGGAATCGCGTTTAAAAACTCGGGAGGATTGCTAGCGAATTTCACAAGTTCAAATCCCCCAGCGGCGAATAGTTGAATCAATTCGGTGGACAGGTTTAATGCCTCTTCGTATGTCAAACAGCTGTAGGCAAAATCGTCCATATACAAGGAGTCTTTGTCCAATGCCGAAGCGGCAAGCGGGAAGCGTTGACGTTCGTCGTTTATCAGCTGACGTAACGTGCGCATTGCGAGAAACGGGCTGCTTGACATACCAAAAGTAACGCGATTAAATTCGTAAATTTGAAGCGGTTCATTCGAATCAAACCTATAGAAAAAGCGTTGGTATTTGCGGAAGGCCTCTTGTACTATAATTTGTAGGTACATTTGCCTAATATCAGCACTCATTGCGGTGGGAAACAAGCGAAAATTCAAAATAATGCGAAATAAGTCAGATTGTAGGTTTTTACCTGTATACAACAAATCGTTAAGAGAAACACCCGAATCTGTTTTCATACTAAAATCCAAAACTTGGCGAACTTTAGATGTCAACCTATCTCCGCGAACAACAGCGTGATGAGCGACGAGGTATTGCGAAGCGTCGGGTCCACCAAGGTCATTGACCTTGCCTATGTAGTTCTTGTCCAGATAGTCGCGTAATATCTTGTCGTATTCAAATTTCAGATCGGGGTTAGCGAGCAGTTTTCGTTCTAAAGATAAATACCTACGTTTCGCAATGTGCTCTGACTTTCCTAAACAAGTAGGATCCTTTTTAAATGGAAGCGCGACTGCGTAGCGTCCCGTGGAATCGCGTGTAGTTGTTTGTTCGAAAATGTCCTCGCATTGTTGTTCATCCGCGTCCAATAAAACGTTTTTTGAAGGAATCTCCTCGACTTCAAAAAACCGCGAAACGCAATTTTCAAATGTACACAAGAACGAGCGTGTGACCTCAGGTTCAATGACCTCCGTCGCAGTCGGCGCGTTACCTACAACCAAGTATCCGAACGAGGTTTCGATACATACTGGCTCGGATCTACTACCACTGAATTTTCTTGATTTCAATATGCGAGCAAAGAAGTCGCTACCTACTATCATGTCAATGGAACCGGGAGCGTGATAAGAATCGTCCGCAAGAGGTAAGTCGTGTAGGTATGACAGTTCAGAAATATCTATGGGCGCACAGGGTAACTCTTCAGTTATACAGTCAACCACAAACGGGTGTACGTCATAGCGTTCATTTTCATCAAAGCGTGAAACTAAGATGACAGACGTGACACCTTTGGTTTCAGTCTCATTACCTCCTAGGCCTGAGACCCTGGCTCCGTGCGAGGGGTAAAGCGGTAAATTCAAACGCGAGCGGCATTCTTCGGTCATGATGTTCCTCATGGAAGCGGAGTCCACTACTATACGTACTGGAATATTAATCTGCGAGTCAGGTCCATAGGCCTGGCATACGGCCGTACCTAGTAAAACCGTGCGGGATAAAGAAAACACTTCTAGCGGTTTGTTAGTCACACATAGCGATATTTGATTGTCCTTGGCGATAGGAACCCCATGCGAATTTCCTCCCCCACCATGGGAGGGCGAGCGAGCGTACGTGCGTGCGGCGGGTGCGGTAGCGGCGGTGGCATGCGAAGTGTTAAGTCTGTGTTGATTAGCGTTATCAGTAAAATGCGGTGCGGTTGTGGCTGCGCGAGCATTCGCAGCAGTGGCGCGGGGGGCTGCCGAGCCCTCATTAGCGTTATTATTATTAGCGGGCGAGTGAGAGTTAGTCATTTCTTTAAAATGTAGAAGGCTGTGATGAAAATTTGCACAGAATCTACACCGGCGCGTGCTCCCACACTGGCGGGATGAATGTAAAGCGGACATACAGTTAATGCAAAGGCGTTTCTCTTTAACATAATTATACCTATCGCGAGGCGATAAGGGCGTAAAAAGCGGGCATGCATAAAGATTGTGCGTAGAACTTTGACAATATGGGCACAAATTTTTATTAGTGTCATCATCAGTAGCGTTTTGTACACTCAAAAACGTCTTAAACGGCCTTGGTTGTTGCGAATTACAAGCGGGGCGAGCGTGCGGTTGCGCGGCTAAAGTAGGTACATTACGAGATGTGCGAGCGGGAGGCGGCGCAGGGTGGCTAGCACTACCTAAATTCGCGCGGCTTAGAATGCGAGATTGTTCTCTCACGAATTGCGTCAAATCGTTTGACTTGGGAAAATCTCCCTCGTCTCTTTTGTACATCTCGAATGCCCGAGCGGTCTCTGGATCTAAACATTTCAAACCCAAGTGCAAAAATATGAACTCATCCAATTCATTTATTTTTAACTGCTTTAAAGCGGCGATAGTTGTCGAATATTTATCGATAAATGCGTCAAGAGCGGCGGGTGTGGCGGTATTCACACTTTTTAACTTTAGCAATTGATCGAGATAAGCGGTTGCGAGTGCGCGAGTGTCCTGATATTTGTTTATCAATGCGTTCCAAAGTGTTATATAGTTGTCACCAGTAGGCATAATGCCTCTGCACATATTTAGAGCGTTACCTGTCAATTTCCCTACTAAATATTGCATTTTTTCCGTGTTAGTTAAACGTTTGTTTTCATGAATGACTGAACGAAACGATTCATAGAAAAGCGGCCATTTTTGAATGTCACCATCAAAACTGGCGAGTTCCAATCGAGGTAAACTGACATATGACTGACTAGTCTCTGGGCAAATTGGCTTTGACTCGACTTGTGGCGTTTTGGATTGAAAGCGATCGCATTCAAATTTGACCCTATTATACAGGTCATCAAAGGCGAATATGGCTTGAAAATTGAAAACATAGTTGGGCCTAACACGAGACTCTAGATCATTCTTCTTTTGGATGCATGAAATATATTCAGAACGTAGGTAATCAATGGTAACGCACTTTGCTAAGAAACTATCAATAATAGTTTGGTCGGCTGAGGATGTGGGAATAGAATCAAACACAGCTTGCATGCGAGCAAAATAAGCGGAAGATTGCAATTCGTAATACGACAATTTTCGGTCAACTTCAGCCGCCATCTTTTCGGCCTCTGCATGAACTGCGGCGGCTTTTGCTGTCTCATCAACGGGTTTGGACATGTTGTATAGAGAAATATAACCAAAATATAGGCGAAATAACTCGGATTGCTAAGAATCCGGTTCGATTGGACCAAAAAATATGGTGTATGAAAGATGCGTTCGATAGCTGAAGGCGCTGGTTTTAAGAAAATAATCTTTTGTGGACTGTATTATTTGGTTTAATGGCAGAGAAAAGAATGGGAGACTGTTATGACCTATTGCTCTTTTAGGTTTAGGAAAAGGGAATTCACTTACCACACCGACTGAATATGGCGGATCCTCGAACGGCGTCGCGGCTTGGGTGCCAGCGACGCTTTTATTTTTGCACTTCACAGTTTTATACAGGTTTGGAAAACACTCGCGGCTATTATAGTTTGGATGTTTGCTTAAATTATGCGGTTATTAAATATTTATGTTCAATTTATAAGCTTGCGAAAAATTGAGGCACGCGCACGCAGTAGCGATACACACACAACAGTCTTTTGTTTTTTCACGCAGCCGCGGGAGCGCCACGTTGAAATCCGAACACTTCCGAACGGTGACGATTGCTTCCGAGTCGGTGTGTGTGCGAAGGAAAAGGAAAGGATAGAGCAAAAGGCGGCAAAGGGTTACCTTGCTTACAGCCAAACCAACAGCATCACCCCACATCCTTCCCGTGGGTGTCGTAAGAGGCGACTAAGGGACTCGAGAGTATTAGTGTATTACAATTTTTAGGCGACAGGCTGACAACCTGTCACTATAGTGATACACATGTTTTCTGAAACAACCTTGGAAAACAATCCTCAAAATGTCAGTCGTGGCGATAGCGACCGTATTCTTACGGCTGTTAACGCTCTGCCTACCCCACAAGGGATAAAGGCGTGATATATGTATGTATGTATGTATGTACATTTATATTACTTGATCGAGTTGGTTACTGTATAATTAGACTCTAAATGGTATCTTAGTCGCAGTTTCAAATTTTAGTAATGTCGTCAAAATAACGTTACGAATTATATTTTTAGTATTCATTTGTGTTTTTAGTATTTTATAATTAGCGGCCCACTCAGCGGCTCAAACTTATTTTCCACTGAGAAGAAGTGATTTCTCCGACAAGTACATTTATAAACCTTCCCTGTTGAATCATTGTATCTATATAAAAAAGTGCATCAAACCTTCCTTGATTCAAGAAATCATTCTAGCTATATAAAAAAAAAGTCCGCTATGTATTAAATATTAAGCATGCATGCATACAGACCTGAAAAGCAACTTTGCTTTATACTATGTAGTGATATGCCGTTTCAATTAATACGTGAACAAACTTGTACTACTAATAGGCACAAAAGATGAGAAAAAAGCAACAAAAGCATCACAAGACCACTTAACAAACAAGGAGGAAAGTGACAACAACAAAACCGTGTTCAAGTATCCGGACGGACAGTACATGCGGTAATTATCTTCTTTTACTACTACAACAGTTCACAGCTGGTCCATGCTTAGCAGGCGGATTGGCCAGCGCAGTGCAAGGTGTTGTATGCACAGGGGCGCTGCTGCCCATTCCTTGGATTCATCCCTTGCCTTTTTCGACACCCACGAGTCGAAAGGGGTGATACTCTTCTAAGCCGGTGCCGTTATGACAAACTCTCTTCTAGGCTCTCTCTTTTCGTGTGGAACACCGGGTCGTCCAACGACCCAATGTACCCTAGTGTCTGAATTTTTCAACCGCCTTCTACAAGTAGCTACATGGTTGTGTACCGACCGCCGTCTAAGTAATCACAAAGAGCAACCGGGACCACCCGAATGTCCGTAAGAAAGATGATTCCGTGTTTCGGATGGCACGTTAAGCCGTAGGTCCCGGTTGCTTTCTTCTAGGCTTACTTTAAACTAGTGTCAATTCTTGGCTTGGACAGATGGATAATCGCATGTGATTTTACGTTGCGTTTAGATAAATGTGCGTTGTAGTTACTACCACAAAACTAACCTCAAGCTGCGGATTCTAGATGGTTGTAAAAGTTTTGCTTTTTATCGCAGCTAGAATCGAGCTTCCTTCATTTACAGACTTCAGTTCCACGTCAAAACCCCTAGGTTAGTTAGCCGATCCCGACAGAGAAACGGGATAAGGCAAGAAGAATGATGAATCTCAATCTGCATTTAAAAGCTGCTATACCTTTTATACCTACACCTTTCAGTTTTAAGTCTGAATAAAGATTAAACTCAGTTTATTCATTCCAGGGCGGAGCTGTTCAATAATAAAAGCGCGGTGCACTTCCCTCCTAAAGAGTTCATCGAAGACGGGCATGTGCTGCTAAAAGTCACCGACGATTACTTGCAAACAGCCATCAATGCTTTTGCCATCCTGCTTGATGGAACCGTAGACGATGTTAAGAACCTGCCATCGGACTATGTGCTCAAATCTGTAAGTGCTCAGGATGAGGAACTTGTGATTTTCGCATGGGCATGCTTTTTCTAACTAAGGGACTCGAGAGTATTGGTGTATTACAATTTTTAGGCGACAGGCTGACAACCGGTCATTATATTGATACACATGTTTTCTGAAACAACCTTGGAAAACAACCCTGAAAAATATCAGACGTGGCGATAGCGACCGTATTCTAGTTCCGCAAGGGATAAAGGCGTGATATATGTATGTATGCTTTTTCGCTCAGTGGACAAGGGAGCTGCATCCACTGGCGTAGACTGGAAGGAGTTGGAGGCTGTCGCTCAAGATCGAGAGAAGTGAAGAATCCTTTGTGGAGCCCTATGTCCCTAGTGAGGGATAACAGGATTTCATCATCATCATGCTTTTTCGAATATGCTCATATCTATACAGGGTGTAAGAGACGGTGTAACGAAAACTTTGCAGGCGTGCTCAGACCATGAAACTGAACAACTTTTTATATATTGTGAAATGAAAAAATTTTTTCGACCTTCCATAGAAAATTCCTGTTCAGCTGAGTGATTTTGTAAGGGAACTTAAAAAGTTTTTTTCGTTTCCCAACATAGCCCCCATAGAAAAAATGTTCAGTTTCATGGTCTGATCACGCCTGCAAAGTTTTCGTTACACCGTCCCTTACACTCCCTGTCCCTTAAACTGAAACTCCTACTGATTAACAGAAATTATGCTGATACTAAGTATTTTGTTGCGATTTTGTTCCAGGCTCGCACGATTTCCATGATGAGGATCACTAATGACAAACTGAGTACGTTGTGGATGGTGTTGAAAAATGGCCGAGTTACTGCACAAGTCACATACGAGGAGCTGGAGATGTACAGGCCTTTGTTCAAGTATGTGAATGGGCGGGAGATCAGCCGCCTTAACCTTAGTGACACGAGGATACTCAATTTTATTGGCACTCACGCTGATTTGGACAGGCATCAGGTGAAGGGATTATTCCTTTTCGTACGGGACACCGAGTCGTCTAATGACCCGTTGAAAATTGATCTCAATTACTCAATCGACTTTACTACAAGTAGCAGGCCTCTGACATAGTTGTGTAACGATCGTCGACTAACTAAACATAGACAGCAAACGGGACGGAGATCGTTAAACGTGCCATCGGAAGCACGGAACCATCTTTCTTTCAAATTTTTACGTGCCATCGGAAGTACAGAACCATGTTTCTTTTCGGAAAATCGGGTTGTTTAGATTAGGAACAAATTCACAAGGTGATAAATATCAACAATGTAAGTGTCCCACCGAGAATCGAACCCGTTAAATGCGTCGCAGGCAGTCGCACTGGCACTACCACTGCGCCATATCATCGGTTAGGTGAAGAGATGACCATTGGTTTTTTAAGGATATTATAAACATCATAATATCAAAGGGGTAGATACATAACTACATATCCTTTGCTATGTTGTGCTGTGTGTGCTAGTCTGAAGAGGGTCGGACGATGAATAAATTCAGAAGAACTTGTTGCCATAGATTTTTTTAAAGTATTGTTTCAGACAAGAATTTGTAAGTGTGTTATCTTATTCTTACTTCTTATATACTTTTTAATAAGCAATTTTTAGATGTAAGTATAAGGTGTAAAAACATTAGCTGCAAATATTTTAAGAGGTGAACCAGTCCATGGAACTGAACAACTTTCCCCGAGAAACATAGGTCGAAATATGAAATAAATTTTTGGACGTCCCATACAAAATGTAGCAGCAGCCGAACGAGTCACAGTATGGGAGGTCCAAAATTTTTCTTCACATTTCGACCTATGTTCCTCGGGAAAAGTTGTTCAGTTTCATGGGCTGATTCACCCATTAAAATATTTGCAGCAACTTTTTTTACACCAGAAATCTCACCAACGGGGTTTATGGGGCCATTATATCTCCATAAACAGCGTTTTACTAACGAAAACGCAGGTCAATCGGTTTTTTGTGAGATATGAGCATGTTTCAGGTGGGTGTGATAGCCAGCAAGTACATGCAACTGAATCCCAACTGGTCTGATGTCAAGTACCTTAACTATATGAACAACTTGCTCTGCGGCGTGCCTATGAACTTCATGCGGAGGCTCCCAAGCCAGGTTTACCTGCAGCTTTCACACCAAGTATGCTCTTCATTATTAGACTAACGGTTGCACGGGGTAAGTTTGGGTCAGATGTACTACCAGTACAAGATAGTAGTACTTCTGATCCGGAGGGGTTACATCGACTGTCACTCACTTTCTGTGGAAATAAACGTTTTCCCGGAAAGTATTGTACCTACATATGAACCTTTCTCTTGAAGTACTCTATTTATTAATCCGTTGTGTAGCTAAATTCTCTAAGGACAGATGCGGGAAGCAACTTTGCTTTAGGTATAATATTTATAGTGATAATAGGTACGTTAGCCAAGCCAAAGTTAACCTGAGCTATCACATACCTACACGTATCGCCTTGTTCCTCTCTGTTAAATCACCTTGCTACAGCCAGCGAAAGCCAAGTGATAAAACACTGCCGAAATACTAAACTTAATACTCTTGCAGGTGTTTTATCACATTCGTGCCTGTGATCCTCTGCAGAGATCCTTTTTCTTGAATATGATGACCAGAACTGAGGTAAGATCAGTACTCAGATCTTACGCCTGTAGTTATCGTAGTATCAATTACTAGGAAAGGAATTTAAAATATTTGCTGTTGTTTTTTTGCCAGGCGCTTGGGAAGTCCTATAGTTGGAGTGCGCGGGATGTAGCGCGTCTTGGCCTGCTTTTGGCTGAAGTACGGGGCCCTTATTTGGCAGTTATTAACCCTGAATCTATGTCTGGAATCACTGCTCAGGTGAAACAAATTATATTTATGTATTTTATTTGAATTTACAGGAATTAATGCTGTGTATTATCTTTTGCTGTTGAAAATGCACACGTCTTATTAAAATACTTGGAAAAGTAATCTATTCAGAGTATCTTATTTTCATGAGCCTTGTTTGTCTTCAGGTAATGATGGAAATGCCGGCCTTCAAATTGCAATACCTCACAGAAGTTCAAGTAAGTTATCTGGCGTCGAAGCCCCTGTCCATTTTTGCAAGAAAACTTCTGTCTCTGAGCGAAAACGATTCTGATAACGCCCATAGGGTAGCTTTCAATGTCTGGAATTGTCTATTTACGATACCGTTGCATATTGTTATGCTTTTCAACTATAAATAAATAAAGTGATAAAATTATCGAAAAGTATATTTTTGAAGAACTTGTAGCGGTGGTAAATAAAACGTGTAGTGACCATCCTGTTCAGCTCTTGCTTCCAGCTGAAAAAAGAGATTTCAGTTGTAGAGATACTGAGTGGTAGAGAAATTAGTTACGTAACTACTATACGAAAAAGTAACGTCATTGAGCTGACAACTACAAGGTACAAAAAGCATCTAACAGCTGGAGTATTCATTCTGGACAAGGGGGTTCTGGAGGATAAAACAAGTGATATCTTACCAAAACATCAGCCCAATTCGTCTGAGTAAACTGGTCCTCGGTAATTGGAGCGGTTTGTTGTTGTTTGCATTCTAAATTACATCGAGAAGATGTCTGCGAAGGTTCAGATGTCATCATTATCACCCGCGACGGTTCTACCTCTTCTCTCTTTCCCACTTTTGATGGAATATCGACTATAAACTTTTCGCACCTGATGTTTTCGGAAGTATTTGATAATCTAACTGTAGTCGGTTTATCACCATCTCCAGGTACACTTATGAGTGTTTCTTTGTTGGAAAGATTTAAATTAGTTCTAATAAGAGATTCAGTATGTTGCACTTGTTTATCGCATGTTTGGTATGGCGCTCTCGTACTGAAAATATTGAAAGTATTATTTAAATATTTGATTAAGGTCATATTCTATAATAATATTAAAATTAACTAATAGTAAAGACCTGATATTAACCTGTCTTGTGCTGGCATTGCCACGGGTAGAAGAAAGTAGAATCCTTGGCCGGCGAATAGAGGTTTTGCAGTAAAATTATTACTAGTTTCGGCTCCACTTCTATTACAACACGCGCATTGATACACGACAACTTTATCCTTTCGACAGCAGAGATGGGGGGTATCATCCTCGATCGACTGGAATGATTTACTCTGCGTTAGTTCATTGGGAGACTTACTAGAGTCATCTTTATCAATATCTGAATGAGTATTGTTGGAATTTTCAATAGGTATCCTTTGATTGTTTGAATTTACAATATTTATCCTTTGGTTTGATTTTAGTATGCCATCTGCATTTCTTGTGTCCATGCTTAGTTTTAAACTAACGGTTTCACCTTTGTGTGCAAATTGAGTTGCAGGTTCAAGGGAACTTCTTAATGGAGGATCATCTCTATTTCCTTCCCATTTTGGGTTCATGAAAGTAGTTTTTATATCTGCATCTTTTAATGATACTTTTCCAGGACTTTCAGCGCCAGCTCTATTTTTACTAATGTCCTTTACTGTAGCACCACTTTCTTCAGTTGTATCTGTATACTGCGTTTTATTTATTTGTTTTTCATTATGTGGTGGTATAGCTGCAATATATTCTATCGGAATAGTTTTGTCAACGGAATTCCCGTGTACCTCGATGAGCACCAAATCTTCATTTTTTACCATATTATTTATTGGGACTTGTATTGATTTTTGAGATTCCTTTGAAATTGTTTTCACGGCAGTCGCTGTTATTGTATTTTTCACATCGTCTTTTTTTATTATAATTGTATAAGAGCGTACTTTTGTACCATCCGCGTTCACAGTTTGATCATTGGAACCATCTGATACAATTTCATATTTCGACGTAGACTGCTTAGTGCCAGCTGTATTGTATACATATTTTTTCGGTGTTTCTGGAGCAGGATGTAATATGGGTACTTTTAAATCGTAAGAAATACTTTTTGTTTCGTCGTCACGTACATGTAGTTTATTATCATGTTTTAATAATTTATCATTTGTGGTGATTTTTTTAGTTCCATTTTCAAGAATTTGTTCAATGTGTCGTGATTCTGGAATTGGTTTGATTTTGGATATAGTTTCGGTGTGAGTTCTTGATGTGTAATGTGACAAATTATCAGCATTTTCTTCATCGGTAGATGGTTCATTTTTATCTAGGGTCTTGTTTTCAAGTTGTCCTATTAAGTTTATATTTTTGTAATTGGCGGTTTTATTATCTATTAAGATTATTTGTTTATCGTGTAACTTTGGGGTTTCTGCTATGGTTAAATTTTCACCATTGAAAACTGTTGACCCTGGGTTACTATCTTTGTTTGTGTATTTAGTCACATCCAGTTTTAAACTACTACTATGCACTGTTTGAAAGTCTTCGGCATCGTTTTCATTTGTGTATACCGCATTTTTTTCAGTGTATTCTTTTGAAATCGTAATAGTTGATGTATCTACCATTGATGCACTTGTATTAGTTGGATTGGTCCTTAAACTAGTACTTGGGAATTCTTTTATTTTAACTTTAGATGAAGCTTTGTTTTTAATTTCTAATACTTTGTCGTTATTGGCCATTAATAATTTAGCATTTGTGTCCAAATTATCAATTGATTGTTTCAGAATATTTTTCAGGACTGGTTTATGTGCTTTAAATCTCGGTCCATTGGGAGATTTCGGAGAGTCTAAACGTCTTTTGGATTTTAAATCTATGCAAGTATTTGTATCAAGTAAAGTTTCTCCTTTTGGTTTAATATTTTTACAGATTGGTTTTGAAATTCGGCGTCCATTACCAGTTGAAACATATGTGTTGATAATGTTTTTATTATCTGCTAAGTCTGAGAGAGATTCATTCACTTTGTGTGAGCTGTGGTCACATGTATAGAGTTCTGGTAAGTGTGGCGTCTTTCCTTTGTCTGTTGAATAGTCAAGTAAAGAATCGTTTCCGGGTATTCCAGGCGTGGTAGTTTTAATAGGGCTGCGGCTAGGATACTCTTTTTTATTACTTGCGGTTTTCTTGGCTACTGAGTCCGACTTTAAGTTCAATTTACGAGGAAAGTTTGGGCGTTGGCTCACCTGATTTGCAACTGGCTTCAATTTGTCAGCAATTTTTGAATTTACGTTTTTTTGTACCAATCTCCTAACCTCGAGACGATTACGAACATTTTGATGTTGGGCACGTAATTCATCATGTTTAACCTGAAATCGAAAGTTGTTCTAATATTCATAAATCTTTTATATATTTCTGTAATTTTACATAGAAAAATATAATAAATTACATACGAATATTGGTGCTGGAGTGACATCCTGGCTCAGTTTTGAATGCTTTGCGTTGTTACTGTGTATATCTGAAAGGAAACTTCTTTCAAAAGTAATCAATCGTTTACGGTGTTATAATAAAATAGAAAAAAACCACAATATAGTACTAACCTGAATTTGACGATTCTTCTGGGACATCATTCGCTTTCTTAGACAAGCGTCTTTCAAATGATCTAAAACGTAAATTCTGTACTAAGAGAGTGATTGACCAAGTAAATAAAATATACATAATTAACGAACACTTACTTTGATGCTTTTATAAGGTATTTGTCGTAGCCAGCGTATATGAATAAATCAGGGGGTACCACAGCAACATATACAGCACAATCTCTGAGATACTTCGAATCTTCCACTTTACGACCATCTAGTTCATAAAGTTCTAGCGCAGAATGTCTGTTAAAAATAAAATTAAGTTTTTTATACGAGGACGCGTTGACCCGTGGGGCGCCCCAGATACCGCTGGAGAGACGTGGTCTCCAAGTCAACAACTGGCAGCAGATCGCGTAGGACAGGGATCAGTGGCTATTGCTCGTTTCGGAGGCCAAGATCCATTTTGGATCGCTAAGCCAAGAGAGTTAGTTAGTTTGTTCTTTCATACGAGTTATCCTGCATACGTGCATGACATCAATTATGTAGAACAGGACTGGTACAGAACAACTGGCGTAATTTTAATAATAATGTTAAATATGATCTCTCCGACCGATTTCGGCTATGCCGACCACTTCGACTCTTAGTCAGATCGGCACTGATGCACCCGGAGATGGCTATTGTAGCCAATTTTGGCAGTAAACTCCCGTTCACAGTGTGGACACATGAGTTTGCCATTTACATAATTATAGTTAATGGCGACGGGAGGACGGGCCTTTAACTTATCGCGTTTAGCGTCGAGTTCTGCTTTATGCCGTTCCTCAAACTCGCGGACTTGCCTCTTAACCATCCCGCTCCATTCGGGGCGCTGTGACCCTCCCATTGAGTGAGCTCAATGATAAATATATTATTATATTATAGGAAATAGATTTTTAGAAAACTCAATTGAATTTACTCAAATTATAAATTGAAAAAATTGTAACAGATGTTTGAACAAGTGGCGCCGAACCAAAGGAAACTCGTACTTACAAGGAGCCATAATGTTTCCTGGCAAGGTAGCCGAGGGTGGCCTTCCATTGACTGAGGTCAACAGCTCCAAGGTGGTACTTTCTTGGAGGAGAATACGTTTGACCGTTGCTGAATAAATAAATATCAATTTCCTCTCTTTCTTTTTCGTCGTCTTCTTGTTCTTCGCCAACATTATGGGTACTTTCTTTTTGTATAATTTCTGGACTACTATTTTGTTCCTCTGCTGGTACTTGGTTTTCATTATCTTTTCCTGCTATTCCTTTTTCTGTCGTTTTATTGTCGGACTTTGAAGATTTTTCTGCAAGTTTTTCTTCCTCCATTACTCAAATATTATCCATTATTCTTCCTCCATTATTCACATATTATATTTTCAAAACAGAGCAATGAATTCTTATATTTTATAAAAAATAACAAAACAGAATGAAAAGTATACAAAGTAATCGTAAATTATCGAAATGTGTAAAATAAAAACAACCAAAACAACAATCCAACCCAAAATCCCTAAATATTTTGTCAAGGGTTGTCAGCTGTAGTTGTCAAAATGGAAGCATAGCGTTATTGGTCAAAAGAGGATCGATCATAAATTTTGAATGCCACACCGCTCATAAAGCCACCCCTGTGGGCAGCCCCAAGCCCTAGATCCACAGCCTAGATCAAATATTAATAGGGCGGAGAGCTTAGCTGATTCGTAGCGTATTATCGCGTAGTAGGTACCTACGCGATGATTGCTATAGGTCATGTCCTATGTCTATTTACATTCTCAAAAATAAAGGCCATGTTTAGGCATGGTTAACGCAATGGTTAAGAGCAAGAGTAGATGCATATGCTCTGGTATAATAGACGCATGTTAGACGGGGGGGCGCCGGCAGGTCAATGGTCGCCACACCTGCGAGGGTGGACAACACAATCGGACATTAACAACCATTCAAAGAGCAATTTTACTTTCTTGTGCAATACAGGGTTAGGTTAGGTTTTTTAGTCAGTACACAAACTTTTTAGGGTGTTTCCACTCATGATTCTGAACAACTTACTATGAGGCCACCTGCGAAATCGCAAAACAAATGGGTGTTTCATACCTACTCGGCAATGTATGGAACATCCATTTTTTTTCGCGATTTCGCATGTGTCCCCATAGTAAAAGTTGTTAAGAATCATGAGTTTCTACTTATTAAACTAACACCATACAAATTATGTGTACTGACTAAAAAATAACCCAGTATAAGGTGTAAAAATATTACCTGCAAACATTTTAAGGGGTGCACCAGCTCATGAACATGAAACTGAATAACTGTCCCCAAGAAACATAGGTCGAAATATGAGAATTTTTTTGGACCTCCCAGTACAAATTGCCTTGGTAGGGGTACTGTGATGTGAAATCACCGGAGTTCAATATTGAAAATCACTTCATGATTTTCTTCTTTTCGTGTGGGACGCCGAGTCGTCCAACGACCCGATGAACCCTAGTGTCAGAATTTTTTGCAACCGCCTTCTGAAAGGCTTCTGACATGGTTGTGTAACGACCGCCGCCGTCTAACTGATCATAGACAGCAACCGGGACCTACGGCTTAACGTGCCATCCGAAACACGGAACCATCTTACTGACGGACAATCGGGATAGATAGATAGAAGAAGATAAGTACTTCATGATAAATTCAAGAAACCGGTTCAATAGTTTATAACATTCGAGCATTTTTTTTTAATAATCCTGTTTATAGCAATTATAGGAAGAATTTTTTTTTCGTTTTACGGACTCGTGAACACTTTATTTTTACCAGTAGGTAAGTACCGAAAAGTCTACTTATGAGTATTCTTCCTCTTCTTCTCTTCTTTCGAGTAGGGTACCGAGTTCACAACCCGATGAACCTGCTTTCAGTTTTTCAATCGTCTACTTCTACTAGGGCTCTAACAGTAAGTAAACCCAGTCTGTATAGCTGTATACGATGGTTTTTATAGATGGCGCCGCAGTAGCCTAGTTTTTGAAACTTTTGTTTTCATTTGCGTGGTACGAAAGCGCTATCCCGTAAGCGAAATCCCAAAATCGCCATATTTGAACTGAAATCGTGTACGGAAATCAAAAGAGAGTTGTCTAACCACTCATTTTTTATTATCTATATTTTAGTAATGTTTTAAGCACGAGATAAAGAGAGTGGTTACTGGCTATGAACACTATATTTAGTAACAGTATTATTCAGATTACGAAACCACTTAAATTGTGATGAACATATTTGTGCATTTGTTTCAATTTACATAAGTATAAGTACCTAGGTACGTAATAGATGTAACTATGTTGTTAAAAAAATAGGTTGAAATTTTAAGTACCTACCCTAAGCATTCTTCAACTAAGTCGTCCAATAACCCGTTCAATCCCGGTGTCAGAGTTTTCAAACCGCCTGGGCCCTAAGTCTACTAAACCATAATTTTTATCCAGATAGACTAAATTGACATTTGATGGGTTGTCACGTTATTGTATTTAAAAATAATAAAAAAATAGTGCTGTACCCCGAATGATCTAGCTATATGATTCAAAGATAGTAATTGAATCTTTATGAACATACATTAGTTAATTTCAATTTGCGTTAATAAATAAAATGATAATTGCTAACTTAGGAAAATCATTATTTGGATAAAATTAGGAAAAAAATCACACCAGCCTAGCGAGCAGGGCGACTCTCCAGAACAAATATGGTGGAATTCCAACATGGCGGCGTCGACATCAGCGCCATCTGCGGACTACAATTTTCTTTGTTTTTTTATTGACGCGTTCAAAAAGCAATATATATTGGCCTAAAAGACAAACATGCTACTTTCTTTGTAACAAACTAACTTCACATTTATTTCCTGTCTGCCCAGCCAACAATACGTTTTTGTTGTTATCGTCAGAAGATTAAATTTTATTTACCAGGTTCACCACAGCAGCGAAGCAAGTTGTAAAGTTTGTTTATTTGACCTACCTACCCATTTTCAAAAATCTGGCGGTGAAAAGAATGTACTTATTATGCATATTTATTTACAAAAAATCTACATCGAGGGACCATCTCCCAACAGCTCAATGAATAAAATGAATGAGTCAAACCACAACACTAGAATAATGCTTGCAACATTAAAAAAAAATAGGCCATTCTTGGCTGTCTTGGAAGTCGACTTGATCTCCTTATGATCCTCCATCCAACTGGATAATTTAGGTCATTTTGTAATCTGCTAACAATTTGGCAATGACAGTTAAGTTTCGATGGCGTTACAATGACAATAAATAGCAGACTTGGGACCCTGCTACTTCACATCCATTCGTAACCGTGTAAGTATTTTTTTAGTTCGAAACTCTATACACTGTAGGGGGCGCCACATTTGATTTATTCTGACTAAATGTAACCTACCACCAGCAGCCTTTTAAGACGATTCTATTGATACCTCAATTGTCAAATTCTGATTAGTAGTTTGGGATTGGGAGTTAGGAGGGAACGAACTGACGAAATTAATGCCACATACCTATATACATACATACATAGCGGTCAAAATTATAACACTTGTTTTTGCTTCACCACAGTGTTGCCAGATTTTTGAAGACAATATCCGTATAGATTTTTTTAAAAATCTGTTGATATCTGTATGGAGCGAATTTTAAAAATGTGTAGAAATCTGTATGCGGCATTTGTTTTCTGTATAATTTTATCACTATCAGTTATAAAAAGGATAAAAACTAATTTCAAGTCGTTTTATGGGAGCGATTTGGCGGGTGTCAGATTCATGGTAGAAGTGGCGCGGGCCAGTATTTATTTTGCGCTAGAAGAGATGTCAACAAAGGAAAAAGGAACGAAAGACATAGACAGATAATTTGGAGAAGGCGGGGGCGCTTGAGAAGGAGAAAGGAAATACTAAAAACTCTTGTGGCCATAGCGGTCAAGATTGATCGGTGTAGCCATTTCGGTCCAAAAATTACCATTTCAAGGAAATCTGTATGAAAAATCTGTAGGGTTCTCAGAATCTGTTTGGATACCGAGAAATCTGTATATCTGGCAACGCTGCTTCACCGTAGTCGTGTAACAAAGCAAGAGTCATCGATTTTTGCCCGTCGTTAATTTGCATGTGTTTCACTTTCAAATCGCCATTTTGTTTCGCGTCGTCTGCCAGCCAGCCGATTTCTAAGACGCTTCCTTATTTGACGCCTCATTTGTGACATCAATGTAGAAATAAGTGTAAATATACGTAATCGTAATACAGGATCTAAAAAAAAATTAAATAATTTATGGGGCGAACCAGTCTATGAAACTGAATTTTACCCAAAGAACGTAGGTCGAAATATAGAAAAAAATTTGGACCAGCCGACCGTTTCAATTTGTATAGGGAGGACCAAATTTTTTTTATTCGACTATCTCAGAAAATACTAGCCCGAGTTTAGACATTATTTTATCTGCAATCCCACACAGTTCGATTTTATAGTCCGCTAGCTATTTTGAATGACACAGATTGTGTTTTCTGACAAAGGTGAGCATAGACTACCTACATCGCATAAAGTCGGAGGGTAGGTTATTAAACCGGCGGGGTAGTCACTGGGGCGTGTCAATCGCTTACGGCGGATTACTACAGAACCGTGCACAATCATGGGTTGTACGGGAATCGGAATTTTATTACAACTTCAGCGCTTTTTTCATCTGATTCTCCTTTTCTATTTCTCATAACTTTAATCCTTTAACGTTTTCTTAAGGAGATAAAATCGTCGAAATGACAAGGTTCTAGTTCATAACATGGGTCGTACAAAACGAATAGTTTTTATAGTTTAGTTATTTTTTTTTAGAAAAATGGTCAAGCTTTACCAACCATGAATGATTGGAGCCATAATAAAGACATCAACGAACTATTGTTTTTAGTTAATCGCTGTAAAACTTCCTGCACGCCTCTTTGTCGTCACTACCCGTAAAGCTGTGTTTATGTTTTTTGTAGCCTTTCGTACGGCGTTGTGCACACATGGTACGGAAGTATAGCTTCCTCGGTTCCCGCCTCGTGTGTACCGTGGCTAATTACGTTTTTTGTCTATTTTCTATCCGGCCAGTGTGAGTCGCGTGTTCGAAGAAAGAGTTTAAATTAATGTAGGGGAGTTCAGCGTGCTGGCTGGCTAGTGTTACTGGCTGGTTGTAAATAAATACAGGCGCGTGCTATTTGCGGCGCCGACGCGCGTGCGCGACGCGACGCCCGCCGCCGACACAGATAAATTCCATAGCGCTCTAAAAATCGCATGAATTTTTTCTTAGGTTTTATTTTACTTTTTTACCTTATTTTAATTTTATTTAACTTTATTTTAATAAAGAAATTATCTAATTTTTAATTTCCTGATTCTTCAGGAACTTAAATTAAAATAATAATAATTGTAAGTTGGTACTTAATAAACGATAAAGTTTGCGAAGACTCTATACTTAGTTAAAAAGCAAAACCTGTGGCAAATCTCTAACACTGTTTGGTATACAATTGGATATAATCTGCTTGTTGATAAAAAAAAGTATACAATGGACTTTTTAGCCAATCTTCAAGTGTTGTATTGTAATCTATGATTACTTGGTGCTGAGGTAAACTAAAGAAGTTTCTTACCAAGGAATTATCTATATCTCGTGCAGTGTCAGTCTTACTCAAAAGACAAATAAAAAGGGATGAGAACCTGTCAAATTGAAAATTTCTTGTTTCTGTGACTTTTAAGGCCTGAATGTAATACAAGGCCATTTGCCGTGTGATGCCGGCTTAGAATAGCATCACCCCACATCCTTCCCGCGGGTGTCGTAAGAGGCGACTAAGGGACTCGAGGATATTGGTGTTTTACAATTTTTAGGCGACAGGCTGACAACCTGTCACTATAGTGATACCCATGTTTTCTGAAACAACCTTAGTAAAACAATCCTCAAAAATGTCAGACGTGGCGATAGCAACCGTATCCTTACGGTTGTTTGCGCTCTGCCTACCCCGCAAGGGATAATAAAGGCGTGATATATGTATGTATGTATGTAATACAAGTGAGGATCAATCACGTTAGAGCAATGTGGAACTTCCTACACAGACTAGCAAACTCCGCATAGATAAAACAATCTGGAGAACTAAAAAAAGGTTATCAGCAGCCAGTCGTCTGTCTTGATTGTAGCTTCAGATAGCTGTACTTTTTGGGTTACCTCCTTACGCTAGTGATGTAACCCGCCTGTGTGTGCAGTAACAAAGATTTACGATTTCCGGTCTATTCGATTCACTGACCTCTTTAATCTCTATGATTTTATAAGTGTCATTCTTCCCGGTTTGTTTGTAGGTACTCCCTTCCAAACAAGAAGGTTGGCAACTAACCAACCTACCATTATTTTATATTTTCAATAATTTCGCTTGTACTTTCTACTCAGTTCATAAAAAAGTTCGTCTACCAATAGTAATTTACTGAAATTCAGGGCCAAATTTTGCAATACCACATGATTACCCCGCGAGTAATAACTTTCACTGATTGCTTGGTGTTGAACGCTGAAGGACGTGAGTTTATTCCACGGAATAATAAAAGGCCACCGGTCGCTGACCAAACTTGATCGATGGGCTTAAATCAATGCATAGTGACAACGATGGCGTCGGCAGCTGGGTAGCGGGGTAGCTGCAATGTTATCAGGTGGAATGCGATGAATGAGAGGGCATGTGGTGTGGTGTGGGCGGCGCGGCGGCGGCGGCGCGGGGGCCGGCGCCCGGCGCCGCAGTCCGCGCGAGGAGCCGCCGCCGGCCCGTCGTCTGCCGCCAGCGCCACGCCGCGCGCTCTCCTGCCCGATCGGAGCCTTTGTTTGTTGACGGACGCGCGCGCCCGCACAGCTGTTCAGTGCCGCATCACCGTGATACATCTCAGTGCTTATTGTTCAGTGTCCTAGTTCTCAGTGCCGAAAGGAAAGTGGTTTGTGTGATCAGCTGACGGTTGATGGAGATCCCGGTGCTCCCGTGAGGAGTGGTGCGCGCGACTGCAGCCGCGCGGGGCTCGACCATGGCGGCCACGGCGCGTCGCGAGATCGACACGGGCGAGGAGGACATTGCCGCCATCGCCAAACAGATCTCGGACCATGCAGAAGCTATTTATCAGACCTGGAAGGCGCGTGGTCTCGCTCCTACAGAAATTTTATCCTGCAGACCGACGCCAAACATCAAGCTGGCTGACGGTCTGCGGCAGCCGGCTAAGCCGAAGCCGGAACCCAAACCAGAGATTAAACAACGCCCAGAGCTGAGGCGGGAGCTTCGCCCTGAAGTGGCGCGCGAGCCCCGGCCAGAAACTCGCAGGGAGCAGATGAGGGCGGAACCTCGCCGCCAGCCACAGCCTGAGCCCGAGCCAGACACAATAGAAGTAATGCTACCACCAGATTTGGTACCTGAGCGCAATGGTACAACTGGTGCAGGAGGAGCGAAACGTGCTGATCCTGCAGCCATGAGGCTGGAGGTGGCGCGAGAGGAGGAGCGACTCCTGCGAGCTCTGCGCACTGGCGGAGTTGTTGCAGAGCGCACGGCAGAAAGGCCCGATGTAGTGCCGCCGGTATCCCTTGTAGATTATGCGAAGAATCGCTACCAGGATCGGCTCGAGACAGGCGCAGCGAAGAAGCCGGCCACGGGCGCGAGTGAGAGGCGTGGCTCGTTAGGATCCCATGTTAACGAAACGAAGTCTAAATTCGAAGCGCGTGCCAGGCGCGCGTCGAGCGCAGGGACCGGCGAGCCCACGGCTCCGGGCGCCGCGCCCGTGCGCCCCTTCCTGGCCCGAGGGTCCGTCGCGGAGCGGGTGCTCATGTTCGAGCGGTGCCCCAGTGAAGCTACTCTCGAACTCGCGAAGAGGAAGTCTCCAGCGGCTACCACTTGGCGAGGACCAAATGACGTCATCAATAGAGCACAGGTGAGTTATTTTCCTTGTACCTATTATTCTTTGAATGTAATTTGTTTACATATACAACTCAGTCAACCGGTACTTTGTTGTTCGAACAGCACCTACGACCTACTGCGTTGCGAATGCAAACATTTCGATAGTATCTACAAACAATAAATTGTTGTCGGTTTCGTCTCATCACATCCCGGCCGCGGTTGGCGAGCATCGACGCAAATGTACAGCGTTGCATGTGATTCAAATAGCCACTACAACCGGTGACATCAGCCATATACAACGCACAGACAGCTCGCACAGAGCCCGGCGCGCGATCGTTCACATGATTAGACACACTTTCGAACCTCTATCCGACATATTCCGCCATTGCTGACTAGAATCCTCTAGTGAAGTTTTTCAATTTTCAACTTCTACAGCAGACGAGCTATGGCGCGGTCTATTTTTTGGCGCATTCGTTATCATAGCCTAATTAATTTTAATGAGCCGTGATTTCAAATTCAATAAAGCGGCAAATGAGTCCATTGAACTAACTAGAGCGGCTGCTCGATCATATAGCGGGAGCTTGGTTGTAGCGCATGTAGGATTGTGTTTGGTTCGTTGCATTTTTGTCAGTCTGCCAATTCGCTGGTCACTACCTTGCTACAGTACTCTGCTGTGTAGATAATATAATACACGATGTGCGCGCAAACTTTATATTAACACTCCAGACATGAGAGAAAATCGCCGCCCTATCGATTTTAGATAACGTATATTGACGATCGTGTTCGAAATCTAGGATATGTAGAGGCCGCCGCTGATAGCAACCAATTCGTCGTATTCAGCTCACTCATATTCTACATTGACGATTGTCCAATACAAACTTCATGGTACTTACTTTGATATGGTTTATAAACAATTTTAATATTACGATCAGCTCAAATGGTCCTTGACCGTAGCGAATCTAGTTAGCTTAGCCGCAAGCGGTCTGCGGTTTTTCCAGGCAATTTGCTCGTGTAATCCGCTACATTTAGTTTTCTTGGTATTGTAGCTCAGCTAAATTGCTATAAGCGTACAGAAATTCGTCTTATTTCTGTAAGTAAGGCTAATTTTACTCCAAAGCAACCGCGAAAAGCGAAAACTTTATGAACGCAGAGCATCGTGTGTTTATTTTGATTCCAGTCCTCTTATTTTCATGTTATTCTTAACTTTTCGTTTAATGTTTGGAAACTCACGAGAGGAAGTAATTTGGGTATCTACGTAGCGTAAAGTAACATTAACGAAACCACAGTTTCCGTACAAATTTTAATCTTTTTTAACTCTACTTCCATGAAATATCAGTAATTACTCGTATATCATAAGTTCCACTACTACTTTTGAATTTGGTCTTAGCTTCACATATTACTAGCGGCCTGCCCAGCGGTTGGGTGCAATCCTAAAAGTTATCCCGTGGGAAAAAAATACCACACCTATAAAGTTATATTCTGGCATCCAAATAAGAGATTTTGTTTAGGAAGACTTAACAGATGGAGAGAGAAAAGCAAAAATCGACTAAATTTTATACTGTGTATATATATTTATTATGGTTTATTTTATTTTATTATGAACTTTCCGAACACAATCCTGTGCTGTTGACACGTGAGATTCCAATAATATCATCAACATATAACACACCTGCTCACTCTACAAGCATATAAATTCACATACATAATCAGATGTTTGCAGATTTGTTGATGGCAGTGTATGAATGCCTCGGGGCGACAAATGCCATCCGGCAAGTAATTGGGTTTGGTGAAATGTCTTGTTCTCGCTGATTTGATGATTCCCTCTGAAAATGTGCCGGTTCCACGATTATGTAGCAAAGGCATGGAAATTTCTGAAAGGAAGTCATTAGGGTTCGAGTTCGGAGAAAGTCTTTTGATAAGGCTTTCGATTTATAGAGTACTTTGTAACTGTGGGTTTACTTAAGAATTCACACACATGTCCTCGAGATCTGCGTGATGAAGAGAATAATTTTGATACTGCCTCCACTGCTGGAGTAAAAGTTGACCTACCAGAGTTAACTATGCGATTCAAAATAAGCCGAATAAATTGACATACATTTCGTATGTATAACAGTAACTCTCACGCACATGGAATCGCAAACAATGACGAATAGGATACATTTAGGACCGAAAAAATTCCTGTCACGCGCCACCCAGGTGGCTTTGTCGTGTGTACCGAATGTTTCCCTGTAATTCTAACACGGCAACTGTGGTTAACTCACATTTGTAATCAGAACCACATGCGCCTCAAATGCATCATTATTTTCTAACGGAAGGAGATTGTTCACCTCGCCGAACGTGTCTATAAAAAAATGTGTTCCAAATTTAAACTCGGAACGGCGGGAGCGGCTTGGCGAGCGCCCAGCGGCTGCCGAGCTCTGCCGACCAACGGCCGACTGCATCCGACCATGCTTTTGGTACGTCATGAAAATATTGCGATGATCACTCTCCAGCTTGCCGCATGCAAGGTCGCTCTGACGTCCATTTGCTTTAGAGTAGCGGAATTCTGCAGTCCGGAAACGGCGAGAGAACATTTATTCTGGGGTAAAGAGCGATAGGAAACGCTCTAACTGCCTCACCTACATCCGACCTGGAGGAAACCACGCGCAAATTGGACGGAAGTGATTGTCTGCACGGAGATTGACATTGCTGCCGTGTGAGAATTCGTTGTGCACGCATAATTGGGGCATTATGTAACGGTTAATAGCTATTACAAAACGAAACTCAATTGGCGTTACTTGGAACAATTACAATCAAGCCGTCGTGTGAGATTCCGAGATAAGTAATGATATTGCCGGACTGACATTTCCATTGAGCGTTCTTAACTCAATGGGAATGTCAAAGACTCGTGTCGGAGAGACGCAAATTGTGTAATTCTTGCGAAACCTTATCCTTTGATGCAGTACCATGAACGCTCAAGTATCTCTTGAATGCTTACAAAATTGTTTCACGAGATAGCAAGACGGAACATACATTTTTATCTCGTCTGTCTGTGAAGCCGGAAACTTACGGAGACAGAAATACTGCGGCTGCCAAGTGGGGTATCATAAATCTAAAGTTCCACTTAAGGCGGGCTCCTAGGGAATGACGATGTTGAAACTTGTTTAAGCGATAGCTTCGCAGTAAAAGTTGATTTGAAGTTGTTAGGCAGGACTCAAGGTCGAAGGGGTCGCGTGGTAGCACGCGATCACTCGGCGGAAACAATAATGGAGTCAATCTGAGTGCTGCTCAACAAATTGTGACTTTAAGAGTGTGGTACTTACGCGGCCGTGTTATGCCGGCTTAGTATAGCATCCTTCTTGCAGGTATTGTGAGAGGCGATTGATTCGAGGGTATTGGACTATTGGTGTATTATCAGTTTTGGGCGGCAGGCTGATAACCTGCCACTATAGTGATACACGTGTTTTCTGAAACAACCTTGGAAAACTATCCTCAAAAATTTACAGATGTGGCAATAGCGGTCGGATTTGCGGCCGCTAAAGCTCTGCTTACTCCGACAGGGAGAAAGGCGTGATATATGTGTGTATTTATGCACTTACGTGGCCAAGGGCTGGCGACCGGCTGGCTTACGCTGCTCGTGCTACTTTGATGTGTAAGCACCTACTAGCTACTCCGTGGATTGCCCGGTCAATAAGGTTGTCGACCTTGAGTAGTGTAAATATGTTTTTACATAGCCAATTAACGGGTGCATGCTAATTTGTAGGGATGAACGAACCGACGAAAGTATGTGAATAAATTATCGACAATAGTTGAAAATGGAAAGGTAACGGTTAATTGACCTTTCTAGCTAAATCCACAATAAGTAATTACCGACAATGAAACTTGCAAATAAGACACCAGAAGTAATGTGATTATAATGATCTGAAAATACAAAGATTATAGACTTCTCGTGGCAATTTTAAGAAATGCAAGCAAGTCATCATAATCTCGGAAGCCATACCGAACTAAAACAAATTTTCACCACACATAATCTAAGAAATTTACATAAGATTGCGTGATGCCTCGATTAAATCTTCATGGAGTGATAACTAACGTTAGAGAGTAGAGAAAGCGCCATTTGTGTGTTCTAAACCTGTTCTAAGATCCAAAACTACCGCGCGGATACTGTTACGTGGATGACATTGTGATTATGCATGTTGCGGTTATTGATAATATCAGGTTTTTGATCGAAAACCTAGCTTTTTGGTCAAAGACCGCCAAATGAAAAATTTGGATTCAATTATTTTAAGTCTGAAACGACAATCTAGAGACTTTTGATCATAAATATGAGGAAGTAAGGTTTATGACTATGAAACATGGATTTTGCTGAGTTTCATGAAAAATAGTATGCTTAAAGACAACCAGTACCGGCAACAGTTGCAGATATCAATAGCAACTGTCGATAGAGTACTGCTCATCTCTAAGTATCATAAAACTATGCAAAATCCACATTTTTGACAAGAGCTTTATCATAAACTTAGTCAAATTTAGTTTTATGATAAAATTGGGTTCTTTTGTCCCTAGGTTCTTCAGCAAACTGTTGACTTTCTCAGAAACCTGTGACATGTATGTTGACGACTCGCGTACCGATTGTTATCGGATATGTAAAGCCCTGTATAATAATTGAGACATGTCACTTGTAGTTTAAAACAACATCTCGTTGATACGAGCTGAATTCGAATAGTCGGTAGTCTAGGAGCTCATGAATTAGAGATGGTTCGATGTAATCTCTACGTCGAGATACGGGTGTAAATGGTTATCGGCGATCTCAAGTAGGATTGATGGCTCTAGTGATACGCTGATTGAGTGAAAACCGAAAACAAGTAGTAATACCCTTAGACAGCAATAAGCTTGTATTGAATTATCATGACATGCTACAAGTTTGTAGATAATTTAATACAGTAGCACTTTTGTATGACTCTATATGTCAATGTATAGGCAAAAGTCTTAAACTTCTTAAGTTTGACTTCTATCACACTTCAGCGCAAAAATAACACTGCGCTAACGTATGCGCCTGTGGGATCCATACGAACACAGCGCTAGCGCAGCGGCGTCATACGTTAGAACCGTGTCGAGAGTGGTTTTAGTATGAGAATGGACAAGATATAGTATGGATCTGACAGGTGCATACGTTAGCGCAGCGTGCGCTGAAAAGGCTTTTCTCTCTTTTCGTGTGGGACACGTCGTCTTGAATTGCTTCGTATAGAAAGAAGGGGAGACTATTTAATCCATTTATTCTGTCTTTTTAAAATAAATTTGATGATATAGTTACGTCAAATTTTAGTGCTTAAGGCAACATAACTTGAATAAAGCTTTGGTAAGTTTATAGGTGTTTTGCTTTAAAGAGAACTTTCCAGACCGTTAAGAATTCCAGCCTGTAAACTTCCTAAGATAAATCGATGTTGTTGGTCTTTAACCCAGCTGAAAGTTGAAGATTTATATTGTTATTGAAGAGTTGTGTAAGAAAATAAAAAGAAAAAGTAAATTCACACAGGAGAGCAATGGGAAAAGTTTTTCTGAATTATATCCCAGAGGAATAAGGCTTGTGTGTGCCTTTTCCTTCGCATTATCATAATCTTTCTTTTATTTCTTCCAGAATACGTTATATCATTATTAAAACAAAGAGCAAGTATATCAAGTTGGCCAGGGTTTTATTTTTTGATTTTAACAATTGAACAGGCTGACGAACTGTCACTATAGTGATTAAGACAATAGCTAAAGCAGCCCTAAAATGTTTGCAAGGCGTTACAATAACCGTATTTTTATGGTTTGGGATGGGATGGGAAAGTTTAAAAAAATGTACCATCCTAAAAATAAATGACTATAACATGCTTCATGAATGTTTTGAATTCTTAATATGGGTTTATCCAATAGGTGGCTTCAGTAGGGTATGTTGGTATTCAGTAGGTAGTAGTGTCAGTAAATACCTATCTTTCCAAAATTAACAAATTGGTTGCCAGGTGCCATAACATATCGCGCTGTGAAGCTTCATGCATATTTTGCGCGATAACTTGATTCTTCGGATAGCCGCGAGGGATCTGCGATATCGGGAAAATTATGTGTTATATTCGTATCATATCTCCTACATAGCATGCATCAAAATAAGAAAATTATTTAGACTAAAATCCCATTTGATTGCCTCACGGTAAGAATATAAAACTTATTTAAAAAGATAAATATTTCATTATTTTTTTTGCAATGCGAAATTAATCTCAAGTTCTCAACAACATCTTAACAGACACTGATATCCGTGCTCTGTGCATCTCATAGTAATCTCTGTGGCAGAAGCAGTTGTAATAGATAACAGATGTAGGACTGGTTCTAGGACCTAGGTCAACGACACATCACTTGTCTAAAACGGCAGCTCACTGCTCACTCGTTCGGGCATTGTGTATTTCGCTCTGTACGTGAGGAATGGTGTCATGGCCGCTGGTAGTGTCTGAATTCATACCCACTGCATAGGGTGCGACCAGCCCTACTTATTCTGCTTCAGGGCTAAAGATAACAGATGTAGCTCTGATTCTAGGACCTAGGTCAACGACACATCACTTGTCTAAAACGGCAGCTCACTGCTCACTCGTTCGGGCATTGTGCATTTCTCTTTGTACGTGCGGAATGGTGTCATGGCCGCTGGTAGTGCCTGCATTTATGCCCACTTGCTCGCTGCAGTGGGCGCGGCCACCAGACCCACTATTTTTGGCAACCATTGATACAAATAAAGTGTCACTTTATTGGCGCAATTTGATAATAGTGAAAATGGCGTATATTGCTATTTTAGGCTAGCATTTTATCTCACATTGAGAATTGGGTATGAACAAAATAGTTATAAGGTGTAAAAAATATTAGCAGCAAATATTTTAAGGGGTGAATTAGTCCATGAAATTGAACAAATTTCCCCTAGAAGCATACGTCGAAACATGAGATACAATTTTTGACCTCCAATACCAATTGACTTGGTCGGTTGGTAATTTTGTATGGAAGGTCCAAAATATTTTCATAATTTGACCTATGTTAGCCTACTAGATCCCACTGTGGTCATCCACTTCTTCCGATCCAAAGCCAACTCGGTCCACTCCCTATCATAGGCATCATATGTTCCTTAGGGAAAGTTCCTGGTTCAGCCCTTAAAATATTTGCAGCAATTTTTTTACACTCTGTATTCATACCTAAAATTAATGAGGTACGGCGCCTGATGCTACGTTGGCTAAACACATTATGTGAAAAATACTATCATTTAAACACGCATGTTCGTAGTTTTCATGCCACACAGTGACTTTCAAAAATGGTTCTCTGTGCTCCGTGGGTCGCAATGCCGCATTCACTGAACTTGCATAAGCTTATTAAAATGCACCTGCGGGTTACGGTCTTTACTCTGCTGGTGTATGCTTCTACAGCTTGTGGATTAGTTTGCATTGTGCTACAGTTTTGAATCTGCTACTACTGATTTGGAGGAGTTATTTGGATCAGATAAAGGAGAAAATAATGGTCACGTCGTACAGAGAAGTTAAGGAGAAGGCGGAGGACAGAGAAAGCTGACGGATACTCCGATAAGGGCAATGCCCTTAAAAAAAAATAACAGTCCACTGCTGGACATAGGCCTCCCCCTATTGCCATATTCACCACGGTTGGCAGGCGAATTTTTGAATCATGCAGGTATTATTAAACTCGATCATTTTCCTCCTACATAGGTACTACTTTAACAATAAGGATAATAACAATCTTTCTCATTAATTTTACTTAGATACACATATCACGCCTTAATCCCTTGCGGGGTAGGTAAAACGTTAGTATAAATACGGTCGCTATCGCCATTTTTAACAAATATTGAGTGGCGTTGTTTGCAGATGATCCGTGTATCACTGTAGTGACAGGTTGTCAACTTGTCGCTTAAAGTTGTAATACACATGAAACCCCCTAGTCCCTTAGTTGCCTCTTACGGCACCCGCGGGAAAAAAATGGGCTATTCTAAACCGGCATCACACGGTAAATTAATGAAGTTAAACAAAGCTATTTTAAAATTTTCTAACAATTTCGATAGTTTCTTCTATCAGAGATTTATGAAAGAATTTCAGTATGACTATTAGATAGGTATTTACTATTTACTTTGCTACAAGGCCCTGTATTTAAATGGGTGCCCATAGCGAGCACCTGCGCCCACCGCTCAACTTGTAACATTGTTACAAGAAAATTATTCTTCCGCTTTCAAAAACGGCAGTTTTATTTCACTTGCAAAGCGGGAAAGCGTGAGAAATATCAAACTGCTTTTATGGAAACAATGGTGTCCATTTGTAGGTATTTTTTTTGTAAGGCGGATCGCACACTTAACGCACGACGGACCGCTAAAATATCGCAGCGGTCTGTCAGATTCATACTCCTTCTAGAAATGTCAATCCCCATACTACAACCGCACTCCACGGACGACGCTACGATAGCATTTGTCATTTCTAGTATGGATTTAACAGACCGCTGCGATATTTTAGCGGTCCGTCGTGCGTTAAGTGTGCGATGCGCTATGATTGTAGGTAAATTATTTTTGGGAAGGCGTAAAAACATTGCTTCTAAAACAGTCCCTTCCTCGCTTATAATAACGAACAGACGAAAGGAACAAAGTAGACTCGCGCATTTTTGATGATATTGCACCCTTTTTCAAAACAAAATAAAAAAGTTTTTTTTTCTTGGTTAACCTTTCTATTGTGCGGTGTGGTGCCGGCTTAGAATAGCATCACCCTATAGTTTGTAAAATATTTCTAGGATGAATGGATGATCCCTGTGACGTTTGTGACCTTGGAGCAAATGCTATGACTTAAGGTACATTTTTCTAGTAAACAAAGGAAAATGGATATAACTCTAACCGTGGGTGTCGTAAAAACTGATAAACTATTAATCATGAAGGGGATAGGCAGTAGCGTTCCCTGCGAATGCAATATCTTACACTGCGCTCGCCAATCCGCCTGCCGAGCGTGGTGAATATGGCAATACCCTCAAAAAGGGGGAGGCCCAGGTCCAGCAGTGGCTTGTTGTGGCTATTAAGCTTAAGGTAACCTCTCTTTTGTACGTACTAAACAATTATTCAGCTACTAACTGGTTTACTTTTGCCCATTAAATAAGTTTATGAACAGGGGTTCGTAAACGTTCTTTATCAAGCCCTGCCTAATTGAAAAAGTTAGCTTGGTTACTTTAATATGGAAATTAATTTGGTTTCTTTACTCACCAGTGCCAGTGATAAATAGGTAAAGATTTCTTTTGTGAACAGGTAAAATTAATTAGGAAAGTCGTAAAATTAACGAATACGAATTAGGGTTGAAACTAGAAGATATACAAGATACACTAGCGACCCGCCAGGGGTTAAACTTACACCTATTGTCTCACTAAACTTGTTTTCCAGTGAGAATAAAAAGTTGTATAAAAGTCCGGCTTGTATTTGTACATTAAACCTTTCTCTTGAAGAATTTCTATATATATATATATATATGTGGACCAGTCAGGATTCGCCGTATTTTGCGGGGATTTTGTTAGGAAAACGACGGAATTGTTCAATTATGATCTTGTATTATCTCCTTTTAACAATTAGTTAGGATTATCACACTGTTTCCACATTATTTCACGTTATTCGACTCAATACATTTCACCCAGACGCTACCACTTTGACAGTTCTCCCAAATCTACTTTCATTTGTTTTCCATACGGGACAGGCAAAGGTAGTATGGCCGCCATACTGCCAAGGAGTTACAATTCAGCCAGTGGTCTTCGCCGACATATACAGGGTGTAACGGAAAGGGGGTATCAAGCCGAAGTGAAAATTAACTATACCTTTCGTAGATCAGTTATGCAAAATTTCAATCTAATATACCCAACTTTGTAACACATTGAAAAAAAAATCCAGCATACGATTTTAAAGTATTTGCATGTAAACAAATGTGGCACAACACTATTGAGGTCACTGATCTTTATTTCATTCCCATAGCACTATCACTAGCACCGCCCATTACACTTTCTACGCGTCCTGGGCGCCTGGTACCTGACGCTCGCACTTTATTCGCATTATAGCACTGCGCGGGAGGCGCGGGGAAGCGCGGGTCGCGGGCCGCGGCGGCATCTTCAAAGGTGTCGGCGCGGCGGCGGCGGCGGCGCACAAAGCTATCTGCGGCGGCGCGTGGCTATGTCACACGCGGCAGATAGCAGGAATCAGCTCCTGCGTCCTGGTCCTGCGAAGTGATAAGGGTGCTGTCCAGATTCGTGGAACATTCTCGACACTTGTATGTGGTTCGCAGCCCCCAACACCTCGGCACCACGTGGTCCGCGGGTTCTCTTCGAAGTGCTCCAGTACGGCTTCTTCAAAATTCGGATCTCGGGTCGTAGTGCGGCCAGACGCAGTTGTCGCGTGAAACGAACCCGTCGAATACAGACGATTCACCATGCGCCTTAAGCACCGCAATAAAGGCAGATGCCTTGCTTCAGCAGCTCGTCTTCCTTCAAAGAATCGCTCACGAGAGAGCTCCCGTGCTGCACTCAAGTTGCCGTGAGTGGCACCGACGCACAGAATCATCTCATAATATTCTGCATTACTCAAAGACGTCACGCACGACACAGATTATTTTAACTTTACAATTAGGTACACTAGTTTACGCCGCAGCAGATGAACTAAAGAAACTTAAGGACCTAGGTGTTGCCAGAACGGTCTAGACGATTTAAAAAAATAGTTTGTCATTTTCACCTATTTTATTTCACATATTTTTTTACCTATTTAATATTAACTGTATTACAACGGCCGCAAACGCTCTGACTACCCCGCAAGGTCGTGATATGTGTATGTGTATGTATGGTAATTTTATCGAAATTCACATACCTAAACACCATTAAGTACATACGCCACACAAAATTTTTGTTCTGCCATATGTCACAGAATTAGACAACAATTATGAACAAAAAAAATTACGCATTTTGCTCCAATACTAAAGTACTGGCAACTCATTTGGTCCTGCCTACCAGCCCCCACCAACTAGTCCCGAAAGAAAGCGACCGCAGGGATTCCCGCTCCCGGTAGGGCTGTCACATTTACTGATACTTGCAAAATAAATCAAAAGTTACGTGATTCATTTTAGAATAACCTTTAATGATTATTAATATGTCAGTCTCTCTCTTCGTGTGGGACACCAAGTCGTCCAACAACCCAATAAACTCTAGTGTCAGAATTTTTCAACTGTCTTCTACAAGTAGCAGATTTCTAACGTGGTGGTTGTGTAAGGACTGCCGTCTAAGTAATCATAGATAGCAACCGAGACCTACACGGTTTAGGCCCAAAACTCGCTCACGCGCGAGTGGCGAATTCGACAAACCGCGGCGCGGGCACGTGCCTGTTTACCCGTACGTACACGATGACACCCTTGCCATATTACAGCTACTATGCGCCTTATAAATTCGGACTGATAATAAAGGGGGGGCTGTCAAACCGCCGCGCGGGAATCCGCGTAAGGGAGCGTTTAGCCTTAACTTGCCATCCAAAACACGGACCCATCTTTCTTACGGAAAATCGAGTGGTTCTAATCGCAATGTCCTAAACTGAGAACAAATTCACAAAGTGATAATTGAACCCGAAGCTTGCTGCGTCACAGGCAGTCGTGCTAAGTACCATTGCACCACATCGGTCAACGAACACTTCAGTAAAATAGTTGGCATTTATTCAAAACGTTTGGCGTAAAAATTACGCTGGATCCCGAGTTTATCAAAGATGCAAAGATCTTTGAACAACTACCCATCGAATATCCAATATCTAAAATAATACATAGGTACTTTGTTAGTCATTGTGGGATATTATTGTGTGATACACATGTTTTCTGAAACAACCTTGGAAAACAATCCTCAAAAATGTCAGACGTGGCGATAGCGACCGTATTCTTACGGCCGTTAACGCTCTGCCTACCCCGCAAGGGATAAAGGCGTGATAGGTGTATGTATGTATGATAAGGGCATAATAGGCTGGATAATATGATTTTTTTAAATTATTGGAATACGTGCTTCGGAAGACACGTTAATGATTGCAATCTACTATCTGACAAGTAGTACGTATCGAGTAAATTGCCTGAGGATAGTCAAAGAAGTGCGTTTCGAAACAAAAAATTATCATAATTTGCGGGCAATCAGATTTTTTCCGTGCCTGTAATATCGAACTACCTAGTTTGCTTTACCTAAGGAACACACTGGTTATTGAATCCTTATCCTTCCCATCAAGAAGGAACCAAGCGTTGTGATGATAAAAAATAAAATACCCATCATTATTTTAAGGAAAATCATTAAACGCTATCGTTTAGGTTTTTTGACACCCCTAGCCCCTACCTAAGGGATGGTACCACTATGGTCGGCCATTTTAGTGGTTGATCCTTATTGGTTATTGATTTGATGTTATTATTATTATTGGACAACGGGCGGGACCAATAAATTAGGGTTAAATTTTGAAATTGATACATGACACAGCTTTGACCTCTTTCATACTTATGTACTCCTGGTACTGCCAATCGGATTTTCAGTCTAATAATTTATTTCCTAGGGGTATTTGTGTAGAAATCGACCGTGGAATGTGGAATAATGCGTGCCGAATTTTATTTCAAGTGATGTAGTGTATTATTAAATTTATGCGTGCACGCATTCATCTATCGATTATGAAACCCGTGAGTTTTGATACTTACGAGCGCGAACGATTTAAAAAATACGATTTTCGGTAGCGTTGAATAATATTCAAGTAAGGATCACGGATTCAATCCCTTAGGCCTCAGTCTCGAATTTTGCGGGCAGCAGCGGGGCAGCAGCGGTAGAATCTTTTGCATACATTCAAATGGACCGGTACGGAAACAACAGCGGCGCGGGAGTGGGCAATGAGCGGCGCACTCCCTAGAAAAAAAAGCGACCCGAGAGGCCGCTGCCCGCAATATCCGAGACCGGGGCCTTAGACGGTTGGACAATGGCCCCCTTATCAGGAGCGTTTGCCATATTCACCGGGCTTGAAAAGTGGGTTGGCAAGCGCATCACAATTACATTTACCGGTCACGCTGCTGTCGTTTTCCTGAACGCTCAGTCTTATTGCACTCTATGGGTAATTCTAATCCGGAACCATTTCTATGAAATACAAATACGCACTTGTAGGATAACTAGACCACGCCCTTTTAGGGTTCATTTTGTTGCAGACAATTTAAAGAAATCTACAGTTACTTTCTTTTAAAAAATTCATGATTTATTGAAAAAAAAAATGTAAATGATATTGTTTCTCGATTATCGCGTGAGGCAGCGTAATTTTTTATTATCTGTCACGACATTTCCCCTTCAAATACAAAATAAAACAATAGGCCGAGTTGGTATCCGGAACCAAATGTGATTTATTAGATTACCAGGAGCACAGGTCGAAGAAAAGGAGGTGGGAACTATTTCGAAAGAGGTGGTCTGAGGTGGTTGACCCCAAAACAGCTGATAGCTCACTAGTGTTGTGCAAAGTCAAATTTTGTAACATCTGGACCTGGATTTCAATAAGGTTTTGTTCATTAAAACGTCAACTTAGAAGTTTAAGATTTTGCTATTTTGTTCTTAGTCAATACCAGAGTTGGTGCACTTCGGCTTGATACCCCCTTTCCGTTTAAAAGGAGTTTTCAGTATCAGACAGTGAATCTCGAAAAGCTCCATAAATATATTGCCTATTTGTATGAGATATGACAACTTGCACGATAATAATAGGTGATGTCATATTCAAAACATATTAGAACAACTGTTATATTATCTGACTGTGACTGAGCTCATAGGTGTGTCTCGAGACCAACATTATTTCCAATATTACTATCAAAGTATAGCCAGCGGGATCTATTACAAACATATTTTCAAATCCAATTTAATTTGATGATATAAGCACTCTACAATACCATTTGTTAACTTTATAAAATAAAGAGATGATCATTCCGAAGTAAGCTTTGTAACGCTCAAAGCTGATAGTACTTTCACTCTCTCACGTCAACAGTAAGGCGAGGAACATACTTGACGCACGATGGAGCGTAAAAATATCGCAGCGGTCTAACAGATCCATACTAGAAACCTCACTCTATATACTAAAACCGCACTCGACGGATGACACTGCGATAGCGCTGCGTCAACAGGGGTCTAGAAGTTTTAGTATGGGGATTGACTTTTCTAGTACGGATCTGACAGACCGCCGCGATATTTTTGCGCTCCGTCGTGCGTCAAGTGTGTTCCTCGCGTAACTGGAGGTTGCGTAAGCGCCGCGGTTAGCACGTCAACGGCTGACGGCAGCTTATATGCAGCTTACAGCTACAACAGCTGATTAGGCTTTCATACAAGTGGGTTGTACGTGCCAGTCGACGACTGATGTGGCGCAGTGGTACTGCGACTGCGTTTGACGCAGAAGGTTTTAGGTTCGATTCTCGGTGGGTCACTCACAAAGTCGATATTTATCACTGTGAATTTGTTCCCAGTCTGGTTAGGACATTGCGGGCTGAACCACCCGATTGTCCGTAAGTAACATGGTTCCGTGTTTCGGATGCCGGATAAGCCGTAGGTCCCGGTTTCTGTCTATGATTACTTAGACGGCGGTCGTTACACAACCATGTCAGAAGCCTGCTAATTGTAGAAGGCGATTGAAAAATTCTGATACTAGGGCTCACTGGGTCGTTGGACGACTCGGTGCCCACACGACAAGAGATTTTTATTTTCAATCGTGTTACAAAAGCCTGCATTGTCGTAAAACCTTGTCATCTATTTCTTTATAAGAGTTATTATAATTCATGTCTGGTGTCTAGATTGCTACTGGTACGTCCACCCTATTCTGAAATGGGAAGTGGTTTATTAGTGACGGTCTATTGACGTTTCAATGGATTTATGTGGTGTCGCCGGTGTGTCGTAAAAGTTGCATTAGAAAACGTCTTCTACCCAGGAAGTCTTTTTTTGGAGAGTAGTATCTGCTTACTTCCTGTGGCTAATAAGATCAAAGATTTTATATTTCCCCAATGAACTGTCCGATGTGTTTTAGGTATTTAATAGTCGACTTTAGCACTCAAAACAAATCATGATTGAAATATATACGGATAACATATTTGAACCCGTGTTTCGATTACAACAGCTGTCTCCAGCAATTTTAAAAATGTTAGCTATCGACAGCCAAAAAGTCTTATAAGCAGAGTCAGAAAAATTGAACAGCAATTTTCGATACCCAACATAAAAAAGTCATCCGTTCTATATTTTTTTTATTTGCAACACCCTACAGGGTTCAGATACAGCTACTAAAATGATCGTATAAATACATTGTACATGAAAGCGAAATATAGAAATTGAAATTAAATTAAAGTCGCCCTCTTTTTGAAGGGCTAGACCCCACAGAATGACCTTTTGCCTCCATTTTTTTATGACCCTACTAGTGTTAGGCCTTTGTTTACTACTACATAGCAAACAAAGGTCTGGTTAGGTACATTAGTGACCCGATCCTGCGGTCAGATTTGGTGTAATCATTTGCAACCTGTGTTTTCAAAGGCGGATCTCACACTTGACGCACGACGGAGCGCAAAAATATCGCAGCGGTCTGTCAGATCCATACTAGAAACGTCACTCCCCATACTATAACCGCACTCGACGGACGCCACTGCGATAGCGCTGCGATGACAGCGGTTGAGCGGTTTTATTATTAGTATGGTATTTCTAGTATGACCTGTCAGACCGCTGCGATATTTTTGCGCACCGTCGTGCGTTAAGTGTACGTTCCGCCATAGTATTAGCATTAGTAGGTGTTATGGTTCCATATGTTATTTATCTGTTACCTAACCAAAATATTATCAACCAGGTTAAAATTATAATTTTATGATTTAAGAATCGCTCTCAAGCAGAACTATTATTCGCAAAATGGTTTACATGATAACTGGTTCGATAGAAAATTAATTAAATGAATGATTTAAATAAATCAAATTACATAGTTTTCTTCGTGTCGCAACGAGCCAACTCATTTAATTTCCTTGTACAGCCGTGATTTATATTCTAATAAATAAATTTAAATTACCTAAATTGAGCTCGTGTTCTCGAGATAATTTGTGTTTGATCGATTACTTCATTACAAACAAGGGTATTATTCTATCGCCACATTTGCATAATTATAGCATTCGGCGGACATTGACTTTTCTATGGCAAACTAGATCGTACTGCGGTAATAATAAAAACTTTCCTTTTTGGTACAAAACGATGTGCGTAGGTATGCAGGGTGTAAAAAAATTAGCTGCATACATTTTAAGGGGTGAACCAGCCCATGAAATTGAACCACTTTCCTTAAGAAACATAGGTCGAATTATGAAAACAAATATATTTGGACCTCCCATAGCTTCCCATACAAAATTAGCATCCGACCAAATTCAATTTGTATGGGAGGCCCTTTGGGAAAGTTGTTCAGTTACATAGGCACCTTATATAAGTAGGTATGTTTAAGAATGTATCGGATGTACTAGTAGGCACTTCAAGTAACTTATTTGAGAGATCAATTTGTAGTGGTTCTTCAAATAGCTGCTAAGAATGGCCAGTAAAAATTATGCTAATAATATGTGTATTCTCTCTGCCCCAAAGAAAAAAAAACTAAATTGCATCTAAGTACAATAAAATACATTCTGTTATGAGTTACCTTGGTAAAATAGATAACACTAGTGTTTATTCAATGTCTTTCAAAATATGCAAGAACTCGAGAGACAAACAATATTCAAAGTTTAAATTTTTCGCTTTTCTAAACAATGAATTTTCAATAATATTTATACTTACGTCATATCATAATATTGTTTTCTATTCGTTTTGAAGTAACAGTTAGTAACCCAGTACTAAACTCGCATACTGGGGCATTTTTTAATCAGTACACAAACTTTGTAGGGTATTTCTACTCATGAATCTGAACAACTATTACTATCGGGCCACCTGCGAAATAACTCAAAAAAAATTGGGTATTCCATACATTTTTGCCTAGTAGGTATGAACTTTTCTATAGGACACACAATTTTTTTTTATGATTTCGCTGGTTGCTCATAGTAAAAGTTGTTTAGAATCATGAGTAGAAACACTTCAAAGTTTGTATACTACACGTAAAATAACGGTCGTTATCGCCACGTCTGACAAGTATTGAGGGCCCGTTCGGATGATTCGTGTATCACTGTAGTGACAGGTTGTCAGCCTGTTGCCTAAAGTTGTACACATGAAACCCTCTGGTCCCTTAGTTGCCTTTTACAACACCCGCGGGAAGAAATGGGGTGATGCTATGTGTACTAACTAGAAAATAACCCTGTAATCTGTGCCAGAAGTCTATAATCCTATTGCTATAAGGATCGTGTAAATTATAGAGTAGTAAAGAGCGTGTGAAGGAAGAGACCTATAACCAAACCTAGATAGGCGATTGGTCAATACACGAACTAGGAATAGCCGAGATTACGTCAGTCAGAAGTGGAGTGCTTGTTGAAATAATAAACTATTATTTCTTTGTAAGATCTTTGAATACAAAGACAAACAAAAATTGCATCAGTCATGATATGACATAAACATACATACGTCATACATACACACAAATTACGCATTCATCCCTCGCGGTGTATGCATAGTATTTACGACTCGTTAGTAGAAATATAAGAATTTTTTGGACCTTCCATACACTTGACTCACTCGGCTACTACGTTTTGTGTGGGAGGTTATTTTTTTTTTCATATTAACCCTGAACGCCGAACAGGCTCATAAAAAAAACCCTTACAGCCGGGTACGCCTGAAGCGTACTGTGACTATGTCTCGTTACGACTAGGCAAAACGATTGGTTCTTCTGTATGTAGGTAGGTACTACAGTTGCGTATAGTTGTATACACGCCCGTTGAATCACATTTATATTTTTATAGCGCGCTTACTCCCAGTATTAGCGAGAGCTACTTATCAATGTGGGCCGCTGTGCGTAAGCGTTCTTGTTACTGCTTGTTTTAAAACTAGCACAAGGCTTGCCGAGTCACATTTCAATAAAATCCTTATACGAATACACAGTTAAATACACAGGCCAGTCACCTACCTACGTGTTGACTAAATTCGAGTATTAATTTTGCGGTAAGATGGTCCGCTAGTTTTGTAAGAAATTATCCTTATGTACTCGTGAGTACAATCACCCAACATGGATAATAGTCGATAATATTGTGTCATATTCTATTTTTTATAATGTAGGTGCTGAAATATTTGTTATCTATTTAAAAGGGAATTGAACAAGTTTACCCAAGGGGGAATATGAGAAATTAATTTCGCTCTACGTTTATATTTATATTTTCAGTCTAATTTTAGCACTTGCATTGCAGCTAATATGCTGCTGCGCTAGCGCTGCATCGACAGCAGTTAAGCGGTTTTAGTATGTGGATTGACATTTCTAGTATGGATCTGACAGACCGCTGCGATGTTTTAGCTCTCCGTCATGGTAGGTAATCAAAAAGTGAGAATCTGTTTTTCACTTATCTATCAACTAAACGAAAAATATTTTATAGTACAACAAGCATTGCATGTGTTCCGCTGTTTACGTTGACTAGTCGACGGCTTGTTGGCAAAAGTTTACTGTACTACTATTATCTGTGACAAAACCAACATTCCCGCTAATATTATAAACAGCCTTAAGCCATAACAATGTCCCATTGCAGTACGCGATATGGCCATAAACCCTCTCAACAAGTAGGCGAGTAATTCTACAGAATAATAATGTAAGCGTACCGGGCACTGAGAACAATTTTTGAATGTCATTGGGTCGGTTAATGCTGACAGTTTCAATTCAACATGAATAATTTGAGAGCTTTTTCATGCCTTCATCAAAGAGTAATATGCTTCTTCTTTTTGATTAATTAGTGTCAATGGCGATCTTATGAAATTTTGCTTAGAGCCGTACTACCGTCCTTTCCTACTTATCCAAACACACACCCTTATCCAAACAGTCCAATGTAACGAACAATATTTATTAATTAATTGATGCAATCATAACACTTTACAGCATGCCATAAATTAGGAAGGCACGTGCGTGCGTATAATTAGTTTGAAATTTCAGATGGTCTAACTACATACGACGTCAAAGATATCTAGCGTACGATGTCTATCTCATTCAATCACTGAGTCAAACTTCGAATGTAACTTTAATTAATTGAATAGATAAATTTTATGTCACTGGTTGTTCAAAATAGAGCCCCTGGGGTACTATAACTACTAAGTCCTAGTAATATTGCATGCAAGTAGTGTCGCGGCACAGATTCGCGCTTTTGTAGCGTTTTCCATTCACCGCGCGCCGTTCACAAAATGCACCCAGCGAATTTATACCCAGTTCAACTTAACCAGGTAATTTCAAGTTGATTGAACTAAATAATAAGGTCAAGCGAGTTGAAGGAAACTTTACACATACCTATAGGTAAAATGCGTTGGGCCTGCGTCAACAGTGGTCTTAGTATGGGGAATGACATTTCTGGTATGATAGGTAGTCAAAAATCAAAGCAACTTAACATTTCTAGTATGAATCGGATCTGACAGACGCATGCGTTACGCTGTAAGAACGGACTTTGGATTGCATGAGTATCACAATGAGACTTTCAGATACCTTACGCGCTAATTATAACGCCACGCCAGTGACAACTGTTGTCATATTTATGTACGTTAATTTATTCTAATTTCCACTTCCGCGAGCTATCACTTCGAATATTTTATAAGTACTTGTAGTTTTAAGAAGTTAAGAAGTTTTAATATGTATGGCATTGCGGAAATAGTTTAAAATAATGGAAGCTGTAGTCGAAACGCTACTTATGTTTACTTATTAGTGACAACACAAAATACTCCTTGTACATAACATGATATTTTGAATTTCGGCATTTGTCGTGTTTGTGTATGTAAAATATGACTCCGCCGTCCAATGTCAAGTTAGCTTGGAATTACCACATTGCATGGCCGGTACGGAAAATCTTATTTGTTTGCGAAGTTTTTGACGCTATTAGCCCAGTGTTTTTAAGAACATTCAGACCATAGCGCAGAAAATTCAGTAAGTAGGAAATCTATAGGACAAAACAAGTGTTAAGTTTTTTTTGTTCAAACAACGGCAAGGATAATTAATTAGTGCATAGGGTAAGACCATAGCGCAGAAAATTCAGTAAGTAGGAAATCTATAGGACAAAACAAGTGTTTAATTTTTTTTGTTCAAACAACGGCAAGGATAATTAATTAGTGCATAGGGTAAGACCAGACCCAGACACAAGTTTTGTCGGTTTGTAGTATACCGGGCTAAGGGACTGGTTCCGTGTTTCGGATGGCACGTTAAGCCGTAGGTCCCGGTTGCTGTCTATGATCACTTAGACGGTGGTCGTTGCACAACCATGTCAGAAGCCTGCTACATGTAGAAGGCGGTTGAAAAATTCTGACACTAGGGTTCACCGGGTCGTTGGACGACTCGGTGTCCCACACGAAAAGAGAGAGAGAGGGACTGTGTACCGCAAACTATACAAGCAGAGCAGGTCATGAATCTAACTATTTTTTTTTTTAAATAAATAAATATCCTGGACAATTCACACAGCGCCATCTAGCAAACTAAGCAAAGCTTGTACTATGGGTACTAGATAGCTGATACTAATACATATATACTTTTTTTGTAAATAAATATATATTATACATAGAAAACACCCAGACTTAACACAAATATTTGAAAATTGACTTAACAAATATTTGTGTCCGGTGGGGATCGAACCCACGACCCTCGGCGTAGAAGGCAGGCATACTATCCGCTACGCTATCGGGACAGTCAAACTTATCAAACTGATTTTAGCCTGTACATTCCCCATTTGACTTTTTTTTATTTCTTGCCTCGAGTCGGCTGCTCAGCTATGCTGCTGCTCATTAGCGCACTTCTAAACTCCTAATGACATGGAATAAGTAGCGCATACAAATCGCGTCACCGTCCGGCAGCGGCGTGATTTAACTTGACATTGAACATTCGATCATTAGTATAAGTTGGTTCTATGCATTGGAAAATATAGTACCTATGTCCTATGTATATCTGTGACATATAATATAAAATAAAAATTAGAATGATAGAGCGGGGTGCTAATAGTTAGTATTTAATGATGATAGTAGAGATGTACGTCACGTCAATTATACTTATGTTTATTCGCATCCGCCGATCAGAACCCCGTACCGAGTCATACCTGGTGCAGCACATATCGTTAGCGATCCAACGAGGAAATGCCGCCTGCGTGTTGAACACATTTCCACCAGGCACGACCCGAGGCGGCCTTTTAATGAAAGTTATTTTATGTATTTACCTAAGTATTATCTAAATGTAATAAGTAGAACACCGACTATCGTTTAAAACGACATTACAATTTAGGCTGGTTTCAGAGCGACGCGTCTCGGCAGCGCTGCTCAGCCGCGCGCGCCTCGCATTACACTAGATTGTATGTAGCGTTTCACAGTGACGCGTTTTGGGCCGCGTCTCGGCCGCGCCGCCACGCGCCGCGGTCGGATCTCTTTCGATTGCCCGTAGCGTTTCAGAGCGACACGGTGCGGACGCGCGGCTGCGTACAGTCCAACACACTGTAATTTATGTACTCCTCTACGTGACTGAAAATGGATGACTTTATCGACACGGGGCGACTGATTGATGAAGTTCGTCATCGAGAATGTTTGTGGAATGCATCTGATGCGAATTATAAAAATAGGGACGCGAAAAATAAAGCTTGGGAAGAAATAGGGGTAGAATTGTTCGGAGAAAATTTCACTACACAGAAAGGTTGGTAGAAAAACATATATTAAGTAATTATTTAAACATTACAATTATTTTTGAGAAAGAATTAAATATTCTCCTTCTTATTTTTGTGTAAGAAGTAAGTAGATACATAGTATAATACAATATTTAGAAAAAAATACGAAACTTAAGATAAGTACATACTAAGTAGGTAGGTACAACCCGTTCGCGCTAAGTTTGCCACTGGCGATATGACGTCGAATGGTTTTTCTGTAATTAAACGCAATAATTAATGTGTCTTATTTTACCCAAATACACAATTATTATATAATAAAAGTATATTTAGGTAAAATTAGACACATTGATTGCGTTTAATCACAGAAAAACTGTACTAATGATTCTCTGCACTCGACCGTACACCACAACGAAGCGCGCGCGTCTGAATGTCGTTTCACAGCGAACGCGCTGCCCAGGCGCGCGCCCGAACCGCGCGCGGCTGGGCAGCGCTGCCGAGACGCGTCGCTCTGAAACCAGCCTTAGTATTATGTACCGCTTATAAAAAAAAATACCTATCTATTGAAGTCAAATTCCCCGTATGAAAAGTTTTTACTCTGTGGTCCTGTGGTAATCAAGCGTAGATTAAATACGAATAACTACGAATATTTCAACGAATTTGTTCCCAAGGTCGCCATATATTGAGGCAAATATTTACTAATGCCGTCGAACCAGGGTCTTTCGCATTGATATGAAGTTATCTACGCACTGGATAGGTTGTCCCATACATATGACAGCTAGTTTGCGGACACAATGGACGCGCCACCTACTCGTTTCGTATTTTCTTTCCTTGACTGCCAGCGCCACAATGGCGACTTCAATTTAGTTCCGGATACTTTCGTATTTGATTTCCTAGACTGCCAGCGTCAAAATGGCGATTTTCAATGAGTGCCACCAATATTGTAGCAACAACCAGTCCAAAGATAATGTCAGGTCATTGGTCTCTCGCCATATATTTATAAATATCGCCAATAAACGCATGGCAAAGGCAATAAAATTCTATTTTATGACAGTTCTTAATGCTCTTGATCAAATGATACTTGCTGATCATCATATCACGCATATCATCAAATCGATCCAGTTTTAATGTGTATAAATAAACCACTAACGACTCGCCTATAATTCGTGCTTCCAAGCTTCAAAAATACCTGCGTTAACGAGGAATTCTTGCAAAAGAACATTTTAGTATAAATTTATCTAATCTTTGCGCAAGTTTTTTGTTTGTTTGTTACTCCTACACGCAAACGCTGATGAACCGATTTTCATCTGTGGGATACTATGGGATGATAATCGGCTTTCACGCGGGCGTAACCGCGGGCACTCTCAAGTCTAAACTTTTTTTTTGATAGAGAGATGTGATGCGGTCCCTAAACTAATAAGTGACGACGAAATCAATATTAATCATTCATAATGAAAAGCAAAGATCATATTTTATTAGACGAAATTTTGACAACTTGTACAGAAGAGTTTAGAACCTCCTCCATTTTTTTCGTCAGGTAAAAGGCACAGTAAATTACTTACGCAGATGGAATCCAACCTACCTACTTACTATACTGTTTTAGAAACAATAACACCGTTGTTATTGTGTACAGAATACTGTATTGTTTAAAATTCAGTTGTGTTTCAGTCTAAAAATTGTTCAGAGTATTGCTTTTTTGTGCCTCAGTACAAGTACATTTTTGTAGTAGCAAAAAACTACGAATGAAACATATTTCAAACCGATAATTATCATTAAACTCCAATGAGGAAGCTGTTAAATTTCTTTGTACATAAATAATATATCCATCAAGTGACGCTCCTAGCAAAAAATCATGTCATGACAAGGAAAATTCTTAGTAACATAAGTATTTTACAGATAAAAACATTGTATTAATTACCTGCCTGTGAGTTATAACGTTTTTTGTTGATGGTTTTGTGCAAATCGTAGAGAAGAATGTGCTAAAACACACACACACATATACCCATTCATGTAATACAATAATAATTAAAAATTACTATAAATGAAAAAAAAAAATACACCTTAGAAATGCTCTAAAATATACGTACACAGTTGCTTTTAAAAATGATTGAACCCGCATACATGGTATGCGGTTATGACATAATAATATGCATATGCATCTTCCTTCTTTCGGTTAGACATATGAAAAAAATATTTTCAACCTTGTAAAATAAACACGGAAATGGAGATGAGTGCAAATTATCTTACTTACATAACAACACACATAATTTTGTTGCTTCTACTCATTCACATACATATTTAGATTAGATTAGCTCATTTACATACATTAAAATGCAAATGCCGTATTTTGGTCTTCAAGAAGCATTTTAATTTTAAAAATTTGCTACATTCTATCTACCATTCCGTAACTGTACTAAGTAGGTAAAAAAATTACATAAAGATTTATAAATCTGGATTAAGTATCCAATATCTAAACTAATTAATATCAGAAGCAGAATATAGGCCGTACAGTGGTCGGTCACCTTCTATGTGGCATATTGTGGATTCTTTTACGATGCGTCTGATTACGATGTATGTAAAAGTCTTCTAAATAATAAATCAATACAATATTGAAACAAAAAACCGAATATCTTTTCACTGGCTCATTACTTTTGGCTTCAGCGTTCAACATTTTACGACTACAGAAGAATATTCCACCCTTTATGGTAACGAGTTTCCAAACCAGTGGGCAAAATAATTATCTTTCTTTTTTGCTTCATTATTGCTCAGTATATATTCAAAGTACCTAGTAATACTCAAATTTTTGCTGTCGGAAGCTGAAAGACTGGTCTGTCCGCTATCCGCTTGCCAAAGTTCCGTTGATAATCACTAGGATTAATAACTATAATCAATGCATCGATTAAGTTATCAATCACTTTCAAAATGCTTTCGTAACATGAATAATATTGTACCTACTAGTTAATTTTTACTTTCATGTGAAAAGATTTAATATTATCTTATCAGCTTTTTTCTGCGTGAACGAACTAGGATTAACACAAAATCTGCGTGTGTATTTGACGTCAAAACCAATTTCTTGACAGATAAGTAAAGTAGCATGATGTATAGCTATGAAATACTAAGAAATACAACTCTTCTACAGCAGCTGATCAAATATCCCACTGTCCCAGCCCGAGGACAAAAGGCCTCTACAATATGGAACCTGTTATTAAATTTATCTACACTATGAAGCCAGACACATTGTATCTTCTTCGCTTTATTTGTAGTTTATGTTTTGAGCTAAGTATATAAAAATAAAAATATGAAAGGTCCATCTAAGCTGCATAGGCTTAGGCTAGAATGTATTAAGTCACGGTAGTTATAATTGGTATGTTTTACGAGATAAGACGACGTAGGAAGTAAACTTTCATTCGTCTTCATTTTCCCGTCGTTTCATTTTGATAAACCTCGTGTCAAAATGTTTTTGTACGGAATAGTACGTACTACCTACTTAGTTAAAAATTTCACATCCTATTGGCTATTGTAATGATGAATTGACGAAACAATAGCGTCGCGAGTCCCCAACTCGTAACAGTAAGTCGAAGTTCATTCATGCGTGTTATTTATTGTAACTAAACAAGAGATACGTACTAGAGATGTGCCACGTTATCCTTAATAAGTGGTTTTTTAACTGTGCTGAACTGACTTCCTTGCAATGCAGATAATGTTCCAGAAAAGTTTTGGAGATTGGGCTCACATATTAATTTCATTTCATCATTCTCTCCCTTGAACATATTCCAATTATTTTGTAATCCGCACCACATTAATGCACTACCAATTGTGGCGGCGCGCCTCCACCCACATACAAGTCCTGAAACGCGGTATCGAATTGTTTCCGCCGATCGTTATATAATGTTACGGGCAATTTGATAAGTCCGGGCGCTATTAATACTGACCGGTTAGTATTAATAGTACCCGACCCAATTGGGCAATGTGATTAAAACATCACGTTTAATTACTTTTCCCGGTCAGTATGAATAGTTCCCACCCTTCCTTGGGCAAAGTAATAAAAATAAAGAATTGTAATGTTATTTTTTATTAAATGAAGTTAAACTTACATTATTTTAATGAAATTAATCTTACATAATATTCATTAAAGTAATCGATTAATTTGTACATGGGAATTAAAAAAACAAATAGTTATAAATGAAGTTAAACTTACATTATTTAAATGAAATTAAACTTACATAATTTTCATTAAAGTTATCGATAAATTTGAACATGGGAATTAAAAAAACAAATAGTTATAAATGTAATAAAATCAGAAGTTACCTACTATTTTTGATAAAAAATATTAGGTACTTCAATAGTTTGAAAATTAGTAGACTAAGAAAAATGAAGATAAAAATGTTGTTAAGTTTATAATTATTTATTCTTGCAAGATGTGCTTTTGTGACATTTTGAATTGCAGAGAATGTTTGATTTCTTGCATTTACAGCGTTTTGAATTGCAGTCACCACTACAGTTACAATACTGGTAGCCTTGTCCGTCAAAATGAGAATCTTTTCGAGCACATTCTCGAAGAGTAATATGAACTATTGGAACATCGTCAATCGAAACGAACTTTTCTTTACACAAAGTAAACTCATTTCTGGAGTACAGTTGGTTTAAAATACCGTGTTTAGTTCCTAGCTTGTAGAGTTTTCCTTTTTCAGCAAATTTATCACATTGCCCGGTCCAAGTGATAAATTTAAGCTTACTCTAAAGACTGATTTATTACATGGACCACGGGCACTCGGGCACTATTAATAATGGCCGGTCCAAGTGATTAATTAATCACTTTGCCCGTCATTTTTGGGCACTATTAATAATGACCGGTCAGTATTAATAGTGCCCGATTAATCACGATGCCCGTAACATATATATACAATCGCCAAAGATGTCCGGTAGGACCAGTCGGTCCCCTGGTCACTACATCCGACCAGGCGGATACCAACCCTTTTCCCTCCTCCGTGGCCTCGACATCCACCACATCCTAAACAATATTGTAATAGGATCTTGCTATCAGTCGCATTTGGGGGTATCTTATCTTTTAACAAGGTAGGTATGTATTAAATATACTATCTACTTAGTTTATACGGGTGTTCGTGTGAATGGTGTGTACGTATGGTAATGTTCGAAATCGCGAGTGCCGCGGGCGCTGCTTTCTATGGCTGTGGGTATACGGAGCGTGCGAAACTGTGCCAGCGGAACACACGCCGGACAATGGAGCGGTGAAGGTTCGATGGGTTCGTGTCGGCACGGCGGCCGTGGGACGTGAGTTCACTAATCACAAGCCATCACAATCCTTCTGCCGGAAAAGGGTACAAAATCGTCGAGTCAAACGCCTTGCCGCGAGGCATTCCCTTCCCTAACAACCAGACAAGTAAACAAAGAGTATGGATACGTGTATATTACGTCGGAGTAGTAGTTTAAAAGGTGTAAAAATATTAGCAGCAAAATATTTTAAGGGTTAAATCAGCTGATATAACTGAACAACTTTTCCTAAGAAATATATAGGTCGAAATATGAATAAAAAATGGACCTCCCATACAAATTGACTTGGTCAGTCGGTAATTTAGTATGGGGGGTCGCAGGTCCAAATTTTTTTTCATATTTTATATTTTTTTTATATGTTTTTTGGGGAAAGTTGTTCAGTTTCATGGGCTGGTACACCCCCGAAAAATTTTTGCAGCAATTTTTTTTTTACTCCCTGTACATTATAAGATCTTAGAAAATAGTAATTAGATAATCTTCATCTTTTCTCAAACCGAGTTAACGTGTAGGTTAGCTGGTTTAGAAGATTTCCTCAAAATTAGTCTTGATTTCTTCTCAACTTATAAACATTTATTGAGCTTACGGCATCTATCGGCTTAAGGTATTTAAGTGCCGTATTAAATTACGATGAAAGTCAGCCATATGTTGACACTGAGGCCCACGCGTACAGACAAGTCAAGGTGCATTCGGCTAAACTACATTCTCGAGAGACTTATGATCATTACGAAACTTGCTACGGTTTTAGTATCACTGTGATGTATAAAATTACAGCCAGTACAATAGTTATCTATGGCTGGGAAATATCTGCGAAAAGTTCAAGTTGTGTGTAATTTACATCTTACTTAGGTAACTTACTGACACCTTACGCGGAAAATTAGCATGATTCTGAAACTTGTATGGCATAACTGGACAAGCAGGGCAGTCAGTACAAAAAATGTCCGAATTATTATAAATGTCGTTTTACAAAATGAAATTAGCATTGTTTATATTGTACCTAATACGAATTATAATATAATACATACATACTTCTTCTTTATTAAAGAACTATCAAACGTCAGGTTAAATGTATCCTAAACCGACGAGCATGTATGTAAAGGCTGATGAATGTTGAGAAAGCTAAAGAGGTATGTCAGCATCGTAGCAAGTGGAAGGATGTAGTCTCTGCCTTCCCCTCCGGGAAAGATCCGTGATTATATGTATGTATTAAAGAACTATGGTGTTGTCAATCGAGCAACCACCATTCGTTTCTTTTCTCTACATACTACATGCCACAAAAAATAGTATTCAAATGTGTTTCTCGTAGAAAGGGATTTTATTTAACTACTAGTGGATGGTTTGGTAGAGCCCGATTAGAATTATTGTAATTTATTGGCATATCTTTGCCGTGAATGCTTTCTCGTTGATATTCGAATGTCGTATTGTAACTCCGTTAAACGCCTATTGTTCAAATCCTTTGTCGGCGTTTGTCGCTACGTACGTGTTATTTGCTATAAAGATTTATAGAAAATTCCTATGTTTATGAACTAGGTATATACCTAGGTATCGCATGGCTTCTTATTTCAAAGATCTGTCTTCAGTTTGGCTTCAGACAGGATTCGTGGAATACGTAATTGTGTTAATTGTCTGTTGTTCATACATCCATGCTCCTAATTAGCGTCATATATTTCGTTTCTATTTCTAGTTTGAGTGGCGAATCTTACATCTAACGACTGTCATTACAACTAACATCCGTAACTCATGCGTCTGTTAGATGTAATGAAATTTCAAATTCCCCATACTAAGAACTGGGTGCAGCAGTGGACCTGTTGTGGCTGTAGAAGAAGCAGAAGTTGCCGCAACACCAACAGATGCACCTACGTTATTTGACAGCATCCGTAGAGTCAAGTCCATGCGTTGGACCTGCGTCAACATCGGTTTTTAGTATAGCAATACATCTGACAGACGCATGCGTTATGTGTGAGAACCACTTTAGGTTGAACAGCAAATCGTTTCTCTTCCGCTAATTTTGAACGATGATCGGATTCCATCGATATTTTTGGTCCTTTGTCTTGCTACACTACATACATCAGATAGTATAAAGTAGTATGAATGGAGGTGTAGTATTCTCTGTGTGAGGGCCATCAATTGACCATGACGCCCACCACGCTGTATGCTAGTATGCATGTGGTTTTACATAATATTATCTAAATAGGTAGGTAGTTTAGGTAGATACACTATCTTTACTATATTATCTTTTGGCACAAGCAATACATCGGAACTTTTTTGTTAACTTCAAAATAAAAAGTAGCGTTATGCTTACCCAGCAAAGTATAAAGGTGTATTATTTATACAAGTATGTATGTATTGTCTGTTCAGATGTAACAGCTTGTGACTGTAGTTCTCTTGTAGCGGACGTTGTAATAGCAAACAAGTGAAAGCGTTGTATTGGTATATTCGATAAGCACTTGTAAAAACTGCGATGTAATGCTTGTCCACTCGTATACAAGCTTCCGGTATTATTTTAGCTGTGATTTATTTTGTATACGCAAGAATATAATATATACATTTACGTAGGATCGTTTGACCCTAAGGTGGAAGGACCATTATATTATGAGTTTAGATTCTCATGCCCATATATATTTAATGACTTGTGGTTGCAAAACTTGCAGGAACTATACAGCTTACTGGGCAATTTATACTGCTATGTCTTTTTATGTATTTAGGTTAGATAAGGTTAGGTTAGGTTATAGGTAACATAGTGAACTCGCGCCATGCACTGCGATGTGGAAGGCAAGAGGGAAACTACCACACCACTTTCCCTAATAAAAGAGTATTTATGACAGCGAAAGCAAGACACCAAGTATCGACAAGAGCAATGCCCATATAGCGGTGATGATGAGATGATGGTAGGTGTTGTATTACGCTAGGCAAGCATGTTTGTATAGTGCATGGTAGACGCAGCTGACCGTGACACCCACGCTACGACCATTCATGCGGCACGGTATTTCTCTCCGTAATACATGCATGTTACTTTGTTTTCTACGTCACGCCGCTACATCCCATAATTATATTGAAATATTGATACCAAATAATAGTCAAATATTAATATTTATAGGGTGGAGGTTCATTGAACTTTCAATTTTCTAAAAGTTTTAATAGATAATTAAAAGTTTTAATTTCAACTCTTAGAAAAGCTTTTAAATGTTACTAATTAGAAGATAAATAAAGTTAGTCAAAATCTTTAAAGCTTTACAATCGTAGTTCATTCACTCACAAAATGGCTATACATACATACACAAATCAAGCCTTTATCCCTACCGGGGTAGGTAGAGCGAAAACAATCGTAAGATTACGGTCGTTATCGCCACGTCTGACAGGTATTGAGGGCCCTTTTCGATGATACATGCATCACTGTAGTGACAGGTTGTCAGCCTGTCGCCTAAAATTGTAATACACATGAAACCCTCGAGTCCCTTAGTTGCCTTTTACAACACCCACAGGAAGATATGGGGTGATGCTATTCTAAGCCGGCATCACACGGCAGAAAAATGGCTATATCTACAATAATGTGGTTCTCACATATAACGTGTAACGAAGCCCTATTTTAGCGCATCCGTAACGCATACACACCTACAGCGTACAAGGTTCTGTCATATGTGCTGCTCAAAAGACTGGAGCCATACGCAGAAAAAATCATTGATGATTACCAGTGTGGCTTCCGACAAAACCGCAGCACCATTGATCAAATCTTCCTCCTTAAACAGCTGATGGAGAAGAGGTGGGAATACGCCCAGAGCATCCATGTACTGTTCGTAGATTTTGCCAAAGCTTACGACAGCATAGATCGTAGTGCGCTGTTCACTATACTGAGAAACTTCAACATTCCCAAAAAGTTGGTGGACATGATTCAGGTAGCCACAATGGATAGCAGGATGAGGGTCCGAGTAGAAGGGGATCTGACGGACGAATTCCCCGTAGTTACGGGTCTCTAGCAGGGCGACGCCTTGTCGCCAATGCTCTTCAACTTAGTGCTTGAATATGCGCTTAGAAACGTCATGTCACTAGATGTTGGAGTACAATTTAATGGCAGACACAAAGTAATAGGCTATGCTGACGATCTAGCGCTGCTGGGAGAAAACCGTAGGGAAGTACAAGAGTCCGACAGAGTCTTAGAAATGGAAGCACTGAGGGTCGGCCTAAGGATCAACCACGAAAAAACTGAGTATCTACACATGAGACGGTTTAAAATTGCTCGTCCAATTCGTCAAGATCTAAATGTTGGAGATACTCACTACAAGGGAGTGGCAAAATTTAAATATCTAGGTTGTCCTATCACAGAAACCAATACTCGGGACGAAGAAATTGACATCCGCATCCAAAATGCCCTGCGTTGTAGCGCTGCTCTGCATAAGGTGCTAGGGTCCAAGCTTCTCAGCAGAAACACCAAATTACGTATTTATAAGACCGTCATTAGGCCAATTCTTATGTACGGATGTGAAGCTTGGACACTGACGCTTAAAGAAGAAAGTAAGCTCCTGGTGGCTGAGAGAAAAATCCTCCGCAAAATCTTTGGCCTAAGACAGAGGCCGGATGGAACTTGGAGACTCCGTAAAAACGCTGAGATCGAAGAGCTACTGGCTGACTCAAACGTCATCGGAGAAACAAAAGCCCATAGACTTCGCTGGCTTGGCCACTTAGAGAGGATGGGTGAAGATCGGGGAGTCAAAAGAGCGTACATAGGTCGACCGACTGGTCGAAGACCGGTCGGGCGCCCTCGGTATCGCAGGTGTGATGTGGTGGAAGCAGATCTTCGCGAGCTTCAAGCATGCGATTGGCGGGAAACTGCACACGACCGAGAAAAATGGCGAAATCTCGTATCGGAGGCCAAGACTCACTTTGGGTCGTCGAGCCGGTGAAGTAAGTAAGTAAGTAAGTAACGCATGCGTTTGATAGATGAAAGGAAGAATAATCGTTGACGTCAGTTCAATGCGTCAACGGATGCGTCTGTCAAACAACGCAGTGCAGCGTCAACGTCAGTTTTAGGTTTTAGTATGGGGAATTTGAAATTTAGTTACATTTGACAGACGCCAGTTAGACGTGGGATTCGTGTTATAACATCACTATGGTCGGAGCAGCTTTCTTTGGAGGTCAACGATCTCATTCAATTTTAAATTTAATACGAAACTATTGATATGTATTGGAACAGACCTTGAGTTTCATAAGTATGGATATTAAAATTATATTCAGTCGTATTAAGTGTACGGTTAGGATTTTCAGGGGCAACAGATCGAAAAAATTCAAGATGATAGATGACGACCAGAAAAAATTACGCAAAGATTTTTTAGCGTATTTCAGAGACTAAGTCAAAAGTGGGATCTTGTTAATTTTATTGTGAGTTGGTAGGTTGTACTATATACCAGGTTTTGCATTCGTTACATTGAATTACTAATTAAATTACTAGTGCATTCACGGTTTCTACATTCACATTGAATATTAAATAGTAATTTGCATACAAGACAAATTGTTTGGTTCTCATTTTGCAAAGTCGTTTTGCCCTATAATAAAATATTAACTTTCGTACAGGACCTACTCTTATATCCTGCCCTATATTTTTGGCTCTCATTTAGAGTCAATAAAAAATACAGTAACTGTAACAGCAACAACAGTCCACTGCTGGACATGTAGAGTAGAGTAACTACTCGGTACTTAAAATAATATTCTCAGTATGGCGATTGATCATGCTAGAATAAAGTGCATTGATTTCTTTAATCTTCCGACTACCTATAATAAAAGGTCTCAGGACTTGATCAAGACCAACCTTATGAATTGTCTTTTTTATTTGACAAGACCTTTTTGCGCACCATTTTCCTCTTTTGCTTGCCATCTTGTGAGGTCTAAGGAGCGTAGAGTGCGCGGGGAACAAGTGCGTTGCGCAAGCGCCGGCCTCGCGCCCACCAGATCTTGTGCTGTGCCATGCCAGTCAGTGACATTGCAACATGATAGCTACGATTCTGATAAATATTCTGTATTTTTATTTATTAATTAAATTTAAAAGATGAAGTGGAACTGGGTCGGATACGGCTAGTATGCACCTGTAGCGATAGGCACATCTTGTCATGTAGAGTTCCCCATCACGGGCAACGTCAACGGGGAAGAACTCGCAAAAGATGGCGAGACGATCTGGATGCCTACGATAAAAACTAGTGGGAGGGAGGTAGGTTGGTAGGGATCGAGATAAGTGGAAGAAGTATGGGGAGGCCTTTTCCCAGCAGTAGGACAGTATAGGCTGATAATAGAAAAAAATACATAAATGAAAATAAGGACATAATGAAAAAATAGCGTCGACGGGGGCTCGAACTCGAGATACATTGGGCTATGAGGTACCGGTTCACTGTTTATTGTCTTTCAACTGCAACTTTACAGTGATGATGATGATGATGGATGATGATGAACTTTACAGTACCTCAACTAGAACTACATACATAATGGTCCAAAAATGTTTTTTTCTTATCTGCTTCTAATCTTATTCTCTCTGTTACAGGTAAATACAGCAATGGAAAAGGAAATGATCTATCGGAAGACGGCCTGTGCAAGTATGTTGTTAGTAGCGTGTAATGGGTGCGTAGGCGCAGGTTAGAAAGGTTAGGCGTAGGCTAAATACCCGCTGTTCGGATACGAACGGAAGCGAACAATCCTAAGCTAATGGGTATTAATGATAGCTTGCGGAATTGGTACTTTGTTAATGATTAATGATTTTTTCTCATAATGATACGGTGCAGCAAAATGTTAATATTGTTTAGAAAAGCCTTAAGTACGAAAATTTGTGTTTTCTATCCGTACCAATGCTGGACGTTCAATAGATACAGCTACTATATATAAATAGCCCGCCGTGTTTTGTAAGATAGGTAATAAAGTGAACTGGATTAGATTTTATTACATCGAAAGCTAATCTACCGGCCGGCTTCCTAAGCGGGGAAGCTATTATAACCTTCCCCCATAACAGGCACTTAGCTTTAAAACAATATAAATAAATATCTAAATTATTTAATATTCTTATGCATGTAACATCGAATTTAAATTTATATGACATTCTTAAATTTTACGTGACATTAATGTATGTACCTATTTAGTCAATCCTTTTCTTTAAATTTTATTAATGTATTTGCATGTCATTCTTGTGTGGCTAAATATGTGATTCTTTTATACAACATAACAAGACCCATTGTACCATATTTATCAGCAAATAAATTTTCATTTCATTTCATTTCATTTCATTTCATTTCATTTATGAGCTATTTTATCGCTCGGGCATATAGATTAAATAATAGTTTCTTACGTGTATGGACAAGGGCTCTGGTTAGTTTGGGAGGGCCGATAAATCGCCGGTCAACGCGCCGCCTTTAATGAAGATTTACGAGGTTCCGTAGTGCCACCGCAGCCGGCCCTCACTGCGGTGGATAATAGGAGATTTATACAGAGTGCTAGAGAACATATGTCCCTAGTAGGGATTGGTCCGGCAATCCTTGAAAGCGTATGTTCACTTTACTTACATACATCACACAGTAATAAAATTATTTCATTTGTGAATTCGGTACACATCACACAGTGACAAAATAATTTCATTTGCAGATTTGGTTCAGTCTCTCTACAAGTTTGGCATCTTCCCAGAAATTGTTGAATTACACTATGAATAGCTAAATCTGTAATTTTCATAGCACCCTCCGTTGTATAGTGGATTTTATACTCTGAATTACCGTACGGGTATCGGACATATGGTAGAGCAATCTGTGGAATGTGAAACTAGAGTCATTAAAATTTGAATAGAAATTTTTTTAGTCGGATTTACAATTTGTTTGAGTGCCTGTTTATTTTATTCAAATACAAATGCTCTGACATACTGCTTTAATATTAGTATTTGCTCTCTACTACCCGCAAAAGTACACTCGTACCCTCGACCCTCGTCATGACCTTTTTGTACCTTTTTTTTTGTTTATGTATGTACTGTATAAGTACTGAATGTATCCCTAAGTAAGCTAGTAATTATATTTGCGCTGTAATTCGTTTCTCTTTCATCACTAATCGCATTTCTATGCGAATTTTTTGATTGCGTCATGATTTTTTGCCAAGCATGGTGATTATGGTAACATCCCCTCAAATGGGGGGGAGGCTCATGTCCAGCAGTGGACTGAGTGGACTGATGTGGCTGTAAAAGTAGAAGTGGTAGCTAGTAGCGTAACATACGTTTGCCGTAGCATAGTATTCTGGCGTATGTTTAATCCAACGTCGATGCGTGGGCGCACCGCGCGGTGCAATTTTACTGATTGGTTAAATGTATAATGGTTAGTTGTTATGGCGCATGCGGCTGGGAACTTTTGAAATACCTAATCGAAATGTACAAAAAATTGGATATTCTCTAGTTGCCATTGGTGATGCTCATTTTAGATTTGTTTAGTGAGTTTAAACAAACGAAAGATAGTTTGGAAACGCACCTGCGTATAGTACTTTCCTTGGTCAGATAATTCGTGGTTCAGATAGACATTAGAAAGACGTGATATTTCGAATTGTTTGATGAAGACAACAAATATTTTTCGTGTGTATGTCATATCCTATACAACTGCGCAGATTACGAGCCGTTCCAGTGCTTTTCCTTTGTTTCCTTACAAAATATGCTATAATGAAACCAATTGTCAGCATTGTTTTAACCTGATTTGCTACCTACTATGCAACAAAGCCTAAAGGTCTGGCTCCAATAACTTCAGTAATTTACCAGAGATAAGCCCTACCCACAGACACAACATGACAACCAGAAATCGGAAAGACAATAGGTGTGACGTCACATCCGTAACTTTGAGACCGAATCGCTGATCATTTGCTAAACTGGTCACCTTGGCATAGCAGAGATAAAATTACTACATCCTGTGTAGGTTTGCCTTTCGTACCAACTAAATGTAGGTGATAGATATCCTTGAATGGTTTTATGTAAAATTACACGTTTTTCTCGGTCCCTGAATAAAAATTCTTAAAAGGAGTTACCTAGCCTATTTTTATAGCAGTACGAAATTGTAGTTACTTAGCAATCAAGGCTCTTCTCAGTACCTACAAATTTGTGTTGAATTTCATTTTGAGGGTGAGTTTGACGGAGAGTTTTTGATCCCGCCCGCCAATATCGAATTTATTTCAATTACATTTTCTCTCCAAACGTAATCAGCCTCGTAATTTCAGATTAAACTAAATTATGTATGACAATTTTGTTTTTTGTTAATAAGTCGATTTTTTGCGACTAAATATGTTCGTTTATGACATTAATCCCATAAATAATTTGATGTTATTTATTTATTATTATCAGCCAGACACGTTCCACTGCAGGGCAAAGGTCTCCCTCTCCTTCTTCCATATTTCCCTATCCTGAGCCATCTCCATCCAGTTTGTTGTTAGGTAAATAAATTGTTTGTAAGAGATCATATAGCACCATACTGGGATTTAATTTGTCAAAATTGTCCATGCGTTTAATTTGATTTCATCACAATTTATCTCTCTTACGAAATAAAATTTATTGGGCGATCCTGCCAGCAAATAATTGTACATTTATCTACTTGCTCTTGATTTATTTCGAACGGTATGCACTCTTGCCAAACGAATAATTCTTTCACGATGTACAGTCGTAATCAAAAGCACATTAATAAACATACCACACAAATAAACGAAGGTTTATTTCAGTTCACTCTATTGTGGGTCTATGTAAAGGGCTATAAAGTTGAAACATAAATTGTATCCTGTCCATGCTCTAAAAGTAAAGTTTGAATGATCGTACCATACGATATTTTATCAGCTACCATACTGCTACTATCCTGTTTTTGTAAGTTTGATGTTTCGTACGCTCCTTTTCCGGTAAAAAATCGGATAGTCTTGCGATGCATGTGAGAACCGCCGCAAATCACTAATCACTGATTGCAAAGTTTGATGGCATATTTTTTACACACGTGTCGTGTGGGTGTATGAGTATGAGTCAGGGATTCAAGGGTTTTACATAACGCGATTTTAATTATGATTGTACGTAACTATCCTTGGCCTTTTCGTAGTTAATCCAATATAGTAAAGTATAAAGGTTAAGTATGGTTGACTGGAAACCTAAAATGGACCGATTAAATGTTACACAACTAAATAGTAAACTAGTGCAATCAGTAGGTATACAGGATGTGTTCTTTTTCATCGTGGCTTTATCGTCATGACTTTCTAATATACAAACAGAGAAATAAAATTATTATCCAAAAATCAAAATCCTTTTATATTATAAGTACTCAGGTAAATTGCAAGATTCTACTTAGGTACTAGACTTTAAGTAAAGCTGAACACATTTCCATACCAGTTTAGAAGGCAGACGTATTTATTCGAGTCAAACAAACAAATTAGTCTGAAGTAAGCATTTTGTAAGCTAGGAGCGGCAGGATATGATCTGATATGATATGCTATGCAATCATCTTCAACAATGGCTCTGAGTCAGCTGAGTTCGATTTAGAAGTAAATAATTGCTATGTAACAGTCTATGCAGCTGTGTTTTTCTGATGTGACATACGTAATCATCGATCAAATTCGCCAAACTTGACTCAAAAGAATCGATCCTTACGGAATTTTATTCTATAGGGCGGTAATAATTATCAAACGCAGCCACGCAAGAGAATCATAATTAATAATGCACTTGATGCACACTTCATACAATTAGATTACATACACATACACAATATCACGCCTCTTTCCCTTGCGGGGTAGGCAGAGCGAAAATTATCGCAAAATTACGGTCGTTATCGCCACGTCTGACAATATTCGTTGCAGATAAGTCGTGTATCACTATAGTGACAGGTTGTCAGCCTATCGCCTAAAATTGCAATACACTTAAAACCCTCGAGTCCCTCAGTCGCCTCTTACGACACCCACGGGATTGGATTATTACAATTAGATTATTTGGTACAAAAATGCCTCTGTGCTGTTGTCTTTGCCCCACATATGCCTCAAATGACCTCTTTGGGGCCTGTGATTCGAAAAGAAAAAAAATATATAGGTATTTTTTATAGTAAATCAAACCTCTATGATAGTTTCTTCTTTCCTGAAGGTACAGCTGTTAAAAATACATGAGTCCTTTTTTCAAATTCGCTTTGATGCGTTAGCGGTAAAAAACAAAAAAGGGATCTAGGCAAACAAAAAAGGGATCTAAGCAATTTCAGCCAGTTGCAGATAACAATAACAATGCAATAAAACTTTTGAACTGTGACGTAATATTATGGCGCAAAGTACGGAAGTTATCAGATAACATAGATGGATAAAAAATAGTTACATAGAGACTCTAGAAAAGTTATAAACAATCACGAGAGACCGTATTACTGCTTGAGTGATCAAGTGCATCTTTTTTTTTTTTTATATTTAATAGGCCCGCATTTGTCTGCCATCTCACCTGGTGGTAAGTGGAGATGCAGACGAAGATGGTACATGCTTGCCTAGATAATGCCTATTCACTCTTGCCTTAAAAAGGCCCAAGTTATATTGTTCCGGAAAAAGATCCGCCGGCAGGGAATTCCACTCTTTAGCCGTACGCATGATAAAAGTTGAAGCGAAACGCTTAGTGCGGATCAGAGGTATATCTACAACATAAGGGTGGAACCCCAGTCGGCGCCTCGATCCTCGGAGATGGAATGGGGAAGGGGGTATCAGGTCGTGGAGTGATTGAGCACACTCTCCGAAATGTATCCTATAGAATACCGACATGCATGCTACTTTACGACGGTGTTCAAGGCTCTGCAACTTAGTCTCAACCAGTGCTTCGTCTGCTATGAGCTTCTTGGCGCGTTTTTCAATGGAGTCTAAGGCGGCCAGTTGGTATTTGGCAGATCCATCCCAAAGGTGGCAGCAATACTCCATGCAAGATCGAACTTGAGCTTGATAGAGTTGTAGAAGCTGTTCAGGTGCAAAGTAGCGCCTAACCTTTGAGAGGATACCAAGCTTTTTTGCTGCAGTCGTGGCCAAAGATTCTATGTAGCGTCCAAAGTTCAGGTCTGACGTAAGAGTCATGCCAAGAAGATCAAGGTGGTCAGACATCGGTATGGATACATCTCGGAAAGTCGGAGTAAGTGTGAAGGGACTCCGTTTAGTCGAGAACAGACAAGCCTGTGTCTTTGATGCATTAAACTTCACTAAATTGGCATCACCCCACTCGGATATTGCCTTGAGTGAAGAGTTCAGATGTTGGACAATGGACTCTCGACAAGACTGGGTGGTTTCACTGCTGGCCCTTGCACTGGACAGGTATCTGTCAACAACCGTGCTATCATCTGCGTACCCAAAGGTGTCGGGCGTCAGCATGTCGTTGATATGCAGCAGAAATAGTGTTGCAGACAGAACTGATCCTTGAGGGACTCCAGCATCTATGGTCTGTTGGTCCGAGGAGCGGCCCTCTAGGACCACTCGTATCGACCGTCCTCTCAGGAAGTCAGAGATCCAGTTGCAAAGATCAGTAGGTAGTCCGTAGGCGGGCAGCTTGCTAATAAGGCTTGCGTGCCAGACCCTGTCAAATGCTTTTGAGATATCTAGAGACACAGCGAGGGCTTCGCCATGTCTCTCGATAGCCTCGCTCCATAGGTGGGTGGCATGCACGAGGAGATCACCTGTGGATCGCCCAGGACGAAATCCGTATTGGCGATCGCTCAGAAGATCGTTGTCCTCGAGGTAGCCCAGGAGTCTGTTATTTAGTACACGCTCAATAGTCTTGCAGAGTATGGAGGTGACCGATATGGGCCTATAATTCGCAGGGCTTATAATCTAGTGCCGCGTGCGGCTTTCATAGGTACCTACGTAGGTAGTATAATTTATTTTTTGCGACAGATGCAGTTGACTAGATAAAATGATGAATGCCGTGCTTTGTTTTGCAACACCTTATAAGGCGTGTGATTGTGACTCATAAATAAAAGATGACGCAGATTTATCGCGCATTTGATTTGTATTGGATAAGATGTTATGTCGAGACATGAAGATGTAATAAGATTCTAAGAAATACGAGTTGACTTATCAATGAGAAATGGCAGTTTAGGTGGATCGTACACTTAACGCACAACGGACCGCTAAAATATCGCAGCGTTATGTCAGATCCATACTAGAATTGCTAATCCCCATACTAAATCGGTCAAACGCTGTCGACGCAGCAGCGCTATCGCAGCGCCGTCCGTCGAGTGCGGTTCTAGTATTGGGAATCACGTTTTTAGTATGGATTTGACAGACCCCTGCGATATTAGCGGTCCGTCGTGCGTTAGGTGTGCGATGGGCCTAACATGTCGACTACGAAATGAAAACACGAGACCTTATCAATAAAATACATCCTTAATTCTGATTCCCCTAAACCACGCTACTACGGATTATGATCCACTTGCATATAGATAAAGTGCTTCAAGAGGAAGTTGTCTATAATTTTATGCTGAGAAAATAAGCAGCTGATCAGCTGAAACCGTTGATCTGCTGTGCGGGCAACTAGTCTGAAATAACTTAGACAAGCCTAGTTTGGCAATAAACTCGTAGAGCCGCATTTTGCACTCACATTCAATAAGAATTCAAGTTTAAATGAATTCAAGTTTTGTCTAGTTTCGTGACAAAACTACCAACAAAAACGTGATTCTTGGAGATAAATAATTTATGATAAGCAAAACAAATAGTTAGGTAGGTACATCTACCAGCCAAGCCTAGAAGTGGCAAGCGCCGGCGTCGCTTGCGCATCCTACCGTAACGACATCTATAAAACGTCGCTACAAGGCCACCTCACGTGGGCAACCATTCGAAAACTCCATTGATGTAATACCAAACCATTTACTATTGCAATCCTCCACGCAGTATTATCCTTTTTTCTAGAATTAGATTTAAATTTTATACGAATTTTACCTGTGACTCTACTCTACATAGTTCTAGTTTAATGGTTCTAATGTTAAGTAGGTACTACAGTGAAACCTACTTAAAGAAGTAACACATAATATTCAGTAGGCAATGGCGATGGGCCCTCGATTTTCGTCCCACCGGCATTGCAATCGGAATATATCGGCATTCCTTTAGGAATAAATACTGCAACTAAAGCACATAATAAGTAATAGTGACTTAAGTATGGCCGTTCGAATAGGCCATATCTGACAGCTGTCAAAATCATGCTAATGCTATGACCTAAGGTCTATTTTTCTTTGTTGACATGTCCAGTAGTATGGGCTTGACAGCTGTCAAATACGGCTAATTCAAACCGCCATACTTTAATGTGCCGTATTTTATTCAACCAAAAAGTACCCACTCTTTTTTTGGCACTCGTTTTACAAGGATTTTGTTTTCCATTCATTCATATATCTCGACAGGTTGTACCGTTGAAGCCTGCGCCTGCGCATGTGATGTAACTGGCAAGGTCGCGCTGCGCTGTCGTCGCCGGACCGGTTCCTCCGGCGTTTTTACATCGTAACCACATACTTGGTTTAATTAAATCACGACTCACTTGAGATTAGAGTGTAGACGGTTTCTAGTTGAGAGACGATTGATTGTGTGAGAACTTCACTATCTTTTTTGGTTCAGAGTAAATTGATGTACCTAGAATCTTCGCCTAGAATACGACGTTCGCGTTTATATTTAGATGCGTGCTAGTCTTTCCAACAAAACTTTTAAAAACTATTTGCAGCTAAGCACGTAATTATCTAGATTCCTACTACCACTATGGATTCTCTGAAAATCAATCTCTTAACAATTTATATTTTTTTTATAAATTAGGGCATAATCTATTAGGGCATGGGTTGTAGGTATAAAACAACCACACTGTAGCTAAGATAGCGATTAGGATCCAGAATTCAAGTTATGGGCGTCTAATTCGAACGTCTCTAAGCAGGTACAGTACATCACATACTGGCATGCAAGTATAAAAGGATTATATTAAAGTCCGGTAAGAAGCGCCTGCCCCGTCTTGCCCTGAAGCCTGCCCGCGGCGCGCTAAGAGGGTTAGGCGGATCAGTACACGCTTAGTACTTTTACATCTGCTGCGTCGCATGTTTTTATGGGTGTAATGTTTTTACACGGTTTACTCAGTTTACCTGCCAGTTATTTGCTCTTTTCTATTCGACGAACAACCCGCATAATATGTTGTCTGACTGAGTATTGAATAACAATAATAAACTGAATAAGCTAGTTCAATAAATAAAGTACGTCTATCGCCTATCACTGATTGTAGAGGGATGCTCCGACTAGCTAGTCTACATTTTATGGTCAGACCTATCTGACCCTCTGCCATCCCCGCCGGGAATAAATGTTATAAAGACAAAAAATATTTATGACTTAAATAAATGAAATATAAGTTCATGGGAAACATGTGCCAAAATGTAATATTCCATCGAAGTCCGCCATAAAACTGAAACTAGGCATTCACCTCGACACTGGCGAAATCACAATGAAAACGCCACTAAACAAGAAATTAAAAACTGAAGAAAATAACAAAGAAGTGAAACAAATAATTAGTTAGTGTGCTTCTGGTAGTTTATAATTTGTTAGAAATGTGTGGTTTAAAGTTTGTTACGTGTTGTGTGTGTCGTATGAAGTGAAGGTGATCCTATAATACTTTACGTAAGAGGTTGAGCATCTGCAAACTTTTGATAAACTTTTCATCGAATATGGTAAACACAATAGTACGCTGCGAAAAACAACAGAAAATCCTCTTCAGGTATATTAAATTCTTTAATTTAACGTCTACTTGACTGACTGAGTTACTAAAGACAAAATGCATATCGTGTCTGGCGTGGGCCTGACGAAACTTCATATTAAAAAAAAAACTCAAAGAGTTCACGCTAAAATTAATGGCGTCGTTTATTGTCTCTTTCCTTTTATCCTGCTTCTTTGTCTAGCGCTGTCAGGCTGTCACACCACTAAACAATATGGCGGTTCTTGTCAAATTTGCTGATATCGCAGCATGATTAATTAAAAGTTTTCAGTGAATAACGTGAAATATTGGTGACGAAACTTTAACATTTACAAATAATTTACATTGTGGTAATAAATTAATTACGATTGCATCTCAAGATGCACTATAAAAAGTGTGAAATTTGTGGATTGAAAGCCGGTCGACAATCGGGAGAAAAGCGAGTATTTTTGGCTCAGTTCCCATTATTTGAAAGGCGGTAAGTTATTTTGGTTATCATTTTATCAATTCTAAGTGATTTCGAAAGACTTTCTGTCATTTATTTTACGTATTTTATATCTGGGCTATCCTTGCAAATTTACCATAGAGATGGGTTAGGGTTGTATCGATAAAATTATCGATAGTTTATTTACGGGTCAGAGTATACTTTTCCAATAAGGCCTTTTTTATAACAATGCATTTGACAACTGCAAAACCTCATTTCTTCTAATTGTGTTCTGTTGTCTTCTGAAAAAATTTGATGGTTTTAACTTTTTGAATAAAATAAAAACTCACATTCTTCTTCATCTTAGGTCCAATAAAAAAAATGATTCATGCGAATTTGCGAACCCCTTAGAGTTTTTAATTGTATTTTATGCACTATAATGCAATTTTTTTTTTGTGTTGTACACTTTCTAATAATGTACTATACTGTTTCAGATGCAGACAATGGGTAAAATTGACTGGTAAAGAAGATTTGGCATATGTGCCTATAGAAAAGTTACATTCTTTGAAGTATTTATGTGGAAATCATTTTACCAAAAAAGACTTCAATAGGAAGTTATCTAGGTTAAAACCTTCAGCTAAACCAAACTGTTTAGCGGACGTGATCTGGGCTGATCTACACAAGCAATCTTATTCGAGAGCAAAACCCAAGAAATGCAGTTTACATGGTTAAGGTACTACTGCTACTTGCTGAATTGAATAAAACTGAGTTTAATCGAAAACCGCGAAAAAACGACGTAGGTGTAGTGAGGTACTAGCCTGAGTAATGAACTTCCTTATTTGCAGTTGCAGAGTAGCCAACATTTCTGATCAGAAGACCACATACAGCAACTAAATAGACTATTGCACAAATCAACATTTACCAATAACAGCAAGTAGCAATTATTGTATCTGTCAGGTAAAAAAAGTTTACTTGATAAAAAAAATTATAAACTTTTATCATGTTTTTTAATAGACATTGCACTATAATACATTGGAAATATATGATTTGGCTGTTTTGAGATAAAGACTGATATTTAGTCGATACGATATTTTGTACATTGTACGATCTAGTCTATGTCATACCGACCCAGGTATAGGAAAAATAAATAAACCTATAAATTAAGAAAATTGAGTTTGTTTCTCGTACACCTAATCTTTTTCAAAGGAGCAATTCCGCAAGATGGTGGTGTACTCCGCCATATTGCGAAACTGCTCCTTTGAAAAACGCCCATTGAAAACAGTCTAGGATATTCCAACGCTGTTTTTTTTAAATATCGATATCGATATATTTATCATACCAGGGCATACCACATCTCTATTTTTCTGTCATGTTGGTAGCATTGTTACAATATTGTTAGAATGCTTATATTGGCTAGAGATTTTAGCGTGAACTTGAAAAAAAAACGTTATACGTAAGACCCAACTCTTAAAACGCTAGTTTTATTATATTCTCTTTGGGCGTGGTTAGTAGGGCTTGCAAATATTCGAAAATTTCAGTATTCGAATATTCGATTTTTTTTTCGGGATTATTCGAATTATTCGAATAATATTCTAATATTTCGAAAAGACGAAAAAGCTTGTTATTTAAATAAAAATTTGCTTTATTTTCACGAAAAATATGCTTAAAAATGAATAGGAGACTATCATCTATAGTTTTGAGTATTTAAAATCAAAAATAAACTCTTAAACTTTCATAATAACACAAAAACAAATATAAAACATTAAATCAATAATAATTATGACAGCAGTGAAATCAAACATCGGAAATTCGAAATAAACATAAAACCAAAATAAATATCAAGAGGCTGATAGATAAAAGATATAATTTTTTAATGAAATGAAAAAAAAAGCAATAAGGTGCGACTTATTTAATAAGAATTTGATCATTTAATTACCATTTTAGTGATTAGATTTCAAATCACTGTTACCAGAATTGTCATATAATTATATCTCTTATCTATCAGTTTCTTGATATTACTTATAGTTTGATGGTTATTTCAAATTTTTGATGTTTGATTTCACTGCTGTCACAATTATTATTGATTTTATGTTTTTATTTGTTTTTGCGTAATAGCAATAGCAATCTGGCACGAGAGGTCAAGTTAACTGGTCAACATTATGTTGTTTGTATGACGACCATCCTAACTTGAGCTCATCCGCGCTCCAGTTTTGATAAAATATGTATGTGCATTGTGCAGTTCATATTCATTGTTCCTATTATAACTAGCATTATAGTTTCATATTAAAAAAACAGTAGCATTAAAACATTATAGCATTTATAGCTAAATAGACGACAAACAAGTTTCTTTATTTGAGGTTAAGTTAGAATCCGTGAATGAAAAGAAAAAGTCAGTAAATTATAGTTTAAGGTTTGTAAAATTGTGTTACTTACACTAAAAGCATAAAGCAGCAGCAGTACAGCATACGTTTATTTTCTAAATAGTGAAATGACACCGTAAAAAACACTGAAACACTCACAAACTCAACAAAATTTTGTTACCGCGCGGAGAAAGTATTTTTTTTTTACGGAGTCATTTGCCGTTAAGGAGCGGCAAGGGTGTTGATACCATGCCGCTTAGTTTTGTAAATAATTACAGGTTTATGATTATGGTCGAATATTCGAATTTTCCCAATTTGTTTTCGAATATTCGATCTGGTTTACTATTCGAATTATTCGAATATTCGAATATTCGAATGCAAGCCCTAGTGGTTAGCAACCAAATTGACTTGAAGCTTCTGTAGGCAAACAACCAGATTTGTGCGAACAATAATGTTGCCATTTTGGGATTCATTCTTTATTAATTCTAATATCTGTGCAATTCATACAAACAACTATAATTTTCTAAGAAAGGGCAACGTGGTTGTTGACATCCCCCTCATAATATGTATGTCGTATATATTGACAGAAAGTTTTTTTTTGTAAGGTTTTCTAGCTTGGATACGTGCTAGAGAAACAAACAATAATGTTGCCAATTCAGGATCCTTTCTTTAAAAACGATACAACAGGGCCATAAGTCTGCTAAATAAAAATCGTTTCAGTTGGATGTCGATTGGATCTCAGTTGAATGATTTCGGTCATTTCGTAGTCTGCTAATAGTTTAAAGTATAGAAAAATCACAATGGCAATTGAATAACAGTTGAGTTTCAATGGCGTTACAATGACAATAAAATAGCAGACTTGGGCCCCAGCTGTCCTTACTAAGCTAGCTGCCGTTCTACTTATCCTACTGCACCATTGAGAGTTAGGTGGATCCTAAAATAAATATTTTGCAGGCATAAAAAATATTACAAAATCTTTCAAGAACTTTATTATTATCACACTATTATCTACAATAAATTATTATTACTAAATATAAGAACTTCTACAATAAATTACAATTCTTGCTTGATCGTAATATCTAACATAGTAAGCCTTCAGTAAAGCAATCAGTAGGTAAACCATCAGAAAGGGGGTCTGTAGGCAAACCGCCTCCGGTTATAGCGTCTGTAGGCAAACCGCCTCCGGTTATAGCGTCTGTAGGCAAACCACCTCCTGTGATAGCGTCTGTAGGCAAACCACCTCCTGTGATAGCGTCTGTAGGCAAACCACCTCCTGTTATTACATCAGTAGGCAAACCTCCGGTTATAGCGTCTGTAGGCAAACCGCCTCCGGTTATAGCGTCTGTAGGCAAACCACCGCCTGTGATAGCGTCTGTAGGCAAACCACCTCCTGTGATAGCGTCTGTAGGCAAACCACCTCCAGTTATAGCGTCTGTAGGCAAACCACCTCCGGTTATAGCGTCTGTAGGCAAACCACCTCCTGTTATAGCGTCTGTAGGCAAACAACCTCCTGTTATTACATCAGTAGGCAAACCTCCGGTTATAGCGTCTGTAGGCAAACCACCTCCGGTTATAGCGTCTGTAGGCAAACCACCTCCTGTTATAGCGTCTGTAGGCAAACCACCTCCTGTGATAGCGTCTGTAGGCAAACCACCTCCTGTTATTACATCAGTAGGCAAACCTCCGGTTATAGCGTCTGTAGGCAAACCACCTCCGGTTATAGCGTCTGTAGGCAAACCACCTCCTGTTATAGTGTCTGTAGGCAAACCACCTCCGGTTATAGCGTCTGTAGGCAAACCACCTCCGGTTATAGCGTCTGTAGGCAAACCACCTCCGGTTATAGCGTCTGTAGGCAAACCACCTCCGGTTATAGCGTCTGTAGGCAAACCACCTCCTGTTATAGTGTCTGTAGGCAAACCACCTCCGGTTATAGCGTCTGTAGGCAAACCACCTCCTGTTATAGCGTCTGTAGGCAAACCACCTCCGGTTAGAGCGTCTGTAGGCAAACCACCTCCGGTTATAGCGTCTGTAGGTAAACCACCTCCTGTTATAGCGTCTGTAGGCAAACCACCGCCTGTAATTGTGTCTGTAGGCAAACTTCCTATTATAGCATCAGTAGGCAAACCACTGCCTGTTATAGCGTCTGTAGGCAAACCACTGCCTGTAATTGCATCTGTAGGCAAACCTCCTGTAATAGCATCTGTAGGCAAACCACCTCCTGTTATAGCATCTGTAGGCAAACCACCGCCTGTTATAGCGTCTGTAGGCAAACCTCCTGTGAGAGAATCTGTAGGCAAACCTCCTGTTAAAGCGTCTGTAGGCAAACCACCTGTTATAGCGTCAGTAGGCAAACCACTTCCTGTTATAGTGTCTGTAGGCAAACCACCTCCAGTTATAGCGTCTGTAGGCAAACCACCTCCGGTTATAGCGTCGGTAGGCAAACCACCTCCTGTGATAGCGTCGGTAGGCAAACCACCTCCTGTTATAGTGTCTGTAGGCAAACCACCTCCGGTTATAGCGTCAGTAGGCAAACCACTTCCTGTTATAATGTCTGTAGGCAAACCACCTCCAGTTATAGCGTCAGTAGGCAAACCACCTCCGGTTATAGCGTCTGTAGGCAAACCACCTCCGGTTATACCGTCGGTAGGCAAACCACCTCCTGTGATAGCGTCTATAGGCAAACCACCTCCAGTTATAGTGTCTGTAGGCAAACCACCTCCGGTTATAGCGTCTGTAGGCAAACCACCTCCGGTTATAGCGTCTGTAGGCAAACCACCTCCGGTTATAGCGTCTGTAGGCAAACCATCTCCGGTTATAGCGTCTGTAGGCAAACCACCTCCTGTTATAGCGTCTGTAGGCAAACCTCCTGTTATAGCGTCTGTAGGCAAACCTCCTGTTATAGCGTCTGTAGGCAAACCTCCTGTTATAACGTCTGTAGGCAAACCTCCTGTTATAGCGTCTGTAGGCAAACCTCCTGTTATAGCGTCTGTAGGCAAACCTCCTGTTATAACGTCTGTAGGCAAACCTCCTGTTATAGCGTCTGTAGGCAAACCTCCTGTTATAGCGTCTGTAGGCAAACCTCCTCCGGTTATAGCGTCTGTAGGCAAACCTCCTCCGGTTATAGCATCTGTAGGCAAACTACCTCCTGTTATTGCGTCTGTAGGCAAACCACCTGTTATAGCGTCTGTAGGCAAACTGCCTCCTGTTATAGCGTCTGTAGGCAAACCACCGTCTGTTATAGCGTCTGTTGGCAAACCTCCTGTTATTGCATCTGTAGGCAAACCTCCTGTTATAGCGTCTGTAGGCAAATCACCCCCTATTAAAGCGTCTGTAGGCAAACCACCTCCTGTTATAGCGTCTGTAGGCAAACCACCTCCTGTTATAGCGTCTGTAGGCAAACCACCCCCTATTAAAGCGTCTGTAGGCAAACCACCTCCTGTTATAGCGTCTGTAGGCAAACCACCTCCTTTGATAGCGTCTGTTGGCAAACTTCCTGTAATAGCATCTGTAGGCAAACTAGCGCCTGTTAAAGCTTCTGTAGGCAAACCACCTGTCATAGCGTCAGTAGGCAAACCACCGCCTGTAATTGTGTCTGTAGGCAAACCACTGCCTGTAATTGCGTCTGTCGGCAAACCTCCTGTTATAGCGTCTGTAGGCAATCCTCCTGTTATTACGTCTGTAGGTAAACCACCGCCTGTTATAGCGTCTGTAGGCAAACCACCGCCTGTTATAGCGTCTGTAGGCAAACCACCGCCTGTTATAGCGTCTGTAGGCAAACCTCCTGTTATAGCATCTGTAGGTGAACCTTCTGCAAGAATATTTGCTGTTAAGTCTCCAACAATTCCACCTATGGCTGAACCAGTAGCTTGTCCTAAAGCTGAACCAACAGTTCCTCCTATAGCTGACCCAGCAGGTCCACCAAGAACTGATCCCACTGTTGATCCTGTAGCCCCTCCTAGAGCTGATCCTATTTCTCCTCCTATAACCGATGTTGGTGAGGATCCAGTTAAGCCACCCAGGGTATCAGTAGGTGACCCTTCAGTAAGCGCATCTGATGGTAATGCACTTATTGGTTCTGTAGGTAATGCACTAATTGGTTCTGGAGGTAATGCGCTTATTGGTTCTGTAGGTAATGCGCTTATTGGTTCTGTAGATAATGCACTGATTGGTTCTGTAGGTAATGCACTGATTGGATCTGTAGGTAATGCGCTTATTGGTTCTGTAGGTAATGCACTCATTGGGCTTGTAGGTAATGCACTGATTGGTTCTGTAGGTAATGCACTGATTGGGTCTGTAGGTAGTGCACTTGTTGGTTCTGTAGGTAATGCATTTATTGGTTCTGTAGGTAATGCACTTATTGGTTCTGTAGGTAATGCACTCATTTGGCTTGTAGGTAATGCACTTATTGGTTCTGTAGGTAATGCACTTATTGGTTCTGTAGGTAATGCACTTTTTGGTTCTGTAGGTAATGCACTAATTGGTTCTGTAGGTAATGTACTTATTGGGCCTGTAGGTGATGTACTTATTGGTTCTGTAGGTAATGCACTAATTGGTTCTGTAGGTAATGTACTTATTGGGCCTGTAGGTAATGCACTTATTGGTTCTGTAGGTAATGCACTGATTGGTTCTGTAGGTAATGCACCTGTAGGTAAACCTCCTGTTATTTCATTTATAGGTAATGTGTCTCCCGTTACTGCATCCGCAGGTGCTCCTCCTGTTAGAATGCTTGTTGGTAAATCTCCAACAAGTCCACCAACAGCTGAACCAGTAGCTTGTCCTAAAGCTGAACCGACAGTTCCTCCTATAACAGACCCAGCAGGTCCTCCAAGAACTGATCCCACTGTTGAACCAGTAGCCCCTCCTAGAGCTGATCCGATTTCTCCTCCTATAACCGCTGTTGGTGATTCTCCAGTTAAGCTACCCAGGGCATCAGTAGGTGCTCCTCCAGTTACAACTCCCAGGGCCTCAGTAGGTGCTGCTCCAGTTACATCACCCAGGGCATCAGTAGGTGCTGAATCAGTTACAACACCCAGGGCATCAGTAGGCGCTCCTCCAGTTACAACACCCAGGGCATCAGTAGGTGCTCCTCCAGTTACAACTCCCAGGGCCTCAGTAGGTGCTGCTCCAGTTACATCACCCAGGGCATCAGTAGGTGCTGAATCAGTTACAACACCCAGGGCATCAGTAGGCGCTCCTCCAGTTACAACACCCAGGGCATCAGTAGGTGCTCCTCCAGTTACAACACCCAGGGCATCAGTAGGTGCTGCTCCAGTTACAACACCAAGGGCATCAGTAGGCGCTCCACCAGTTACAACACCCAGGGCATCAGTAGGTGCTCCTCCAGTTACAACACCCAGGGCATCAGTAGGTGCTGCTCCAGTTACAACACTAAGGGCATCAGTAGGTGCTGCTCCAGTTACAACACCCTGGGCATTGGTAGATGCTTCTTTAGGTAAGCCATCCAGGGCTTCCGTTGGTGCTCCTCCAGTCGGTGCATCAGTAGGCAAGTTTTCCTTTATTACACTTGGTGATAAATCTCCAACAAGTCCTCCTATAGCTGAACCAGTAGCTTGCCCTAAAGCTGAACCAACAGTTCCTCCTATAGCAGATCCAGTAGGTCCACCAAGAACTGATCCCACTGTTGACCCAGTAGCCCCTCCTAAAGCTGATCCGATTTCTCCTCCTATAACCGATGTAGATGATTCCCCAGTTAAGCCACCCAGGGCATCAGAAGTTGCTTCAGCATCTGGCTGTGGACTTGTACCCGTAATCCCATCAATAGGATCACCAGGTTTTAAAGAAGGAAGAGGATATTCTGTAGTAGTATTTGATATGGTCGGTTGTTCAGCTGGTAAACATTGGTTTGGTGGTTCCAGAGGGCAGACATCTTTTGTTGACTCCGGTGGTGAATCCTGTGCCGCTTGCGTTTCTTTATTCTTTTTATCGTTCCACATTTTTAGTGCTTTAAATGCTTTTTCAAAGGATTTGTCTGGAAGTTTTATTAATTTTGAATCCGTCTTAGTTTTGTTTTCTTTGCTTGCATTTTCTTTGTTTGATTGTTTTTTCGGTTTAACATCTGGTAATTGTTTCCAATATTTGGGTAGCCATGTATCTGCCACAAATATTGGATATTCTATTTCAGGAAATGTGCCAAATTCTTTAAAACAGAATGGTTGCGGTGTTGGAACAAATGCTTTTGGTATAATTATCGGCGTCTTTAGATCATTATTACTTTTATTCTTAGATTTATTAGCTTGTTTTCTAAGTCTGTTGATTAGGTTTGTGGCTTTTTTTACGCTGGCATTGCTGAGTTTTTCGCTTGTCGTCAGTGTATTGCCCGCGTTTGGGCGTATTTTTTTAATTGTTTGTAGAGGGGTTGTATTTACTTTTCTTGGCATACATTCTCTGGATGTGATCTGTAAAAATATTTGAAAAATTTAAGTATTCTAGTATAGTTTTGATTTTATTTTCTCGCCGTTTCTTTTAGCAACACAAAAGGATAAGCACAAAAAGTATTGAATCTGTAATCTTACCTGAATAACAAAAATCAGTAAAAATCCTAGTGTCACCTTTTCGCGAAGACCCATTTTTGTTACTAAGTTATTTCATTATGATACAATCAATTTATAGAATACTTCGGTATGCATTGGTCGTGTGTAATTATTTCATGCCATTCGTATCTAATCCAATCTTTATGTTATTACTAATCAACATTTGTGTAATATTATTTAATAACGATACCTACGAATATTAATAAAGTTGCTATTATGTCCATGTTTCTAACAAATGTAATACTTTTGTTGCAGGTATGTGTGCCATACTAAGAAATCGACCTATTTAGAAATCATAAAAAGGTATGCAATTGTAATCAATATTTTTTATCGATAAGACATAAGTACGATAAAAAATCGGTCAACAGGTTGTAGGACATGCAGAAATTAAATAAAATATTCTTATTGAACGGTTGATCGATATTGTAACTAAATATCACAATAAATATTATTTTATTCACCTCGTCAGTTTCCGCCACTTCCGCACTGTTTTTTAAAACGGGTATTTTTTTAATACCCAAAAAATAATAGAGCTACCCGTAGGCAGTGTAAATAACTTTGGCTGAAAATAAAAACGTACTTTACTTTTACTTTTTACTTTTATATTACCTACTGAAATGTTTAAATATAAGTACTGAAATAGGTACCATTTCTGGGCAGGTAATTGGTGACCGTAGGTAAAAGAAAAAACCATCGATTTTGTACAAGACTTGTGGACATAAGGTAGAGTTGATGACCACTTACAGACAGACAAAGCTTGAGTAACTCTAGAAATTTTCTTTCTTCTTGAGAATAATTTCAAATGCAGTAAATAAAAAGGAAGAAAAATACAGCCAAATATGATGATGGCGATGACTGATGTGATGACTCACTCCAACCGATTTCAAATGTGGCAACCACTTTGCCTTTTAATAAAGTCCTCGTAGATAACCTATTGTCGCTAATTTTAGCAGTAAACTCCCGTGCGCAGTGTAAATGCATCGAAAATGCCGTAACTATACGTGTTGCTTTGCTATGATTCTTATGTCACCGCCACCGTGGACTATTCACCTACCATACGTAAAAGCTACACTTGACTTCACATCATCACATCAGCCTATAGCAGTCCACTACTGGACATAGGCCTGCCCCAGGGTACGTCACAATGAACGATCTCCCGCTTTCGCCATCCAGTCGTAACCACACTTGACTTGTATGTTGCTTATTTATGGACCAGTTTATTGTAATCATGCCAAAAACCAAAAAACCAGTAATACCTGTAAGGCACTTATTTTCTAAAAAAGATATCGTATACCTAACGTGAGGCAGAAAATACATTATTATACCCACGTGACAAACATGAAGTAACTACAACAAAATATTGTGAATAATTTTATAGAGAAAAATAACTATAAAAAAATGTGTTTAACGAGTTGCCCCGATAGCACACTTGTCTTCGTAGAATGTAGGTAGATGCAATTGATTTATGTCATGATCCGTGATTTTATAATAAATCTTTTATAATTTGACTTCAAGTGTCTTCGTTTATGGTTGATGCGCATAACTGCATTATGCCTCCGTAGTAGAATTCAATATTCACGAGCAAAGAAAGTTGGTAGGTATTATTTCCGAATAAAAAATAAAATAAAGCTTCGGTGTATTGTTTCCGAATTAAAAAAAAAATAAAGCTACGGTGAGGCTTCCAAAGTATGCTGAGATATAACACGGAGTCGGTTCTTTGCATGGACTTATAATATACTAGAGGTTCTTTGACTTTGAACGGTCATCCAACTGGATGTTGCCATGATCAAAGAAGAGTCCAAAAAGTTCCAAAGGTCCAAAGATGCGTTGATAGTATCAACCTGCCTGAAATACTTAGGGGTAGGTAGTACTGGTAGGTACTTAAGTGGTTTTTTTTTGTCAGCCTACACTGTCCCACTGCTGGGCAAAGGCCTCCCCACACTTCTTCCACCCACTAAGTGGGTTATCAAAAATAAATGCTAAACAAAATATTTTATAAAAAATCGTGATACAACTAATACTACTACAGTAAATGTACATGTAAGTAGATTAATTCACCGAGTTTACATAAATTATTCTTTGCTTTTTTTATCAAAAGGTAAATAACTTGTCCATTGAAATATATCATAGTTATTCCTTAGTAATTTTTATTTTATGTAATGAACTGGAGAATTCTTGCTTGTATTTCGACAGTAGGTTTTTTAAATCCTGCGTTACCTAGCGTTAATTTAGCGCTGCGTTGGACGTTAAGTGTGTAAACGGCCTATACCTACTTTACTTTATAACACTTTGGTATTGTTGCAACTTTCCCTATTTAGTGAATTATTGCTCAGAGATGTTTACATTTTTGTAATGTTGGTATGGTACCGAAGGAGTAGATACAGTAGATACATAAAAATGCATTAAATTGACAAGGTTTTTATTTTTTCTTACTTAAAATATAATACAGAAACAAAAGAACAAAACGTTGTTGTCAAAATTTTGTACATGATAGACTATTTGATTTATTTATGAAGATGTATAAGTTGTTTAATATAAACGTATGGGAAAATTATTAGCAAGAAGAGACGCAGGTGCTGCATCCGCTACTGCATCCACTGTTGCAACCACCGTTGCATCCGCCGTTGCAACCACCACCGCATCCCCCGTTGCAACCGTACGGGTACGGCACGAACGGGTATCCGAACCCGCCGTTGAAACCACCGTTGAACCCGCCGTTGAAACCGCCGTTGAATCCGCCGTTGCAACCGCCGCCGCAGCCGCCACCGCAGCCGCCGCCGAATCTGGTGAGGAGGAGCAATGGCAGGAGGATGTCCAAGCTGTCGTTGTCATTGTCTCTGCAGCTGCTGATCACCTGTCCGCCGTAGCCGCCGTAACCTCCATAGCCGCCGCCGTAGCCGCACGCCAGAACCCACTGCAGCTGGAAAACGAATTACAAGCTCAAAACTGACATCTTTATTTAGATCTACTCCTCCTTCATCGAATCGATTGTAAGAGTTAAACTAACTAACTTCTCTGGCTCAGTGACCCGAAATCGATCTTGGCCTCCGAAACGAGCTTCCTCCACTGATCCCTGTCCTGCGCCACCTCCACCCAATTATTGACTTGGAGATGGCCCAGGTCATTGTAAAAGTTAACATTTACATTTTCATTGACCAATATTTCGCAACTGAAATGCCCCTGGAGCTTGCTTCTAGCAAGTCCTGAAGTGGGCAGGGGTTCGGGCAGTTGAGACAGACCAGGCGCCTAAGTCTGCTAAATTAAAATCGTTTCAGTTGGATGTCGATTGGATCTCAGTTGAATGATTTCGGTCATTTCGTAGTCTGCTAAAAGTTCGAAGTATAGAAAATCACAATGGCAATGGAATGATAGTTGAGTTTCGATGGGGTTATAATGTCAAAAAACAGCAGACTTGGGGCCCTGTAGGTGGTCCATTGATTGATCTACTGAGTGATTGAGAGAGAATTTCAATGAGGACTTACGTTCAAGAGAAGCATGAGAGCGAAAGCGGTGTATTTGGCGGAAGTCATTTTCCTTGTTTTTTGTATGAACTTGAAGTAACCGAAGAACGGATGCTTGTGTACTTTCCTGCTACACCCAAACGTTTTTATAGCAAGTTTCTTTACGTATCAGTATTTTCGTAATTAGGTCTGTGTGTCAACTACATCACGTAGGAATGCTACGTCTACGGTATCGGTTTATTTGAGGAAATAACGTTTTCACGTGGCGTATACGATGGTGCGTCGCTTGCTCAATAGAATCGATATGTCATATTTCTGATCCAACAGTAGTTTTACAATAGTTGTATTGGTAGACACGAGTTATTTTCTTCTTTCTGTTTATTTCTCTCTGTCTCGATTAATATCAATACTCGTGTAGATGTGAAACATACAACTTCACTTTCAAAAGCGTACCTAACAGGAACCTCCTCTCAGAGTGCTAGGATAAGTAATAATAAATAAATAAATAAATATCCTGGACAATTCACACAGCGCCATCTAGCCCCAAACTAAGCAAAGCTTGTACTATGGGAACTAGATAGCTGATACTAATACATATATACTTTTTTTTTATAAATACATATTATACATAGAAAACACCCAAACTCAACACCAATATTTGATAATTGACTTAACAAATATTTGTGTCCGGTGGGGATCGAACCCACGACCCTCGGCCTAGGAGGCAGGCATACTATCCGCTACGCCATCGGGACAGTCAAGTACCTACTTACTTCCTTTCAAGGGCTGAAAAAAAGGGGAAACGTTCATGAAACTGAACAACGTTCCTCAAGAGACATAGGTAGAAATATGAGAAAAATAATTGGGTCCTGACTTACATACTGGCACATTTTGTATGGCACGGGCTGGTTCACTCCTTAAAAGGAAGTTAGTACTATAGAAACTTCTTGTTCCTTAATACTTAAAGACTTTTGGAGAAATAGAAGAGTTCGCAACAAAACTTTCAGTAGACGTATTCTTAAGATTGAGGAGCTTAAGGCAGCTTAGTAGCCGCTGCGGTGTAATACGATATACAGGAAGTACGGGACGGTGTAACGAAAACTTTGCGGGCATGATCAGACCAGGAAACTGAACAACTTTTTCTATGGGGTCTATGTTGGGAAACGTGATTTTTATCCATACGAAATTCCCGAACAGCTGAGTGACTTTGTATGGGAACTCGAAAAAAATTTCATAACATAGCCCTCATAGAAAAAGTTGTTCAGTTTCATGGTCTGATCATGCCTACAAAGTTTTCGTTACACCGTCTCTTACTCTCTGTATATTAAGTGAAGTCGTTTTTTGCGTTTTTCTCATTGATAGAGTAAATACAAAAGTTTATAAAACATGCTGGGAAAACGTCTTATTCCCACAGAAAAAATATTAGCAGTGGGTGCAATCTGAGATATGCAGAAATAAAATAAAATTTACGTCTTCTCAACTTCTAAACGAATAACATACGGTTTATTAAATTAAATTCCTAGTTACCTATTTTATTAATTAAAACGTACTCCTTATAGGGTGTGTTTTGAAGCTAGCTTATCTAACAATATAATATTTATTATCTTATACCAATAAGTTAAAGTGATTTATTAGCCATTTCGGAATTTGTATAGGTGATCTTGCTAATTTAACTGCGTTACTAGCCATTTGGACTCACGATCAATTGATACTTACCTACTTCAAAAAAGGATTTGGTTTGATTGTTAATGGGTCGGCTATGTTTATTTGAAAAGGTATATATGTGTTGGTATTTACTTTAGGTTTGATATAAAAGGGCATATTTTTTTTCCAAGGTCCAATTTATAGTAAAGTAACGAATTAGGAAAATTTCATAATACTCATTTCATTCCTAGACGCTATCTCCACAGGTGAGACTTGAATACACGAAACGCGCGTCCCATCACGACAATCACGTCCACGTCTGACGACTCGCGAGTGTAGATAGATAATCAATTTTGAAAAAAATACAATTCGTAAGATTTGTGTCGTGGTTAATGATTAATAATGATTGTATCGTTGACGTACAACAAACTTCCTGCAGACATTAGGAATCTGCCCATTTCATTATTTAAGACGAAATTGCTAAAATGGCTGAAAAGTAATGTAGGTACTTATTCTATAAAATCAATGAATGAATATTTAGAATGTAAAGAAATTGTAATGTAATAATAATAAATTGTAATATAATAAATTTGACATGTTAATAGTTATAATTTTATAATGAATGAATATTGAATATTTGACCGATGACACTGTTTAAATAATTGCATGCCTTGACTTCGCGAAACATGATGTACCTCTTGCTTAATCATTGTACCAACCTGACTACCATGTATATCGCAAATAAATATATTTTGAATTTTTGAATTTTGAACTTTTTGAAATGACTAAGTTAATTTACAATCGTTAACAAAACTAAAAGGTCTTGTTGACTCGAAATACAACAGCTGATTGGCTATGGACAGGATTAGGTAGGTACAGATTTTTTCTTTAGCTTTTATACAGGGACTTTTTGTAACTAATAGTTTTAATGAATAAATTTCGTAGTATTCTTTTAATGAAAGTTTGAACATAAATGAAAATAACAACTTGTCTCGGATATTTTTATTATTATGAATATTAAATTAATATTATCACATTCAATATTGTTTGTTCTTGCGGCTACAACCACAATCTCTATTATTTTCTCTGTGTCGAAATCTCTGTTCCTCACGCCGAGAGCTCTTACGATCCCAGTCCTCGTCATCTCTGAAGTCTGCCTGGTCATCATAGAAGCAAACGCATTTCACCTTACTGCGTCCAAAGTCGTCCTCTCTGTCGTAGTATCTATCATCTCTTCGGTACTCTTCAGACTGTCTGCACCCACACGAGGGCTTGATATCTCTGCCTGCCTCATACCTACGTTCGGTACTTTCTCTTTCTGTGCAAGTACAAGTACACCTGGAACTGGTGTATTCTCTTTCATCATCATCTCTGTATCTTTTTTCACTGCATTTCTTACATTCTGTATGTTTGCGTCCGCAACCGCAAGGGGAATCGTCTTTTGGGCTGTCATAGACGACAGGGACAGAGTAAGGGTATATGATAGCGCTTACAGAGCTGGTTTCGTAGCTGGGCTCGTACTTGTAGCAGTAACCGGTTGGAGAGTAGGGGTTGTATTGGTATTCGGCGAATTCGTAAGCTGGCTGAGTGGTGGTGTATGACGTATAATATTCCCGGCGCTCTTCGCACGAACAACACAGCGTCAAAGCTACCTGGAATATAGAATTTAGTCAGATTGTTAAAGTAGACGTTTTCTTGGAAGCTAAGCAGATTTTACAGGAAAAACAGAATGAAAAAACTTTACCTGAGCTAGAAATGATATTAGGAGTAACATTTTTAAATGTATACTCAGCAAATAATGTTGCTGAAGTAACGAACAATGAGGAAATAACTATTTCCAATACTTCCTTCTCAATTTATTGAAATCTGGAGGAGGTCTTTGATACGAGTTTTGATAAATTACGCAATATAAATGACTCATGAATAAAAAAACACGTTCTGAGCTAGTTATTGGAAAAACACAAAAGATTGAATAGAATTTGTATTTATTTCGAAACAATAATGTTATTTAAAACTACTTGAAACAAACGCATGAACTTTGCTACTTAATATAAATATACAATTTTTATTTCACATCGTCTGTTATCTAGGCACTCTCTTAGCTTAAGCAATAGGCCTAAGGCCAGCCACTTTTATGTAGTGGTAGTTCCTGAGTCAGCCGATGATACGACTATGTTCACCGTAGGAGTATTGTTAGAGCAGTCATATCCGCAACCACTGGAGAAATCGTTGCAACCGCAACTGTTGTAGGGGTAGTTGTATCCGCAACCATTGTTGCCGAAGCCGCAACCGTATCCGTAGTAAGGCGCGGGGTAGTTGAACCCTGAGCATCCGTTGTTGGAGTTCCCGCAACCACCTCCGTTGTTTCTCAGCGCTAATATCAAGATAAGAGGTAAGAATAGGTCGTTTTTGCCGTTGCCGCCTTCTTCAATGATGATTGGTGGCATGGGGCACGGGTTGCCGTAGCCTCCGTTGTAACTTGGTACGTAAGGGACGGCTGCGGAACTGGATACTGCTTCTGACATAACTGGCGTGATGACGGCTGGAATGATGATCTGTCCTCCACCACAACCGTATTGAGAGGGACCAGAAATAGACGTTGCTGATGAATACGATTCAGCGGATACCGCTTGACTTTGTATTCTGCATACCTGGAAGACAAACCATAATCGTTTTTTATAAAGATCCCGTATTAATTTTACTATCACATCCTGCTCCGTCGTTTTGATCTATTCTATAGGCACTTAGTTTATAAGGATTTTTAAGTGAACTGTTCTTTTATATTACCTGGAATACAAGTAAGCAAGCTATGGAGGTGAGAATTCTTGAGGTGACCATTTTGCCAAGTTTAAACAATTGATATTGGTATTTAGTATGAACCCTTTTTATATACATAGGGTTTCAAAAGCGAAGTCGGTTACTAGGTAATGCTGGTATGATGAAACCCAAGCGTATGATAGTACAGGCACGTATTGGTTTACAAACAGATTAAGTTAGTAAGCAATACTTAACTATTTAGGTTTAGATATTATGTAAGAAAAATTCCAAAGTATACAAGAAAATAAGCAATTTCTCCATTCCGAATTTTTATTCTACATTCATTAAAATGTAATGAACCTAGTCATTTGATAAATTAATACTGACTTTATCTAAGTTGAGTACCGAGGACTGAGCAGGTGACGAATAAGTACTTAATAATAAAAAAACTTATTTCAATTTGGTATATTTTTTTAACGTCTACCTACGGTTCTGTAAAGGAAATGTAAAATTAAGGAAATAATATGTGATTCGTATGATGATATATGATATTAAAATACCACATACCGTAACGACCGCTGCAGTCGGATAATTTTACGAATTGTTTGAATCATAGAAATATATATACTCTTTGAATATTACATCAAATATTTTCCGTGTGAGTTGTATTTGCTAGGTTTGATTTGGGTAATGAATGAGGTGTTCGGTGGAGGATAATAATTATATTATTAGTGTTTGGGTTGGCGGGCTTCCTGCAGTGTCACCGAATCCCCCTGCTTACAAACATTACATTACAGGGGGTTTTGCGACTCTGCAAGTGACTGTACTTCTTATCTATCTGAAAGCTATCTTATCTTAATTTTAGAGAACTTTCACAATAACGGCGTCGGCAGGATTCGAATCTGCGGTTTTTTTTCAGTATTAGACTAGCACGCCTCTATCCACTGTGCTACCGCGTCTGATCTGATTTTAGCGTTACTCTGTGATGACAATGCTCTATGGTTATGAATCGGGGAACGGTTACCCAAGAGGTTGCAGATTTTTGGCAATCCAGAGAGGCTATGTCGTCAGTTTCTTGCTTGCTGCTTGCCTTGTAGTAAAGTTATAGAAGAAAGTGAAATAGTTTGTGATAAGAGCTTTTCCGATTGCTAGGATACTTTATCTGGCTAACGTGTACATTTGCACATCAATAATAAAATAAGGTACCTAGTTATAAAAAGAGGTCACAATTTATTCTGTTTTCGCTTTAAAAATGTAACAACCGACTGACTCAGTTTGTATGTGAAGGAAGACCACAATTTTTTTTCTGACCTTGGTATGTAACTGTTCCTCGTGGAAAGTTCTTCAGTTTCATTGGCTGGTTCATAACTTGAAAGGAAGTTAGTGCTTTTCCTAAAACCCTGTATAGAGGTTTTTATTTTCATAACGGGTAGGAATGGTAAAGCAACTTGGCACATTTCGTCCGCTGCTCAGTGCTCACGTCCGGTTTGACTATCGAACCGCTAATGTAAGTTTTATGCGTGCGGCATAACAGCGATCTAAAGTTCAAACTGATCTAACCCACCCTTAGCTGGCTGAACCTCAAGGGGTAAAACCTTTTGAATGTCAGGTTAAACTGGCGATCTTCTCTTTGACTCTATATTTCAAATGTAGGTAACTCAAACTACAGTCAAAAGAAATTTAAATTTTCATATGAAAGCGTGTCGTGTACGGTTAAATAGTCATTTCATTAAACTTGACCTGGACCACAGACCAGTGTAGTCATAATGGCAAAAATAACATCTTTGTTTTGTGAATTGAACTTGATTTTAGTGCTTTTAATATCACAGCTTTCGTATAATATATTTTTTACAATATTAATAAAAGTATGCTTTGATTCGATTTCCGTTATATTTTCAAAGACATTGTAGATACAAAGGTATAGATAGATACACGTATATCAAGTATTTTCTAATTTCTAGTATTAATCCTTTGTTACAGCTGGATCCAAAAAGATTTATACATAGTCTTAACCTTTAACTGACGTGGTATACGTCTCACAGACGTACATATTTTTATAACTTCGATATTTTTCGAATCACGCGTCGCAGGGTGTTATCCCTCCAGCTACCTTCATCTTCCACCGTCTAGATGCCGCCCATTGTGGTCGCCAACGCTTGCATATGCATGTTTGTTCAGTTAGGAGGAATTTCCGTCTCAGAGACGTAAGTACGGTGTTTATGTATGAAAACTTTCATAGGACCAACAGACATGTCTGAACCTCCATCTCCAAAAACTCATGAAATTCCAGATCCAGAAACACGGAAGATGTGTGTTATTTGTCCACGTCACCGAAAAATAAGATAAAGTACCATTCCTATCAATACAAACACCAATGTGGGTTACTTGCAGTCGTCAATTATGCAAAAACTGCATACTGATTCGTTAAAAGTGTACCTTGTTATATTTTTTATTATTGAAGAAAAGCTTGTTATCTTTGTTGTTTTTTAATAATAATTTAAAGAAGAATATGGTTATCAAGTATTTTTTTAAATAAATTTACAGGTTTTTTTTAAAATGTGTTTGCCTTAGATCCTAATTCAATTATTGTCATCTTTTACATAAATGTTGATTATTGTTGAAATATGTATGGTACTTTATTTTTATCTGTAATTTATTTACCTTAGATATATTTGTAATCAGTTACAACAATCTATATGGTTTGGTATTGTTAAGTTGATATAATTTAACGCAATTACTTTTATACGTCTGTGAGACACCACCGCGGTGTTAGTTTCATTTTGGCCACATCGTCAGCCAAAGGTTAAAAAAAAACTTTTGCTGAAACACTCACAAAGTTTTTTCCAGAATTCTTCTCTTGGCTTTACAAGATCTACGTATTACGGTGGTATGCTCATTGCTCAATATAGTTAAAGAAACATAGAAGAGTAATTATAATAATACCTAGTAGAAAAAACTTGCCCGTTTTGGGGTTTAAAAAACTATTTTTTGCGTGTATCTATTTTCTATGATCTGATTGATGATTTTCTGATCTATTTTCAACAAAATTACATGTCAATAGATGAAAACCAATTAATTTTTAAGGCGCTTGCATGTGAGGGCATGTATACAACATTGTGACTGAGTTGTAGTGTTTTTGAAAATTGAGTTGATGGAGTAAAGGCGCTTAGATACAGAAGCTGCTCGATGTATAATTTCTTTTTCATAGCGCGTCTCGATTTATTTTCATAATATTCTCGTTTGTGTCTTTTAATAATGGTGCCACAATAATAACAAAATATTTAATTTGTAGTCAAAATAAATACCTGGGTAGATATGAGGATGAAATAAATTTGGTAGAGGTAGTATTGGTAGAGTGAAAATACAAAAAATACAAGGTAATTTTATAATTTATTCCACTTTTCAAAATGCATACTTTATAATTGATATTTCAGCAATAGTTCTTCGGCGTTTACATTTAGGTACTTACTTCAATTTTGCTACTACATATTACGACTAGGCAGTTGATTTATTAACAACAGTTGTTACCAGACAACGACAAGATTAGTAACAATGGCAACAATTTGGAGAAACTATTGTCGTTGTCGCATTCTTCAATAACTGTAATTGGTCCTTGCGGGTAGCAACTTGAAATTGGACCCGGGTACGCAGGTGGGGCAGGACTTGGGAAACCTACTGAATAGTCTCCACAATACCCGCCAGGGAACTGAGGAGGAACAGGACTAGTTTGCAAAGGTCCTGGGTAACTAGGAAGGGCACTAGGATAAACTGAAGGTAAAGATCCAGAGAAACTGGGACCAACTTGATAACTAGTAGGTGCAGGACTTGGCAAACCAGAGAAGCCTGATGGAATAGCACCAGAGAATGCAGGTTGTGAATATCCAGAGATACTTCCAGAGAAGCTAGGATATCCAGATTGGAAAGAACTGGGGAAACCACCAGAACTAGCTGAAACTGGTACGGGTACTGGATAAGGTTCTGGTACTAGTATCGGTTCAGGCACATAAATGGGCTCCGGTACTGCTACAGGAACTACTTGAGTTATTCCTCCATTTGCACCAGAGAAACCTTGTCCAGGGTATGGTCCAAAGTAATTACCATTGTATCCATTCAAAACTGCCGATTCAGGGGCTAATGCTGCTTCATATTGATTCCCTCCGAATCCAAAAGGAAAACCTTGGTTGGCGTCGTAATATCCATTGGGGAAAGATGTAGTTTCAGATAATGTTACGCTTTCTGTAACTTGTGTTGTTTCTTGGACTGGAATATTAAAGTATGTAGGTTGCCCTTCAAACCCTGTAGGAAATTGGCCAGGATAGCTTCCGTAGAATCCATTATCTAGTCCTTTTGAGGAAATGGGGGTTGGGTAGTTGAATCCATCAATGGGACCTGGGTATCCTCCAGGATATCCTTGCCCAGGAAACCCTCCAAGGAAATCACCAGTGAAAGGTATTCCAGCCGGGAAAGGTAAACCAGTTGCTCCAACACCTGGGTATCCACCAGGGAATCCTTGTCCAGGTAAAACACCATTGAAATCACCAAGGAAAGGCGTGCCAGCTGGGAAAGGTAAACCTCCCGCTCCAACACCTGGGTATCCTTGTCCAGGCAACACTCCATTGAAATCACCAAGGAAAGGTGTACCAGCTGGGAAAGGTAAACCTCCCGCTCCAAGTCCAAGTCCACCTAATGGTAAACCACTTTCCAGAGCAAGAATAGCACCTACAGGACCAAGCGTTTCTAAGGCCGCTCCCACGCCAGCCAAAGCACCATATGGTACTTGGGCATTTGCAATCTGTAAGGAAGGAAGATAGTAATTTATTTAATACTGATAAAATTTTTGCAATAATGATATGATTTTCAAATATGTTATTGCATCAATGTAGAGCTAGTCGTTACGTTTCAGTGAAACTTACGCACAATTAAAAAAATAGTAGTTTTGGAGCCAACATCATAATGAAATTTATAAAAAAGGGACTCACGTTGAAAGCAAGAATTAAAGTGAAGAAAACGAACCAACTTGTGGCCGACACCATGTTGCGTGATATATGTCTGGTTTTTTGAAAGAAGTCTGTTATTTATACCCGTGCTATCAATAGGCTTCGATTTGTTTCAAATAGTAAGCGCTTAATTTTTATACCTATTTACGTGTTACATATGTAAAAATCTTCCACGTGTGCAGGTATTGAACAAATCAATCTCCTACGTGACTAATGTAGAAAGTAAATATCGAATTATTATTTAAAAATAACCAATTTCAAATCTGTTCTTAATTTTTTTGTTTATATTTTCGGATCCATACGGAAAATAATAATTGAAAACAATGATGGTTATCAGCTTGTAGTGGTTAAAAGAACTTATAAGGCTTTTTATTAAGTTTTTTATTTATATATTGAAAGATTTAAATAACTATAAAACTATATCATAAATAACTTAACTACTGACCTATATATAACTTTCTTAGTATTAATTTTCATTTTCGTATGATTCATAATAATCACTGTCGTTGTCTTTGCTTTTAATTATCTTCTTAATTTGATAATCTTTTGCAGCATATTTTTGCTTTTCTTGCACTTTTTTTGGACTAACTTTAGACTTGGTACTGCCTGTTTCTGCTGAGTCTATACAATTTTCGGATATGTCTTTTTCTTTAGGGAGTCCATATTTGATTTGGCTAGCATAACTGTCAGAGACTTGTGGTGAATTCATTTGAACGTTATTAGAACAATCATCATAATCTTCTTCCTCCTCATCTTCATCTTCATATTCTTCTTCATCTTCATCTTGCTCTGTACAAATATCTTGATTTGGCCAAATATTATTCCAATTATTTTTGTAACTATTACAATTGAATGGATTTACTTGTTGATTATCATGCATGTAACCATAGTTATTCATACAACCACAGTTACAATTGGAAGGGCAACCACCATATCCATTATTTTTTTCTTTTAACAAATTTAATATAAGTGGTAAAAGAGCTTTCATCGCACTGCCTGACTTAGAACCGCTCTTTGTGGTGTAAATTTGGGAGTTACTTGGATACTGGGGTGAAGATCCAGATGATATTAGTTGCGATAATAAATTCAAATCAAACGATGGAAGTTGATTTTGCAGGGCTGGTTGACACTGGTCAAAAGGCACAGTTGGCTGACTTGATGGGGATGAGACTGACACTTGTTGTGAAACAGCTGGCTGGCCTGGGCTTGATTGTGTCGGTGTAGATGATTTTGTGGCTGTTGTCGTCTGTGGTATAAATTGGACCTCTGTAAGCTGAGATGGAGTATTTGTTACTACACTTTGTTCATGTGCTGGTTGTTGAATGAGGATCTGCTGCTGCACTTGAACTGGCTCTTGAGATTGGATGGGCTTCTGCGTTTGGCTCGATTGCGGTGTCTGAATCGGTTGTTGTACTTGGATATGTTGCTGCATATACATCGGTTGTTCTATTTGTGTCGGTAGCTGGGTTTGTATTTGTTGTTTCAATTGATTAGGAGGTTGTGATGTCTGCAGCAGAGCAGGCTGAAGTTTTTCAATTGGATTTTCATTTTTAATCAACTGTTGCGCTTCAATGTTCTGTTGCATTTGGGTGGGCAGTGTCGTTGGATTACATCGCTGATTTGGAATGATAGGCTGTACTTGGTTGCGTTGCTGGGTTTGAATTACCTGCTGTGGTTGATGAAGTTCCTGTGTTTGTTGAGATCGTTGGATTGGAGTTTGCGCCTGAATAAGAATAGGTGGCTTGTGTGGTACTGGTTGCTGTACTTCGATGGCTTGATTAGAATTTGGATTCTGTTTAATTTCTTTACTGCCACTTTTTGGACTTATACAAACCGCTGGCGAGCTCCATGGTATGAATAAAGTATTAGATTGTGGATGATTACTTGACGAATAATCAGTAGGCATGTGTGCAGGTAAAATTGATAATCCATTGGTGTTTTGTGAAACGTCTGATAATGCTGATGGTAAATTACAGAAAGTTGCAGCATTATTTTGTGGGACGTTAACTGCTACCTGATTGGTAACAGGATTTTGGCAAGAGTTTAGGCCAATCACAGGAATAGAAGAAGGCTGCCCTATATTCGAAAGATGAATGCCTTGAGGATTTTGTGAATGTAAATCTTGTGTTATCTGATTACCAGCTTGTAATGATGCTAATGGAATTTCTGATAACATGTTTCTTTGCTGTCCATGTACTCGCGAGTTATCATTAGGAAAATAACAAATCTGGTGTAAGGAAAGCGGTAATTGTTGTGAATTCAGTGTCAACTCTGCTGATTGTCTTGGTGATTGGATATTCTGAGATTGTTGTTCCAGAAGTTGTTGAGTATTCAGAAGTTGGATCTGTTCAGAATTTTGAAAACACAACGGTGAACGTGTATCCACTGACAGTGGTTGAGAATTTAAGGGCAAAGTACATATCTGCTTCTGCTTCAATGTCTGATAATCTTGAATTCTGATTCTATTCTGTTGTGGTTTGTTGGATTGTATTCCAATGGCGACTTCATTGTTTCCGCATTTGCAGTCTTGGCTGGTTCGTAGTTTTTGACTCTTAGCTTTTGATATAAGCTCTCCAATTCTAGGCTCTGATGCTATAAGGTTAGCCAAACTAGTCTTTGGGATTCCGCTTGGACATGAACAGAGTATTTGTCCTTGCACAAAAATCTGTAAAAAAAAAATTGCCATAAAATAATTACAAAATGTATAGCGTCATATTAACCTACACTGTAATACATATTTTATGTTAGTGCCCCCAGGAAAAAAAAAGAGAAGAATTTTACAAATACGAGTAGAAATCAAAGTTACTAATTCTTACCTGCAGTAAATCGAAAGCTAATATAAAAATCACAGGGAGTCTGGCTATCGCCATGTTGAAAACCTGTCAAATGGTCTGATTGCATTTCTTATATAGAAATTATACATTTTATATGTCAAAATCGTGAAGATATGCTATCTATTTCAGATCGATATCAAAGATCTTGGAATATTACATAATTTGATTATAATCAAAATACCATACTCTCACGTATTATTGTACAACACCTGTTAAATATTCTACTGAACTGATAATAACTATCTTTTCACTGTAATCTGAAAATTAAATTACATCGATCAATAATTTGGAAAGTTTCTACGAAATAAAATTATACCTTTACATTACCTACATAAAACAGGTCATGCAGTTGACGGTGATGGTATACTTTTCAATGATATCTATGTGCGTGCGTACCGTTAGACGCCCTCCGGCCAGATGAACCAAGGAGGTGGCTAGCTGATAGTGGTAGTGACTGAATGGCGAAATCGGGAGATCGTGCCTTATGGCCTACCCTAGGGAGGCCAACGTCCAGCAGTGAACAGCAATAGGCAGATGTGATATTAATTGTGACTCGTCTATTTTGATTACTCGATGTCTTACTCTTACTTATATATGTATGATGCCCGTGTCTTACTCTTTGCTTTGTGATGCCGGATTACAAAAGCATCATCCCTTTTCTATCTTGTCGGTGTAGTAAGAGGCGACTACGACACAAAAATTACATATAAATACGCATTGAAATTTTAGAAACTACTGAAAATCTGTGACTATCCCCTCCACTGTTTTCAGACTAGGCGTCAATGTCCGTTTATACAGCCTTCTACATTCTGTCTACCCCACTATGGAGAAAGACCTGATGTATGTGTTACTTATAATAATGTATTGAGTTAATTTTTACTTGTATTACAATTACAAATCTTTCATTTTATTATGTAAGTGATGGCGTTGTAGAGGTATAATAGTGGAGTACGCTAGATACAGACTGGTAATAATGGTAAAAGGTGAAAATCATTGCAGAGACTTATTTAATATAGTAAGCCGAAGCCGAGCGTAGTTAATTTCAAGTAGTGTTGCTTTTTTAAATCAACAATTTATGGTTTTCCTTTTAGTTGTTTTTTACACGTAACACAATATTATAAAGCGTATTGTTGTATTTTGAAATTATTTCTTGTCGAAGTAGCGTAACGTCGAAATTTTATTATGTCGAACATGTGTTTTGCCGGAGTAGCGTATGTCGAAGTCCAGTTTTCTTATCCCAATTAACCGTCTTAGACCTTTCATATTTCTTCAAAATTTTGAGAATTCATTAAAAACAGGTGTGGTTACTACTGCACGGCATGGCTTATAATAGTGTGGATTTAATTAGTTTTGATCGTTACTTGACTGACACTCATCATCATCATTAATTTGGTATGGAAAATCCATATTTCTCGGTGCTTTTAATTATTATAAATACCTTCAGAGCAACGTTCATTTCTTGACTTTTGTGTTTTAACCGTCCAAGACTACAATGACCGTCAATGTCAATGTTCGTCAATCAGGCGAACCGTATGCTTAGCTTAATGTTGGCTTCCTGTTTTGAATAGAATGTTATTATCCCAATCTGCCTGGACCTAATAAAGACAATAGGTTTATTAAATCTTGAAATATTCCGTAACGGCCTATTGTAGCGCCTCCTAGTTCGTTGCTAGCATATAACCAATCTAAGAACATGCATTAGCCGAATTTGGTTTACTTATCACTTAAATGTCTACATTTATAAAACAGGGCTAGTTATTGGGTAAGCTTTGGATATGAACGGTAACTGGATTGCACAAACACATACATTTCCTCACTCCAAACGCATTATATCTTCTACATTCTATCGTGGGTAAAGAATATATTTAAGAGTGTGTGTTTTGGCTTAATAAAAATAAAATCATTCGAGCAAATAAGTTAACTTTTATTAAATTGTAAGTCTTAAACTAATAACATTTATAGTAGGTTTTCGTTTTAACTTTATAAGGAAGTAACTGTTTCTTTAAGTTCTGTTACATTATCTGTTTGTTCAAGTTTTTCAACCATTTTTTGAACTTCAGCTTTAGCCTTTTCATTTTCTTCTGTAGTGTTTTTGATAATTTCGTTAGTATCTACATTTCCTGTTTCCTCAGCCACATCTTCAACTTCATCAATATTATCGTCAGCGTCATCAAGATTCACTGGGTAGGGTACCAGATAAGGCACCGGTATAATTTTGGGCGGGTGTCTGTTATTGCATCGGCTCTGAGCTGCTAGAAGTAGTAGAGTCAAGAGAACTCCCAGGTCCTCGTCCTCTTCTGCTCCTCCGAATGGCTTTGGTGGTCCATCAGCAGCAGGTACAATAGGGTCTGCAGATACATGTACATCCTGTAAAGGAAAAAATATTCACAAAAACAAATTAGGTACCAGGCAGAAACTTCTATTGTGTGTTTAAGATATTTTTATGATTGAGGACATTATGCGTCGGCAGGTCTATTTCAAATATCTATCTTTTACTAACAACTTCAAAACCTCACCTGTGTTAAAGTAAATAAAACTATTGATATTGCTAAAAAACTGACTGGCGTGAGCTTCATTCTTGCGCAAATATTGGTTTTATGATGTCACTTCTCTATACTTGGAAAACAATAATGGCTCGCCGAAGCATAAAATGATACGTTTTATAGAATTTTTATTTCTTCATTTAAAGTTTTAGATATCAATGTTTTATCTTATCAATTTATTACTGTTATTTAATTGCAAATAGACAATCATACAAGATCTATTATGATTGATTACAAAATCTTGTGTTACGTTTTGTATGATTTTGTTTATGTAATAATAATTAGTAGACTCATCGATACATGTTCCAGACTCTAATTCCACTCTTACTTCTGGATTATGTGGAAAGTCATGCCGCTCCCGCATCGGCATCCACGAAAAGTCTTGCCTCAGACGCTCATTAAATCATACATACGAATAATAAATTGAAAACCGAGAATCGAACCCGGGCACATGGGGTACCGTCCCATTGCTCTGCCACTGAGTTATCGATGCACTGGTCCACCTTCGGCAATTTTTTAATCTTTTATTTTCTCCTTTTCTCAATTTTTTAATTTCTTATTTTCTATTATGAGAATAATATAGCACCAACTGATTAAATCGTCTGTCACAGACGTATAAGGCCAATGATGAGACTTACTAGTATAATAATACTTACCTACTTTGTATTGAAGACCTTTTCAGCAAAGGGACAAAATATTTTGTACGCCCTCAGACGCTCAAATACATTTCTCCGCTACTATAACAACGACGTCCACACTTATGCCGCTTACTTCTAAATTAAGCAATTCACTTTCAATGTTAAACTGTAATAAAACATCAATTATTCAATCTACAGCAGTATTTAATTAATGGTTTACTTTGTGATTATCTCGTGTCGCGTGACTTGGCTTGTTAAGATAAAAATAAGTGTAGATTTTCACTGCGAAGTAATTATTAGTACCTACTTTTGTTTACATGTATTACACCCCTTGCTAAGAACATACACCAAATTATACTCAATTGGATGTTTTGTTAAAATTAGTTGTGCTCGTAAAATTAATATTGGTAATAGGTGGGTAGATACCATATTAAGATTTAAAAAAAAATACCCCAGCTGAAAAAGTAAATTAATTGACGATAAAGTATTTATTTTTCTATTTTAGTTTAGTAAGTAACTACTTCGTTATTCCACAGAACATTGAATATCATGCCGAAGTGATTATTTTGGTATGCTAAGTCTGGGCATTACCTGTAAGTACCGCACGCAAGTCTGAGATCGATCTTTAGTGCGGTTTTGAGATGTCATTAGCTGTATTGCCTGACATTTGTCAATATCGTTCTTGAGATGATTGAGTGAGCCGTGTGATGCCGGCTTAGAATAGCATCACCCCATGTCATTCCCGCGGGTGTCGTAAAAGGCGACTAAAGGGACTCGAGAGTATTGGCGTATTACAATTTTTAGGCGACAGGCTGACAACCTGTCACTACAGTGATACACTTGTTTTCTGAAACAACCTTGAAAAACAATCCTCAAAAATGTCAGATGTGGCGGTAGTGGCCCTATTCTTACGGCCGTTAACGCTCTGCCTACCCCCCAAGGGATAAAGGCGTATATGTATGTTACATTTTATCGGGGAAATTAGTTGTTCGGACCATTTGCTTTTCCCTCATCTTACAAATACTAGGTTATGTTGCAATAAATGTGTTTATTTTGTTACAGGTGGGCTGATCTATATTATAAAAGGACGTGATCAGCTTTGGTATGTCTGTCAAAACACGTGTTTTTATGTGGTCTATTATATAGAAGAGTAAATCAAACCAAATACCGTAGGTGGGTGCACGAATTTGAATCGAATTCGGCCATAAATAACTTTTTTATCGTCTAGAATTGATTTATAGCTAACAATTTTTTTATTTATATTGATTATAATGGGTTTATATACTAGTAATATAATACAACGGCGTTAAAATAAGTATGTAACACATAGGTTACTATGTACTTGCGTGTTTTAAATTAAATGTTAGTGAATCTAGTAACACATTTGCTAAATGTTAGTCTTTGAAGTTTACATACAATCAAAACGGACCTTTGCATTTAAAAAATAACAATTATTAAATTTTGTTTCATAACGATTTTAGTGCAGATAAAGTAAATTATAATTCGTTATTTGTCAAAGATTCACACCTTATCGAGCTTGAGAAATTTATAGCTGTTCGCAGCTGAAAATAAAACCAGTGGCGTGGATAAAAACTGACTATGGAGCGCGGGAAATATAGTTTTATTGCCATAAAAGTACAGATGAACTTTAGTAAAAGCTATAAAACTGATCGTTCTATGTTTTTTGCGATATCTGCAGGATAAAATGAATGAATGAACAAAAGTGAATCATTTGAACAATAATTAAAAAAAGAGCGATTAACTTAGATTTTTGCCTCAAAAATCAAGAAAATAGACAAAGACAAATTAATTGCAAATAGGGATGACTTTTGCCTTAACCTAAAAAACAGCTTCAGTGCACTGAAAATAGATCAGGATACAGATTCACGAACCCAATACACAAGTATCATTAATGGTATAAAACATGCTAGCATGAAAATAAAAACGACAAAAACGAATATTTCTAAACTTGGACAACACACAATAGCTCTGATCAAGGAAAGAGAGAATCTAAAACACTCTGTTGAGGAATACACACAGCTTGACAGAATCGTTAAACGAAGCATTCGTAAAGATATCAGAGACTTTAATACAAAAAGAGTAGAAATCGCTTTGGAACAAAATACATCGTTACGAACAGCAAAACGAGGGATTTCCAAGGGAAAAACTTGGATCACTAGCATGAAAGATGACCTAGGTGTAAAACATACGAACAGAGACAAGATTTTGAGCATATGTACCGATTTTTACCAAACTCTATACTCTGACCCAAGCAACACCAGAAACGAATGTTTTCAATACACTTGCAGCAATAAAATCCAACCTATTTCACCCTATGAAGTAAATGCCGCAATCAAAAGTCTAAAGTACAACAAAAGTCCTGGCATAGATGGTGTCACCACTGAGGCTATTAAAATAGGGAAATTGGAACTATTACCTTATCTTACAAATCTGTTTAACAAAATTCTAGTCTCCGGCACTATGCCTGAGAAATTTTGCCATTCCAATATTATACTTTTACACAAGAAAGGTGAAAAAACGGATATTGGAAATTACCGACCTATCAGCTTAATATCGCATATATACAAGATATTTATAAAAATAGTTGAAAGACGTATTGCTAACCTGCTGGACTCCCATCAACCACCTCACCAAGCCGGATTCCGTCCTGGTTATTCCACAACTGATCATCTTCACACTTTAAACCAAATAATTGAGAAATATACAGAATACAACAAACCACTGTACTTGGCGTTTGTTGACTATTCTAAGGCGTTTGATAGCATCCACCACAACGCAATTTTTGAAGCACTTAAGAACCAAGGTATAGACCAAACATACATAGACCTTCTCAAAATTATATACACCAACAGTACAGCTGACATTAAACTACAACAATCAGGACAATCTTTCAAAATTAATCGTGGAGTAAAACAGGGTGACCCTTTATCGCCGAAGTTGTTCACGGCTACTCTTGAAGAAGTGTTCAAGGGACTCGCTGGACCTTGGACACCAAAAGGCATTAAAGTTGGCATCAAACAACTGACCAATCTTCGTTTTGCGGATGACATCGTTCTTTTTGCCAACACAGCAGCGGATCTGGAAAAGATGTTACAAGAACTAAACGAGGCAAGCCTTGGGGTTGGACTGGAAATGAACATGTCGAAGACCCAAATAATGTCCAATAGCACAAAAAATAAGATCGAGTTGGATGGGCAGGCCATGCATTATGTCAGCGAATACATCTACTTGGGCCAGATAGCAACTTTCGGAAACAGGCAAGACAAGGAGGTCGAAAGACGAGTACAAAACGCCTGGAAAAGCTTCTGGTCCATGAAAGAGCTACTGAAGGGCAACCTTCCAATTACATTAAAGCGAAGGCTCGTTGACATGTGTATTCTGCCCATCCTGACTTACGGTGCACAGACATGGTCATTGACTCAAGCTCAAAAGTTCAAACTCAAGGTTTGCCAACGCGCCATGGAGCGAAGCATACTACAAGTTAAAAGAACCGATCGTATTCGCAACACAGAGCTTCGCACCCGAACAGGCATAGCAGACGTCGCCCGAAAAACCGCAAAGTTAAAATGGGACTGGGCAGGACATGTCATCCGCATGGATCCCGAAAGATGGGCCAGGATGGCCACAGAGTGGATCCCGGAAGATGGTCGCCGACGGCGAGGTAGACCACGCACAAGATGGCGGGACGAAATTGACAATTTTTGTGAGCAATGGACGTCAGAGGCCCATGAGCGAGAAACCTGGCGAAAAAGAGGGGAGGCCTTTGCCCTGCAGTGGGACACATTATAGGCTACAGAAAAAAAAAAATAAAAAAAAACTTAGATTTGGCTTTAGTCGTCTATTGCAGTTTTTGGACACAAATTGTTACCTGAAAACGAATCCACCTAACTGCTAACGTTTTTAGTCTCAAACATAACCATTTTTTTGTGAGGTAACTGACCTGCTATTTACACCCAGCACTTTTCCGTTTTGTAGTAGAGTTGAAAAGTTCAACTATAATTGACTGGAATTTCAAGCGCTAATCATAATACAAACAAAACTATCTTTACTAGATACAAAGTATTACTCCCTGTGTACAGCGAGGGTCGAATCGTATAGAACAGAGTTCGTTGAACCACAGACTTACATTACATTTTAACTAATGTTTTTAAACACGCAATGTTACAAAAAACGTGATTGTTTTGTATATTGGATTAGTTGAACTTGGGTCACTTTAGTCTCTGTTTTCTAAAAATTATCATTTTGTTTTTGGGAAATATTATGTAAATACCAGATCCTACTATCTCTTTTATAGAGAGCCATGCCATACCGAGGTATAATAATCATATCTTATTCCACCCACCATACCAATTCCGCTCTACATTCTACGTAGTCGGTCCCAAAGTTCTGTCACTGGCACATTATTTTTGAATTTAGAACACGAATTTGGAAAAGTTTTATTGCATTCCTTTTTTGAATGTTTGACAATTATTTTAAAACAATAAATGATCATTTGGCGCGATTTTTCACGATGGAGTGGACTTTGAAAGAAAACCGAATAGCAGTTTTGCCGTTGCATCGCTGTGGGCACTCGCCGAGTACCATTTTTAAGTTGCTCAAAAAATTGAAAATAACGCTTAGGTTTGTGTATAACCTATATAAGTAGGTACAATGAAGTCTCTAGTGTTGAGGACAAGAAAAGAACTGGCCGGCCTCGCTCCGCAAGAAAATCAGCAGTGATCAAAGCGATCAAGGAGCGCATACGAAGAAATCCTGTCCGAAAACAGAAACTTATGGCTTTGCAGATGAAGGTTAGTAGAAAAACAGTCAAAAAGGTTCTAAACGAAGACCTTAAGCTGCGAGCATACAAAAAAAAGAGTGGGCACTTACTTAATGCCCATTTAAAAGAAATTAGACTCAAAAGATCCCGGGTGTTGTAAAAACGGTACGCGAAAAACCGGCACCGCGATATACTTTTTACAGACGAAAAAATTTTTGATATAGAAGAAAAGTATAATAAACAAAACGAAAGAGTGTACGCTACCAGCTCTGAAGAAGCAGGAAACAAAGTTCCGCGGGTGCAACATGGGCATCATCCCTCTTCAGTCATGGTCTGGTTAGGAGTCTCCTACTATGGGCCAACTGAGGTTCATTTTAGCGAAAAGGGGGTCAAAACCAGTGCAAAAGTGTACCAAGAGACGGTTTTGGATCGGTACGTCAAAGACCTGCCCAACACACTATTTTCAGGACATCAATTTGTGTTCCAGCAGGATTCTGCGCCCGCTCACAAAGCCAAGACCACTCAAGCCTGGTTTTAACGTCAAAACATTGACTTTATAAGACACGAAGATTGGCCTTCCTCCAGTCCGGACCTTAATCCTCTGGACTATAAAATTTGGCAGGTCTTAGAGAGCAAGGTCTGTGCTAAGCCACATAAAAATTTGGAGAGCCTGAAGTCAGCCATAGTTAAAGCAGTCGCTGAAATCGACATGGATATGGTGCGTGCTGCGATAGACGACTGGCCGCCGCAGTTGATGGCCGTTATTAAAAGCAAGGGAGATCATTTCGAATAGTTTTATGTTATTTTGATTCTTCGATAATTGTATTTTTAATTGATATATAAATTTTTAAAAACGGATCGGTACTTTTTATTTTATCAGTATTTTCATATATGACAGAACTTTGGGACCGACTACGTATATGTAGATCAAAAGTAAATCCATAGTAAGTAGGTAGGTTGTGAAAAATACAAAAATGATTTGGTTGTATGTATAGATAGTAGGTTGACGTAACTTATTTATCGAATTTCCTATGTTTTACTCGTATTGAACTTGCAAGAATCTGATATTAAGAACTGATAGACAGAGCTAGTACTGTTAGGTAGAGTATATACTTTTCCTGATTATTATGAGTCTTAAAGATTACATAACCTTAACCTTATTTTCTCTGACCTTCAATTCACGACGTATAAACAAATTAACCACTACGACACATAACATTATATGGAGGCGGCGTATTAAGTATTAATGTGACAGTCTCAAGACCGGTGTCTCGTCTCTGCCATTACTTTAGCAAAATACCGCATGCGGCGGATCACAAGATTTGGGCCTGGGAATGAAATATTAAAGTACCAAAAGTACAGTCAGTGACAACATCTTTGACATGTTTTAATTTGTCTTTGTGTATGATTAAAAGATCAAAGAACTATCCTCTAAATCTCGACAAATAAAATCATAGTAAAACGCAATCTCAACTCTATTTATCTATTTTTTAAATAATAATTATTATTATTTTGACCCTTACATTACCCACTGAAAGGAAAAGGCCTCCCTCTCTTTCCTCCACTTTTCCTATCCTGGGCCACCTCAATCCAGTTTTGAGCGTAGGTACCTAGTAGTACCTGTAGCCCGTCTTTCATTTTTTACATACCTACTAGAAATGTACATCTTAGTCTTTGTAACATTTTGTGAGCTCTATGTACGTAGGAGTTTAGGTACACTATCCACGATTTTTACGAGTGTGTTTTGTGGTTTGCTGACCGTGTCGTATTGTTTATTTTATGTAAAAATATACTGCCAACTATATATGCAACTTTGTAGTTAATACGTGGATGTTGTCGAAAGTCGGTGAATCGTAACTCGTGATGGATCGTCTTCTGTAGACAATGAGACATAATTTTAACCAAGCAGACGCGGCCTACGGGAAGATTACATCAGCCAAATTAAATTTATTGCAGACATTTTGTTTTAATACATACTTATAGACAACCGTCATGCCGATATTTTTGATGACCTTAAACTTTGTACGGTTATTATTTTTGCAAAAAATATCGTATGTGGACTAGATCATTACCTACCATACTGCAGTCTTTATAAGATGCCTCTTCTTGGAGGATTGTCCCATCTTGTATTTGCCTTTTATTGTTATTTCTCCACTATTTGGGTATGACATCAACAAAACAAATCCCATTCATTTTATTCCGACAACACAAGTTATATTTCCAACTACCTACAGAGAATGCAATCCATTTCCTTTCTAAAAGAGGGAACGTCAAATGACTTTCATAATAATAACTTTCTAGCAGCAGGATGTCATTTTGGTCCCTGGGGATTGGTCTATCTGGATGACTTGTTTTTTCCGCCGCAATCAACTTATAAGCTATTCATAGCTGCACACCGTATATAACTATAACGATCCCATCAATCATAAACAGCAGTGGAACTCAAGAAATGTTTATACGTTACTTAGTCGTAAGGTGGTATATTTTGACGACTTGCTCGTATTTGTGGAGTCATCGCGTTAAACAGGAAATTGACAGGAAGGAAGCGCTGCTTTTTAGGAACGCTTGTCTGTTTATGTAAGCGACGGATCTAATAAATTACAAAAGTTCTAGTAAGTAGTTATTTCTTCTACTGGCTGAAACCTTCCGATGACTTCCTGTCCTGATAAAAATACATATCAAAATTCTTTACAAAAATAGAATATCTGTTTAATTCAAACTAAAGTTAATAGATAAGTTATCTAGTGCAATGAAGTTACTATCTAGGTATATTTTATCCTTCATGTGTACTATCTACTGTTACATTTAATCATGAATGGAAGCGAAAGATCATAAGGGTCACACTAGACTGTACTCTGGAGTAAATTGCTCTTGCTGTCAGAGGTCGTACCTCTGTCAGTTTCGTAACAACCATTTATTATTTCCTCTCAACAACGCTCGCCGGCTGCTGACAACAAGTCCAATTCATTAAACTCATTTACCCACGTGATAAAGCCGCGACCATGGTATGGTAGCGACAGCGATCTGAGTCTCACGCAACTATAGGTAAAAATACTGGACTACATACAAAAGTTAGCTTTGCGCTGCAAAATAACCGACGTTCAGTGTTGTGAAGTATATCATTTTCATGATTTTTTTTTCATCTTTCTCTAGATTTATCTTGACAGCACAGAGCAAGGATGTCATCTTCGTGTGCGCCCCTCGTAAACCTACTTAGTCTAATATAAGTGTCCAACATCCAACACATCAAGAGGCACGTGAGGATCGACGACGTGGCATTAGGCGTGCCTTTTCTACAAAGTGAAATAAAGTGTAAAAAGTAAATAAATAAATAGTCCATTAAAATGTTAGAAGAAGTTTACACTATACTGCTACCTACTTCACTCTGCATGTTACGTTTTCTTAAAAATCTTTTTCATTTTGATTTCGAATTACATGTACAAAAATGCCCGTTATTATAAACTCTATCTAATCCCCTGCCATATGCCCGCGCGCATCTAGGTCACCAATACAGAGGCCGCTTGCTTCGCTTGTGTGGCTCGTGCCGCTTGTGTCGCTTGCCAATTAGCGCCGCCCTTTGATTCACCTCGACTCTACACGGGAACGCTTTTACCACCATCTTTTGTTTGCGAATTTTAAGTTAACTCGAAAGTGCTTGAGGTATTTGGTGTCAAGATCAAGAGCAGATCGATTTCAACCTAGTGCTTTTTACCTACTGTATTCTAGGTGAAATTGGGATACTAAATCAAAGGCGCAATATTCAGAGCACACTTAGCCAGAGCACACTTTGCTAGAAAATAATACCAACTAGCGCTAATTTTCCCTTATTTCTGTCACTTTCATAAACAAGCAACAGCTAAGGCAGGAATAGTATTCCAGATTCAGTCTGATTTCGTTTTATTTAAGAACCCTGTCAGAATGAGTGCATATTTTTTCATGACTCATTGATGCAAAGAAGATCAATTTATTTAGTTTTTTGTAACCTCCGCGAATCTACTCCCTTTCCTAGTTACACTCTGTAATTCAGAAGTTAAATTGATAATTTTGATCTGGTCTCGAGTACTCTATAAATATTTGCTTTGTTCTAGTTAGTTTCGTCAGTAAATGCTGGCAATAAATCGTACGTGTCTTCTCTCCGATTGCGTGAACAGAACTATAAAACTCGTTGCGAAATCGTGGGACGATTGTTAATCAAATTACTAACAACCTACTCTGTTTTTGCTTTACATTTTGCGTAAGACTTTAGTTTTAATTGTTTTGTGGTATGCTAAATAAGTAAGAGAGTTCCTAGTCTCGGTGGTAAGTGCTATAAGCGCATGATCTAGTAACTAGATAATTTTTCGTTTTGAATCTATATGATCTGCCCCATCTGGTTTTGAATATAGAATCATTTTCCTCGGGTAGGCAATTAATGTTACTAAAAGCCATTTTGTAAAAGTTTATTTTTTAATGTTTGCATTAAACTATTTCTTTCTTCGTTATTTCTTTGTTTAATTATTTAATACACGCATATTCAGCACAAATGCTTTCTCTATTATCGTGACAGTATAAGCACGTAGGTATCTGTTGCAGTAATCTGTGCGTGTTTCTCAATGGGGTGATAACGGACAGCTTAGCGCCACTGATAACAGGGGCATTGCCCTCTACGTGTACAGTCAGACGCATGTCAACATGCTATTTAGAAATTAGTTGCTTACCTACGGTGACATAGTGGGAAATAGTCATGTATTGAGGGTGAAAAACGTTTATTGAAAATATCCGTAGAATTACGACAATTTTTCATCATTAATTAGGGATTTATAGTCTACTATAATCCTTTCGCCAACTCTGTATGTCTGTATTCACTGTCTTAATAACTTAACTTTGCTGCTAGAGACTTGAAATTTGTTCAGAAAATAAATTGTATTGACGAAACTTAGGAATTGTGTCAAACACATTCGAGTCTCCATTCCTAACAAAGTCGTTCTTATTGTCTAAGACGTTTCCCTTGTTTTGACTGAAATCGCTCGTTGCATGGTAGAGTTGCTATGTAGACAGTGATTGTACAAATAGTTGCTATGTGTGTCTGAGCGTACATACCTGTTACAATAGTGTTATCGTTGGTGTGTACACGGCTTATCACCTTACGGCGTCAGGTGGGTTGCAATTTCATTGAGTAACATGTTTCAATAGCACGTTTACATATTAAAGTACCTACTTTTTAAAAAAAAAAGAACGAGTACCTATGTGTTATATGAAAGGGATGTGCCCAATAATTTTTTGTGAAAAAAAAGGAAATAATGGAAGCATGCCGTTAGTAGGCCTTAGAGTAATAAAAAATATATTTACACGGGAAGAAAACAGGAGAATACGTTTGTTTGAAAATCTTACCTTAGCAAATCCTTTCTAGCTCTGGTTCTACAGCCGTTTAAAAAAAATATTTCATTCGTAATTTGTAACATCATTTTTAAATACAATCATTTTTAATTCATTTTTTGGGTGTGCGTGCCTGTTACAACTGTATATTTGTGGTAATAAATAAATGAAAATGAAATGAAATGAAATGAAATAAAGGTTATAAAAATAACATGTCGCTAATGCACCGGTTAACCACTTGAGCGTCGCAAAGTGGTATATAACAACGCAAGGACGAACTATTGTAACTAGTTGACTGCTGCATTGTGTGTAGAGGTAATAATTTGTTTACCCAGACTGGGCTAGCTATTGGTGAGATCTATAGTACATACCTATAAGATAAAGTTGTAGGAACATTGCAGGTACCTATACATATAATAAAGTACAAATATTTTAAGGATATGTTCTACTAATAAAACTGAACAATGTTTGTTAGAGGTTTTTTTTCATATGCGAAACAAAATATTTCAGGCAAAAGTGGTTCAGTTTTATGAGTAGAACACAGCCATAAACTATTTGTAGGTACTTAATTAAATGTAACCTTGTACTATATGCGGTAATGATTCCAGACTTCCATCTAAAACCGATAGGTGGCTAAAAAAATACTGCACACACATCATCCCATTCAGTTATTAAATTAAAAATTCACGATTAAAAACATGCCCTGCCGTGTGATGCCGGCTTAGAATAGCATCACCCCGCATCCTCCCTGCGGGTGTCGTAAGAGGCGACTAAGGGATTCGAGAGTACTTGTGTATTACAATTTTTAGGCGACAAGCGGACAACCGGTCACTATAGTAATACATATGTTTTCTGAAACAACCTTGGAAAACAATCCTCAAATATGCCGCAAGGGTTTAACCCGTGATATGTGTGTTAAAAACGTACAGTATACACAGTAAAATCAAGTTTTTTTTCTGTCAAGTTCTTCTTTCTGACGATTTATCATGGATGATGGCTTTATAACGTAGGTTCGAAATAGATTAAAATAGTAGAAAATGAAAAACACTTGTTATCAAAATTACTATCTGTTCATCTCATACATACGTAAATACCTACATTACGTGCTGTCTCATAAAGTTAATCCTAGTACAATAAAGATTGCTTGTGTCATGTGTTTAACAAGTTTAACAAGTCATATATTAAGTCGACTCACGTTTTTATTTGAGCTATAGCACTATATTGGTACAACGCTGCTAAAATATTAGATTTTCATATATTGTACATAACCTTTATGTAGAGCGATTTATTAACAATAATTAACTTTTTCTCACGACCATTACAAATTTTTAATATGAATGTTCTGAAACACTGTAGAAATATTAAATGCGGCTAATAAGTGCAAAGTATCAAAATATCCCTGCTCAACTACGACAGGTTAAGAATTTGCATTTCAATCAAAGTTAACAATGTAACCTTCTACCCGCAGCAAGCACCTACGTAAAGATCAGAAATTATTTTTAAAAGGTCACGCGCTTGTATAACGTACCATTGATAGGATATAGGAAAAATTACTACTACTAATACGCCCCCCAATTAGGGAATGTTGCGATACTCACCAAGCTTAGCGAGCGCATTACTACACTGACAGCTAAAATATTGCAGCGTTCTGTCAGATCAGATCCATACTAGAAATGTCAATTCCCATACTAAAACCGCTCAGCGCTATCGCAGCGTCGTCCGTCGAGTGCGGTTATAGGGATGGGGAGTGACGCTTCTAGTATGGATCTGACAGAGCGCTGCGATATTTAAAAAATATTTTAGCGGTCCATCGTGTGTTAAGAGTGCGATGCACCTTACCCTTTAGTCGCCTTTTACGACACCCACAGGTAGAAATTAAGTGATGCTATTCTTAGTCCACATCAGACGGTCAAATAACGAGGAGAAACAACAGTATATCAAAATCAGAGAAAACTAACTACATCTACATATAATATACATCATGGCAATGGCGATAGTTGTGTTTCCTGCACGTGTATAAAGTAATTACGATGTCCACTCCCGCCCGAGGGAATGCAATTGTCATAGTTCTTTTATGTCTCTGCTATGGATCCACGTAGTTATTTAACAAATTCGTATGAATTTGTTTTTCCGCTTGGTTATCCCTGAGACTTGTTCTTGAAATGTGATTCGGAGAAAATACTATTTTTTTATTATTTCACAACACGAACTATATTAGGTATATTCCATCACGAAAACGCGTAGCAAGCGGCTGAAACCTCTCGACAAGCCACTTACGGGTTATTTACACATTCACACCGCGCCCGTATTATACCACAAAGCTATTAAAATTGACACGTGTGACGATGACTACTAAATCTGAGAGTTTGGGTCGTCAGATCATTTTTAACTCACCCAGTTCGAATATATTACGTGCTGAGAATAAGGGCTCTATAATTATATGAAGGTTAAACGAATCTTTCGTCGACAAAGCAGATACTGTACAGACCATCGCCACCAACACTAAAATTTTTCAACCTTTTTGCCCGCATTTCAAAAAACCCGAAATATAAAAGTTATGTAGATAGATACTTATAGTAATGTCATTTAACCGGACCGAAGTATGGCCATTCGAATAGGTCATATTTGACAGCTGTTAATATCATGTTAGTTTTAAGACATAAGATCTATTATTCTTTGTTAACATGTCTTGTAGTATGGGTTTGACAGCTGTCAAATATGGCCTATTCGAACGACCATACTTTAGTATGTTGATCTCGAATATACATATTTGGCAGAGTAGACCGTAACACGCTTAACCCGAATGGTATTTTCAAATAGACATTTTGAAACCTCTATCAGTGAACGCATCAACGTTGGATTGCAATGTCACATGCAGATTCCGATCGGATGAGGTTAAGCCGTGGGCAGGCGAGGCAGGCGAGGAAAGGTCACCACACCTCCGGCGCGAGATTGCGTGATTGTACGACAAATTTAGTATTCGTAGTCAATTTTATGTTTGTAGGTTTGAACGAAAATAAAAGGTGATCAAAATAATACTGTAACTGTAAGCTGTATGTAGTAAATGAGTTCTAGAGTGCAAGCCACGCTTTGGCAAGCCTAGCGTTGGACGTGCTCTGGCTTGATTGTTTATCGTTGTTTTATTTTATTTTTTACAAAATAGTAAAAAAAGTAAAAGTAGTAGTAGTTTTTCACTTAGACGGCGGTCGTTACACAACCATGTCAGAAGCCTGCTACTTGTAGTAGGCGGTTGAAAAATTCTGACACTAGGGTTCATCGGGTCGTTGGACGACTCGGTGTACCACACGAAAAGAGAGAGAGGGAGAGACAAAGTAGTAAATTTTACATTAAACTTTTTGTAAGTTGAAATTATTCATTGAAAAATGTAGGACACATTTATCTATTTCTTATAAGAATTTTATGAATCTAGTGAAAACGCGGCTCAGGTGATGGAGCGATGACTAAAAGAGAGCGGCTAGTAGCGACTGGATGGTGTATATGGAAGATCGTGTTTTTGGCGGACCCTGAGGCCGATGTCAAGCAGTAGACTGCTAAGGCTGTGGGGTACCTGACTGCTCCTGCTGGTGATGGCGATGGTCGTACAATCAAAGTTCTGTCAGGTGATTTATTGGACATATATTTTATGGATGTACAAAGAATGAGTACAGCACTTATGACGAAGGAAACTGAAATTGTGAAACGATTTTATACACGCTCGACAAGAAGATGATTTTTCGCAGCTGTGTCAGACCAAGTGACAAGTGACGTGACTTTTTGCTTGTGACGTCACGTGTGGCCATAGTGGCGGACTTCTTCTTCTTTTCGTGTGGGACACCGAATCGTCCAACGACCCGATGAACCCTAGTGTCAGAATTTGGACTAAGGAGGTCGCTCCACAAGGCTGATGTGTTGTGACGTGTAAATGTATACATTCAATCGGCCAAATACTGTTTTGTACAAAAACGCTGCTAACATTCGCGCCTAAGTACCTTTACGGTGTAGGATATCAATCAATTATGGCTGCCAATTTGCGATAAAATGTAAGAAAAGCTAAGAAACACGAAACTTACTAGCATTGTATTTCGAGACTACCGTGAAGCGAATTTAAAACTGAAAGAAACTCGATTCTTTTGTCTCAGAAGAATACTGGAAAATCGTTTGCTAGAGTAGTAACTTCTTTAATTTCCTACGGAAAAAAATATACTTTTGATACTTTGAGTCTATTATGCTCTTTGCAGCTCCGTAATTTTGCTTTTGACGAAATACTAGAAAGATATTATTTTGATAAGCCATATTCTTATTTATTAGGTATATTGTATTATACTTCACTCCGTTAGTTTGTCTGTATAATATTGATTGATATAGGATAGGTTAGGTTAACTCATACCGTAAACTGTAAACTTTGCGTTACTACTAAACAGATTGATTTCTAACCTGACCCAATTTGAGTTAAAAAATTCAAGAGTCATCGGATCATTGGACGACTCGGTGTCCCACACGAAAAGAGAGAGAACCTGACTTTAGATAATGAAATAATGTTTTTACTTTACAGCAATATGTCAGCTAGACCTTAAAGCGTTGTTGTTGGTAAAGTTTAAAATCAGATATCTCTCCTCACTACAGAACAGAGGCAACTCCAGAACCATTAGCAAAGTTGTATTCAACTTCGCATAGTCGGGTAAAGTTTAAATATATTAGTAAGGTTACGCCGACCGAAATACTATCCAGGCGAGGAAAACCTTCGGTATTAATGATGGAATAACAAACTTCAATTTGGTTATTACAATATTATGACTTATGTAACAATACTGGATATGAAAAAGAATCGGTTTGTGATGTATGCATATAACTAAGCTTATATATTAATTGCTCCAAGTATACCTCATTTTATTTTGTGCCTACTTGAATTATTTGATTGACAAAAAATTGCATTTCATAAACATTTTGTAAAATTTGTTGTACCGTCAGTAGGTAAACAAAAGTGCTGTTAATAAATCTGCCACAATTTTATTAACAAAGTGCAGGAAAAGCTCACTTTTTCAAAAGCGGATTTTACGATCTTTCCTGTCGATGCAAAATGTATTTCTTTTCCAAGATTTAAAGTCTAATTTCGGTGTCGGCGTGGCTGCAGCGCTGCAAAGCGCCCTTGACGAAAGTGGTCAGCCTTAAACCTGAGCTTAAATATTAAATCTACGCTACAGCAGCGTCCCGGGAATTCAAATTTAAATGAGCTGAAAGTGCTAGAATGCTCGAACGTGTGACGAAAGCGCTAGACTTTAAAATATAACCTTTGCTAAGCGTTTTAGTAGTAATAAAAGTTACTTTATAAGGTGCTAGCTGTAACTCTTTAGGCTGCTTTTCCACCAGAGCTGTGCGAGTAAAATGTCTCGTACGAGGATGAGTAGCTGTGTTCTGGAAATGTTTAGGGGTTTCCACCAGAGCTGTGCGAGTAAAATGTCTCGTACGAGGATGAGTAGCTGTGTTCTGGAAATGTTTAGGGGTTTCCACCAGAGCTGTGCGAGATAAATGTCTCGTGCGAGGTACGTACCGGAGCTGTCAAAATGTGCATTTATGTGCTGTGCGAGGAAGTATGCAGAGCGGTTCCTCGCAACACATTTCTAGCACTCCTTGCAACATCCGTCGCAAGACCCTCGCATAAATTTTTCACTTGTTTTGTATGTATAATGACCTCACTTCGCTAAACCCTTTTCCACCAGAGCGAGGCTAGGAAAATAAAGTTTTTCTATTGGTGGATTTTTTCCTCGCACACCACTTAGCTACCTCGCACATCTCAGGTGGAAAAGCAACCTTAAACCCTTATTACTATAAACTCTGCAGTCAGTGGAAAACTTACGCGCTAATGCAACGTTTTGTGTGAAATTTGCAGATATGTGTGAAACGCTTTCTTAGATGATGCGATGGTGTGTAAATGTGTGTTGATGTGTATGGCTAACGGCTTACTAACTAATAAAGTGGATTGTGCTGAGGTGAATAAACGGACGATTACAAAAGTAACGTTAAAGAAAGGAAAATTGTTATTACTGTTATACATGGTGTTAGGGACAGGTCTCCGAATACTGATGCACCTAGCGTTCAGCCCAAAAAATATTTGGTTTCAGTCAGTCAGCTGGCCGCGATTTTGTATGGGAGGTCGAATTCTTTTTGTGGTATCCTGATAATTATGTTCCTATGGGAAAGTTGTTTAATTTCATGGTCTGCATGCACCCTATCAGTCAATATTCGGAGTATAATCCCTTACTCAAATACGTTATACAGGGGTATATATACTGTACTTAAGAAAAGCAACGTTCAATAAGTTTTCCAATAGAACAAATACAGACATATGACAAGTCCAATGACCGAAAAAACTTCAGAGGAATTGCTCCTTGATCAAATCAGAGTCCAATATATTATCGCTCCTAATCCACACTGGAATAAACGATACACATTTTCGCCTACGCGATTGAATTACTGTCTTGTTTCACTACGGAACAGACACATCATATTTTTGCAGATTCTCGTTTTTAAACTAAAACAGTGTATATATTAATTTCGAACTTAAGTATGTCGAAGTAGAGTAATGTCAGAGTAGCCTTGTCGAAGTTCAGCTTTCTGGTCTACCTAATGTTGTAGAAAATCTATTTAAAATAGGAGCTTTTTGTTCAAACCTTGCTTCAAAATTACGTTGCACAAATTGCACGAGTTAGAATTTTTAAACGTAATTTTAAACAAATATGAAAGTAAATACTGGTAAGTATAACACAAACTTGAAAAAAAATATTCCGTCTCATACAATGTCTGTGCATGGAATATTTACACGTTAGGTAGAGGTTAATTTCTTTGCGTTACGAATGTATGTATGTATACACATTATAATAACAGCATCAGAAAAAACAAAGATACATAGGCGTGCTTATCCCATTAAGAGATCTCTTCTGCTCAACTTTTGAGAGGCCAAGAGGATACGATATTTGCAGGTAAAACAATGTACTTAAAATCGTAAGGATACACCACCAGGTTTTGTCGTATGATTGACGTATTGTAAACGTAGTTCCCACACTAAACAATGTCAATAAATATTGTATCTTTGCTCCACAACCGTCTGTACCTGTACGAAATATAAAATACTGAAATAAACAGAAACGATATAAGGATTCGCGATGTCTAGAATAATGTGGATCGTGCTTTTCTGCTGTTTCGACTGATTGAATTTTGTGCTGAGGGTCTGTAATTTACGATACGTGAAATTGCTACGTGATTCTCAAGTATATTTTATGCTTGAATGTTAGTATGTCTTCCCATATTTAAAAACGACTTCACTTATTTCATTTACTTAGGTAGTAGTTATCTTTGTTTTTACGTTTAGGAACAACTTGGAAGTCGGAAGAAGGTTTATTAGAGTCATAGATAAGCTAGAAGATCCAGTTTATTTTAGTCGTTTTAATTTTGGCTGATCTGACCATATTTTCTATTAATATTAACTATATTAATATTACGTTCAATGCACTCAAAACTCAAAGCATGGCTATGAATACCGTAAGTCGCTTAACCGTACCGCAAGCAACATTGCAAGATACGGAACAATATTCTATTCATGGCTCATTCGTGCGGCCTCCCGAATCCATTATTGAGGCAGAGGCTCGCAGACGCTGCAGCCAAGATGGCGCGCGATCAATGGTCGCCATGGCGACGCGTCGCCTCTCAGCTGGGCCCCAACACCCTGAAACTGGCTGAAAACAAAATATGAAAAGGACGACTCTATGGGGGTCCCAGGTTCGACAGAAAGGGACAACCGATTATGTGAACCCGTGATGTGTGAAAGGGACGCGGCACGTGTAATTCAATTTGATCTGTCTGGACTGAAAATTGTTGAGATAGTAGTTAATTTTAGCATAATATCGGACTTTAAACTTATTCATCTTGCCACTTTTGAAAATTTTTGTACCTACTATTGTATAAACAATAAGAATACAATGTGTTACCGGCATGGCACTGACTCCATCCATAGTATAAGTTGTTCGTATAGATACCTAGAATCACTAGTTTTAATAAATTATGCCGTATTATAAACACACTGTATACAATATCCATATGCCGCAAATGCCACTGTAGCGCACATCTGGATCATACACACGCGTGCGGCACATTGTGTACATGCCTTTTTGTATAAAACTTAATCCAGAGTCCAGACTAAGTAGTCCTTTCCGTAATTTAAAGCTCATTTATAGAGTGGAGACTAATATGCGTTATTCAAGTTTTGTGCGTGAAGTTTACTCGCTGATGTTCGATTTGTTCCAATATGGCGTCAAAAAATTCCTCATCGGTTGTCATTCGTACAGTCCGATTTTAAAACAGACACCCTCGATTGAACTTTCCGCAGGCAAAATGAGGGATCTCCTCATCAATAATTGTGTTCTCCTCTTCCTACTATTACATACATACACATACACGAATCACGCCTTTATCCCTTGCGGGGTAGGCAGAGCGTTAACGAACGCAAAATTACGGTCGTTATCGCCACGTCTGACAAGTATTGAGGGCCTTTTCAGATGATTCGTGTATCACTGTAGTGACAGGTAGTCAGCTTGTCGCCTAAAAGTTGTAATACACATAAAACCCTTGAGTCCCTTAGTTGCCTTTACAACACCCGCGGAAAGAAATGGGGTGATGCAATTCTAAGCCGGCATCACACATTCCTACTTTTACTTGTTTATTTTGTTTTCTCATGTCGTATGATCGTAAAACTTGCTGCGTTGTTAATTAAGTCTGGCCATGTGTTGTGTAAAAACACGTATTAAAATGTGAACGATGCCAACAGATGTGACGTTTGTGAAAAGGTCTTTCATCAGAGCTGATCTTGACGATAAACGATGTGTCGAATGCACTGACTAATTAGGCAATCTGATTTATTAGTCTTTTTTTTATTCAATTATTTTTTTTGATCGATTGTTATGACGCTACATAGAACTTATTGAAAGTAAGTTCCAATCTGTTCCGAAATGTATTTGGAAAATTATATATTATATTTTTATGCCGTATTGTATTTTTTTTTTGCCGTGTGATGCCGGCTTAGAATAGCATCATCCCATTTCTTTCCTGTGGGTGTCGTATGAGGCGACTAAGGGACTCGAAGGTTTCGTGTATTACATATTTAGGCGACAGACTGACATCCTGTCACTACAGTGATCCACGACTTGTCTGTAGCGACCCTCAAACATTTTGTCAGACGTGGCGATAACGGCCGTAATTTTACGGTCGTTAACGCTCTGCCTACCCCGCCAGGGATATAGGCGTGATTTGTGTATGTATGTATGTATATTTTTATAAATAACTAGTTTTACATCAACTCAAGCACTTTTCAAATAGTAAAGAGTCTACGGCGTAGTAGTTCGTAGCAAAGTTTGTGCAAAGTAGACAATTTTGTGAGTTATGTTTGATGGATATTGACTACCAAATTTTAAAACAGTACTATTCCTTGTATTAAAACATCTTTCTTTTTTAATTTAAGTTGGTACACCTACACTAGTGTACAAGGCTATTCAATTCTGGTCTGAAGCTTATCCGTCTGCTAATTTGGAAGACATCAACCAGATTGGAGCCCACGAAAACTTTCAACGGGATTAAGTTTGAGATTTCTTCGGGAAAAGGCTTAAGCCTTCAAAGGTAAAGAATTGGAGTCTATTTTCAGTGAACCTTTTTGGACTTTAGTTTAGTTTTCAGGCAAGAGTGAATAGGCGTTATCTAGGCAAGCATGTTCCATCATAGTCTGCATCGTCACTTACCATCAGATGAGAAAGTAGACAAATGCATGCAATGTATCTTAAGTAAAAAAAGCAACATTATTTCAAAATTACCACCGGTTTACAATCATTACTAAATAAGCTTACATCGATTAAGTACCTTAACAACACATTTAAGTAGTGTCATGAAACTAAGCAAACTTAAACTAGTTCAGACACACAAATCACGCCTCTATCCTTTACGGGGTAGAGCGTTAACGATCTTAAAATTACGGTTCTAGTTCAGGTTTTTGTTCAAAACAATTACGCTTTTTAGGTCAAGATTGACACTTTTCTAGTATATTTCCTCCATGGTAATACGAACTTTAGGCCGTTTTAACACATAAGGCATAACGCAGCGTTGAAGTAACGCTCAGATCACTTACGCTTACGCTTTTAATATGGATCTGACAGACGCCTTCGTTATTTTAACGCTGCGTTTTGCGTTAAGTGAGAGAATGGTCCGTGTGTTGTCATGAAAGAAGTGTTACAATTTGTAAGCAGTCTCAATTTCGCGCTCTAGGCAATCTCCAGTTTAAGCTGAGGGCATAACCTAGTTGCTTGTTCGTTTAATTAAACTTCATAGCTTTGCGTCCTCATTGTAACAAGTTTCTTTAACTGCGGCAGTAAACATGTCTACTACTGACCTTATTTTACACACGTGCACTTGCACTTGGTAGCACTTATGTTCATCTGTACCGGCCTATTGAAAATAAAAGCTCCAAATGAAAATATATAGACTATGGAAATCGGTTCTCGTAAAGGAAGTCATTTTATCAATATTTTACTTGGAAATAAAAATATTTCGATTTAGAGTACCCCTGTAGATACTCATAGATTTACTCATAATCCTACTGATATAAAAATAAGGAATCAAATATTGGTCAAAAATCATTTGAACGTTGTTTTGTTACCAATTGATTCAATGAAGATGTTGGTGCATTTTTTATGGTATTTAGTTCAAGTTCAGTTCAGAATTATTCTTTTCTCGTACACTTTTGCTTTTGGGCTGATAGCAACACTCTTTTCTGAACGAGGTGACGCTGTTGACATTTCTGCAGATTAAGGGATAATCTGTGAAGTTCAGTGACTTTTCTGTAGGTATTCACTGCTGAGATTTTGAAAATAGCTTTTATTTGCAGCCAACGCCACCTACTAAATGAACAGATAATAAAAAATCCATTGTGCAACGTGCTATAGCGCACATAACCATTCTTACCATGACACATGACGAATCTCGATGGGGTTAGTAGTGCCATAAACTGTAGTTTCTACCTTTTAAGACTAACTTTACGATGTAGTTATATGCGTCCAGGAATTTCAGTGCCGTAAAGTTGCTAAGAACATAAAATGTGCATTTTATTCTTGACGGAACTTTCTTGCCTAACTACTACTAAGTATCATTGTTATTCTGCATACTAGACACTCATGCAGAACTTCTATTTCTCAAGTCGTGCACGGAAGTCTGCAGCGAGTGGTCTAAGCACTTGTATTACACTTTCTATTACTTGATTTTTTTGTTATTTTGTGAATCAGTTTGACTAGTAGAACGTATGAAGTAGTCAATATGAGTAATAGTAGAAAACTTCTGTAACAATACGATAATTTGAAAATAGAGCACCAGAGAATTTACGAGAAATCATCAGATGTAGGTACCTATTTATAATCTGATTTTCCTTTGAACCTTTTGTGAAACTCATCTTGTCATACATCAATCATACACATACATACACTCACTAAGATTCACTCCTAAGTTTTTTCATTACTTATATAATTTTCTGATTTATGTAGGTAGTTAGGTAATAATCAACAATAACTTTACAAAATTGTTTAGTAATTCCATTCCCGTCTGACATTTTAAGTTGTTAAGTCTTAAGACCTTGCCCTGAGAGACTTGGTGACGAAGTTTCTGAAACAAACTGACTTTAGACATTCTCTAAGGTGTACGACGTCGCAACCAAAGTTGTGTATACCTACCTAGCTTAGATCTGTCACCTTAAATTTCTATCAAACTACCTCCTTGAGTTTTGTTTTAAGAGAGGAGGTATCTTATAAATGTAGAGATGTGCATAGGTGGCCAAGTAAAACATTTTTCAGGCTGCAGCCCAAACTTTGAGATCAGGAGCGCGAGTCACATTGCTGCAATTTTTTTTCTTTGCCTGTCAAAATTAGCCTTCTACGCTGATCTGAATAGGTATTTATAATTTTGTAACAACGAAGCTATTGTGAGATTGTAAAAGCTAATGCTTGCTTTGAAAATGTTGTACAGTACAGCACGTACATATTTCTTGCAATCAGCAAAACCCTACATCAAACTCCAGATAAAAGATCAAATAGTCCATTAAGGCGAAGAGGAATCCGCACAGTGCTATCGGCCAATCGAATCCGGCCATGCGCGTTTCCCGATTTGGCGAGGTGCGTGTGCGCAGACTTGCGCGCGACTATTTATACCACGTGGTACACCCCGTCGCCCCCGCCCGCCCCGGACGCGGCCACCTCACCCCCGCGCCCGCCCATCATACCAACCTAAAAATAAAGCAAGGGGAATCCATCGCGAATCGTACGCTAGTATTGTACCACGCTGGCATTATTGATATGAGTCAGATAGTAAAATGTAAATAGATGTAGTAGGTTGAGTTTTAGACGCTGGCGAAACTGGTGTAACCGAACGAACTGTACCCGTTTCTCTCGACTCGTTTCTGAAATTCAGTACGTTTTCAGTCTAGGGTTAAGCCACAATATCCCTCGTGATTTAATTAAAACAATACAAACACAGATTTTCGCGCTGCCTCAATTTACATAGCTCTGAATTCAAAATGGAAATTCACGTTCACTGAATAGATACCTATTGTGTGCCCTAAACTTTTACGAACGCCTGTCATTGAGGGAAATGTACGAGTCGATATTCCATGTTAATAATAAAATAACTCTGATTTCGTCCCAAAGGAAAATTTCCTCAATGTCCCGGCTCACTAGTAACTAACATTATAATTGAAATTTATACTTTGTAAAGGCGAATATCTTTTCAAAGAATTCTTAGTACATTAAGGATATTATGAAAAGGGTTCTCAGTGAAGTATTTCAGTTTCAAAGAAACCTTGAGTATACAGTCTAAAACAGCAGACAAAAGTAAAGTTTGGAGACTGGTAATTTGCATTTGTTACACTCAACGCTTCCTTGCTTTTGTGTATGTTTGGCGACACAAATTAATGTGGATAAGATGATATTGACCTAAATCCCTTCAAAACTGGAAAACACAAGTAACATTTTGAAGCCTTTTCATTATTTAAGAGCACTGTGATAAAAGTTTTACCATTCGATTTCACATTTATATTGTTTAATTAGGCTATGAAGCCATGGTTGAGATTTGCTCACTAGAAACGTTGGGTAGTCATATTCCAACGAAATCGATAATAGTGCGCCGCGGTACCCACACTTGTTCCATTGTCAAAAGTGAAGCGACTCTGTGGCGGCGCGCATGCGCTCCACATACAAGTCCTGAAACGCGGTATCAAAGTGTTTCCGCCGATCGCTATATATACAACCTCCAAACATGTCCGGTTGGACCAGTCGGTCCCCTGGTCACAACACCCGACCAGGTGGGTAGCTACCCTTTTCCCTCCTCCGTCGTCATTTGGCCTACTGGCCTCAACATCCATCACTCCTCCTAAATTGGTGACCCCGATGTGATCAACAGCGACGACGTGACGGACAACGCAACTCTTCATCTTCATCATCGGAGCCTGACGTCATCATCATCAGCGGCAACTGCAGTCACAGCATCTCCAGCACCCCTGCGGTATCATCACTGTCTCCACATGTCATTGACAACTCGAAGACCTGGAGCCAGCATCAGCACCTGCATGGCCTACAGCAGCTCCACTACCCTGCTCGCCTCTGCATACCTGCTCACCGCAACGCCTCGCCAGACTGCAGCACTACGCAACATGAAGTCAACTCTACCGGACAATAGCGAAAACTTGGACTTCAACTTCAACGCACCAACCAGCCACTTGATCTTTGACAATCATCGCAGTACCAGGAATGGATCTACAGTACGACATGTGCTCTGTCCTCGGTCGGCACTCAAGCATCTCAGGGTCTACAGCAGCCACGACTGTCGACACACCCCAGCGTGCACCTGCTCTACCACTGCTACATGCCTGCTAGCCTCACCGCCTGACTGCACGATGATACATCTACTGTCTCAAGATATCAACGGCTGAACAGCGTCTTCAACACTCCAAAAAGGGGGAGTGATGTGGCGGCGCGCATGCGCTCCACATACAAGTCCTGAAACGCGGTATCAAAGTGTTTCCGCCGATCGCTATATATACAACCTCCAAACATGTCCGGTTGGACCAGTCGGTCCCCTGATCACAACACCCGACCAGGTGGGTAGCTACCCTTTTCCCTCCTCCGTCGTCATTTGGCCTACTGGCCTCAACATCCATCACTCCTCCTAAAACTCTATATAAAAACATATAAATAATTAAAAATCGACACATTACAAACAAATAATAGTATGCCTAAATCTGTGCATTTTATACTACAGAAATATTTATTTGCAAGAATACAGTTTTTTAGATCTCAATTATAAGAGTGATTATGAGATTACTAAGTACTTTATAAAATATTATTCAGTAAATAATTAGATATGATGCCGCTATCGACTACCCAACGCGACATTAGATAACAAGCATTTACTGAACCATTTCCTCTCCCTGACTAGTCGCTTATAGCAATTTGCGAATCGTCTCGACGTCTTACTGTAATTATGTGCCTAAAAAGAGCACAAAGTAATTTAGCATTTGATGGCCCATGTTGTGTAGGAGGTTGGTCGTTAGGCCTACGTTCCGTCACAAAGAATTGCGTAGCGTTACTTATCTAGCGTTGCGTTATACGTAACCGATAGTAAGCACTCTAAAGTTTATATTTTTTTAAGACTTAACCCAAGTAATATGTATTTGAATAAAATATACCTACTTACATGGTTATAAGATTGTTAATAAAAAAACTTGAATAAGCGCTCTCTTGAAATTACATAATCATCGACATGTATTTCAGTTACTATTGCATTGAAATTTATTAACAATCGATCGAGGTTGTGATGATTTATTTTTATCCAACAAAAATCTGTTCCTCAAACACACAAACACATTGAAAATGTTTGATTGAAATCCAATATCCGTTTGAAAACAAATATTAGACTTTCATTTGATGAATCGGGATTTCAATTTGGAGCCTACACGAAATATAGGATTTCGCATGATCTATTTTTGGGGATTCTTCTTATTAAGTATTAATACTGTATTTAATATATTTTATGCGGGTTGTGCGCTCTGAGATTTGAGGTACGATAACAGCTACCATACTGGTACAGAAAAATCTTATGGTTTGTAACAGTCACTAAGTCAGTGTACTATAGCCAGCATATCAACCTACCTATTTAAAGGATCAACTTATTCTAGTTTTTCATAGTATTTACATGAAAATCCAGTATAAGTTTGGCCCCTTAAGCTCCTTGTGCTAACGATAGTACAACAAATGGCAACCTGTGACCGTCGTATTTTGATTTAGCAGCGTGTACCATTGTATCCGGTTTCAGTATGAATTTTGTATAATTTCCTACACATATACATACATAAATTACGCCTCTTTTCCGTTAGGGTAGGCAGAGTCTATTTCCTTCCACTTGCTACGATCCTGTTATATTTCTTTCGCTTCTTCTACATTCATCAGTCTTTTCATACACGCTCGTCGGTTTAGATTAGTTTTCTGTCATCTAAAAATCGGATTCCAAAACTTGAACAAACGAACCTACGATGTTTTGGATAAAGACTTTTACTTGGCCTTGTCCATCGTTTTAATCTTAAAGGGCAGTAATCTTTATTCTCTCAAGTAAGCCGTTGCGAGGGCCTAAGATTTATGTTCCGTCTTATCTTAGGTGTTAGTAGTACCAAAGAATACTAACCGTACCTAAGCTTATACCCAGAGCCAGCCTAAAGTTGTGCCAAGTAAAGTCACAGTCCTGTTCAAGGACATCTGATTTGGAGGTTATTCGTATTTTATTTTATTGGGTACCTACCTACTCTAGACATAAACCAAAAAATATTATCTGAGATTTAGAAGTACTGATCGCGGCTGACTTGGAGTGAAGAAGGGAAAACAAAATGTTATAAAATTAGTAAAACTTACAAGTTATTTTAAAGGCATAATTTCTTTAATTTCTTGAATCAAGAATAAGTTAGGGTAACATATTTGATGAAGTCAAACGAACGAACGAACGACCGAAATCTGAAATTCTTAAGACTGAACTAGGTATATGAACAGAATACTTATTGTATGCCCGTGATCCCTCGGCGCTATCATTTTCTATTCCAAATCCAAATTGGACGGAGGGAATTTATTTCCACTCTTATCGCACTCACACACTGTTTCACTTCTATCCCAAAAGTCTAATAATACGACACATATACATACCAAATCTGAGTACAAGTAATATGAAATCTGCTTTATTCGCGTGTGTGTGTGTGTGTACTTATAACGTGAATAGCTGTTGTGTGTACATATGCCGTATGACGCTGGTTTAGAATACCATCGACCCAATTAGTGGGTGTCGTAAAAAGTGACTAAGGGATAAATATCCAGGGAATGAGCAGCAGCGTTCCCTGTGAATTAAACATCTTGCACTGCCCCCTGCACGGGAGGCCCATGTCCAGCAGTGGACTGTTATATGTTTGTTACTTCGTTGGCATGTAGGTATAATTAGATTAAACATGGGCTACTCTTTACCGCAGCAAAATAAATTGTAACTTCAGTAAAATACCACAAATTCAAAATCTAAATCAATTTTATTCCGTAAGCCCAATAAGTAAAAGTCTAATTTTCTCTTTGATATCAACTTTAATTCATATAAAATTAGGTATACAATAACAAGCTGTGATTTCGGAACAAAAACAGAGAAACAAGAGCAGCGACAAAGGGAATTGACTCATCTGCGCCTACGCACCTCGCCGCCGCCATGACAGTTGAGAATAAATCAACCCGCAAGGGACCCAGCTTGTAGGTACAGTCATTGACACTACAAGCTGAATTCTGTCGTTCAAATCGGTAGTAGTAGGTTCTGATGTAAATAAATTAGCTTAATTTTTTACACGTTGCACCAGTCCATGCATGACAGTGATTATGATATGAAAACAACTTGTCTAACGTTGTTATATTGTATGGAAAGTCATCTTCCTATGAGGAAAATGTTTCGTCTACGGGCTGATTCGCCCCGTGAAATATTTTACAATGCTGTATTAAATACGATGACTTAAAAATCTCTATGGCCATTTTCATACATCTCAGCGCAAACCGCAAAGTAAAGTTAGTTCAGTGTTTTTATTATGTATAGGTAAATAAAAAGACGCCCGTGATTGCACCCGTTGTTAATCTTTATTCCCGTGGGAATAAAACGCCTTGGCATGCTTTATACTTTATACGAATTATTCCCTTAACGCCGCTTCCCATTTCGCCGCTCCTGTTGGCTCACCTTGCTTTGATTCCCATTACGTTGCTCGTAGCCTTTCGGCCATTCCCGGCATGTCACTCTTAAGATCAAGCTATTGAGCTTATATACTGTTGCTTGGAATAGATAGTTGTGTCCATGACAAGCAGAGAGAGAAACGTGAAAACGACTTCACTTTAATTAAACTATTGAAAAGAGCTTGTCAACCACGTTGACTGTACAACTCATGTTGGACATGTTCTAAGCAACATGATTAATGTTAACTGCGATATTGTTTGATGTGACTTGTGTATTGAACTGATTGCAAAGAACGCCAATCCGTTTTTAACCACCTTTTTTATCTTATTTTTGTAGCAGTAGATTTGTATATGCCAATGTCAAGTTTGTCCAGCTTTATTTTATAAGCTTCAAAACCACATAAACTCGAATAATAATAAAAGTACAAATAATAATAAAAGTGCAAATGATTATCAAAGATCTTTGTGTTACGCTACCTGTCTTCTTAACGTAAGATAAAAAGTATGCAGCTCCCAAACTTGAAATCCTTTACTGCGCATTTTTGAAGCCTGCGTCAGTCAGAGGAAAGAAAATTCGAATTCGCCATACTAAAAACGGACGTTGCGTTGACGCATGAGCAACGCATAAACTCACTGGCATTAACTTAGTGTATTTTTAACTAAATAAAAAAAGCAAATTAATATAATTCATTATATAATGCACGCTACACTAAAGAAAAGAAAAAGTAAAGTTGATACGTAGGTAGTTCGTTAGAGAGCTTTCCACTAAACGTTTCTTGGAAACGAAATAAGACGTAGTTTCTGCAGAAAACTTTTACGAAAATAAAACTAATAAAAGTAGTCCTTTCAAGCTGTTACATTATTATTAAATGTATTATTAAAGTTTCTGAAAAAATATTAATATACTTACTCTACTCTTTTGATTCAGAAAATTCTGCAGAAAAACGCCCGCTATTTGTCATTGTGTTTTAGGAATCTTCTTCTTCTTTTCTTCTTTCTTGACTTTAAAACAAGGAATCTTTTTTGTTTTTTTTAACTGGATTTTTATGGAGTCAAAAATTCCTCAGGAATGTCGCTGATTTTATTATTGTTTTAATATAACATCAACAAAATCGTTACTCTACCGTTTTACCCATACTAGTTTCATCTGCCCGTTATGAATACAAATGTGTGCCTGTGCATTATTTATCGCTATCCTGAGAACGGGTTTTCGCGATTTCTGCATTGGCATATTTTGGCATAATTTCCGACAAACTAGACTGAATTAAATTAGTTAGCAGAACAGTTTCAACTCAACTCCCACGTCACATTTGCTTTAATGCGATGAAAATTTAACTATGCAATTTCGCAATCATATTGTAGGTAGGTATGATTCATGCTAAACGCTTCGTTCTATGTGTTTCAATGACAACATTGTAGAAATTCTGGAAAACACATCGGTCTATGTTTATGGAGCAGGGTATATTGACCGGAGCGGTTTGTGGGAATGTTTCCAAGTGGCATGCCAACTTTTACACTTCATAGACTAGTCTAGAGTTCACCAAACCAAGCCAGATGCAGATGGTCAAGTTACAAACTAGTTTCCTAACTTCATAGTATTACATGGCCAAGTCATGTCGGAGATTTTGTACCTATCCGAACTCTTTTCCGAATATTACTTATAAAAAGTTTTCTTTTTAAATCCGGCCAGTGAACCGCAGTGAACATTGTCCTCAGCACACGTGGATGTTTTAAAATAAGAACTCGTCGCGTACGCAGAGTGACGTTGACGAAATTGTGGGCCAAGGAGAGTTGAAAGAAAATAGCCAGTGCCAATGTGCCAATATTATCGATAGTCGGCCATCGGTATGCCATTACATTACTAAAGCTTTATAATTAAATCTGGCGGTTATTTAAGGCTGAGATTAATGTTTGCCGCCTGCAATAAATATTAATTAAAAGTCAATTTAATGGTCATTATAAATTAATGAATGTAGTTTTTGTATGGGTACGACCTTTACTTTAAGTAGGTAGGTGTTACAGGCAAGTAGACGAAGCTTTTTTCTGAAAGCCATGGAGACATTTTACTACAACATGAAAGTACTTTAATGAAATCCTTGAAGGTGAAGTTTGAGAAGGGTTTTCCTGAAAGACCTGATAGATTTTTTTCAATGATGAAGAATATCGCAAAACCTATTCATCCAATGCTTTTCCGTACTTTAAATGTTGCAAACATACTTACTTACGTATTTACGAATCAGATTAATTATTGATCGATTCTAACGAAATGTATTGAAGTGCTTTTAGCCGTGTATAAAAACATCTTTGTACATTTTACAAGATTTATCACTTTGTGCCTAATGTCCTCAGACACCCAGTGTAAAAAAGCGATCGTATAAACTTGGAATAACGCGTTGTCAGCTGTTGCTGGCGGCCTAATAATGTTTGCGTGGGTTATGACTTTTCAATCTCAGCACCCGATTAGTGACTTTGTAGGTACATAAATAGTGATCTAAGCTTTCAGGAATCATTTTTCTCATGGTTTTTGAATTATTATCCGCCAAGACGAGCGACGCGTAGCGCGAGGGACTACCTACATTTTCTCGAAGTGCTTCGTCGTTTTTTGAACCAACATGACTTTGGTTTCTGATGACGCGGAGAAATTTATAGCACATTCACCGCGTCATCGATCTTAGATACCTACCAAACAATTCATATTACTTATGTCCTTTTATGGATTTTCTTCATTTTATTTTAAACAGCGTAGTCCTCCCAATAAAGCACTTATCTACGTATATCGATGGATTAAACTAAGATGAAGCCAATCATACATCTCAAAAACGATTTAGTAAAAAAAAGGTCATACATAGGTGTTCAAATCCTAGTTCTTTTTACAAAATGCTACGTAACGTAACTTACATTAGACATGCCTTGTCTGACGAAAACGTGTCAAAGAACACCTTCACGTAAAATTAATTTTGTCTCGATAACCCCCAAAGCATAGCTTAATCTAGACTTTGAAAACTCCCGTAAAACGAAAGCACACAATAAACGTAAAGTTTATGATTCCCTGCATAGTACTAACGCACGCGTTATTATATTCGTAGCCGCAATAGTTAGGTTTTTAGACCAAGTTGCTTATTATTTGCATTAAGAAATGTACTAACTAGGTTTACCAAGCGCCAAAAAGAAAGATTGTATCATTTGTACACATCTAATATAAACTTATATATAAAGCTTATTTAATGTTCATCTGTAAATTTTGAAGAAATAGATTCTTTTCAAAGATATTTTTGCGTAGGAGGGATGAAATCTCAAAGAAAGGAAAAAACAAGTTGTCTGTTTTACCAAAAATAGACCTGCCCGGGACCATTGTACTTATTCGGCAACCGTAGTAGGTAGATTGCAATTGAAAAATTCAGTAAGATATAAATTATATTGAAGGGCTAACAACTAATAATGTAGAACGAAATTGGTCTTAAAGGATACTAAATATAAGGTGTAAAAATATTATCTGCAAATATTTTAAGGGATGAGTCAGTCCATGAAACTGAACAACTTTCCCTAAGAAACATACCTATGTTAAATATATATTATATATGAGAAATTTTTTTGAACATCCCACACAAATTGACTTGGTCGGTTGGTAATTTTGTATGGGAGGACCAAAAATATCTTTCATATTTCGACCTTTGCTTCTTGGGAAAAGTTGTTCAGTTTCATGGGCTGGTTCACCCCTTAAACTATTTGCAGCATTTTTTTACACCCTGTATATGAGAAAGATCCTTCCTAAATTGAAAGGTATAGCAAAGTACGACAGAGTGCGATAAATCTCCGTAACTGCGGCGTTTTCCGCAAACGACGTGTAGTATTGCCCACCTACCAGTGTGTTCACCCCTTTAGTGCTGTCAGATTCACCTGGATGAAATTTTGTTATGGGAAAGTTAGGGTAGTAGCTTTAGAGTGTAGGTACTTAGTTAACACACATACACACTTACATATACCGCGTCTTTATCCCTTGAAACACTACATATTTCATTATGGATATTGATATCGTCTGTTCTGCCACAATTTTCATGGGTTTTTTAAGAATGATTATTGAAACATGAAATATTATGGTAACTTTAACTGCAAATGGAGAAAAAAGTGTTGCTTAGTTTATTATTTCCTTTTGAATCGCTATCTATTGAAAACCTCAGCAAAATCCATTGCATGGTTTAGAAGGAGTAAATGGTGTCATGATACAGAAACACAAAAAACGACGACGTATTGATATTGGTGGTGTAGATTGATTGATTGCTATATACGTAGTCGGTCCCAAAGTTCTGTCATATATGAAAATACTGATAAAATAAAAAGTACCGATCCGTTTTTAAAAATTTATATATCAATTAAAAATACAATTATCGAAGAATCAAAATAACATAAAACTATTCGAAATGATCTCCCTTGCTTTTAATAACGGCCATCAACTGCGGCGGCCAGTCGTCTATCGCAGCACGCACCATATCCATGTCGATTTCAGCGACTGCTTTAACTATGGCTGACTTCAGGCTCTCCAAATTTTTATGTGGCTTAGCACAGACCTTGCTCTCTAAGACCTGCCAAATTTCATTGTCCAGAGGATTAAGGTCCGGACTGGAGGAAGGCCAATCTTCGTGTCTTATAAAGTCAATGTTTTGACGTTAAAACCAGGCTTGAGTGGTCTTGGCTTTGTGAGCGGGCGCAGAATCCTGCTGGAACACAAATTGATGTCCTGAAAATAGTGTGTTGGGCAGGTCTTTGACGTACCGATCCAAAACCGTCTCTTGGTACACTTTTGCACTGGTTTTGACCCTCTTTTCGCTAAAATGAACCTCAGTTGGCCCATAGTAGGAGACTCCTAACCAGACCATGACTGAAGAGGGATGATGCCCATGTTGCACCCGCGGAACTTTGTTTCCTGCTTCTTCAGAGCTGGTAGCGTACACTCTATCGTTTTGTTTATTATACTTTTCTTCTATATCAAAAATTTTTTCGTCTGTAAAAAGTATATCGCGGTGCCGGTTTTTCGCGTACCGTTTTAACAACACCCGGGATCTTTTGAGTCTAATTTCTTTTAAATGGGCATTAAGTAAGTGCCCACTCTTTTTTTTGTATGCTCGCAGCTTAAGGTCTTCGTTTAGAACCTTTTTGACTGTTTTTCTACTAACCTTCATCTGCAAAGCCATAAGTTTCTGTTTTCGGACAGGATTTCTTCGTATGCGCTCCTTATTCGCTTTGATCACTGCTGATTTTCTTGCGGAGCGAGGCCGGCCAGTTCTTTTCTTGTCCTCAACACTAGAGACTTCATTGTACCTACTTATATAGGTTATACACAAACCTAAGCGTTATTTTTAATTTTTTGAGCAATTTAAAAATGGTACTCGGCGAGTGCCCACAGCGATGCAACGGCAAAACCAGCCTGACGAAACTTCATATTAAAAAAAAACTCAAAGAGTTTACGCTAAAATTTATGGCGTCGTTTATTGTCTCTTTCCTTTTATCCTGCTTCTTTGTCTAGCGCTGTCAGGCTGTCACACCACTAAACAATATGGCGGTTCTTGTCAAATTTGTTGATATCGCAGCATGATTAATTAAAAGTTTTCAGTGAATAACGTGAAATATTGGTGACGAAACTTTAACATTTACAAATAATTTACATTGTGGTAATAAATTAATTACGATTGCATCTCAAGATGCACTATAAAAAGTGTGAAATTTGTGGATTGAAAGCCGGTCGACAATCGGGAGAAAAGCGAGTATTTTTGGCTCAGTTCCCATTATTTGAAAGGCGGTAAGTTATTTTGGTTATCATTTTATCAATTCTAAGTGATTTCGAAAGACTTTCTGTCATTTATTTTACGTATTTTATATCTGGGCTATCCTTGCAAATTTACCATAGAGATGGGTTAGGGTTGTATCGATAAAATTATCGAAAGTTTATTTACGGGTCAGAGTATACTTTTCCAATAAGGCCTTTTTTATAACAATGCATTTGACAACTGCAAAACCTCATTTCTTCTAATTGTGTTCTGTTGTCTTCTGAAAAAATTTGATGGTTTTAACTTTTTGAATAAAATAAAAACTCACATTCTTCTTCATCTTAGGTCCAATAAAAAAAATGATTCATGCGAATTTGCGAACCCCTTAGAGTTTTTAATTGTATTTTATGCACTATAATGCAATTTTTTTTTTGTGTTGTACACTTTCTAATAATGTACTATACTGTTTCAGATGCAGACAATGGGTAAAATTGACTGGTAAAGAAGATTTGGCATATGTGCCTATAGAAAAGTTACATTCTTTGAAGTATTTATGTGGAAATCATTTTACCAAAAAAGACTTCAATAGGAAGTTATCTAGGTTAAAACCTTCAGCTAAACCAAACTGTTTAGCGGACGTGATCTGGGCTGATCTACACAAGCAATCTTATTCGAGAGCAAAACCCAAGAAATGCAGTTTACATGGTTAAGGTACTACTGCTACTTGCTGAATTGAATAAAATTGAGTTTAATCGAAAACCGCGAAAAAACGACGTAGGTGTAGTGAGGTACTAGCCTGAGTAATGAACTTCCTTATTTGCAGTTGCAGAGTAGCCAACATTTCTGATCAGAAGACCACATACAGCAACTAAATAGACTATTGCACAAATCAACATTTACCAATAACAGCAAGTAGCAATTATTGTATCTGTCAGGTAAAAAAAGTTTCCTTGACATTGCACTATAATACATTGTAAATATATGATTTGGCTGTTTTGAGATAAGGACTGATATTTAGTCGATACGATATTTTGTACATTGTACGATCTAGTCTATGTCATACCGACCCAGGTATAGGAAAAATAAATAAACCTATAAATTAAGAAAATTGAGTTTGTTTCTCATACACCTAATCTTTTTCAAAGGAGCAATTCCGCAAGATGGTGGTGTACTCCGCCATATTGCGAAACTGCTCCTTTGAAAAACGCCCATTGAAAACAGTCTAGGATATTCCAACGCTGTTTTTTTTAAATATCGATATCGATATATTTATCATACCAGGGCATACCACATCTCTATTTTTCTGTCATGTTGGTAGCATTGTTACAATATTGTTAGAATGCTTATATTGGCTAGAGATTTTAGCGTGAACTTGAAAAAAAAACGTTATACGTAAGACCCAACTCTTAAAACGCTAGTTTTATTATATTCTCTTTGGGCAAAACTGCTATTCGGTTTTCTTTCAAAGTCCACTCCATCGTGAAAAATCGCGCCAAATGATCATTTATTGTTTTAAAATAATTGTCAAACATTCAAAAAAGGAATGCAATAAAACTTTTCCAAATTCGTGTTCTAAATTCAAAAATAATGTGCCAGTGACAGAACTTTGGGACCGACTACGTACATACAAATTGGAAGTAAATGATGATGTTGATCATGATCTTTCCGACTGATTTCGGCCATGGCGACCACTTCGACTCCTAATCAGGTCGCTGATGCGCCCGGAGATGGCTTTTGCAGCCTAACAAATAATTAAAAAAGGAAATATAAGGTGTAAAAATAATAGCTGCAAATATTTTAAGGGGTGAATCAAATTGACTCAGTCGGTTGATAATTTTGTATGGGAGGTCCAAATTTTATTTCATATTTCGACCTATGTCCCTTGGGGAAAGTTGTTCAGTTTCATGGGCTGATTCATCCCTTCAAATATTTGCAGCTAATATTTTTACATCTTATAGAAACACAAAAAACGACATTAATATAGGTGGTGTAGATTGGTTGATTGCTGTATACGTACAATTGCCTCTATTAAAGGAAATTTAACTAGTGTGAATGTAAATCTTAGTGAATTTATTGTTCACAGTGTAAAATATTCCATTTGCTAGTTGCATCTGTACTGCATTATAGTGCCGATGAATTGAATCGCGCTCCAGGGACTTTCCGCACTGCAGGTCTTGTTAAAATGCGGTAGTAACTTAATAGAACGCGAATGTTACTGGTATCGAAGAAATGTGATGTCAATTCTATAGGATATTGATTCTAAAGTGGAGTTGTAAAGGTATTTTATACTACAGCGCGGTTCTAAAATCTTCATGTTTGACCCTAGGGATCTTACATGGAGAACCCATTGACTACCCACGTCTATTTGGCAATTTTGCAGCAAAATTATTGCCAAGAAATAGATAAGATATTGCTGCGCAGGCATAAGGCCGCCCATTGTTTCAATTTGTAGTTTATGTATCAATATCTTTTTTGTACACCTACTTACAAGACAATGTGTTTGAACATATATTTCCACTGTACCTACATATATTTTTTCACACTTTTACCAGGTTTGAGTAGACGTACTATTTGTACCATATGTTTGAACGATGGAACAAAACTAACTGACTCCTCCTCTTTCCAGAACTATGCGGCGACCACACCCTCAAAGCCGTCATCGGCGCCCCCACACACGACGCTGCAGCGGTCGGTGCGGAGCGCCAGCACCAGCGGAGCCCCCGCCCGGGTCATCCCGAGGTTCCACTTCCCCAAGGGCCGCCCCCCGCCCGCCCACCAGCAGGACCACGCGCTGCACAAAGTGCAGTCGGCCTTCGCCACCTTCCCCAACAGCCAGGTAAGACAATAGCGGAACCCCCGGGTCATCCCAAGGCTCCACTTGTCCAAGGGTTTTCCCCTTACCCACCTTCCCATTACCCCAACAGCCAGGTAAGATGGTACAGCCATTCGTGGCTTCTTCCAATTATTCTTGTAAATGGAGTAACTTCCCTCTACAAGTGACTTCACCTTCTGATACGACTCACCATTATTTTATCTATTATTTCGGTGAAGTAAGTGCGTCTAGGTCTTTCCCTGCATGTATTTCTCTTACTTTCTTATCCGTCAGTCAGTATCAAGCGAAAAATACATTACATCCATTTCAAAAGTTTATTGGAAACGGTTTTACGGTTCTTTGTGCAGACAAAAATCGTGAATCAATAACTCTGCGTCTACAATAAAACATCTCACTGGACCTCTTTACATTATGTTTAAGTGCGTAATAAAAATGGCATTTCAACTAAAATCCTGTCCTAGAAAAACAACTTGTCACATTGTACCTTTATAAAAATATATTTCCATTGTTCAAAACACTCAATATCTCAACAGCCTCGCCTAGTATTTTGCAATGCATTCATTCGTGTTTATGACGTTTGTCTATCGCTCCAATCTTAATGGTCTTCTATCTGATGCAGTTGTTATGTCCTTCGCGTGCTGTCGATCATCTGTAGAACAGTAGCACCATATTTATGAACATAGCACTATATTATCATAATGCTCGTATTTTTCTGCGGTATATTTTTCTTAGCATACCAGCAAAAAAACCTTCCTGTTGGTGTAGTTTTTCTGATTAAAATTTAATGTATGTGGGTAGGTAGGTATGTCGAAAAATAATATATGTATTTTCGAGTGCATATAACCTGAATCTTTTTAAGTCTAGAGTGAATAGGCATCTTCTGGGCAAGCTCGCTCCACCGTAGATACCTTATCTGCTCTAGGGTAAGATTGGGGTCAAGAGTAAGCCCATCATAGATAAAAAATAATAATAATAATAATAATGCGAAAATACCAACCATCTCTATTTTATTTAAATATTTTTTTAACCACAAAAGAGTTCTTCGTCTGCATTAGCAAAGCATTACTATCTGTGTATTTGGCAATTTTTTAAATAAAAACTAAGATTAAGAACAACATCACAAACTTACGAAATAATTCCCAGTATAATTTAGTCAGATTTACTCTAAAGTGATATAGTTCATTTATGAAAATAATTCCCAGAAGGTCTATCCCGTAAACCCTACAAATTATTATTCAAATAAAATGGAAGAAGTAATACTACCTTCCTTATAAAAGCAATGAAAGAAATACCTGTTTAAAGCAGTCTGGAGGAGCTTTCAGGATTTATGTTCTTGTTTTGAACGAATCGGAATTTCAGTATTTCAAGAGAAAAGCGAGCTGAATAAACAGGAAAAACAACTTCTTCAACACTAAATAGGAAACTATTTCTTTGTACTTAGGTAGAGTAGTCGATACGTTTAACATATTCTAAGAAAACGTTATTATTTCTTTTTTTCACATTTTTATAACGTTTACGAAACGTAGTAGGTACAAAAGGACCTGAATTAGAAACTGTTGATGAGCCCGAGTAAAAACTTTTTCTTAGAAACGTGACTCGAAGTTTCAACCCACGCCGTAGCCAAATACTACGCGGTTGCTACGCCGTAGCGGGGATCGTTGTCCTTACCTAATCTAATTATCTACTTCTGTTCGATTCAATAAAAAATATATTGTTAGAAAGGACAATTCCATGCTTGGAACCCATAAAAAATCAGTAAAGGTTATTGTTGTTTTAAATTGTGAATTTGATTTTGAAAATACCTACCGATGTTCCTACCTACCTATCTCTCATTGTTGTATTATCACCACGAAATCAATGTAAAGCTGAGAGAGTATTAAAATAATTATATTGTCTTCGCTATATCAAGCCAGTGTAGGTAATTGGGCGTCGCAAAGCACAAGCATTCGTAATCTCGGACATCGAAGATAAATGGAGAGAAACATTATTTTGGCGGTAAAACAAAAAATAAAATACACCGCCGAGAAAAGGTGGTTTTATTTGGGTCTATCCTCATCCATGTCTTTCTACACTACAACATACATTGCTGCTTAAAATCCTTATCTTAATAAGCCTCCATAGTCCCACTGCTGGGCACTTAAAATGCAAGGGGCCCGTATTAATATATCGATCTCAGAGTTGAGTGCGGCTAAGGGCCTAAGTAATAAAAATAACGTCAAAATTAGGTAGCAACGAGTGTCCTGCAGCGTGTGTTAATATAAAAGCACTGTGTCGTTTGAGGCACTGAAGAAGAATCGTGTTTTTAGGGGACAAAGAAAAAAAACGTATCGGTCTAAATGTTTTGGCTCTTTTTTCTTCTGTCTGCTTAAAAACCAAGAACCTGTTATCAAGTGGCAGTGAAATGACACTTGAAAACCTAGCCCAGCAACACATAAGGAAAACAAAAGGAGAAATGAATGTCTGAAAAAATGCAAACGCTTGTTTTCGGCACCAAAGAGCAAAAGAAACATTTTAGCAAGGATAAGAAATATGTCACCTTCAGAAAAGGTGGTGTTATTTCACGTATTTCATTCGCGTCGTAGATACACTACTGGTACTCCATGTTTTGACGTACCTACCTACTTGTGTCTTCGAGATCGATAACAGACGGTTATTTTTCGCCAACGGATGAATTCAAAAGAGAGTAAATCTCATAACGTACCTACCGTACCTAGGTATTCTGATGATTATGATTCTAGCATATTTTTCTTGAATTTTGAGACAAAATAAATAATAGTATTAGCGGAATTTTGGCATCTCTTAGGACCCAACATCGTTTATTACTGTACCTGCTTGCTGTGTGATGCCGGCTTAGAATAGCATCACCCCATCCATTTCTTCCCGCGGGTGTTGTAAAAGGCAACTAAGGGACTCGGGAAGCGAGGTGCAAACTTTGGCAGGAAAAGGTATCCCTACCAGCTCCTTTCGTCCCTATCGCTGAAAGCTTACCGCCTGGTCATGGATTACCTTGGCCAGTTTGGAAGTCCCTGAATAGACTTCGGACCCAAACTGGCCGGAGCAAGGAAAACATGGCCAAGTGGGGCTTCTTGGAGGGTGCCGACGTAATCTGTTTGTGTGGTGCAGTCCAAACGATGCACCACCTAATATCGTGTCCGGCGTGCCCCAACACCTGCACAAAGGACGACCTTATGACAGCGTCTGCCAGCGCTGTTAATGTGGCCAAGTTCTGGGCTACGACGGTGTAGTGTCTGCCATCGACACGCTAAGAAGAAGGGACTCGAGGGTTTCATGTGTATTACAATTTTAGGCGACAGTCTGACAACCTGGCGCTACAGTAATACACGAATCATCTAAGAGGGCCCCCAATACTTGTCAGACGTGGCGATAATGACCGTAACTTTACGACCGTTAACGCTATGCCTACCCCGCAAGGGATAAAAGCGTGATTTGTGTAGGTGTATATAAAACCTGTAACAATTTATTTAATCTGAGTAAGTTTTTTTGCGTCATAGCACAATTTTCTACAATCAAGGTAAAATTAAATTTAATCAAGTTTTCTGCAATAAGAAATAAACAAGCTGTGATTGAAAAGAAAAATCTGAAATGACTAACTTTGAAATCTTTTTCTGAAAGTTCATCCATCACTGTCACTTGTTTTGACTATTTCAATAAAGTGACGATAATGGAAACTGACGATCTTATTTTTCCAGATAAAATTTTGTTCTACAGTTTTGTTTAAAGGTCAACATTTGAACGATCTAAGATAAATAAGATAGAATTTCAGTGACTATTTACCCCCTGCTTTGTATTTACTTAAAGTCTGATTTTTTCTTCAGACATCTATACACGTTTATTAGGATTTTATAAACTTCACAGTGCTATATTATTCCCATAAATGAAAAGCTAAGTTCGTTATTATTTTCCTTAGCCGTAAGTGACACGCTATAGTATGTTTTTAGCACAATTGCCTGTCTTTAAAAAGAGATTGATAGGATAGGTCGCTTCATTCTTTACATTACACGACTATCTCATCTCTAGCTACGCTATGCTGTGGCGAGACCTCAAATCCTGGCAGTCACAAATACGACTCATATATCACGGGTTCAGACCACAGGATTTCATAACGCCAGAGCAAAAACAATCCAGTTTTTGGACATCTTCCAAACGAGGGCATATTGCTAGCGGTCATGCAGAATGAAGGTCAGATTACAGATGACTCTCAGGGGTCTACAATTTTATTAATGGGGCATTTAGCTTTGGTAATTTAGAGTTCATTCTAGAAAATAATTAAGCTCTCTGTTTACTTCATCGTCATTTGACTCCTTAATTCCTCTAAGGACAAAGGTTTGAAAAACTTTCTTGTACTATAATTTCTTGTTTCTTGTCTTACTTTCTTTCTTGTTTCTTCTTCTTTATTTCTCGTCTTTCTTGTTTTATTTAATTAAATACTTTAGTTCAATAAAACCACAGTTCGTCTGGTGGATTATTTGTCATGATTAATTTGTTATTTGAGCCAAACGATCGACACGAAAAGGAGAAGAATAAAACCCTCAATATTCAGTTTAATTGATCCTACTATTCTAACATTGAAATGGAATTTATATTAACTCTATCAAGTTGGAGACCTAACCAATTTATAAGAAAAATATTTCGACCTTTTTGGTGAAGGGCTTCTCAATTACGGTAGGTATAAAGAAAATATTCCATCCTTACAATTTATAGCTTTTTCGTTGGGACCATCTATTTCAATTTACCTTTTTTTTGCTTGCTGTACCTATTTTTCTGTGGTTCTTTTTGTAACTTTTCTGTTTCACAAAGATGTTTCATGGTTACAACAAATTGTAATCTATACAAAAATGTCATAATCTCTCACTCTCTTTTCGTGTGGGATACCGACAACGATCCGATAAAGAAACCTAGTGTTATAATATGTGCATTTATAGTTCCTTATATTTTGCTTTTACCTTCTTTTGTTCGCTAGTAAAAACAGGCAGTCCAAAAACGTTTGTCAAATAGGACAGCAGACGTTTTTAAACGGTCTCGCTCGCATCTAGCATTTATCACTTGAAGTCTCAGGCTTGCCAGAGACAGCGTCGGTACTACAATACGACAATAGCGCGGCTGAAACCAGCAAACAACGGCCCTATCTACACTAGTGCTCTTACGATTTCTATGTTCATTGCTCGTCGCCGTTGAACCCTGTGTTAGACACGTCAAACGAAACAAGCAATTGATTGTGACGAATCCTTTTCGCTTTTATTGACTCTAGAAAATAAAGCGGTATTTGTGAATTTCTACTACAGCTATCTGATTACTTTATGAAACTATAAAGTGTACAATTTTGTTTTTGGCTAATCAAAGAATTTCATCAAGAGATTATACATTATCTCACTAAAGTTATTGTTGCAGCGAAGACTACTAATTAAATTTAATCTATCTTCTTACAATGTATAACTTCACTTTGATCAATTTATCTGTAGGTAAGTCTGTTTGGTTACTTAGGTATTTCTTAAGAACCTTAAAAATTAATCTTTACATTATTAAAATAAATTGAATGCCTAAAGCTTGCACTAAAAGATGAAGTATAGCTAAAAACTGGAAATATATTAATACAAACTGGAAATATATTAATATAAATATAGCAAAGTCGTTTTTCGCATATGTATGTATGTATGTTTCCTTAAAACTACACAACAGATTTTGATGCAGGTTTTTTTTAATAGATAGGCGATTCAAGAGGAAAGTTTTTATGTATAATAATTTCTGGGAAAACATCTTATACCCACGGGAAAATGAGTTGCAGCGGGCGCAGCCGCTGGGCAGGCCGCTAGTTGCTTACAAAATATTATACGAGTATAATCTAAATCATTGTTGGTTGAAAACCTGCAACATGGGTTTGAACCTGTGTACACGTGTGCTTTACCACAAGACTAACCCCTAATTCCTGTCCTGTCCTCACTGCAGCTTGGCAGCTAGCCAATCAGCATGCAGCAACACGGCCTGTATTCTCGCTACACCAATCATTGAGCTTGCATAGCACCTATTACATTTGCAAGATTCATTGCAGTTTTGTTTGACGCATGTAACACACCCTTTGATGCCGAGCAGCAATGAATACGAAATCAGAAAGCGCCAGTGAGGGTAGTGGCCGTGAGATTCAATCGACACGACTTGATATATTGGCAGTTTATTTAGCGTAGTCGTGATCAGATTCGAATTTAGAGCAATCAGAGATCAATTGCAATGAACAGCTGTATCAGTCACCAAGTCAGTCAGTATTGAATATCCACTCGACTCAACACAAGTGACTTCGTCAAAGCAGCTTCTTTGAGACTCAAAATTAACTAACCCAACATAGAAAATATTATTAAGCTTGCACATGAAACATGAATAAATTGAAATTGAAATAGGTATTAGAATTGCAAATGACTTTGAATATTTGTTAGTTCCGCGTGTTTTCAGTCAGTCAGTCATGGTATTGAATATCCACTCGATTCAACACAAGTGACTTCGTCAAAGCAGCTTCTCACTCAAATTAACTAACTCAACATAGAAAATATTGTTAACCTTTTACATGAAAGCATGAATAATTTGAAATTGAAATATTAGAATTGTAAATGACTTCGAATATTTGTTAGTTCAACGTGTTTTAACGAGATTGACAAAGAAAAAGAGATTATTTAGGTACCAGGCTGTACCCAATATCCTGCTTAAGTAAATATTTTTTTAGTAAAAAAAGGCATCTTAAATCTTTTTTTATATCGCATTTTAAGAGGATCGTGTCCTTTATTGTCTCTTAAATTTATCGTCAGTCCAAAAAGTCAAGTACATTTAATGCTTATTCAGCCTTATAATTTGATGGGTAACGAACCTATCAATAGGTTTTTTATTCGAAGTACCCTTATTAGGATGATTTGAGCTTGCGTCTAGACATGCTTGGATTGAATTTTTCTTCGTGAGTTTTTGACTTTGGAGTTTGCGAAAAAGTTGGATAAAAATTGGGCAAAACTAAAAAACCTGCTGTATGTCAAAGAAAACGGCACATTTACACAATATTGTGTCTGCCAAAAAAAATAAAAACTGCAATTGGCACCAGCTTAGATTTTCACACTTCATAAACTGCTTTAAAAGCCACCATTGCCCTCTTAACCTTCTGCCAATAAGAGTTAGGGGATTTGGCAACACTGACTTTTTCACTTTTCTTCCATTCAACTTTTATGAATGCGAGCTTTCCGAAAGAGTTGCCAAATGTGTATCGATTGTACCTTACCTATTCATAGTTATCTAACATCTGTTACAACAATTGACGATGTAAAAAAATACCGAATAAAAACTCTCAAAGCTTTTATACGATTGCATTTATTGGGTAATTTGTTGACTTGGTGTTTTATATGACACTCTGAGAATCTCTGAGAAAAATAGAAAATTCGATAGCAAATTATTTTCAACATGTTTTTTTTTAAGTTTAAATACCATGTTTATCCAAGCTTTTTAATATATATTCCTTTTAGAGCCCATGTAATCATATTCGTTTAAAGATCATGATCTATTACGAATACAACTTTTCAAATTATGTAGATACCTTTAAAAATATCTTCTCCAAACGCGAAAGTTATTTCGTGCCAATTTCTTTCCAATTTTCGTTGAAAATTCTCAATTTGCCGCGCAGAAAGTTCTGCAGCAGTCTGAAGGTCGTTCCGAGTCCCCGAGCCACTGGCTCGCCTGGGGTTGCCAGCATGGCTAACGTCACGATAAAAAAAAATGTTTGACATAGTATACATAAACATAAGAATTAGCCATTGCCTTCGTTAAACCTCGTAAAGGTTTGTCTCGAAGACATAATCGTCACCGCAATATGTCTTCTGCAGATAACTTCACTGCGAATAAGTTACACATTCTTCCATAGTGACATTGTGCCATATGAAACGACAAAATATGTCGTGGCACGCATGTTAGCCATGCAGATCGTCATAAAGGCCGGGCAGACTCGCGCGTTTGTCCTGACATTTGAGTAAAATATCCGTTCAGATATTACATTTTTTTAGATATACATTCGGAATGTTGTGCTCATTCGGTTGCATTTTGGTCTCGATTCGCGCGAACGGTACAAATTTCGAAATATAAGGTGTAAATATTAGCTGCTGCTACAAAATAACCGCCCGACCAAGCCAATTTGTATGGGAGATCCAGAAAATATTTTCAAATTTCAACCTATGTTCCTTGGGGAAAGTTGTACAGTTTCATGGGCTGGTTCATCCCTTAAAATATTTGCAGCAATTTTTTACACACTGTATAAAAATCCTAACAAAGAGAAAAGGCCCGTTGATTCCGCTTTCTGTGGCCAGACAGGAAATCAAAAAGCTTGACTATGTCCGGTTTTATCCGGACGCCTGGCAACCCTACGCTCGCCTCTCCCGGGCTATTCGGTCGTACATTCTAGAGCAAATACAAGCTTCATCGGGTTTAGAGGTCTTGTTTCTAGTTTTGTAGAGGTCTGCAGATGTCCCTGGATTTGTTTTAGGCAAAATATAGGCCGTGCCGTGTGATGCCGGCTTAGAATAGCATCACCCCACATCCTTCCAGCGGGTGTCTTAAGAGGCGACTAAAGGACTCGAGGGTATTGGTGTATTACAATTTTTAGGCGACAGGCTGACAACCTGTCACTATAGTGATACACATGTTTTCTGGGACAACCTTGGAAAACAATCCTCAAAAATGTCAGACGTGGCGATAGCGACCGTATTCTTACGGCCGTTAACGCTCTGCTTACCCCGCAAGGGATAAAGGCGTGATATATGTATGTATGTAAAATATAGGCAGTTGTCAGAGTAGAAACAATTAACTAAGTGGTAACCAATTTTATGTCAGTTACGGGGCGTCGTAGGTAACTTTAATTACTAGAACCCGATTTTTTAAAGAAATGATCTGTAAATGGCAGCCAATCGTCGTACTTTCTCTTTTCCACTGAGGCTCTGACATATACCAGACGTCCTTGCGTTCTCCCTCACACTTAGGTAACCGCCGCCATTTACAGATACTTATTTCAATAACTTTGTTGCCTAGTTTGTTTGTTCTATCCTATTGCTCTAAAGCCACTTCTCTTCTACTGCCGTAGATATAATAACTTCTCGACTTTTGTATTTGTTAAGTATTAGCGCCACTCTATATGGCGCCTAATTGAATGTATGGATTCTATTCCGAACAAGGTAATATGGTATGCGAAGTTTCTTTGTATGTTAAGATAACTGTAACTTATTTTATTACCTGTTTTGTGACAAAGAATAGACATTAATAAGGATTTTACGAGTAGGTAGGTACTAGCTAGGTACCTAAAGCCATTCTATTGATAGCCGTATGAAGTGATACAATATACAGCCTATTGTTATTGTCTCAGACATCTTGTTCAGATAGACCTCAATTGATACTCGTCTCGTACAGGTGTATATAAATGTGTAATTAATAACAACAATCTAGACTACACACAAAAACATAGCCTACAATGGGTCATATTGTCTCCGCGAGGTCGTGGGAGCTTTCCCACGGATGTTGCCAAACCAAATTATATTCATGATTCAAAAATAACGTTCTTATTACACAGGTATTGTTATGTATAGCCGGTTTTGAACTCTCATGACAAATCCAACGGTTTCGATTTTTTTGGGATCGTAAGCGACAAGCCCGAAAAAGAATATGCTGTGCTACTCAGAAAAGATAACTGCATGTAGTAAAGTAATACTAATAACCATTGCTGTAAAACATGATAGTCTGAAAAAAACAATCAATGTTAAATTGGATACTCAATACAAAATATATTTTGAAAAATATACTACTACAATCATTATTGTCCATAGATTACATTTAATATATAAGCCGTGATGTTCTTCTCAAAAAACTTTTGTAAAAATTTACCTTGTACCTTTGTAAAATTTGTGATATTGTTACAAAAAATACAGTGTTATTATTATTATTAGCAAAAAATTTGGTCTTGTACCTAATATTTACAAGAATGTCATATTGCCGATCATAATTGGATATTAACTTTGATATTAAGTTGCTCGTATAAGATCATAATATTTCTTTAATACAGTACTATATAAATAATGATCTTTTGGGATTTTTGATATAACTAATATAGTTTTATAACATTTTCAGGATTATTATCTGCTCAGTAAGTAGCTAGAATGTTATAAAAAATGTTTAAATAGATACTTATCTTAGTTATTTGAAGTAAAGCACACGAAATTTCTATTTATTCGGCTTTCTCCAATATCATTTACCCGAAAACTTTCTCAAAGGTTTACAAATTAGTTATTCTTGGAATACTTTAGCTTCTTTCTGCAGTTTCGTATTTACATTCTTCATTTTAGCATATTACTTTTTGACTCATACTTAAAATACATTCTTCGCATATTAATTTCCATTATAATGAGCAGACAAGAATGAAAATATTCGATATGCTTATTACGTGAGACCAGTGGAATACATACATACATATATATCACGCCCCCATCCCTTGCGGGTTAGGCAGAACGTTAACGGCTGTAAGAATACCGTCGCTATCGCCACGTCTGACACTTTTGAGGATTCTTTTCCAAAGTTGTTCCAGAAAACATGTGTATCACTATAGTGACAGGTTGTCAGCCTGTCGCCTAAAAATTGTAATACACCAATACCCTCGAGTCCCTTAGTCGCCTCTTACGACACCCACGGGAAGGATGTGGGGTGATGCTATTCTAAGCCGGCATCACACGCATTAAAATACATTCTTCGTATATTAATTTCCATTATAATGAGCAGACAAGAATAGAAAATATTCGACATGCTTACGTGAGACCAGTGGAATCCCAATCGCATACCTATACAGCGAGTAGCTATAGTTAGGTTTTATTCGCCTATACCTACCTAGGTGGCACATAAAGTATATGTATGTATATCGCCCACAACCATGCACTACCATATACGGTCCACATATCAATACATGTTATAATCTCCATTCAGAAGCCAGTGTTTTTGTTCTAAATAATGCAGGCAGCCTTATATAGATTTTATCAGTGGGTTGATTGACCATTTCTGGGCAGTGCGTTGGCAAACAAACAAACAACGACACAGTTGATGCTGCACAAATATTGTAATAGAAATTCAAAGAAATAAGTATCATATTTCTATGCCGTGTGATGCGGGCTTAGAATAACATAATAACTTGAAACCGACATGAAAGTTTTGCAGCTGAGATGTTTCATATCATAGTACTATTTTCCATATCATAGTATGTAATATTTTGGTTGGGAACTTTGCGTATGTTAGGTTCGGTAAATTCTATTTTTATTAGATTGAACGACGTATATTCCATTTAAAAAATGCCCAATTAAAAGGATTTGTTACATTTGTGAAGTTGGACGAGCAAGTTGCAGCCTACTTCAATAGGGTTGTGGACTGGCAGGTCAAATGAAGCTACTTTTTAAAACGATCTCAAAAGGTATTTTGTATGAAAATAGGAATGTATGACGTCATACATTGCTATATTAGATGGCGTCAGAACACTTATTTTTGTGTAAACTTTCTGTTTATTCATTCAAACTTTGAATGTTTTGAAAAATTATGAATGGAGTTCGTAGTACTTTTGGACAATAGTTTTAAGCGTACATCTTTTATATTTTATTAATGACTCAGTCCACAACCAAATTACACGTGTTAGGGTATTCACATCACTCTCTTCCTTTCCTATATAATTGATCAATTTCATCATTGGGCCGTTGGTTATCGGAAGTGCTGCACTCAGGCTGAGTCGGGCGGTCGGGCGAGCCCACAGCTCCTCACGACCTCTTTCTTCACACAACACATTTAGGTCAATCACTTTTGCTCCGGTTCGAATGCACAATCGTTTATTGTACATTTTATACAGCATTGTAACCTATGAATGACGTAGTGATAGATAAGAGCAGGCTAAATGAATTTTATCGTGTATCATACTTAGGTTAGTTAGGTTAGAGAAAACGAAAAATAGTTACCTACCATTAAGTACGTGGAAAATACTTCCTAGGATTGATCGATGCCCTGCCCATGAACCTTAGATCCGTATTTATAAAGCGCACTCAACTCTGAGATCGATCTCAAAAGCGATTTGACAAATGTCAGTTAATACTAACAGCATCTCAAAGTCGCACTCAAGTTTGTTCTGATAGCTGAGTGCGGTTTATAATTTTTTACGGGCCTAAGTTGTTAGGAACTTTCAACATGGATGGAAATATTAACAAAAAAACTTGCACCTTTCTCTCTTTTCTTTTCACAGTGTCTCTAGACCAATAAAATGATGAAATTTTAGTATGTAGTTGTAGCTATAACGTGGATGTCTGCTCGCCCTACCAATTTGTTCCAATCTTCTCACGTCCGGACAGCAAAACTCGTAAAACTAAACACTCATTTTGACTCAACTACTCAACAACAACCGGGTCAGTTCCTATTCTCAGTATAGGCTGGGCTGAGTACACTCCAGCTATTATTTCTAGGTCAAGCTTCCAGATAATCTTAGAGATACCCACTGATTGGATGGAAGGCTATCCGCTGGATTATACCATAAGCTAGCTGATAGCTGACCAGCTCACTGTAATAAAATCATCCAAGTGCGATGTGTAGATTCGTGCACGTAGGGTTCCTTACCATCCATAAAAACCACAAAATTATCACGTCGTTGTAAGGGAAACCCTTAGATATTAATTTTATTTTGGCCTATGTCTCCTCTGACATATCTTTCAACTGTCTGACAATCACGGTGTATGAAATACAAGTATACAGCCTGCAAGATAGATAGATGGATGGACGGTGTAGTCGAATAGAGCGGGATGGACTCTATTCGACTCCTTGTTAGCCTTTGGGTATGGAACCCTAGATACGAGGATATATCTACGGATGAAAAATTGCCAGCAATTTTCTCCAATGTAGGTTGCCGATACAATTACCTACTGGATAAACTTTTAATTGGATTGCGTTTTAAAACGGTTTAAAGGTCGAATGGTGTGGAATGAATTTGAACCTGGATTTATTCGATTTCGAATGAACCGGATAAAAAATTAATTGTCTTCAATTGTAGAATACCAATCGTACCCTCGTTTATCATACACATTGATTGACGGTAGTTCTCTCTATCATTCTACCTACACCGCAAAGGATGAATACGTACTACTTATCTATGCCGTTTGGTGCCGACTTAGAAAAGCATCTCCTCAATTCTACACGAGAGTGTTGTACAAAGCGACTAAGGGGTCATTATTCAGGTAATGAGCAGCAGCGTTCCCTGTGAATGAAACATCTTGCTCTGCGCTCGCCAATCCGACTGCCAAACGTGGTATGGTGAGTATGGCAATATTCCTCGAGAGGGGGAGGCCCTTGTCCAGCAGTGGGATGTATGTTGGGCTACTTGTCTACGAGTATGTATCTACACGATATTTTTTCTAACAAGGAACCACAAAGCCCTCCAGCCATTGATTTTAAACGATCTCCTGTCAACCAGCTGTGTGCGGGCGATGGCGCGTGACGCCGCGCTCTATTGAGCAGCGCCAGTACCGCCTTGCAACTTGTGATTAGGGCCCCGGGCTACAGAATTTATAATAGCACTTGCCAAGGCACTGCAAGAAATCACAGCGTCTTGCAGGTTAAAAAGTTCCGCTTTAAAAAGAAATGAGTTCAGCACATGAAAGAGTCGCAGAAGCAGCAATAGAATCCTTCGTCGTATTTTGATTATCAATTTTTCTTTTTCGTTTTCAAAATCTTATTCGAATAAAATCCTACTACTCTACTCCTCCCTTCTCTTCTCTTCCCTTTTCTACCCTCCTGTATCCCTCTTATTTATCTACTATTGTTATTTCAAATTTCCAGATATGGGATCTAATTTAAAATCCCAATATTTGGTCCATGTAGAGGACCATTTACATATTCCTAATACGGCCCAGACCACTTCGCACAGCTCTTCTCTACATGGGTGGGCTGATAACTTCTCAGTTGATTTGCTTACTCAAACCGCGTATTAAACGCCATCTTTGTCTGCCATCTTCCTATTTATAGTCCTTAGATGATCAATAGTCTTTGATGAAGAAACTGGTTTTTAATTAGACGAATTGTAGGTTAATTCGATAGTAAAAAGATAGTGTCAATCTTCTTCTTGATATTCTTTTCGTGTGGGTTGGAGTCGTTAGGGTAAAGATTGTAACACATAGCTAATAAAATCAGGGATAAACTAAACTATAGACTCAAAAATTATCATCTGTTTGTTCAACTGATGTAGTAAGTAAGTAAAAAAGAGAAAAGAGAGCTCTACATTTTTTCGTATATCAGTTTTTCGGGGAATGTTCTTAACATTTTAATGGCTGTTTTAAGCATTATTCTACTCTTTATACCTTAAACAAAGTTGCAATACCCATGTCTGCGAAGGTGACTCAGGTAGGAAAACCTACTGAGAATGACCTATCTGCAAAGTGCCTAAGTTTTATTTTCTGCGTGCTGCAGTAAACTTGAGACCACATAAAGTGGTCGCAAGATTCCAATTTTATTATCTTGACTCGACCTGTAGGGCAAGTTTAAGTAGGAACTCGCTTACACTCTTTACCTCAAGTTGTAAACTTTATGAGAAGTTAGGTGGAATACTACTTTTTCGAAATGAACATGAAATTCAGGTACTTACGGGTTTATCTACGAGACGTCAGAAACTTTTTTTTAGTGTAGGATACTGAGTCAAGATGAACTCTTATATCAGTGTTGACTCTACGTCCCTCATACAAAGTTATGATCGTAATTAGCTATTACGTTAGCACGCCCTTAATTTTCTGACTTCTCAGTGCAAATTTTTTTTTGCGTTAAAGTTTACCAATAGTGAAGCAGGTCAACAACCATTGTCAATAATGATACATCCACTAATGATTTTGAGAGCTCTCCAAAACGCCCCATCATAGTCAATAACGCATAGTCAAAAATTCTGACTCTGCCGAGTAAGTAATACTAGATTGTTTGTGGACTCGGTGTCCCAACACGCAAAGAAGAAAAATGTTCAGAATATGGAGTCGCAGGTCAACCACTAATTAATTTGACAGCAGTCCAAAATTCTAAAAACGGCCCCATCATAGTCAACGACGCGTAATATCCGACTCTAGAGTAAAAAAAAACTACGCAGACGGCCTCAAACGCGCGTTGCCGATGCTTGCCTGTCCGTCGTCGGTATTAATAGTAGCCAAGTCGGCCGACGTGACCTACTTCCGCGGTCATCGACCCCGCGGTCCCGCGAAGGGGAACGGGACCACGGGATTCGGGATCGCGTCCCGAAACGTCACTTTAAGGAACCAAGGCTTTCTGGGACAAGGTAAGAATCCAATTTTGAAGCTGAATGAAAACAACGAATATTTCAATCAACAAACAAACTTACTTAGGTTTTTTTCTTGAAATTCGTTAAGGCGATGGTGTTGGGCACTTCGGCGTCAAGTTTTCTTATGGATTAAGCCTGTAGGTAAGTATAAAAAAAGGCTTAAGGCGTGCCTTGTAAGAACGTTTTGATGATAAGCTCAGGATTAAAACGTAGGGTCAGCCTGGAAGCCATCGCAACTTACGTTGAAATTTGTAGAGTAGGTAAGAACTATTTTACGAAGAATATTGGTCACAACAGGTTTTATACGTACATAGACCTTTCATGATTGTTCTTGTAGAAACTTTGAGCTGGGTTTTTCAAATATTTTCTCGTAGCTACCTGAATTAATCATATTTAGCTCATAGGTTGTACGTCTACCTACCACCATAATATTATAGTGCTTTTCAAATCCATGTTTTAACACCTTCACCGTTATCTAACCAGACACACGTTTAATATAAATCTTGGGGAGATATCCAGCGGGGTGATTTATTTACGACGTGTATTACTACATTTATGTACTTACAAATATCCGTAGAGAAAGAGAAAGCGGAATACCATTCATTACTTATACGTAGAATTATGTTCTGAAGGTTAACAGCGGCTGTTGAAATAATGAGTTAGAGGGCTCACATACTTTTAAAAGTTGTAAAAATATTAGCTGCAAATACTTTAAGGGGTGAACCGGCCCATGAAACTGGTCAAATTTTCCCAAGGGAAGAGCTGAATGCCGATAGTTTACGGAAAATCGCATGAGCATAGATTGCTTACATGAATTTAGTGTCGAAGCTTGCAGACTCCGGGAATGTTTAAATAAATAGTATGACATGGAAGATTTTCCGCTGGACATGCCTTATTTTCGTAAGTAAGTATTTAAAATCCGATTGATCCTATCTACAAATCAGTATGTAGTAACTTAGCGGCATTTGACTATGTATCAGAAGAATTAAATCAATTCCATGTTTTTTTTCCATTCTGTATTCTGTACCAAAACATTCTTTCTGGTTTTTCATCAAATTATCGTACACTCATCATATTCATCACACCACACAGTATTCTCGTAACTGCTAAGAATACCTGGAGCTCAATTTCAACTGGTCTAACCACACGTTTTTAAATTTCTTTTACCTACTTGATGTTTTTATAGTCAAAAATATGTGTGAATTTTTGAGTGTATGTGGGATTGATAAGTAAAGTAGAACGTGTGATGATACCAGCAAAATAAGTAGCAGATTTTCGCATCACACGAAAACGAACGTTTAAGAAATTGAGCTAAATTAAGCTCCTGGTATAGCGTTGTTCCTGTGTAGCGAGTGACCTGGCTGGCAGGTAAGTGACCCGTATATTTTTGGCCTTCACACGATGCTTCGTGAAAATTAGTCTTCTTCTATCGTGTCGAAAATTAGTGGCCTACTTTTATAAGTTACGCTTTTACCACACCAGCCTCATGACTGATAAGTAGGGCTCGGTATAATTATCTGAATCTTTACTCTGAAAACCAGAGTAGGAGATGGCAATAAGACAGAGACGAAAAAAAATATTGTTTTAACCACATCAACCTGATTGGGTTGGAAGCAGCACCCTACTGTCTATATTAGCGTAGTTCGTCAAACTAGGTATAAAAAATACTTTGGTTTGAGAATTTTGTAGCGCCGCGCAAAATTTTCCAAGCCAGAGCAAAATCTCCCGCAATAAACTGTTGTTTTCGTCGTATATCGTCAACAGGGGCAAAAGTGGCCGAAATCTCGACGAGCGGCTCTAAGCACCTCTTCACCAGAACGTTACGCACAATTCACGAGTTGTTTCTCTCCGGCCCGTGGGTTTCCTCAGCCGTGGGAGCGAGCTGGTCGCCCATAACGATTAGCGCATGAAGGCCCTTTACAAATCACAGACGAATCTTTCTCTAAATAAATTCGACTTTCACCGCTCTGTCTGCTTCTAGTACCCTAAAATTCTCAGTGGCTACGACGCAATGTACGGCCCAGTACTATTTGTTTATGCATCAAAGTGTTTCCTGTTTACGCACGAGGCGTAAAGCGTCCTATTTTCCGTAATGGCGGAAGTTGATGGCTCATGGGACGAGCGTGACCAAAGACCATTGGACGGAAAAGAACACAGCTATGGAACAAAGCATAATTATCACAGGACAATATCTCAATTTTATGTCACACATGATAGCGTAAGGTGTGGAAATAACCAAAAGCTAAAAAAAAGCTTTTGTTTAGTTTTCTTGATGGTGAAAATATTTAGTGATAAATAAATAGTTTAGTAATACCATAGAATAAATAATAGTACTAGTAATACCTAGGTATTCGTAATGATAACTAGATCCGTAAGTCATCCGAAGAATGGAAAAAAAATTGGAGCCGGCGCTTGCTTACCGAGTTTCCTAAACCAAATAAAAATGACGTTTCTTATTTATTTATTTTCTACGGTCATTCAAAAGAAATATTATAGCTACTTATCACTGTTAGCTACTTAGCTTTCTTAGTTAAAAAATAAAAGTAGCTACAGTGCAAAATGAGAATTTAATTAAATACTACATACATATATCACGCCCTTATCCCTTGCGGGGTAGGCAGAGCGTTAACAGCCGTAAGAATACGGTCGCTACCGCCACGTCTGACAGTTTTGAGGATTGTTTTTCGAGGTTGTTTTAGAAAACATGTGTATCACTATAGTGACAGGTTGTCAGCCTGTCGCCTAAAAATTGTAATACACCAATACTCTTGAGTCCCTTAGTCGCCTCTTACGAGACCCACGGGTAAGTTGTGGGGTGATGCTATTCTAAGCCGGCATCACACGGCAAAATTAAATACTATCTGGAGCTTAATAGCTGGCAATGGCCGGCGGAAGTGTGAATCGGCAACCACCGATTATAGGCTTTCTACCAGACTAGTCTAGAATAATTGAAGCCGTTTATCACCCCGATCGATCAGACTTTCCTCTACCGGGAGCAATGACTTGAGCCTGGCCAAGGGTTTAATAATGGAAATCTATTCTACTGGAACGCCGTGTGATACTAAGCATCACCCCATTTCTTCCCGCGGGTGTTGTAAAAGGCAACTAAGGGACTGGAGGGTTTCATGTGTATTACAATTTTAGGCGACAGGCTGACAACCTGTCACTACAGTGATACACGAATCATCTAAAAGGGCCCTCAATACTTGTCAGACGTGGCGATAACGACCGCAATTATGCGCTATTACGCTCTGCCTACCCCGCAAGGGATAAAGGCGTGATTTGTGTGTGTGTGTGTGTGTGTGTGTGTGTGTGTGTGTGTGTGTATTCTACTGGATAATGGCTATAGAGAAAACCAGGAAAAATCTGCAACTTCTTGCCGCGGGATGAGAAACTTGCTTTTCGTATCTCGTTCTAGCTACACTTTAGCCTTTCGTATTTCTGACTGAATAGTCGATGTTTTACGAACCAATAGGAAGGCTACAATAACAAAGTTTTGGAGTTTCCTAACTGATAACAATTCAGTCTAGAATTCAGCAATCAGCAATAGAAAGCCAAAGTTGTTACCACGTTGAGTATTCTAGTACTTATAGTCCATTGAATGAGTACCTCCAAAGGGGGTCTAGAGTGCGTGAGTTAGTAACGTAAGATGTTTCTTCGGAAACATGTCAAGCGTCCCTAGGTAATAAACATACTAAAACCCAGGGACACTAGGAGGAGCCCCGGAGTGGGGGGAGGGGGGGAAAGGGTCCATTTTTTCATTTTTCGCTTAAATCTCAAAAACAGTACATGTTAGAGAAAAACGTTCAAGGAAAATTTGAAAGGCCATAAAATTATCTACAAGTTATACCTAAATCACTTTTTCCTGTATCCTACCGTTTCTGAGTTACACGCATTAAAAATGATTTTGGCTCAAACAATTTTCCCATACTACATACCCGTGTTTATCACATCAATCGATCAAAAAATATTTCTTTCTCCATAAAACTCAAATGTGCAACTTGTGACCGGTACTGATAGATTGCTCTTGATTAGGTCTATCATTGGTAAAATAAACACATTCCTCCATGGAAGCCTTTAGGAGGAATCGATTGTCAAAATATTATATTAGGGTAGTTTTAGTTACTGAACTTGGAACTATTTATTTTTTTCTTCCAAAAAAACTCAAAAGTGCAACTTGTGCCCGGTACCGATAGATTGCTCATAATTAGGTCTATCATTGATAAAAATACTAGATTCCACCATGGAGGCGTTTAGGGGAAATTGAATTTTATAAGGGTAGTTACGATACCTGAACATTTTATTTTTTTTCTTCCAAAAAGCTCAAAAGTGCAACTTGTGGCCGGTACTAACAGATTGCTCTTAATTAGGTCTATCATTGGTAAAAAAAACACATTCCTCCATGGAAGCCTTTAGGAGGAATTGATTGTCAAAATATTATATTAGGGTAGTTACGCAACTTGACCTTTTTATTCTTTTTCTTCCAAAAAGCTCAAAAGTGCAACTTGTGACCGGTACTGAGAGATTGCTCTTAATTATGTCTATCATTGGTAAAAAAAAACACATTCCTCCATGGAAGCCTTTAGGAGGAATCGATTGTCAAAGTATTATATTAGGGTAGTTGGAGTTACTGAACTTGAACTATTTATTTTTTTCTTCCAAAAAACTCAAAAGTGCAACTTGTGACCGGTACCGATAGACTGCTCATAATTAGGTCTATCACTGATAAAAAAACCAGATTCCACCATGGAGGCGTTTAGGGGGAATTGAATTTGGTGTGGAGTTGTCAAGTGGAGTAACTAGCATAATAAAATATTTTGACAATCAATTCCTCCTAAAGGCTTCCATGGAGGAATGTGTTTTTTTTACCAGTGATAGACCTAATTAAGAGCAATCTATCAGTACCGATCACAAGTTGCACTTTTGAGCTTTTTGGAAGAAAAAAAATAAAATGTTCAGGTATCGTAACTACCCTTATAAAATTCAATTTCCCCTAAACGCCTCCATGGTGGAATCTAGTATTTTTATCAATGATAGACCTAATTATGAGCAATCTATCGGTACCGGTCGCAAGTTGCACTTGTGAGTTTTTTTGGAAGAAAAAAATAAATAGTTCAAGTTCAGTAACTAAAAACTACCCTAATATAATATTTTGACAATCGATTCCTCCTAAAGGTTTCCATGGAGGAATGTGTTTATTTTACCAACGATAGACCTAATCAAGAGCAATCTATCAGTACCGGTCACAAGTTGCACATTTGAGTTTTATGGAAGAAAGAAATATTTTTTGATCGATTGATGTGATAAACACGTGTATGTAGTATGGGAAAATTGTTTGAGCCAAAATCATTTTTTAATGCGTGTAACTCAGAAATGGTAGGATATAGGAAAAAGTGATTTAGGTATAACTTGTAGATAATTTTATGGCCTTTCAAATTTTCCTTGAACGCTTTTCTCTAACATGTACCGTTTTTGAGATTTAAGCAAATAGTGAAAACATGGACCCTTTCCCCCCCTCCCCCCACTCCGGGGCATTTCCTGGTGTCCCGGGGTTTTAGTATGTTTATTACCTAGGGACTCTTGACATGTTTCCGAAGAAACATCTTACGTTACCAACTCTCGCACTCTAGAACTTTTTATTCAATGGACTATTAGTCGGTGGTTTGATTAGGAGGTATAATTTAGCCAATTTATTAATCCTAGCAATATGTTTGTACAATTCTATAGTATTGGGTTGGTTCTACCTAGACTGTGATAGACTTTAATTAGCACCAGTTTATTAAAAGCCTATTTAGAACCCACATGATTGAAGGAGTTGTAGGTGTCGATAATAGATTCCTTTAGTACGTACGCGTACCTATTTTCCTTTTTAGATCAATGCCCTTCGCTTTCCGCCCAAGTAACCTTTGTCAACTTTGTAGAAGCAAGCCAACAATTTGCGCCTTTGAAGTAGCAAGAAGCCAATTATTAGTTCTAGGAAACCAAAATACGTGGATGTAGGTATTTGTCATATAAAATATCTATACAGTATAATACTTGTCAAAGTACTTATAGGTAGCGATCTCTACCTACGTAATAAACATGTTCAAACTAGATAAATAAACATGTTTAGACTTCAAACTGCACAACTTTCCTTGGTTAGGATATTTCATGAAATTTGCATACATATATACATACACATATCATGCGGGGTAGGCAGAGCGTTAACAACCGTAAATAATATGGTTGCTGTCTGGCAAATATTGAGGGCCCTTTCAAATATCTTGCGTATCACTGTAGTGACAGGTTATACGCCTGAAATACACGAAATTAAGAAATTTGAAGAGAATTATTCCAGTTTTCTGTTTCCCCTTTCTTCTAGATTTCTAGTAGTTACCTAATACATTATACTTTTGTCCCCAGGTTCCCCGGGAAAGCTTCAAGCACATAGTAAAAGCGTGCGAGTGCCCCCTCTACTGGAAGATGCCGCTGTTCCTCTGCACGCAGCAAAGTCTTCATGCAGCCGTCGACGGACACAAGTTCATCGACTTCTGGAGAGAGTGAGTACCTACTACTACAACAGCCATAAAACTCCACTGCTAGATATGGGCCTCCCTCTATTGGGGGTATTTACCATACCTACTGATGTCAGGCGGATTGGCGAGCGCACTGCAAGGTGTTGTTGTAGATATTCATCCCTTAGTTGCCTTTTACGATACTCAGGGGTAGAAATAGGGTGATGGTATTTTAAACTGGCATCACACGGGAATAAGTACGTACTTTTTCTTCGTACTTTAATCATAAGTTTGATTCTCGAAGACACTTCTCTTCCTCTGCACACAGCAAAGTCTACACGCATCTGTCGACGGCCACAAAGCCCACTAGTTCCTTCTGGAGAGAGACAGTACCTACTGTGTTGACCAAACATTGAATGATGAAACTATTATTTGATACTTGTAGAAATGTGTAGGTACGTACAGGGATCCGACCGTCTGCTGCTCGTACAAATTCAAGTCTACACGCCAAAAAATGTACGGGCTAAAGTTGTACATACTATACATATGTATACATATGTATACATATGTATATGTATAAGTTATACATATGTATATCTAATTTGGGGGTACAAGTTATACATGTATCTAATTTGGGGGTGACTTAAAACGGCCTTCACTCAATTTTGCAAGTAGTGGACCTCGATCATCCTCTTCCTACCAAAATATAATAGATTCTCTGAACACCAGATAGAGTATCAAAAAAGAGTCTATTAAATGTTAGTATTTGTATCACTACTTATATTAATGCTCAGAAGTGATAAGAGTTAGGTATGATGTACCTACTACTGTTAAAAGCCTCCAAGATTAACATGTATGATCTCATAATCAGTTGCGACGAGAGATGTGTTAGTTATAATTAACCACTCTCTAATTCATTATGTAGGTAGTAACTTACTTACTTAGCAGATTACTAAATAAATTCGGACGTATTCACAACCTGAGCTTATTTATTTAGAAATGAGAATAACTTCACAGGCTTCAGGGATCTGTACCTAAAATATCTTTAAAAATAGCATTAAATATCACATTTGCTAAGTGCGAAAACGTGTACTATAGCTAATAGAGAGCAGTTCAGTGTAGTACAATTAAACTTTAGTGTTCCTGCTAATTTTAGACGTAAATTCTGAAACTTGAGCTTAGAGTTGGCATGAAACCTGCCAACTAATTAGTGCTAGTTGACGCCGCTGTAGAAATGTTAGCAGAATGCCTAGTCAAAGTTACAAGGTCTAAACTGAGGTCTAAACGTGAAGGGTACCTATTTTCGCAACGTAACTTTTGTCGAACTGATAAGGTTATTACTCAGTTTCTATGAAATAATAACTCGTGTATGAATAAGTTAAGGCTTATTGATAGATGTATTACCCATCTATAGAGTTCTTCGAATATGTAGGTATTCGTTGTAAAAATAGGATTACCTATATATAATTTTACCTTACAAAAACGCAGTTAAATTATAAATGCATTCAGGGATTCTGATTCACGTCGTTACTATAGCAGTAAATACTAACTAAATTATCTGGTCCACCACCACATATCACGCCCTCCTCCCTTTCGGGGTAGGCAGAGCGTTAACGGCCGCAAAAATATGGTCGCCATCACCACTTCTGACAAATATTGCGGGCTGTTTCAGATGATTCGTGTTGATAAACTATAGTGACAGGTTGTCAGCCTGTCGCCTAAAGTTGTAATACACATGAAAGCCTCGAGTCCCTTAGTCTCCTCGTACAACACCCGCGGGAAGAAATGGGGTGATGCTATTCTAAGCCGGCATCACACGGCATTCACTGGTCAGTGACCCGAAATGTATCTTGGCCTACGAAACGAGCTTCCTCCACTGATATCTGTCCTACGCCACCTCCACCCAACTATTGACTTATAGCAGTATATACGACCTGCCACTAATTAATGGGTAAGTACACACGAACAGACTACAGAGAAAAGCACTCACAGGCATTCTAAAAAGCTAAAGACGTGTTTTTTTATTATCGTAAAACATGCAAACAAAGAAAGCTTTCCTAATACAAATGTACGCAACTTTAAAAGCTAACTGGTGTACAAAGCACGTACTTATACATAAGAGTACACTTTGCTTTTATTTTAAAGGAACGAGTGGCTTTCGTTAGCGTTTGACTTAGAACTTTTTCTTTGTTCTTTTTAAGCTTCCACTCAAGATATTTTGCAAAATCTCTTTTTTTAAAGGACTTCAAATCAAGCTTACGATTCGCGATCCCGACTACAAATTTCATGTTTTTATACGTATATTTTAACCTTCGTGTTGTAATTTCTTGATGGATCTCTATATTATTTATATTACAATTGATGAATTGGCCAGGGTACACGCTTGGGGCCGTTGCTGTTTTTGGTACTTATCAACGATCTTCCAGCTGCTATTAGAAACAGTAACTGTCTAATGTTTGCTGATGACGTTAAGCTGTCCCTTAAGATTAAAACTCAATCCGATTGCTCCGCATTGCAATCTGATGTTGATAGTGTGTACAGGTGGGGATGCACCAACAGTCTTAACCTAAACATTAATAAATGCGTTGTTATGGCATACAGTCGCGCGCGCTTCCCGATAACGGAGAACTATGCAATAGCCGGCAACCCATTAAAACGAGTCACTACTATGAAAGATTTAGGAACTTGGTACGACTCTCAACTGACATTCCACGAACATTTAAATAAAATGTGTGGCAAAGCCCGTAAGAACTTAGGTTTTGTTCTTCGCCAATCTATGAGTTTCCAAAACCGCCTAACTATAGGTGTTCTTTATAACGCGTACGTCCGCAGTACTGTCGAGACAAATGCATTAATTTGGAATCCCTATCATGCGGCAAGTATTTGTCAAGTTGAGAAAGTACAAAAAACATTTGTCCGCTTTTTGTATAGGAAAAGCTATGGTTACTACCCATACCTTTACCCCACCTTATTCATTGTGGGTATGGTGGAATATCGCATGCTTGAAGCCCGAAGAAACTTGTATATAATTACCTATTTCTTACGGCTAATAAGAGGAACGGCATACAACCCATCGTTGCTAGCACAGGTGAGATTGTCGGTGCCTTCGCGCGGCACGAGCGCAGTGCGATTGTGCAGGCAGCGACTATTTGCGCCGCCGAGCGCGCGCTCCAGCCTGGGCAGGCATGCGCCCCTCCCGCGCGCCCTACGCTACCTTAATGAGATCCTAGCATATGACTCATCACTGGACTTCTTCTCGAGCTCCGAATCCAAATTTATCACGTCAGCTGGCCGCTATATTGAGGCACAGACTACTAGCAGCAGTGTTACCTAACTTACATTATATTGTGACAATCTTTAACCTATTTATATTATCCTATTAATCTATTTTAATGAAATTGATTTATTATTTATTGACTATTTGTTATTTTTATTGTTTAAATTAATTAATTAATTTCACTGATTGCGTTTGGTTGTTTGTTACTGTTAGCAATTAAGTTGACTGAATAAATGAATTGAATTGAATTGAATTGAATGAATACGACAATGCATAAGTCAATTTATGTAGAGCGGTCTAGCTCCATAAGTTAATTTATCAAAGCAGAAAATTTAAACTGGTAAAAAGTTTCCTATTCACTCAGTCAGTATTTTTAACTTATTTTCAGAATGACAACACAGTGCCACGACCAAGCGTCGAGGTTCGTGTACATCCTGACTCGAGGGAAGAGCAGCACCCTGGCTCCGGAAGACTTCGTGCCGCTGGTGCAGGATGTAGTGGACACGCACCCTGGGCTGTCCTTCCTCAAGGAGGCCACGGAGTTTCACTCCAGATACGTGCATACTGTGAGTGCCTAACTACTAGAACCAGCATCCAAGTTGTTCAGAATTTATATCGGGGTAGGCTTGCCCCTTTCACCGGGAGTTAGCGCTGCAAGTAAAATTGCTCAATAAATACATAGTACTAAGCAAAGTCACTTCCTGCGCCTATGTATGCCTTAAATCTTTAATACTACACAACGGATTTAGATGCAATTTTTTTAATAGATAGAGTGGTTCAAGAGGTATATGTATAATACTTGCGGGGAAAACAACTTATTCCCACGGGAAAATTAGTTACAGCGGGTGCAGCCGCTGGGCGGGCCGCTAGTGCTAAATAAATTGCTGCCAGTATTACGGGAACGCCAGTCTCTTTATAGGCTTTCTAGCGAACCCACTTCATTGTCGTCGCCTTTACGATCGTCTCAGCATTATCTCGCCAAGTTAGCCTCAAGAGCAAACTCAACAACAGCGATAAAAATGTTACCACCACGTATCTATGCAATATACAGTTGACGAATCTTTAACCCCTTTGTCCTATCAATGACGGTCATCTAACCGGATTCAACCCCTAAGAAAACATCCCATTGTCCCATAACTCAATAACATGATGAATATTAAATAACTTCCAATTCAAAGTTTGCCTGTCTGGTCTTGACTAAAGGTCCAAACAAAACAAACTTTCCCCTTTCAAAACTAAGCCCACTGGGATCGACAAATAAAACTTTTACGCTCTCATTTGGCTTCATGAATATGCCCAGAATTACCAGAAAACACACACATTTTCCAGGAATTTTCCCAGGTAGCCCTCAGGGAAATTGTCTGGAGAAGTTAACATACGTCATCGAAATTTATGTAGGTTATTTTCTGTTCATTTCGGATGACTAGTTAAGCCAAGGGAAGTCTTATAATTTCATAAGCGTAGTCAAAGTTGTTATTTCGATTAAAGAAATTAAAATAAACAGAGGTCTTATACGAAAGAAGAAGAATGAGGCTTATAATTGCAACTAAATAAATATAATGCTCTCTATGTTTCCTATTTCATATATGTACAACAACAGGTTTGATTATGTTATGCTACAAAAATCCCTCAAAATTATTGTATGTTCGTTCTTTATTTTCTAAAAAGAATGTTTGTATTTCCAGGTGATTGCTAGGATATTCTACTGCGTGAACAGGTCGTGGTCAGGGCGGATATCCATCCCCGAGCTGCGACGGTCCAACCTGCTGCAGGTCATCCAACTCCTGGAGGATGAGGAGGACATCAACCAGGTTACTCAGTTCTTTAGGTAAGCTGGTCGTTCTAATCTGATCTTTTAGAGTGTATTTTGACGTGGGCATGTTCATAAAGTATCATCCTGTGTCTCGTTCTACGCGTGGATGTTGTGAATAGCTACTTAGAAGTGAACCTAGCTCGATGATAGACGACAGCTAAAAACGAACGACCCCTTGTTCTAAGGTCATCAAGCTGCCTTCTAACCGCGGTAACATCATTCTCCTTGCCTGATCCCGTTCTCTGTCGGGGTCGGCTACCTAACCTAGGAGATTTGACGTGGGACCAAGTTTATACACATAGCCACTGCCATCTGACCTCTGCAACTCGAAGGCTAACCTGGCAAACCGCGGTTCTGTAACAAGTATTGCAAACAGTCCTCAAAAAACAAATATGACCAGCACACGGGTCCAACAAAAGACAGCTGGCTGTGGTTGTTTATATGATGACTGATTAAATGAGAAATCTGCAACAAGACGCTGCTCGAGCAAAGGTTCATTTTATATCTCGTGGCCCTGAAATCAATCACGCAAAGGTTTCGTCTATCCGCTATCCCAACACGTATTTATTTATTACCTATAATTTTGTCGCTCTCTACGCCATCAATCATGGGTACAGATAGGTCGGGCACCCTATTAATCAGTCTAGCATACATCGTCATTATGACTCGCAAAAATGCCTCTCAGATTTCAGTACCTACTTTATTTAAATGGTCTATCTAATTATTATATTATTTTTTGTTTCAGCTACGAGCATTTCTACGTGATATATTGCAAATTTTGGGAGTTAGACCGGGATCACGATTTGTTTATTGATAGACACGACCTGGCGAGGCACAACGATCACTGTAAGTTTGAAAACTTATTAACTTCAGTTCAATTCGATACGAGTAGATATATCTTCAAAATATACAAGGTAATAAGGAGCAAGAGGAAAGGTATACAAGGTACAGCGGCGATAAACTTTAAACGATTTGCCATGAAGTAATCAACTTGTCGCAAAGTCTACTGAACCCTATGCTTCTAAATCTCGCGCGTTAGCGAGTTTCAAATAAGTTTCAAATAATACTTACTTACCTGCTTACGTTTTTGTATTACCTACTTTACTTCTCTTGTGTTATTTTTCTTACACCCTGTAACGAAAAGCAAGATATGGGAGACGAATCCATCTTTCACAAATTGAATTACCTTACCAAGAAGTTGGGGAAGAAACTATGCCGTCTAGATCTGATATAAAGTTTCCGACAGGGATTTTCGCCGGCTTATTCACAGCCTCTCAGCTCGAAAAGTCTTCGAGACTGAAGGCTGATTTAATTACATTTCCTTTTACTTACAAAAGTTTATGAGAAATGTCTGAGACGATAATTATTATTATTTTATTATTATTATTATTTAATTATTTCAGACAATTAAAATCCATTTTTGTTAGTATTCTTAATCCTATGTTAGTACAAACTATTTAATTAATTAATTAACACATTTAATCAATAGTCCCACCCAGTGGCGCAGTATGGGACAGTCTATTTTGTCAGCAATGACCGACAGGATACTGCTGGAGCTGGCTCGCACTCTGCACAGCAATGAGGCCACTCTTTTGCGCCTAATGGCGTAAAAGTCGTCTGTGCGCTCTTGTGCGAACATGAGTGATGCGCTACAAAACCGGGGCAGCCCCAACAGCATCCTGAAGGCATTGTTGTACTGCACACGAAGAGCATTGTATGCTTTTTGCGTGTAGTTGACCCACAGGCTCCCAGTGTAGAAAACCTGACAAAAAGCTTTAAACAGGGTTATTTTTACTTGCTTCGTACACCGGGAAAACCTGCGAGCCAACATGTTACTTCGCACAGCCAATGCTCTTCGTTCTCTTTCAATATCTAGGTCATCTTTCAAGTCATCTGTAAGTATGTGACCTAGATATTTAAACTGAGTCACTACTTTTAACAAATTTCCAGCAAGTGAGACAGGAGGCACATAGTCACGTTTTATACCACTCGCCGTGAACACCATGACTTCACTTTTCCGCGCATTGTACAACAACCCATGTTCTTCCGCATAGGCTTCACAAACCGCCAGCATTTTTCTAAGTGCACTGATTGAAGGGCTGAGCAGCACCATATCATCAGCATAACTGATGTTATTTATGCTTTTGCCGTCAATATAGCACCCGGTATGCATGCTGCTCAACCCTTCAATCAATCCGTTCACGTACAGGCTGAAAAGGTTAGGCGACGTCAATCCTCCTTGTCTTACCCCGCATTCAAGCCTGTATGCGTCGGAGAGCACGTTGTTCCATCTCACATGGTTCGTTTGGTTGTTGTACCAATACCTAAGAATTCCCGTAAGTTCCGCTGGAAGTGTTGTGCTTGCTAATTTACTCCATAGAAGATCATACGACACCATATCAAAGGCCTTACTGAGATCTAAAAAGCAGGCGTAAACAGGCGTAGATCGTTCGGTGTAGTACTTGACGGTATGCTTGAGACACAATATGGCAGACTCAGTAGACAACCCTTGCCTAAAACCAAACTGTAGGTCGTGTAGGTCTAGGTGTCTCCTGAGCTGCGAATCGAGCAAACCGTCAAGCACTTTGGCTGTTATTGTAGCCAGTGATATGGGTCTGTAATTTCCCTTATCAGCAACATCTCCCGTTTTATTCTTAGTTATTGGTACAACAATGGTTTTCATCATGTCATTCGGCAAATAAGAGTGACGTATACAAAATGTATAAAACATCGAGAGCACTCTAGGTAGATGGACCCCTGCTGCTTGAAAATGTTCAATACTGAGACTGTCGTGCCCGGGAGACTTGCCTCTGGTCATGTTTCTTATTATACCATCAACATTTTTGGCTGTAAATCTATCGCCCAGGCTATCGACAGGCTCAGTACCAGCCGCGGTAACTTCACATGATGGGCCCAACGGAGAGGACACTCTGAAGTGGTCCCTAAATAAGTCTGCAATATCTTTAGGTTCGGTTCTTCCGTTCACCGTAAGGGGAATACTAGCTTTGCCATTTAAAGTTTTAGTGGCTCTCCAAAAACCCTGAAAATTATTGTTGGAACGGTGTAATGCCAGAACATCCATCTTGATTTGCTCCTGATTGTTAAGACACCACTTCAGTTTACCTTTAAAGCGTTTTCGGCTCTCGTACATTTCTCGGTACACATTTCCATTAGGCGGTTTCCCATAGAGCTCCCACATCTTAAATTTAATTTTAGCTGTAATGTGTGCCTCCCTAACATGTCTATTCCACCCCGCTATATTACGTGGACGTCGCCTCCTTACCGGCTTGTCGTAACTTAGAACTGCGGCCTCAGATAATGTGTTTATAATGTCATTGTACATATTATCTATAACAAGTCTGTGCTCGGGATTATTACAAAGTCTGTCACAACATTCCGATAACTCGGCTGGAAAGTCCATGTCTCTTAATTTTTCATTACAATAATTATAATACATGTCAGTTTGATCTTTATCACGCACACCCCATAATATTTTATTACAAAATTTATTATTATTCTTACATGTCATTCTCAATTTTAATACATTTAAATTACATTCTAATTCAATTGGAAAATGATCCGAATAAAATACATCGTTATGTATTATTACATTATTAATAGAGTTCCAAGCTGACTGTGTTACTATAACATGATCTAACCAGCTCCTGGTCCCGTGGGCCTCACTAATGAAGGTGTAACTGTCAGAGTTCATGCCTAATTTTTCAATGTCAGCGCAAATTAATTGTTGTTCCGAGCAAAAGTCCAATAATTCCCTACCAAACAGTGCATGCGGATGCGCGTTGTAATCGCCACAAGCAAACACAGATTGCACATTACTGTTTTCAATCACTGCATAAATCTCACCGAGACAGGACGCAAATTCCGCTAAGTTATCAACGTGATCTACCGGCATATACGCACTCATAATGACTATGCTATGCCTATCGTTCACCTCCGCTTTGATAGCCACTAGTCGCGCACTTTCGCACTTAATCACTGACACGGATTTAAAAATACTTTTACGCCACAAAATCGCAACGCCTCCGTACGGACGACCACGAATGGGTCCCACTGACGTATCCATGGCTGACGTCCCGGTGTACCCGAAGTCTTCATTAATACATCCTAGCAACTGAATGTCGTGACTAAAAAGCCAAGTCTCCTGAAGACAAATCACGTCGGCTCGCTGAGACAAGGTTTTAATACATTCCATCGAACGTTTCAGCGATTTACAGTTGAAGGAGATAAATTTACTATTTATTTGTTTCGTACTATCCATTAAGATTATTTGTATTTAACTCCCGCTTATCTTCATTAGAAGACTTTCTATTAAAGTTAACAAAACGGCGAAAGGAAATTCCATCCGGCCATAGGCTCGCATCCATGAAGATAGGAAATTTACTCCTTTGAACTAATATCTTATACGCGTCATAATTTCTGTGGAATTTCATATTGATCTTTTCAGGTTCAACTACCACCTTAGTTTTTTCAAGAATATATGTAGCGATGTCTGAAGGTGTAGTATTTTTGTTAACATTGGTAATAAATAGTGGAATAGTTGACTCAGTTGCTGCTCGGAATTTACCATGTGGTTCAACACTTGCTTGGCCTTTATTTCCAATAAACTTATTTTTAAGTCGCTGTCTTTGTACTTCAATCCATTTACGAGGGGAGGTCAAAAAGTTCGCGGAATGACAAGGAAGAAGGGTGAAATTAAACATGAAATTATTTTTCCTTTTCAATATATTCTCCCTTAACTCGAATAGATTTATGGGATCTATCAAATAACTTATTAATACCGTCTAAAAAAAATTGTTTATCTTGTGCGTCAAAATAAGCCGAAATCGCTGACTTAACCTCATCATCGTCGTTAAATTTTCTTCCACGCAGCTCTTTTTTCATCTTTGGAAATAAATAATAGTCGCTGGGGGCCAGGTCTGGACTGTAGGGTGGATGGCGCAGTAGTTCAAAACCACATCGGTGAATGGCAGCGGTCGCAACACGACTGGTGTGCACGGGCGCGTTGTCATGCAAAAGCAGCACTCCTTTGGTCAGTTTTCCTCTCCTTTTTTCTTTAATCGCTTCCTTCAATCGATCTAACAAGGAAGCGTAGTACTCTCCCGTTATGGAAAGGCCACGATCTTTATAATCCACCAGAAGAATGCCTTCAGAATCCCAAAATATTGTCGCCATGATCTTTCCGGCCGATTGAGACACCTTAAACTTCTTAGGAGGGGGAGTGCCCTTTTTCTGCCATTGCATTGACTCTTGCTTTGACTCAGGTTCATAATGATGAACCCAAGTTTCATCCCCAGTCACAATACGGGACATAATTTCTTCCTTTTGATCTCCACAGCGGTCCAAAAACTCGCGGCAACAGTCGACGCGCTCTCGCTTTTGAAACGGCGTGAGCATTCTCGGGACCCATCTTGCGCAGACTTTACTCATACCAAGATGTTGATGAAGGATATTCAAAATGGTAGTTTCTGATACACCAACTAATGCTGCAAGCTGTTTCTTCTTCAAACGGCCATCCTCCAATACAAGTTTCTCAACTTTATCGATGATTTCCGGCGTGGTGGCCTCGATCGGCCGCCCAGAACGGGGATCGTCTTCAATTGACTCCCTTCCTTGCTTGAAAAGATTATGCCACTTGTAAATCATAGTTTTTCCAGGAGCAGAGTCCCCGTAAACAGATAACATATCTTGAAAAACAGTTTGCGGCGTTTTTCCCTGTTTGGTGAGGAACTTTATGACGGCGCGATGTTCAATTTTTTCCATACTGCCAACTTTCTTCCCGATTCACTTGTTTAATCGTTGATAACTCAAAGACTAGTGACCCAATTAGGCTAAAACTTGGTATTTATAGTAATAATGAGTTACTCAATTAGCGAGTACCTGGACAAGCATCCCTACCCCCGCCAACCCCTCCATTCCGCGAACTTTTTGACCTCCCCTCGTACCATCCGGTTTTTCAACATGCCATTCTCCTACCGCGACCACTTCTGAGAACGATTTTTCCTTCTCTAGTGGATGGGCGACTAGGAAATTATTTCTCTCACGCTCGGTGTTCGAGTTAGCTACCTGCGAGGTACGTTCGGGCATAGTCATGTGTTCGGGTTGTTCCGGCGCTCTCTGCTCGTCCGCCTCCCGCACCGCTCCGCCGCCGCCGCCGTCACCGCCGCCGCCTGCGTGACTCACCCCGCCAACTATATTGTCTGTGCCGCCAACGACCGTGTTCGGCTGGCAATCAGCTGTTTCTGCTACCCGCTTTGAAATATTGTGTGTAGCTAACTGGGATATGTTTTCCAGTGATGTTACTTTTCCCGACGAAACGTGAAGCATACCAATGGGACCACTGTCATAGCTAAAATCGTCATTAAACTTTACGGCACCCCTTCTCATGTTGACAAAATTTGGTGGCTCAAAATTATTAACAATTGATGTTGTTTTTAGGTTAGTCACGTCTGCCTTGAGCATTCGTATCTCGTCTTGTGTAACGTAGTGCTCTTTGATATCTCGAATGTCCTTCTGTAGTACAAGTAAGTCTTTTAATAATTTGGTCACATCGACATGATCGAAACTGACTGGTGGCAATTTTTGAAGGTCTTTCGCCACAAAGATGGGGATGTCTTCTGGATCGATACCTTTGAAAAGTCCCAATATATCTTGCAATTCCCGCTGGGCCTTGCTGTCCTTTTTGCGTTTAATATTGCGTTTCTTTACTTTCACCGATTCGAACAAAAGATTCTTCGCAACATTAATTTCTTCCTTTGAAAAAGCGGTTGAAATTATACGCTCCATACTTTGTTCATCCATAACTTCATATTTATTTTGCACAAATGCCAAAAGTTCACTAATTACAATATTACAATTTATGCACTTTAACACGTTAGATGCCATTTTTGACATGATATGAGTCATACGACGGAGACTCTCACGCAACCGATCCGATCCGAACGGGTACCGATCGAAGACTCGATAATCGATAAACAGAGATCTGACGATTTTGTAACTGATAGATACCTGAAGAGCAAGTTGCCAAAGTATTTTCTTGTTAGCAAAATAATTTGAAGGAAATTTTTAACCTATTGTTTACCCATCATTAGCACAGGGCCCTAAGCTAGTATTATTGGTCCATGGCCCTAAGTATGCTATTCTTTCGTCATTGTAAAGCCATCGAAACTCAATTGTCATTCCATTGCCATTGTGATTTTCTATACTCAAACTGTTAACAGACTTCGATATTACTGAAATCGTCCAGCTGAGATCCAGTCGACATCCAACTGAAACTATTTAAATTTAGCAGACTTAGGGCCCTGTTTTATGATTTTCTTATTGTTATCGTTTCCAGCCTTATCCAGCCGGATGATCGAGCGCGTGCTGTCCGGCTGCGTGACGCGCGGAAACCAGAATAGGTTGACCCCTGACGGGGAACCCCGCATGTCCTACACGGAGTTCGTGTGGTTCCTCCTGGCTGAAGAAGACAAGCAGCATCCGACGGCCATCGAGTACTGGTTCAGGTGAGCTAATGTGCTGATGAAAGAGCATGTAGCTCGATGTAGCACTCTTGAAGTCGAGTGAAGTCCGTTCTAACCTCACTAAAGGCCCTCAATAAAGAATTTATATACCGCACTCAACTCTGAGATCGGTCAGGAGTGCGACTTTAAGATGCTGTTAGTATCGACTGACATTTGTAAAAATCACTCTTGAGATCAATCTTACAGTTGAGTTCGATTTATCGGGCCTAAATTTTCTGGCTCTTACTGACTGAAGAACACATGAGCCTGTGAGCAAAAAGATAAAACCTAGAACTCAATAATACAATTCACAACATACTATAATTTGACCGGAGTGCAGTAGCTGTAATCCTTATATCACAAAAAACACGAAAACCTCGTTCTTGAAGTGCTTGTTCAAGAATTTTTTAATCAGGAAAAGTAGTCTTTAAAAAGTCCAAGTCACGATTCCGTTCAGACAGTCGTATTTCAGCCAAAGTTGCCAACATTAAAGTTTCAGTGATGTCTCGCGATCGCTGAGCAAGGTATACAGGGTAGGGTGGATCTGTAAAAGTAAGAATGCCTTAGGGAATCCTTCAGATAACTTCCAACAAGAAGGGTCGAGGGTTGTGCCTCAATAAATCAACCAACTGACCGTCAATCTTAGATAAGTCCCTTATTTTTTATTTAAAAAGCTTTTCGTTAATATTAACAATGTTTTTAGCCTTCAAACTTGCAGCATATACTACGTCTACACCTACATACATAATGAGTTTGGTGGCTACCAAGATACACCCTGTAGAGACAAGAAACTCTAAGTGGCATTGCATGCACAGCGGCATTCCGAAAACTTTGATACAACCTGGTCACGTAAACAGCAATCTATTATTGCAAAGCTATCCGCAGTTTATGTACCCTTTGCCGTATTTCAATCGAAGGTTCTGAACTCGTTAGGTATCGGAATTGTGAAATAGTTTTTGAAGTGGATTGGTTGTTTTCGCCTTACATAAAGACGAATGCCCAGCAAAGTGGTGGTGATGGCAATTTTTGGACTTGTTTATTTGGAAGATGTGCTGCTTCTAAAATTAAAAGTTTTATTCATAAAAATTTAAAGAATCTTTCAAATATTATTTCCAGATGTATGGACGTGGATGGGGACGGCTACATTTCGATGTACGAACTCGAATACTTCTACGAAGAACAGATGCAGAGGATGGAAGCGATCGGAATTGAAACTCTGCCGTTCAACGACTGTTTGTGCCAGGTATGAATATCCTATAAAGAAGGTGTCCTAAACAAAGATCTGAATAATATTAAGCCCTTTCATTGAATGGAAGAATATTAATCCAAAAAATAAGCTGCAGGGTTTCCTGTGAAAAAACCTTTGCACATGTCAATCTCTCTAGCTTGACGAGTAAGTTTTTATGACATATGCATATCCTACAGCAGGAGGAGACTGCAGTCCAGCAGTGGACTGTTGGGGCTTCTGATGATGAAGTTGATGATTTTGAATGCTGTAACTATTGCCAAAGCGTTCTTACTTGGTCTTTTTTTTACCAATAGGTAAAACACAGATACCCATACAATATTTTTTATTCTTCTTTCAGATGTTAGACATGGTGCATCCGAAGGTGGAAGGCAAGATCTCCTTGTCAGACCTGAAGCGCTGCAAGCTGACGCCGATCTTCTTCGACACGTTCTTCAACCTGGAGAAGTACCTGGACCACGAGCAACGGGACCCCTTCGCTACAAGCCGGGACTCCGATTCAGAGGTCAGATGAACACACTTTTACTTTTTACCTTTAGCTATTACCAAATTTCTGATGGCTCGAACAAAGTCCTACCTGTTAACTACTTAAATCTAACTAAATAATCTCTCGAATATCTTTTGATTTATTTAATTTTTTATCTTTTGACTCGTACAACGATGCCAAGAATATGACCCCTGTATGAGAGTAGTTATTCGACTAAACTCTTGAAAATAAGTAGAGAACCAGTAAAAACTTTAGGTACGTAGATGTTCCAAAGAAGCCATGATGGCTGTAGCCATCATCATGGCAAAAATTTTAGACAATGCCTCAGTAGAATAGTTGTCTTTTACTCTTCATAGTAGATGTTCAACTCAGTACTGCCTCGCCATGTATGTACCTCATTACATGAAATAATATTTATTTTTGCAGATGTCAGAATGGGATAGATTCGCAGCTGAAGAGTATGAACTTCTGGTAGCCGAAGAAGGAGGCAGTGACGCACAGGACCAAATGTAAGGACTCAACAAATTCCTTTAAAGAACATCTATTTATTTAATTCTTATACCACATAATGACATATTCTTTCCCACCATAAACAGGATGTTGCTTAGATTTATGAGAGACTCTAAGAAAAAGCGGTCTATGACTCGTTTCTATGAGTTGTTCAGGAGTAACAGAGTTCACAATGGGAAAACTTGCCAGTAAATCCAGTTTATCATACACCGGTAATGTAGAAACACTGAATAGAGAATGTACGCCTGGCACACTGGATGGAGACCGACCTTTATCGAGCATTTTGAATGGACCTATAAAAATCAGCCTACACGTTTCAGTCATGTCATCTTAGGATCCACAGACACTTTAATGCCCATAATGTGAATATGTTCTGAATGCAAACAAGTATAGAATGTATCCCGAGGACCCCACACTATGACATAATATCATCTTATTTAGTTCATCACACCATTTCTTTAATCTTTCATTTACTTTTTGCATTCCCAATTTATAATTTATTGAGTCTTATGTTTATGTATATCCTATATCTTTTATCTTCTGTATGTATTGTTATGTATGTATATGTTATGTATGTTATAATTTGTGTACGTTTTCGTTCATATTTTATAATTATTTCTTTCATCAGGGAGGAAGACAGAACTGGCTATGATAGGGTAAGAATGTGTTCGTGACTTGCAGTGTCTGTTACTGTGTTGCATAAAGAAACGTCTGTATTGTAAAGAAATCCACGCTTGTCTTGAATTCTTGGAGAAAACCTCTCGAATTATGACCGAAACTTGCATTTTGCTCTTCTACTATTCGCTTGTGTTTGCACCAAATTCATAATCAACGTAGTCCAAAACTTTTCTGAGCGATATAAATCTTATCATAAAATTTAATTGCCCTACGTTGGATCTTGTTTGCTTTTGATTTTGCTTGTATATCTTTGTCTGCCTTACTGATGAAACATATTTCTTGTAAATATTACCTACCACTACTCCCACTGTTACACTCTATACACAAAAACAAAGCTTCGATTTGTAAATAATAGTTAAACTCCGGCATGAGCGACTAACAGCCAGAGAACGTTTGGTTCACTTGCATTCAGTACATATAAATTACTCACCCGATCTAAACCGGTGGTTGAACGTAACATAAAATGTATTTCTTATGTTTCAGCTCATACGATGAGACGGATGAAGATTGTTTATCGCCAAATTTAGATGACGTCACCTGCACGGAGGTGATCGAGGACTCGAGCGTGGAGGAGTCGACGCTCAGCGAGGCGCTGCCCGGCGCTGCGGGGGCGGCAGGCCGGTTGCGGGACGTCGGCGCCGCCCCCGGCACCTCCCGCCCCCACAACACCGTCTCCACCTCCACTCCCGCCTACGTCAACCTCAGCTCCATCTACTCCATCGGCTCCGACCGGTGGGCGAACCAATCCCAACCCGCCACCAAAAACGGCTACCCTGAAAAGAAACTACCGTCAGAGAAACCAGTACCTCCCGAAAAGCCTGTCAGTTTGATGATGGTCAACGGCAAAATGGACAACCGATACTCAGGTTTTGGTGGTAACAACAGCTTCCTCTACTCGCATTTGCTCGGCTCCGCTGGCGGAGCCCGAGCTAAAGACCCGCCTTCCTACACGGCAGCAACGGCAGCGCTATACAGCAAACCTGAGGAGAAGCTACTGTCACCGAGCAAAGTGAAATCGCCGACGAGTCCCGTCAACGGCATGAACAAGATATCGGACAACTACGAGCGCGCGGTGGCGGAGCGACTCAGCCCGCAGCGGGAAGTATCCCGTCTGAACCGCAGCAGCCTGTTCAGCAAGGTGAACACGGGCGTGGTCGCCAGCAAGGTCAAAAAGAACTCCCCCCGCCACGAGGACGACGACGACGACTACGCGCGCGACTCCGACGAGTGCTCCATATAGGTGCGGGCGCGCCAGAAGTGGTTCTGCCCGGCGCAATAACCAGACAACTTTCCTCGTATACAGTGAACACACCAAAGATCACACCGTGCAATTCGAAACTCTCGACAGTTCTATAGATTAAATAAACCGTTGTGTTTGAATTGATACAGAGTAAATATTTTTTCAGCGTATCATAGTGGTGGTCGATACGTGCCTTGTGACGTTGTAGTTGTGAAAGATAATTCCACGGACTTGTACAGTGGATTTAGTAATTGGTGAACTCTTTAGGAGATGGACTTTGTTGATAATGTCTTACAGACTAGTTTCGGCATTTTATTAGATTGTATTTATTTATCTAACAAACTTTTATACCAGTGTTATAATTTACTTTGAAGCAAGCATATCAATAGTTTGTTTGCACGAGATTCTTTTGAAAAGTGTAGTTTATCTCAACGAGTCATCTTCATGAATCTCAGTCAACATTCATAGTCAATCCGTCATCAAGTCATCAATCATTCATATCATTATTCCATCCAGAATTATCATTATCAATCACATTTAAAGGTCTATGTATTGCAAAATGTTTTATTAGGCGCCTATCATAAGATCGCTCATACATTAAATATGTCCATTTATAATTTTATTTAATGAAATGTATCTCGTATCATATTAAACACGCTCGTCCATAATGCTAATATTAATCATCAATCGTCATAATAATCATAATAAACACGCACAGGTTAGAATAGTAACGAATATTTTTGATAATGACATAAGGTTCCGCTGGAAACCTTTAGATATTTTTGAAAAGTATTACTACTTGTGTCAAATGATGAATCTTTTTAATGGAATGGTATACGCCATTAATAAGAAATGGCAACAAGCAAAAAGGCTTTGTAAGCAATTCTTATGAAATGTTTTTATCAAACGGAATATATGGCTCTATTAGTCTATACACGGGTACAATATATCCCTATAGACTTGTCTTTACACTGAGTGTTAGATTCATCTAATCTAAGCCAGGGACAGCAAAAGAATTCCAACTAGTTGGCTTCTAGTTTGTTGGAAATTGAGAATTCAAGATGGTCAAAAAGATTGAAGACGGCGTTGAAAGAAATAATCTTTTACTGTTCTCGTTTTTGGAACCTCCAAGTCTATAGCCAGGAGGTGTATTAGTACCTATCAAGTAGGAACAAAATAGCAAAGGCAGCTGTAAATACGCTTGTAGGTAATGCTAGGTAGAAGTTACATTAACTCTAGTCTGCGGGTGCTGGCTGGATGGCTGGTCACGAACTGAACAATTCTATCTTATACTGAATCTGCCCAAGAGAGCATACCTTCAGATTGTACACTACGGCTATCAGCCTTTTTATTATTGCCTTTTTTTCCACCGAAATTGTGTCATGTTTGAAAAATCCTCATAGAAGAACTAATGTAACAGTAGGTTCTACAACTAAAGGCCTACAACTATGTAATTTTGTTTATATAACAGGCTGATAACAATAACTATCAGGCACCTGTAGAGTATTGCTTTCAGAATGGGCTCGATGTTTATCCAAAGTCATTAGCTGGGTCTCCATTGAACGAGCAGCACGCGGCGTAATGCGAGCATCTGAGGCAGCTCGTTCAATGGAGACCCAGCTATTTATGGATTTTGTAATGAATTTGATAAGTAAGTATGTATTACTTAGAATCAAATTCGCTGAAACGAAATTGGAGATTCAAACTTGAATGACAAACAAGACCTAATTAGGTATATGCGTGCAGATAAATAACTTAATGCAGTTTTTATCAATCATAATTTTATGGAGATAGTTCTCATTCTGATGAAATCGTAATGTTTTACTGTGTTCATAATGCAGTTTTATAATTGTCTAGGTAGCTAATTATTTACATTCTGTGCCTACGATACAAATTGTCAAACAATAATTCATATTCATGACAATACTGAAGTATTGTTTTTCTAAGTTGTACCCGGTAATATTCATTTATTAATCTTAAGACTAGTCATTTCCATATCTAAAATTATCTTTATTACACAAATCCTCAATCGAACTTAATTTACCAAGTATTAACCAAAACGATTGTTCGCCTTTAACAAATTTTATTAATGCGTTGTGTACTTGTTATAATTAGATTAATTTTATTAAAATTATTGGTATGTTCCAATACCTACCAGTTTGATGTTAGTTAAATTAAGGTTGAAATAATTTAGTTAATTTAGGACATAGGTCTGTATACTAAGTTACCAAATTTAAGACGACTTACGGCTTAGGTATTGGTTGTATTTTTTCTGTATGTTTGCTGTTTTGACTGATCTGGCTGCAGATCAAAGTATGCTATGGTTTTTACTCTTTCGTATTGTATCTTGAAATAATTTAGACCTTCTAAGCAGCCTATAGTTATTTTAATATTATGATCAATAAAATGTATGCTTCCAGAAAATAACCCCAAGCCATTTATTTAATAGTGCCATTAATTTAATATTCTGTCTAAAATGTTTCTATGTAAACTGTTTATCAGAAAATTAAACCGTCAATCTACCATAAAAGTAGTAAAAACGTAAAAAGTAACGTAAAGGAGATTTAGTATTATAATTAATTATATTCTAATGAATCTGCATTTTGTAGATTTTCAGTTTTAAATATTTAAGTGGACGTTTGATGTATTTTATTTATGAAAAGTAATATTGGACCCTAAATTTTTATTTTATTTTGATTCCTGTTTTACTAGCGAATCTCTTAGACAAAAATTGTGAACGCGTATTATAACTTCACTCACAGTTTTAAACGTAAGATTTTTTACAAGATAGAAATTGTGTGTTAACAGAAATGAAGGTGTCAGACCTATTGTTAAGTATCCTAATAAAGTACATTATTGTATTTATGTTCAGTTTTTTATTCACATACCACATTCCCTATTGTATCATTTGAGGACCGATGTGGCGCAGTGGTAGTGCGACTGCCTTTGACGCAGAAGGTTCCGGGTTAGATTCTTGGTGGGTCACTCACAAAGTTGATATTTATCAATTTGTGAATTTGTTTCCAGTCTGGTTAGGACATTGCGGGCAGAACCACCCGATTGTCCGTAGGTAAGATGGTCCCGTGTTTCGGATGGCACGTTAAGCCCGATTGCTGTCTACACAACCATGTCAGAAGCCTGCTACGTGCAGAAGGCGGTTGAAAAATTCTGACACTAGGGTTCATCGGGTCGTTGGATGACTCGGTGTCCCACACGAAAAGAAAGAAAGAACTATGACTATGGTTCCAGAAGGGTACATCGGGTCATTCATTCATGTCCAACACAACGAAAAAAGAGCATACAATCTCTCTTCCAAAGAAGTTCGTCCAAAGCTCCAACTTGTGAACCGGAAATCAGGAAAAGCCGGAAACGGAAATGTTAAGCAAACCGAAAAGAATCCTATTGTTGTCAACTTTGAAATTTTTCCCGCCAGTTTTAGTGTTCGGATACAACAAGGCCCAAACTGCCCAAACTAAGTACCTATGGCTAAATACCTCTGTGTAAAAGGCAAAAGAAACTAATAAATAAAACTAGAGAATGTTAATATTAAAACACAGTACATATAGCATATTTAATTGCGTATAAAAAACACACTCTGTCCTTATTGAACTTGTATCCGAATTTGCGTTTCAAGTGACAGTGACAGCTCACTCACTGCCTGCGTCCGTAAAAAAAATTACAAATGTTGCGGAGGGTATTATTTCAATTTCAACGTTTTTATTTAGAAGTTAACGAGAGTTTTGTGAAAAGATTGTGTGGTGAACTAACAATGCCGTTTTACGCAGTGGCCAGGGGCCGGTCAGCTGGCATTTACGAGTCGTGGGCAGAATGCGAGGCGCAAGTCAAAGGTTTCTCTGGCGCAAGGTACAAAAAGTTTGATTCTCCTCAAAGTGCCCAAGATTTCATCAATGCCAATGGCGGTGGTGCCCCTAGTGCTCCTCCTAAGAATAACTACCACAATTATAAAGTTCAGTATCACGCAGGGCCATCCAATAACCTTAAAAGAGGTTACTCTACCGCCTCAAATAATAAGAAAAAACCTAGCTACAGTGGTAGGCAGAATTCTAGTGACAATGATCAATTTTCCGACGACTCCGACGATTTAAATGATATTATAATCAAACAGATGGATGACATCGAGAAGAGAGCAAACAGTTTTGCCAAAGGTATTGATAGAATCATCAAAAAAAGTACTGGAAAATCTGCAGGAAAGAAAGCCATAATGATAGAACCACCTGCACCAAAAAGGAGCAAGTCGAACAATAACCAAGAATTTGACATGGACAGTGATGGTTTTGTGAAAGTGTATACGGATGGTGCGTGTTCTCAGAATGGTAATATAGGCGCTCGAGCGGGCTTCGGTGTCTTTTGGGGAGACGGGCACACTTTGAACACCAGTGAGCCGGTCTCCGGCCGTGCTACCAACAACTGCGGGGAAATACAGGCCGCTACATGTGCAATTAAACAGGCATCAGAAAATGGAATAAAAAAGCTGGCTATTTATTCCGATTCACAATTTCTAATTAATGGTGTCACCAAATGGATGCCAGGTAGCCTTTTTTAATTATTATATGTATACAGAAGGATACTCTATAGAGATACTATAAATAAATGATTAACATATGAAATCCTAAATGTAATGTAATGTACTAAACAAAAGAATTGGTGTGATACTCTTTGTGCAGCTGCACACTGCGATATTTCTTTCTTTTTGTGTGGGACTGCCCACCTCAATGAGGTGGCAACATACCAGGCAAAACACCTTGGAAACCCGAGGTCAATTCTTGAGGGACTCAGTGATTTGATTTGGTAGGGTTGCTGAGCTTTTTTGAGGAACTATGGTGGCTTGAGTTGTGAGCCCCCCACCTTGAACGCAAAATAGCCCAACTATGCAAGTAAACATCGTTGGGGAAAATAGCCCGTTTTACCATTACAATATTACCATTCTGTATAGGATTTTGCAACAGATTGAAATGAACAATAAATCATTTATGCAGAAAAAATCACCAGGTCAATGAAGTATGGCAGAAGGCTAGATTTATAATAGTGCTATTCTATTCTTTCAGCATGGAAACGAAAAGGATGGAAACTAGCATCAGGTGAGCCAGTGAAGAATGAGAAAGACTTTAAAGAGCTGGATGCCCTTCAAAACAAGCTCCAAATCAAATGGATCCATGTGGATGCTCACAAAGGAATCCATGGTAATGAAATGGCAGACCAGTTGGCCAGAGCTGGGGCTGCTATGTACCAAAAATGACTGATTAGTAATAACTCAAACATTTTGGCCTCAGAATTCCTACTTTAAATTTTGTAAGAACTAAATCCGATTCCTTCATAACTTGTGAAGCAAGTTAACATCAATGAGCTGTGATTGTCTAGTTTCTAATGATCTGTTAAAAGGTGTTATCAGCTAAAGTATAAATAAGCAAACCTAAGTTTGATTTTGATAATTTTGTCATCATCTGCTACCTTATCCTTTCTCAAGCCTCATGATTGGATTTGGCTAAGTGCAGTAGTTTTTTTTAATATCTTGAGAATTTTAATTTCATATTAGTTTTCTTCTTTGTTATGAACTTTTGATTGAAAAGTTACTGCTAAAGATTCACAAGCTAAAGTACTCCTGTTGTTTTTGTTAATTATCATAAATAATATACTTAAGTTTAATGTTGAATAACAATAAATAATAGTTTTGCTATTGACATTATTAAATATTTTCATTTATAAAACCTATGGCTTATGAGAAAAAGAAAAAATATATATTTTCTAAGCAGCACTTTATCATCAGAATATAAAATAATGGGACTTTACAGGCTCTGTTGTTGCCTGAATAGGTCATATTATTATGAGTATTAAAAAAAACAAAAATATATTTTCGACTTTGACCTTTATTAATTGAAACTAAAACATTTCGTACTTATTGTACTAGAGGAGCTTATTATTTCAACGATAGTGATAGAAAAATGCGACTATTTACAGGATTACAGAATAATACCTAAGTATAAATTTATCGCTAGTTAATAGTCGCAGTCCGATTTCCTTATGAAAATAATTTTCTGTCAATAAAAAATATGCATCATGGTTTACGCAAACTACCCTTGGTTTTACATCACGATCTGACGGAACAAAAATTTACATACCACTTGTAATTGTAATGTATTTCATTAGAAATCAACTACACTATAAATTAGGAGATACAGAAATTAATAGACAAAATATTTATACAAACAGTTGTAACCTAAGATAGCAGTCTTAAAAATATTTAAAATTACGACTGTATGTCGTACATACGGAGTAAGTCGGTACTATGTATGTAAAGCTTACTTTTGTAATTAAAAATTAACAAGTTATTTTTAAAAGAAACCTGTAATAGGTAGTCGGGATCGGGATGTCATATTAATTGGTTTTAACCAATAAAACCTGCGGTAAACACTATGAGAAGAAACTGAATACTTAGGTATGGTTGCTAAAATCTAACTTACTTAGCTATTTTATTGATTATAATTAACGTCACAATTTTAGCAACAATATTTTCGGAGAAGTCATATCGAAATCTGAATACAACATCCATTTTATCTCACAGACAATTTCAATCAGACAACCATAATACAATATTAGAATAATACTACTTGCTAATTTACAGTATTTACAAATACTAAAGTTATCATCTACCACAATAAAATGAATCATCATGTATTAATAAGAAATGGATAAACTATCACTGTTTCCGTATGAAAGCCGTACACGTAATATAATTCTACATAGACGAATTGTTATGGCAGCATCAGCAGCTAAACTGAATACGAAATGAAATTTCAAAAAATATTCGCTTTGCATTTTGCAAGTATAGAAAACAATTGTTTCTTCAATATGATCTCAAGACAATCACTTAAATACACAATTTTGATATAGTTACCAGCTAATATGAAATAATTCGCTTATTTAGTATCGAATCACAATTTTGTTAACAAATAACGACAACATTTCACAATTTTAGGTCCGTATCTATAAATCGCTCTCAACTCGTGAGATTGATCTCAAAAACGCACTCAAGATCGTTCTCAGAGTTGAGTGCGGTTCATAAATACGAGCCTTAATCATTTCGACGTGTCTCTACGCATTGAGCGACTTAATATACAAATAACGTGGCAGTGGATTTATATTTTTTGTTGCATACGTCTAAGTCATCTAGCTGAATTCTAAACATTGAAATTTTATTGGTATTATTAACCGGAACTGAGAGGAAATAGTATTACAACACAACCACGTTTAAGGACACTATTCCCCCCATTATGCACTTATACTCACCTGGCCGCAACGGGTTGGAGGTTTTCAACACGTTTTCGATTGTACGAAGGCATAGTGGATTGTATGTAAAACCCTGGCCAATTCACGCATTTACAATCATGTGTAAGGATTTATTGATATTAAGCGACGATTTTAGCGACATCTAGTAGTAGTACTTTAGTAGTTACTACCTGGTTAGTTCACATTACAAGAGAGATCAAGAAAGAGATCGAGAAATTGACGAGGGCAACCGGTGCGTCGATAGCTCAGTGGTAGAGCAGTAGGCGCGGCCCGGGTTCGAATCCCGGTCGACGCTTGTCCATTTTTCGATTTCTTATTTTTCATTTATGCGTAAGGATTCTGCTCACTCAAGCCCGTTTAGAATCGTCAGACTACCGCGATCAGGGCGTTTTGAAGCGTGGATTTTGAAGAGGTGTATTGTAAACTGTAAAACGGAAGCACGGCGTGACTGCATGAGGTGTAGTTTGTTTTACGCCAACTAGCAACCACAAGTACACTGCACGTTTTTGTCCGTTTTGCCACTCCGGATGAGCCTTAGCGCCGGCATGTAGGGGAAGGCAGGAAGGGTGGTATTTCAAGAGATGTACTGAATGGCGGTGGCGCGGCGGGCTGGCGTGATCGTGGTAGTGTTAGTGGCGTTGCTGGCGCCCACTATGAGGTAACCGCCGGAAGTCACCACCTTCTTCGCTGTCTCTTCGCTGCTCATTATCTGGAGAAGAACAATAAACTGTGATAATAATCTACAAAAAAATATGTTACGAGAAACAAATATACATCGAGAAACAGTACGCACTGGAAACAAAATAGGTACGAATAATATATATACTCCTCATCAGAGAAATCGAGACACTTTTATTTTTATGATTTGATAAAACACGAAACCTATAAAAAGCTATTTAGAATTTGGGTCATTTTTCTCATTATTACACGATATCAGACGTTTTTTCCAAAATAAACACACTTGATTCGTATGAAACAAACAAAACAAGTAAGGTGTCCCAGATTTTTTGATGAGAAGTGGTAGTACAGACAAACAACGTCTACAACACTTACTTTGACGTTGCACTGCAAGCATGTAAAAATACAAAATCGGAATCAATCCAAAATCCGAGCAAGAAATTGATCCCTTTACTTTTAGTTAAGCTTGCAAATACGGATTATGTATATTTATTTCATAAAACACTCAAAGTTTTATTTTCTCTCTAGCTCAAAGGTTAAAAATTAGACCTATGTTTCATGGGAAAGTTTTCGATTTCATGGGCTGGTTGACCCCACAATATGAGATTTTAATGCACTCACGTCGCTAATAACATTCTCATAAATTAAAGGGTCAGTCGAGCTGTCGGTAGATCAGTAGCATAGCATCGGGATGGTACCGCACATGTCCCGGGTTTGATTCCCAGCGGGCATTTTTAAATTCTTGTTTCCACTTATATGTTGTACATACCTGTTTATTGATGATAAGCGGTGAAATCTGGTTGGTGCCGGGGGGCTTGTACGTGCCGACGCACTTCATCGTCTGGTTGCCGCTCGTGTCCTCTACCATGCTCACTGTCATAAAAGTAAAATAATAGGTCAGTCCGATCCGTTCTTCCCAGAAATACTCCTAAGCCTAGTCTCGCTCCAAGGGTGTGATTGGGCTGGTTGTTTGAACAACCATTTAAATAATTCTGGGTGAGTCCAAGCTCCCCACCAAGCCGCCAGACGTTGTTTTGAAGGCCAAAAACATAAAGCCAGAAATAGAAAAATAAACATTTGTGAAATTAAAAACAAATAAGGGTCCAAGAGTCAATTCATAATATTCTAGCAGCAAAAAACAAAAGAGTATGGCATATATTAAAGTCCAGCAGTGGGCTTGTTGTTGCTGCTGAAACGTTAAGTTAGATAAGTGATGCTATTCTAAGCCGGCACCACACGGTTTTGACGACCGATGTGGCGCAGTGGTAGTGCGACTGCCTTTGACGCAGAAGATTCCGGGTTCGATTCTCGGTGAGTCACTCACAAAGTTTATATTTATCACTTTGTGAATTTGTCCCCAGTCTGGTTAGGACATTGCGGGCTGAACCACCCGATTGTCCGTAAGTAAGATGGTTCCGTTTTTCGGATGGCACGTTAAGCCGTAGGTCCCGGTTGCTGTCTATGATTACTTAGTGTCCCACACGAAAAAAAAACACACGGTAGCACGTATTGTAGATATTGACTCACTAATGATGGATGCTTTCTGCGGCCCCTGTTCCTGAGCATACATCCGCGAGGGTTGCAGCTGTTTGGCCGCCGCTAGGGTTGGCGCTGCGATAGTTTTCTGAAAAACGACACACCATTGTAAACTCTTATATCTTTTTGTACATGGTTTTCTTTAGAATGCCTTTTAATTTTACTTACTGGGAGATTTTCAGGAGCTTGTTGTAATCTGTTGTCTTCATTGCTGCTGTTGTCCTGAAATAGGTAAAACATTAGAATGCGAATGTTGCGAATGCAGTGACCTTGCAGACTGATTTTAGACGCTGTCAAACAACAAACAAGATACAAAGAGGTCGGATATGTGAATATTACGTGTAAAAGGCCAAATGGTACGGCTGCCGGCCATAACAACGGGACGCTTGTCAATAGCTGCGGGTATGCCGACCGCGCCATGTGTAGAGATTTAGTTCATCATCATTACACACCGATGTACCTAGTTAGGTGCAAAATTATGTTTGTTCTTTCTTTGTATTTATAGGGCGTTTCGATTTGAACGTTTTTCTTGTTGTCATTCTATATCATAAATCTTAAAGGTGAAAACTTGTTAATGGCCCGTTAAAATGTTAGTTCTGTCTAATTTTCGTGCTATTGTAAAATATGTTATAAAAAAAAACATCATTTCAGCCTAATGGCTTATTAGACGTCCACTGCTGAACATAAGCCTCCCCTAAAGATTTCCACCTTGTCATATTAGAAGTGGCCTGCTTCCAGCATTTCCCCGCGGACTTGACCAGATCGTCTGTCCATCTCGCGGGGGGCCGTCCTACGCTGCGCCTGCCGGTACGTGGTCTCCACTCGAGAACTCTTCTGTTCCACCGGTTATAGGTCCTTCGAGTAATGTAGCCTGCTTATTGCCACTTTAGCTTACTGGCTCTCAGATTTAATTACATTTACAACATTACATGTATTTTTTATAGTTCACATGTAGAAAACCAGTCGACAGTTGGCCTAAATATAAACATATAAGGTGTAAGAATATTAGCGGGCAAATATTTCAAGCGGTGAACCAGACTATAAAACTGAACAACTTTCTCCAAGTAACATAGGTCAAAATATAAGAATTTTTTTTTTACCTCCCATACAAATTGACTTGGTCGGTCGGTAGTTTTAAATGGGAGGTTCAAATTTTTTTTTCATACATCGACCTATGTTCCTTGGGGAAATTTGCAGCAATTTTTTTTTACACTGTATATTTACCTGTGTCCTGTGTTGCGCGCAGACCGCGTAGTGCGTGGCCCAGTGCGCGCGCTGGCACGGGTAGTCGCAGTACGCAGTGTTCCAGCAGCAGTAGAACTGCGCTTCTTGGTTGCAGTTCGCACACCTACAACAAATAAAAGGAGGTAGGTTTTAGAAAATTGTGATAAAAGCGCGCGCTTGATGTACAATGAACAAACGAAGGTTAACTTCTGATTTCGAGAGATGCCATAAAACCCCGCACCATTGAATTTCAAATTCAGTGGTCTGAATGGCATGACTTTGGAACACGACCTACACTCATAGACACATCACGTCTGCATGCCTTGCGGGGTAAACAGGGCGTTAATGAAATGTTTCGCCACGTCTGACGAACACTTTAGTATTTAGTATTTATTGAGGTTTAATATTTACTTGAGGATCATTCTAGAAAACGGTGTACATATCGGTATTAGCACATAGTCATCGTTACAAGATTGTTATATACATTTTTAGAGGTAGTTTAAAGTTGCGATGTGTACGAGTCACGCGTACATATCTTTCTGTTTACTATGCATTTTTACTATATGACCTAATTTGAGTCAGTCGTCACACAATCGCCGTCATGCACTACCGCGCATAGACAGGCAAATCACTTTATCACGTAAAGTGCGGCTCAGATAACTAAACTTCATCTTTATACCAATAAACCTTTAAATAACACTAAGTGAGTGGTTTCGTATTCATTACTCGAGTATCTATAACTGGATAACTCCAACATCGATTGGTCCTTCGAGCCTCTAGAGTCCAGAGTTCTTTAACGTCTGGGCCCCTGATCTGCCGCTATTTGGAATTTAGTGCTGTGTTTCTCTACTGTGGGTGCAAATCGGTGCTGCTGGCCTCCCACCAGCGGGTCTCACCAGCAGCATTGAGAAGGTGCAAAGCCTATAGGACGAGAACATTGCATTGACCACCAAAAAGCGCATTTACAAAATCTATAAGAAGATTTGATCAGCAAGAAACCTACAATAAGCAAACTGCGTGGGATCTCTGAAACAGATCTTCGATTTACTTTATACTACGTGTAAAGTTTTGAACCGGCGTAGATAACGTCTACAGCTACTACAACATCTTCTGCGTAACCAACTCAACTTTTAATAAATTCCTTAACAAACGGAAAACAACAACTCCAACAATGTCCACAGAAGACGAAGAATTTAATCAGCTTATAAGTAAGCAAGAAAAAAGCTATCAAAATATCAATCAAATAGCAACCAACTTTGGAAAAGATAGTGCTGATCGAAAACATATTGAGTATCTCACCAAACGAATTAACGCGTTGGAAGCCCACTGGAGTGAATTCTGCTGCAATCACGAAATCTTGAAGAAATTTGAAAAAACGAGAGGAGATGCAGAATACTTCACCAAACAGGTTTTTAATACAACTAAGAAAATATTCAGCGACACTCTTAGAGAGATGATGAACTTGAAAATTAAATGTTTAGGTGAAACCGAGAGCTCTAGCGGCGAAGGAGGGGACCGCCAAGAGGAACCCCCAAACCTTGAATTCAAGCATGAAGGGAACAACGACAACGTGAATACACTAACACGCAAACAAGTATGCAATTTCAATGCATTGGAGCGAGCAATTTCCAAAATAGATTTCCGTCGGATGCATGAAAAATGGCAACTGCAAGATCAGCTAAATATACTACAATCCAAGTGGGACGCGATTGATAAGGTCTATTGGGAACTTAGCTACTTACTCAATGGAACCAACGACAAATACGAAAATCTCTACAGTTATTGGGAGAAAACTTTCGATAAACTGAAAGAAGATATAAATCGAAAAATGTGGGAGAGTTCACACTATGAAAAATCTACCCCTAAAATCGAACTTCCGGAATTCAACGGAGACTACAACAACTGGGTGTCTTTTAGAGACTTATTCTATGAGACAATCCATAATAATCCAACGATTAACAAGACTCAGAAAATGAAGTTCCTGAAGTCTAAACTAAAAGGCGAAGCTGAAAAGTTAATTAAACACCTATCAGTCGACGCAGATAACTATGATTCATGCCTTGAAATCATACAGCATCGCTACGACAACAAACGATTGCTGTTTACGTCTTACATAGACACGCTACTCAATCAGCCATCGATTGAGAAAGCGAACGCTCCAACTATAAAAAAGTTCCACGACACAACTAAAGAATGTTTGAACGCTTTGGAAAATATCCATATCGAAATTCCTGTGTGGGGACCACTCATCGTACATATCCTATCATCGAAGCTGGATGACGTCACCCACAGCGACTACATACGAAGCATGGCAAATTCCAGGAAGCTCCCAGATCTCGACGAGTTCATGGAATTCCTGGAGATGAAGTTCATGACACTAGAAACCGCTCGAACAAAAAAGAGCGCTCCAAAACCGAATTATTCTACAAATCAATATAAGAATAATTATTAATCCAAGCCAATGAACTTTAACCGAGCTGAAAAGTGGACAAAAACATATGCATCAAAAAGCTCATTAGTTATTATATTATCTTGAACAATGTACTTGACGCGCCAAAAACTCTAGCAAAAACGACATAGCTTACCACTGCTTAGACTTGGCGAGTTTGACAGCCGTGTCGAGTTCGATCTGGCTCTGCCGCCGCGTGTCGGCGACCAGCCGCGCCTTCTCCTTCTCGAACGACGACCGCATCTCCGCCAGTATTAGTTCTACAACAAACAATATTTTTTTTTTAAAGAGAATTAAGTAAGATAAAAACACTTAATTGCACAAAAGTAACTACTACAGAAAACAAGAACCTTTACAGGTAATATGCGCAAAGGCCGCCTTATCGCTAGAAGCGAGAGAACCGACTTTAAATAAGGGATAAGAACGCGAACCTCAATTTTCTGTCATGGTTAATATGCGTAAAACCTTCTCCTAAGTCTGACTTTTCTGAAAACCGCATCAAAATAGTTTCATCCAAACGCGAGATAATCTCAGACAAACATACATACATACAGAGAAAAGTACAATTATGTGCACAATAGTATTTGCATAAATAATTGAATGAACTGAAATTAACTGCTGTCTCTGAACTACCAAGAGACGCTCTTGCTAAGAGATCAGCTAATTCTGGTTACATAGAAAAATCCGAACAAATTAATAAAGCTCAATTTATTCACCAGCGCTTGAAGCTCGTCCAGGACTCGATGCCCCACACGAAGAGAGAGAGAGAGAGTTCCTCTATGGAACCATCCAGAAGTCTGTAATGAGTACAAAGGCGGTGTCTCACCGTGGTTGTGTTTGACCTCGTCCAGCTGCTGCTGGTGACGCCACTGCACCTGCTCCAGCTTGAGTTTGAGTGACGTCACCTGCGCGAGCGGCTCGTCCAGTTTCTCTATGGAATCTTCTAGTAGTGTCCGGAAGAAGTCCGTCATCTGGAAATGAAAACCATTGTTGTAAGAAAATTGTTTCCCTACGAAAATGGAAGCCATAAAATTTGTTTCCCTACAGAAATGAAAGCCGTAAAAATTGTTTTCCTAAAGAAATGAAAGCCTTGAAGTATCGCCGCCCGAATAGGCCATGTTTGACAGCTTTCACGACCCGTAAGACATCTCAACAAAGAAAACTAACCCCTATATTATATATAGCATTAACTTGATTTTGACAGCCGCCAAATGTAGCCTATTCGGGCGGCGATACTTTAGAGGTAAGTCAACATTTCGTAAACCCAATGTTTATGGTGGATAGTTGGATACGACAGTACGCCAAATGTAAACGAGAATCTAAAATACATATATGGGCGCTTGCATAAAACGAAATTGCAAATGAAATGATGTAATTTTTTTTTTCATAGTGGGTTTTTGGCCAGTGGCAATACTCCCGAGGCCCATCTTACTATTGTGGCTGTAGAAGTGGAGTGGGTTTTTATTAGTGTTTACCTTGACAGCATTCTGGTTGAGTTTGGACGTGAGCGGTCCGACGGTGGAGGGCGGGGGCACGCAGCTGACGGGCGCGTTCGCGTCCAGCGGGTTGACTAGGGACGGCCTTTGCTGAAGTCGAGGCAGCTGCGGATCATAGAAAACCTAATGCATAAGGGAGGCAAAACAGTAGGTAACGCTCTCATCTGCTAAATGGCTTAGTTTTCCTCACTTATGGAAATAGAATGTGATGAGGAAAGATGAATTAATTGAAATGCAGTCATTGGCTAAAGCTACCTTTGAAAAGTCAGAAAACTGTGTTATTATAGATACTTAATTTACTGCGTTGTTAGTGTAGATACTTAATGTTACTGCCCTAAACGAGCTATATAAATATAACAAATGATTGACCCTCATATTAACTGACCCGGCCGCGGCTGACACATTTTGCAGTGATTTTTTTTTGCAGTTGATTTTTTACTCTGCTCTTACCTTTGCCAAAGTTTAACTGGGAATTCGGTACTATCGGTACTGAAGTATTATCAGTCTTTCGCTTATATCATTCATCATAAGTCACTATGGTAACTGTGTGTAGTGAAATAAAAAGTAATCTAAGGTAATTGGTAAACTGTCTGTCTTACCTCTGCCGGTTGTGTGGTTGTATCTGTACTCTGTGTTGTACTGTTGTTGGCGGGCGGCGTGGCGGGTATCAACATGGACTGGGGATTCGGCGCGATCGGCACTAATGTCGGCCGCTCGCCCAGCCCGTTCATCATTGGAGGAGATGGGTCTCCCTGTTAGGGTGGAAATATGACATTTTAAAGGTTATAAGATATGACACTGTAGGAGTAAAAAATGACGGAATGAGAGTATTTCTTCAGATTTGAGAAAATTCGGGTGGTAAAGCGCGTACTACGATTCGTATGACAACGTTTGATTCCCCAGCATTGCGCGACAATGTGGCGGCGATTTATGTTATGTCGCGAAACAAATGTTGCCAAATGAGTCGTAATAAATATGCGTCAGATGTAAAACGTCAAAACTTTCCAACATCGACAATATTTCAATGCAATACGATTTTTCTGTGTTTTCCTTGTAAGTTATTAAATTTGCGCTATAAAAGTAAATAAATAAAAGACAAAAATATCTCAAAGATACTTACATCAACCCCACCGACAGATAACACAGGCTGCAAACTAAACGTCCACTGCCCGTTGACAGACGTAATCAGCGGCATCGTGTGCACAGTTGTGGGCACCTGCCCAACTGTGGGCACCCCGCTGACTTGCCCCACCGTGGGCATTGTGGGCAGCTGCCCCATTGGCCCCATAGCGGCCACAGTTTGTATCGGATTGCTGGTATTCGTGGGTGTCGCTGAAGTCGATGGGCTTGAGAATTGGAGAGGTGACGTTATTGTGTTCATTTGATTTGCTGCAACAAAGGTTAAAGTGCCATTGATTATTATTCTAAACGTAAGGTGAAGATGTATACTTCAAACTTAAAATATTTTTTCGGCAGCCATCTACGAAATTTACAAATTGACAATAGAGAGAAATTTGGATATCAATTTGATAATTCTCTTATCTAAAATAGAGTGTTGTCACTTTTAGTTGAATAGGCTTAGACAGGGATAGAAGTTGATTGCAAATTAAATTTTACTAAGTGCTAAATTAAGCAACAAAAATAAAGAGAATGTACAAAATGGTGAAAATACCAACTTTTTTTTATATGATATCTATGATATCTACTATGTCATTACAAACCTATTTACCAGAAAGTAACAAGGACACTTTTTCGCAGGGTCAAAATTAGCAAATATAAATAAAACTCACCAATACTGGACATGACTTGGCTCGAGATCGTAGTGACCGTCCTGTTCTGCGGCGGCGTGGACACGACAGGCGCCGCCCGGTTGTTCCGCAGAGGCGCTTGCGTCACTGGCGGCTGGATAGGAATGTACACCATGGAACCCTTGCTAGTAGCAACTCACCAATACTGGACATGACTTGGCTCGAGATTGTAGTGACCGTCCTGTTCTGCGGCGGCGTGGACACGACAGGCGCCGCCCGGTTGTTCCGCAAAGGCGCTTGCGTCACTGGCGGCTGGATAGGAATGTACACCATGGAACCCTTGCTAGTAGCAACTCACCAATACTGGACATGACTTGGCTCGAGATTGTAGTGACCGTCCTGTTCTGCGGCGGCGTGGACACGACAGGCGCCGCCCGGTTGTTCCGCAGAGGCGCTTGCGTCACTGGCGGCTGGATAGGAATGTACACCATGGAACCCTTGCTAGTAGCAACTCACCAATACTGGACATGACTTGGCTCGAGATTGTAGTGACCGTCCTGTTCTGCGGCGGCGTGGACACGACAGGCGCCGCCCGGTTGTTCCGCAGAGGCGCTTGCGTCACTGGCGGCTGGATAGGAATGTACACCATGTAACCCTTGCTGGTAGCAACTCACCAATACTGGACATAATTTGGCTCGAGATCGTAGTGACCGTCCTGTTCTGCGGCGGCGTGGACACGACAGGCGCCGCTCGGTTGTTCCGCAGAGGCGCTTGCGTCACTGGCGGCTGGATAGGAATGTACACCATGTAACCCTTGCTGGTAGCAACTCACCAATACTGGACATAACTTGGCTCGAGATCGTAGTGACCGTCCTGTTCTGCGGCGGCGTGGACACGACAGGCGCCGCCCGGTTGTTCCGCAGAGGCGCTTGCGTCACTGGCGGCTGGATAGGAATGTACACCATGGAATTCTTGCTGGTCAGCTCCGATCTGCCTTCATCCGGTTTCTTGGGCTGTGGGTAGATAGATAAACACTTTATTGGTACGCAGAGAATTACGTAAAATAATACGGAGAACTTTAAACTAGAAGTAAGAATTATTAAGGATAGATTAATAAACATTAAACACGCTATTGCTTACAACAAAAAAAATACGAAAATTTGAGGTAAGCAAAGGCCTTATCGCTTGCAGCAATCTCTTCCAAGCAAACTCTACCTTCAAAGAGTCCATCAAAAAGATTTGCAAGTAGTCGCTCCTGTGTAATAGAAGTTTCAATTGAAACATAAATCAAAAATTGGATCTTTCGTATTCATTTGGGAACATTTGTATCGCGACATTGTTCTGCAAGCACCTCACAATTGAAACACGAAGTTGTTGCAGAGTGTAACCAAATGTATAGGAAATAACTCAGTTTTACCTGTGGGAACGTTTTCCTAGCTTTAGTGGACGCGGTTTGCGGCGGCGTCGCTCCTTTCCGATTCACCGGCGTCACGACCACTTTGTTGATTCTTACGTCGCGTAAATTGGACGGCGGATTCACCGGCCTGAGGCTGAATGAGCTCATCAGGTCAATTTTGTCTTGCAGCTGCCTGTCTGATTCCTCGTAGTCCATGGGTTCGGTTTTGACCTCCACTTGGACGTCTTGTCTGGTTGTTTTTTCTGGTGACGTCATGCGGGCGAACGCGCGCACGCCTACTCTTCCGACCTGAAAACCGGCAAAACAATATAAAAAAGTTCACTCAACGTGACAACACATTTGTGTATACTATCGTGTATACAATTCGGTTGTGGAGTAAGTAGTTTTTTGGACAATTAATCAAATACACACCTGCGGAGGGCCTGGCTGCGTCTCGTTTTCGCCTCTCAATTTCTGCAGTTTGTCGACCGCATCTTTCATATTCTTCACGTTATCCGTACTCGTCGGCGTGAATATACTCGAGTCCTGCGCCGCTTGTACCGTCCCTTCGGTACTTTTAGACATATTACTTTTATCTGACAGACTTCTTACACTAGTTATTGTTGGGAGACTACTGCTAGTATTGCTTTTCGCTACTCTAGCGAGAACTGCTAAGCTTGTATCATCGTCAAATTGTATGCGGTCTTTAGCTTTAACTGCGTTTGGACTGGAACTAGGTTTATCTGTATTTGAATCGTTTGTTTTATTTGATTTTGCTTTGATGTTTGGAGCAGTTTTTTCTTTGTTGGATGTAGGCGTAGCCTTTTCTTTGCTTGTAGATGGAACGGCCTTTTCTTTGCTAGTATTGGGTGTAGATTGGGTGCTAGATTTTTCTTTACTAGCTGCAGATACTACTTTTTCTTTGCTAGTATTATCAATTGGCTTTTCTTTGCTAGTGCTTTCAGCAGTTGCTTCTTTGCTATTATCTGTTTTTGCGGTTTTGCCAACGTTACTATTATTTAGAGCTTTATTTTTAGTAGAATTTCTACGTTTGGCCTTCTTTTCCTCTTTCTTATCTTTTTGTTCTGGATCTGTACTATCTTTATCTTCTGCATTATCTTTGCTACTAGTTTTATCCGGTTTAGCCTTTTGTTTTGGATTTTTATCGTCTTCTTTTTTCACGATACTGACTTTAGGACTAATGCTTCCGTTTTTCATTACTTTAGCAATCGATATGACTCTTATTGGAGTCACTCTTGGGCTATTTTTCTTATCTACTGCACTGGTAGATGGAGTTTCTGCTTTAGATTTGTCCTGTTCTTTCGCTTCGGGCGTCTCTTTCTGTGTTGATTCTTTCTTGTTCGCTGTGTCTTTCTTATCAGCTGAATCTTTTTTCTCGGCGTTTTCGGCGCGTTTGCGTTTTTCTCTGGTGCTGTTATTATCTATGATTGTGATGACGGCTTCTTCGAGCTGTGAGCGGCGTCGTTTCCGCGCCGGTTCGCCGTCGGTTTTGGCGGAAGAATCAGCTTCAGCGGGAGTCGCACTAAACATGGATTTGCGACGTTTTCGGAGCGTCACAGATTCTTTTTTAAGCGGCGGATCGACTTCCATGGGTTTTTCTCTGTAACAAAAGGTGATGATAGTCTTGAGGCGTTTATTTATAACTAAAAGATACAGCGACGGATTCACCCTTAATAAAAGACTGTAACATGTAAATACGCATTTATTCACTAATAGAAACAATTGTACCTTAATTGGTAATACACAATGTCGTCAATGTAATACACAATGTCGCCAAAGGGCAAGGCCAAGTAAAGCATACTCACTTGTCTTTATTCACTGAGAAGTCTTGCTCTTCCCTGGCGATCTCGGCGCCGGTGGTCATTTTGCGAGATTTCACTGCGCTTTCCTCCCCTTCGCTAGCATCGCCTTCTTGTACGGAACCCTTGGAGCTTTTGGAGACAGAGCGCCTCTTGTGTTTCATAGTAGCCGGGGAAGAGCTAGGCTTGTCTTTAGCGGGAGAGCGCACTACGCCTTCAAACGATGGAATCTAGTGAAGACAGAGAAAATTTAAAACTATGTTAAATCCACAAATACGAAGAATAATGAGGACAGACAGATATGTTTTTCGCTTGCAGCCACCCGAAGATACGCTAGTTTACCTTGATCATGACACTTGGAACAGCGTCAAAATATCAGGAGTTCAAAATAAATAGAATTCATCGGTAAGAACTTTTATAACTATAAATACAGATTTATTTCTATAAAATCTAAAAAGTCCTCTTGAAAAAGCGGTGACTATTTCTGTTGTGGCAACTATCCTACACAAATTTAAGTAGCAGTGTCGGTCGTGACTGCAGTAGGTCAGTTGGCAGAGCAGTGGGCCGGGTTCAAATGTTTTCATTTATGAGGATAAATTAGCACAGGTGTATAAAAATCTCAATACCTACATTAGGATGTTTGGAAACGTCAGGCTGCATTTGAACCAGCAACATGCGACGCCTCTTCTATCAGCCCGCGGAATATTTTTTCTAATTATTGGGATTACCAAAAACTTATACAATAAAACCTAATTAAATCCTACTAACGTTATAAATGCGAAAGAGTCTCACCATCAATTTGAGTTGTTCATTGAGCTTGTTCGGCTCGAACACCGTCTTGAAAGGAGGGTACACGAACTTGCCGTACTTGCGAGAAATGTTTCTGATGTGTTGTTCAGCTTCCTGCAACAAAATAATACGATATGTATAAGTGTTGCCGACGCTGGCCGCTAAGACGGGATGTCAAGCAATATTTTAAATAATTTGTTCTATTTTAATGACAATGTACTTTTGTTACTCTATTCATAGCTTTCAAATAAATGATGTGAGCAACAGCAACAATAAAGTGTGGAACAACACCAACAACAATAAGGTTGTCAGAAGCCTGTTACTTGTAGAAGGCGGTTGAAAAATTCTGACACTAGGGTTCATCGGGTCGTTAGACGACTCGGTGTCCCACATGAAAAGAGAGAAAAGAGGTATATATATAGGTAGGAAAAAGTTGTAGTTTTTGGTTGTCGCAAAAGCAAAAATAAATAAGGCATGATTCTACTCCTCGAGGAAAGGTATGGCAAAAGTATCTAATTAGTGCTGTCCAGTGTATTCTGTCTCTTGTTCTGGAAGTTGTTGGGGTCTTTCTCAGAGAACAGAAAGCAGTCTCTGGCGGGCGCCCACGCGCGGTCGTTGGCTGTTCATAGACAAACCGTGCCTTTAGAAGCAAGGAACTCACCTGCATACTGTCCAGTATGTCCTGTCGTTTAGTCCGGAAGTTGTTGGGGTCTTTCTCTGAGAACAGGAAGCAGTCCCTAGCGGGCACCCACGCGCGGTCGTGCGCGCCGAAGAAACGCACGTCCACTAGACCCTGGTTGGTTAAACCGTGCCTTTAGAAGCAAGGAACTCACCTGCATACTGTCCAGTATGTCCTGTCTCTTGGTCCGGAAGTTGTTGGGGTCTTTCTCTGAGAACAGGAAGCAGTCCCTAGTGGGCACCCACGCGCGGTCGTGCGCGCCGAAGAAACGCACGTCCACTAGACCCTGGTTGGTTAAACCGTGCCTTTAGAAGCAAGGAACTCACCTGCATGCTGTCCAGTATTTCCTGTCGTTTAGTCCGGAAGTTGTTGGGGTCTTTCTCTGAGAACAGGAAGCAGTCCCTAGCGGGCACCCACGCGCGGTCGTGCGCGCCGAAGAAACGCACGTCCACTAGACCCTGGTTGGTTAAACCGTGCCTTTAGAAGCAAGGAACTCACCTGCATGCTGTCCAGTATGTCCTGTCGTTTAGTCCGGAAGTTGTTGGGGTCTTTCTCTGAGAACAGGAAGCAGTCCCTAGCGGGCACCCACGCGCGGTCGTGCGCGCCGAAGAAACGCACGTCCACTAGACCCTGGTTGGTTAAACCGTGCCTTTAGAAGCAAGGAACTCACCTGCATGCTGTCCAGTATGTCCTGTCGTTTAGTCCGGAAGTTGTTGGGGTCTTTCTCTGAGAACAGGAAGCAGTCCCTAGCGGGCACCCACGCGCGGTCGTGCGCGCCGAAGAAACGCACGTCCACTAGACCCTGGTTGTTCGTGGACATGCCCTTAGCCGGCCAGTATGGGAAGCCTGGAAAGATTGCAACGTTTTAAAATACAAAATATAATACAAAGGTTTTGTATATTTTTTATTATTATATTAGAATTATCAATATTAAATTTATTCATATAAAATACAAACTTGTGTAACATATAAAATTAAAACAAGAAGTTTGTGTATGGCACAACACAACAGTCTGAGCCTTTTAATTCGTACTGCCTGAACTACACTGCATATTCTTCCTTACTGTTAAAATCTATTTGGACATTATCGGAGATAGCAGAGCCCAGACCAACTCAAAAAATGGTGTGTTTAAGTGTGATAATGAAAATCTTAGTGGAACACCACAAAATTCACAAAGTCCCTTCTATCACAAATCAACATTAATATAAAACCTAACCCCCGGCATGTCAAGACATTCTCACTTAAAGTTTATAAAAATAATACTTCATTTTACAATCCTCTTACAAGAATGTGCAGAATATATAACGAAACAATAAAAAAATCAAGCTTAGACGTGTTTAATCCTCATAAATATCGTTTCAAGCACTCTGTTGTCCAAGTTCTAAAATCCAGTATGGAATAGTTTTGATATTTTATATTTGTTACTAGTATGTTTACTTTTCAAATTGTAAAAATCATAAATACATTTATAAGTAGGTAATTCTAATTACAACATTGTTATGCTTATCATGCTGTACGACACGTTGTTGGTTCTACAATCTGGAACAAAATCTGTGTACCTTGTTTAAATTTTAAATTTTATGATTGTAAACTGTTGTGTTCGTCCTAATAAATAAAATAAAATAAAATTATATGAATAGAAACACACCAGTATTTTTTTTTTATTACGTTACTATCATGGTATTATAGCCACCTTTCAGCTTGGCCCAGAGCAGTATATGCGGCGTGGTACACACGTCAGTAAACCTGGTGGCGCGGCGGGCATGCCAGGACAGGCTTCTATTTCATTATGATACTATCATGGTTTATAGTTACCTTTGAGTTTAGCCCAGAGCAGTATATGCGGCGTGGTACACACGTCAGTAAACCTGGTGGCGCGGCGGGCATGCCAGGACAGGCTTCTATTTCATTATGATACTATCATGGTTTATAGTTACCTTTGAGTTTAGCCCAGAGCAGTATATGCGGCGTGGTACACACGTCAGTAAACCTGGTGGCGCGGCGGGCATGCCAGGACAGGCTTCTATTTCATTATGATACTATCATGGTTTATAGTTACCTTTGAGTTTAGCCCAGAGCAGTATATGCGGCGTGGTACACACGTCAGTAAACCTGGTGGCGCGGCGGGCATGCCAGGACAGGCTTCTATTTCATTATGATACTATCATGGTTTATAGTTACCTTTGAGTTTAGCCCAGAGCAGTATATGCGGCGTGGTACACACGTCAGTAAACCTGGTGGCGCGGCGGGCATGCCAGGACAGGCTTCTATTTCATTATGATACTATCATGGTTTATAGTTACCTTTGAGTTTAGCCCAGAGCAGTATATGCGGCGTGGTACACACGTCAGTAAACCTGGTGGCGCGGCGGGCATGCCAGGACAGGCTTCTATTTCATTATGATACTATCATGGTTTATAGTTACCTTTGAGTTTAGCCCAGAGCAGTATATGCGGCGTGGTACACACGTCAGTAAACCTGGTGGCGCGGCGGGCATGCCAGGACAGGCTTCTATTTCATTATGATACTATCATGGTTTATAGTTACCTTTGAGTTTAGCCCAGAGCAGTATATGCGGCGTGGTACACACGTCAGTAAACCTGGTGGCGCGGCGGGCATGCCAGGACAGGCTTCTATTTCATTATGATATTATCATGGTTTATAGTTACCTTTGAGTTTAGCCCAGAGCAGTATATGCGGCGTGGTACACACGTCAGTAAACCTGGTGGCGCGGCGGGCATGCCAGGACAGGCTTCTATTTCATTATGATACTATCATGGTTTATAGTTACCTTTGAGTTTAGCCCAGAGCAGTATATGCGGCGTGGTACACACGTCGGTGAACCAGGTGGCGCGCCTGGCATGCGCGGCCGCGTAGCATTCAGGACACGCTTCCATTTCATTGTGATACTATCATGGTATTATAGTCACCTTTCAGCTTGGCCCAGAGCAGTATATGCGGCGTGGTACACACGTCGGTGAACCAGGTGGCGCGCCTGGCATGCACCGCCGCGTAGCATTCAGGACACGCTTCTATTTCATTGTGATACTATCATGGTATTACCTTTGAGCTTAGCCCAGAGCAGTATATGCGGCGTGGTACACACGTCGGTGAACCATGTGGCGCGCCTGGCATGCGCGGCCGCGTAACACTCGGGACACGCTTCTATTTCATTGTGATACTATCATGGTATTATAGTCACCTTTCAGCTTGGCCCAGAGCAGTATATGCGGCGTGGTACACACGTCGGTGAACCAGGTGGCGCGCCTGGCATGCGCGGCCGCGTAACACTCAGGACACGCTTCTATTTCATTGTGATACTATCATGGTATTATAGTCACCTTTCAGCTTGGCCCAGAGCAGTATATGCGGCGTGGTACACACGTCGGTGAACCAGGTGGCGCGCCTGGCATGCGCGGCCGCGTAACACTCAGGACACGCTTCTATTTCATTGTGATACTATCATGGTATTATAGTCACCTTTCAGCTTGGCCCAGAGCAGTATATGCGGCGTGGTACACACGTCGGTGAACCAGGTGGCGCGCCTGGCATGCGCGGCCGCGTAGCATTCAGGACACGCTTCTATTTCATTATGATACTATCATGGTATTATAGTCACCTTTGAGTTTAGCCCAGAGCAGTATATGCGGCGTGGTACACACGTCGGTGAACCAGGTGGCGCGCCTGGCATGCGCGGCCGCGTAACACTCAGGACACGCTTCTATTTCATTATGATACTATCATGGTATTATAGTCACCTTTGAGTTTAGCCCAGAGCAGTATATGCGGCGTGGTACACACGTCGGTGAACCAGGTGGCGCGCCTGGCATGCGCGGCCGCGTAACACTCAGGACACGCTTCTATTTCATTATGATACTATCATGGTATTATAGTCACCTTTCAGCTTGGCCCAGAGCAGTATATGCGGCGTGGTACACACGTCGGTGAACCAGGTGGCGCGCCTGGCATGCGCGGCCGCGTAACACTCAGGACACGCTTCTATTTCATTATGATACTATCATGGTATTATAGTCACCTTTCAGCTTGGCCCAGAGCAGTATATGCGGCGTGGTACACACGTCGGTGAACCAGGTGGCGCGCCTGGCATGCGCGGCCGCGTAGCATTCAGGACAAGCTTCTATTTCTCCCATCTCTGCGCGACAAGACCGAACCAAGGCTCGCGCACCACCGGTCAACTTCGCTTGCACTGAAAATATTGACGAATTATTAGATAGGAAATGTGATTGTCTTAGAAATAAAAGCAAGGCTTGAAATGGGATGAATGTGTATTTTTGAATCAGTAGAAATTTGATTTAGTTTGGACCAGTGCTTTCTTCTACACAAATTCATACGTAAGTATATTGACATGAATGTAACTGGTTAAACCTGTCGTAGCATTCTGGCTCATGCAAATCGGATTTCTATTGATTCAAAAGAACGAAAGTCCCTTAGTGTAACACGCAAAGCGAATGTAGTAAAGTAAAACAAGATAAAATGCATCATGAATCAGTTTTCTGATCAATTGCATTGATTTCAGATTTTAGATTACCCAATAAATATGAAGAAATCAAAGTTTTTAGTAAACTCATTAAATGTTATGGTAATAACTATGGGTAATGTTAAATTGTATTTAAAAAAATCCCAATTCCCAAAATTATGTTATCTAAATGGATCACTAAAATTCTATACAGTTCTTAGTAAGTTAAGTTTCTTTTGACTTACTCTAAAACAAAACGGAATTTGTTTTATGTTGCTATATCATAATAGGCAAGATGACTAAAAAAACCGACTAATCCGATTTTTTTAGGTTTTAAAAAATTACGTCAGGACCCCCTCTACTCCTGAACGATGCGACTCATTATCATAGATATTATTTAAAAAAAAAAATTGAACAAAAAATACGTGTCCAATATTTTCCCACAATCTTAGTTACGGTCAAAATGGATATAAGCATATATGCTTATTTTTTACCCTATCATCTACCCAATTTGCACTATACCCACTTTCGTTAGAAAAGCTTCAAACCCTCTACAACTACCTACACATGTCATGGTTATATGAGTAAAAGCATTCGCACACCGCAAAATAAGAAGAGAAATAAAACCAACAATTCCCACATGTGTTGAAAATGATGCAGTTATGCAGGATCCACTGGGCGTCGGCGAGGAACGCCTCGGTGCTCCCGTACAGGCCTTCGTCTATGTGCTTCCTCATGAGGCTGAGGTCCATAGGATGGACAACGAAGTCGTCGTAAGTGGGGAACTCGCTGCGGTCCACCGGGTTCATAAATGGTTCCGCCTGGAAGAGAAATTAGGGGTCTGTTAGCTAGGTTATGTGTGATGAGGACTTAAAATAGCATCACCCCATTTCTTACCGCGGATGTTTTAAGAGGTAACTAGTCGAGGGTTTTATGTGTATAACAACTTTAGGCGACTGGCTGTCACTACAGTGATACACGAATCCTCTTAAAGGGCCCTCAATACTTGTCAGACGTGACGATAAAGACCATGTTACGATCATTAACGCCTACTCACTCTATACCCCGCCTCTGTCTCTGTCTCTACCTACCCTGCAAGGGATAAAGGCGTGATTTGTGTGTGTGTGTTAGCTAGGTTATATGCGGTGTGATGACGGATTTCAATAGGAACACTCTATAATTCTACATGAGGGTATCGTAAAATATTCAAGGAATCTTCGTAATTCTTTTCGTGTGGTATTCCTAACGCGTGACGTGCCTTTTAAAGCACTGAATAGTGTTTTTGGTACCGCAAAAACTGGTTTTGTATAGTGATACAAACTTTGGGACTAGCAATCACCAATTTAGTGTAGCATCGTGTTAGGTACCCTTATTACTAACGTAGAAAGAGAGAATGGTTAGTTTTTTAAATAATAAGGTCAATAAATTATTTCTGTTATTATCTTTTCTGCTATTCTGAATCTTACAACTAGACAATGTCTACGAAATGCGTTGTGCTATTATGATTTAGTCGTAATAAACTATGTTTTTATGTGTAAGTATAGGGTATGTCTCGATTATGTATAGTTGTTGTCTGTTTATGTATAGTTTAGTTACCCTCTATTGATTGTCAAATGTACAATGTAAAAGGTCGAAGTTCATATTTTTACTGTACAGTACAGATTTATGTTAGTGATATTTGTCTTTTAAAAAGTAACATAAGTCAGACTAATTCAGATAGAAATTACTCATGCGTCATCTAATAATGCTCGTTTCAATCAATCTTCAATATTTATTTGCAAACGCGAACACAATATTCGCAATACTGCATCCGAAATCGTATCTGCTAAATAGAAAAGCATTACAAATGATGAATCAAGAAAATGCAGCACACACGCACCAGTCAAACACAAGCAAGGGTTTATTATTAGTGTTAGAGGGAGATAGCCATAGCGCGGCGTCGGTATCGATTGGCGCGGGAGTGAAAGAGACGGTGGTATGCGCCACGCGCTGCGCAGATTAACTGAGGCAAGGTCATTTCGCCCGGGCGGCGGCGTCGCGTCGGCAAGTGAGCCCCGTTCCACGTCTGCTGTTAATATGGCTGCCGCTTTGTTCCGGCGAAAGCGTCGCTAGATTGTACCTACATATCGATGCGGCGCGTTGAGCGAAACACGAACTAGATATCATGGAATATGTTTGGGCTGTGTCAATGACCTGAGCCACCCACATTACTCAGCAATCACGGTTTTATTTTTTTATTCAGGATGCATATTTTTCCTAATAAATTACATACGCATATTATCAGATAGATAGTACAAAGCAATCAAGAACATAAATACTCAATTGATTACTCAAGAGATTCATGAGCTACCAAAGCTGTTAAGTCTGTCTACACACATATCACGCCTTTATCCCTTGCGGGATAGGTAGAGCGTTAATGGTTGGAAAAATATGGTCGTCACCGCCACGTCCGACAAATATTGAGGGTTCTTTCAGATGATTCGTGTATCACTGTAGTGACAGGTTGTTAGTTTGTCAAAAATCATAATTAACTTGGAACTGAAGCCTGGTTTGCGATAAATACATACGTCCTACTATAAATAGTAAGAAATGAGATAGTCATGGATATCGCTAACTCCTCCTAAACCACGGAACGGATTTTCATGCGGTTTTTTACCTTAAAACATATATTTTCAACGGGAAAAGATTAACAATTGGTGCAACCGCTGAACGGGTCGCTAGTAAGAATTATAATGATTGCATTTATTATTACCCCATGGATATCCATCATCCTGTCCAGAGCATGCTTGAGGAGATCTTTCAGCATCCCAAGGGAGATCTTCTTCATGGCAGGCGATCTGAAACATACCATATTCACATAACCTTAAGTACCACAATATAGCAGAGAAATAATATACAGAGCGTTAGAAAGAGTACCCAAGAGATGAACTGGCCTATGGTCGAAAAAATTTAGGTCCCTCCATACAAAAAATAGGTACCACTTGACCGAGTCAGTTTATGTGTGAGGTCCAAAAAAGGTTTTCATATTTCAACCTGTTCCTTGGGGAACATTGTTCATTTTTATGGCCCGGTTCATTCCTTGAAAGGAAGTTAGTAATTTTCTTAGCACATTGTATAAAGAAATAAAGATTAATCTGAACTACAATAATAGTCTGTAAGTTTATTGGTATTTTGATGGTAAATTGAGTCAACAAATGACCCAATGACCCCATGGATTTAACTGTCAGAGTGTAATAATTTTTTTTTAAAGTCGGCATGTATGCATGTGGAGGGACACCTACCAAATTAAAAAAGTTTTTGTTTATTATGCTAACATACAAATACAAAACAACAGTGATTGATATTCATGATGGGCAAAATGGATAATACTTTTATCCAACATGAGTATAAAGTGTGTGTATTATTGTGCCTTTATCATATGTATGTAATGTATACAGTATGACCTGAATTATAATATTACTCGGAGTCAAACAGACAAGAGAGACCAATGAGATGCAGGTTTTATGTGGCACATTATTATTCTTTGGTTGGTCCTTCAAAGTCAATGGCTAAGCACTGCAACTGTGAAGGTCAATAGTGGTCAAATATTTTGCATTTTATATAGCAAACTAACTCACCTTGTTTCAGAGCTCTCTGCCTGTAGTATGCAGGTGCATTCCGGACACACCCATGACTTGTTTGCTTGAACCTTATTCCTCTCAGTGCCGGTGAGACACTTGAAGTGGTATGATCTTGGGCACACATTACACTGCACCTTTGCTTGAGGCTTCTCACTGTCCGGGGACTCCACAGCCCAATGACACCGCCAGCAGTATGGGTCCATACGGTATTGGTTGTTCAGATTTGATGTGGTTTCCTCTGGTGATGGCTTATCAGAAACCTAAAATAATATCATGGGTTAGAAGAAGTTGGTAAGAAAATAATTGTGGTTATATCATTGACATTTGCTAAAAACTATGTATCAATAATCAAAATTTCTAATATAATTTTGCTACATAATACAAACCATTGTAACTAATTTAATAAGTACAGTTTTCATTTTCAAATCATACACAATTTTGGTTTCTTTTGACATTCTTATTTATGTTTGTCAGAGAAAATTCACACATTCTTTTGTTTAGAATGTGAAAACAAAAATTGTCTACCTTCAAATAGTTTCGTATTTGGAAAGAGTATGGATGCAAATGGCGATTTTATTGTTTTTTATGAGGTTAGATTGTAAAATTATTTTCATAAAACATTCATGAATAAATAAATATTGATTTTAGTATGTTTTATTGACATACTTACCACTTCTTCAGTCTTCTTCTTCTTAGGCAAGCTAAGAGAGGAGTCCTTATCATTTTCCTTAGGTTTTTCCTCGCTATCCTCTTCTGTCTCATTTTCAGTCTTTTGACCTTTTCCAGATACAGAATTAAGAAAACTCTTTACCTTAGAAACAAATTCTGGATTCTGTGACCTCATGGATCTCTTTGCAGTGGCTTTATCAGACTGTTCACTGCTGTTGCTAACTTGAGAGTTCTGACTTGATCTCCTAACCGCTTGTATCTTCTCAGCATCTCCAGAAGCGTTGAGGCTAGAATCCAGCGGTGTTCTGGATTTCCTAGTTTTACTTGTAAGCTGAGTACACTCGCTGATGATCTTGGACTCTTTTGCAGACTTAATAAGAGACTTTAGCTCTCTGCTAATACTTTTATTGTGCTCTTTTTCTGATGAATCTGAAGCTGTTTCTATCTGGGAGTCATTGGAAGCTTCTTTGTCATCTAAGAGGGACAGATTTTTGTTTTTTAGATTAGTCTCCTTACTTTCTTGAGTACTACCATAATTTTCGGAAGATTCTGGTTTTGATTTGGCTGGTGGTTCTTTTGAGGATTTGTCAGGTGGCGGTTCTTTAGCAGGAGTAGTTTTACCTGTTTGTTCCTTTGATAGAACTATTATTTTCGGATTTTCTTTGACTGGGGTTGGTTTAGTCGGGACTTCTTTAGGAATTTCCTTTGCTGGCGCCTCTTTAGCTGCAGTTTGCTTGGCTGAAGCCTCGTTAGGTGCAATCTGCCTGTCTGGATCCTGTTTAGATGAAACCTGTTTGGCTAGGACTTCTTTAAGAAGAGCCTGCTTGGCCTGCAGGTTTTCAGATAAATTTTCCTTAGTCACTTCTTTTGATGGGCTTTGTTTGGTGGCAGTTTCTTTGACTGGTGACTGTTTGGCTGGAGTTTCAGCAGGACTCTCTTTTGCTGGAGTTTGCTTGGCTTGAGAATCCATCTCATTAGATGGAGTTTGTCTTGCTAAAGTCAGTCTAATTGGAGCCACCTTGGGTGAGTTATCTTTGCCTGGACTTTTCTTCGCTGGAGCATCAATGACAGTCTCCTTAGCTTGATTTTCTTTGACTGGACTCTCTTTAGCTAAAGTTTGCTGACTTGGAGAAACATCTGGCCTTTGGAGAATAGATGGACTATCTTTCTCAGCAGTTTGAGCCTGATCCACGGCTGTTTCTTTTGTTGAGTCTTTACCTATTGTTTGTTTGGCTAATAAATCTTTATTATGATTTGTTTTAGAAGAATTCCTAACTAAAATTATTTTCTGTTGACCTTCCTTTGCTACAATAGAAACAGGCTCTTTAACCTGTGGTTTTGTTATTTTACTCTTCGTAATAATTATAACATTGGGTGTTTTCTCTTTTGCGAGAGTTTTAGCCTGGGCTTCTTTTGTTGTGTCTGTTTGCTGAGGCTCTTTTATAGGAAGAATCTGCACTTCCTTAGTGGGAGCAGTGAGCATAGATGTAAGGGAAACAGAACTGTTTACTCTTGTGCTTTGTACAGTTTTCTCTTCTTGGCTGGATGATTTTCCAACCTCTACTTTACTGGAAGAGTCCACTATTGGAAGGTTCTGTGAAGTGGAAGGCTGTACTTGTTTGTTTTGAGATCCATCTTTACCAACAGTCTTTTGAGATTCGTCAGCTCTTCCTGGTGACTTTTGTATGGGTCTGACCTGTAAATCTTTGAGAGGGGATTTGATTATTATCTTTTTAATTGTCATTTCAGGTTTTGGCACTGATTTAGTGGTGTCAACTTGTTCAGAGGACTTGGCCTCTGTTTGTCTGAATTTCTTCGGGGACATGTCCTCTTCAGTGACCGACTCGACTGTGATGACTGTCTCAACATTCCGGTGTGTGCTGGCCGCTTCGTGCACCTCCTGGACATCATCTGTCGTGGAGGAAACGTCGGTATCCATTGGTGCCTCTTCCTCCATCACCTGCCACACAAACACCTGGTATTTATAGCCTGACCTATCAATAATAAACAATGCTGGTTATTTGCGAGACATCGTAACAATAAACGGTAGAATATTGAGGGAACCGGTCATTACCCAAGCTCAGCCACCCAGCCAGATACTACGTACCTACTTTCAATACATTCATACAAATACATCCACGGACTTACCTCGCGTTGTCAATCTATTACACTTTAGAACACCAAGCTCGCGTCTTGGTTTCGCTGTATTTCTGCGGACGAACAATTGCGACGTCGTAAATCATTCACACGCAGTTTATTTATTTACAATATTCTATTCAAAGCCGAAAAATATCGCGAAATAAAATAATTCACACATCGCCATCGCACGTATCCTATCTCGACTTCAATCAAAAAACAGACAGATGGAGCTATTGTGGCGTTCGTTATTATTTGCCTCTCGTTCTATTTTCTATTGATTTCTCTTTTTATCTTGTAAAAATCTATAGTCTTCTCTCATTCTATTGCCCTTTTACTAGAATTTTGTCTCTTTCTCTCAAAAAAGTTACCAACCTGAAGCTTGCTCTGCAACTTCATGTTACTAGGGACGTCTCTTGATTTTATGAATCGATCGATTTAACGCGTTGCAATAACGTTATTCGACGACCAATGTGGCGTAGTGGTAGTGCGACTGCCTTTGACGCAGAAGGTCCCAGATTCGATTCTTGGTGGGCCAGTCACAAAGTGGATATCTATAACTTTGTGATTTTTTCCCAGTCTGTTTAGGACATTGCGGGCTGAACCACCCGATTGTCCGTAACTAAGATGGTTCCGTGTTCCGGATGGCACGTTAAGCCGTAGGTCCCGGTTGCTGTCTATGATCACTTAGACGGCGGTCGTTACACATGGTTACACAACCATATCAGAAGCCTGCTACTTGTAGAAGGCGGTTAAAAATTCTGACACTAGGGTTCATCGGGTCGTTGGATGACCCATACGAAAAGAGAAATAACGTTATTGACTTTTTTTGCTCTAGCAATAAACAAATGTCGATGTGTGCGTGCGTGCTACGTGCCGCTGTCCTGTCTGTCAAGCATCTGTCATTTATTTACACTTGTGTGAAAAATGGTTCTACTAAATATTTTTTTGTAATTTTTTATCTTTTTGTTAGTAGATAACTAAATAAGAATAATGGAATTCATTGAGCTTATACTTATAAATAAATTAGACGGCGTCATACTGAAATATCCACACCACGACAGTGTCGACGGCACTGTGTGTATCACTGGTCATCATCTTATTTTGAGTTCTAGGAAAGAAGGAGTCAAGGAGTTATGGGTATGAATATTGTACTTTACTCTCCCCCGCCCCGAAAAGTATACTCTGACCCATATCTTTCTAAAGCACATATCCTGCGCCTGCTAAAAATTTATTTGTTTCATTTTAACATAAAAACAATCAGCTGATGATTGCTGACCACCCACTTTTGAATTTTTTTCAATTTTATTATTCTGCAGTATGCTTAGTTATATGGGTTATTTTCTGAGATTTAATAGACCCATCAGTAGGTACACTAATTGTCAAGTTTCTGTAATATAAAAAATTATAATAAAAGAAGTGAAAAATAAAATAAATAATCAAATATATCTTAATAAATTTAACACACTAGGCAACTTCTGTACAAAATTTCGAATTCTACATGCTATTTCAATGTCAGTGTTAAATATGTGTTTATAACTGATTCGGATTCAATCGATTCAACCGATTCAGTTCGGGCAAATGTGCCAGGTTTCATAGGATTTAATATAAAGAATTCTAAAATTTGGTTCATTTGGTGCGGATAAGGTTGCCTGATGGAAATGCTATCCTTACAAGGCTACCTTTCCTGTAATTATTTTTTACTATATTTCTACCATCTTTTGTTTATTATAAATAAATTATGTTTATTTTATTGTTTCCAGCTCCTTCACAAAAACATAGACAGCATAGAAAAAAAAGAAAACAAAGCTAGCGGCGGTATTCCACAGGGTGGCTCTCTCTTCCTCAAATGCAAGGACCTGAAAATCTACCAGATGGACATTGCCACTACTCCGGATTTGAGCCTTATGGAACAGACATTATACAACCTATCCAGTCTCCAAAACCCAAGCCTTTTCTACCCATTCTTTTATAGGCACATGAATCCTATAATGGAAAATGGTTATACTTTATACAGGTTTTTAGAATTAAATCTATTTATTTTTCATTTTAAATCCACATACATTATTTGATAGATAATTAATTAACAGACATTAACTAGGCTTTGGCAATATAACATACTATCGGTCCGCCCAGCAGCTGCACCCGCTGCAACTCATTTTCCCATGGGAATTGAGATGTTTTCCTGGCAAGTCATCATCATTCTCCTTGCCTTATCCCGTTCTCTGTCGGGGTCGGCTACCTAACCTAGGGGATTTGACGTGGAACCTGGCAAGTATTGTACATAAAAACCATCCTCTCGAATCATTCTATCTATTATAAAAACTGCATTAAAATCTGTCGTGTACTTTTTAAGATTTAAGAAATCATTCCTACTTAAATACATATAGATGCGAAAAGCAACTTTGCTTTATATTATGTAGTGAAGAATTTGGGAACCCAATGGTAATGAAGTAAAAAAACTAAAATTATAGCAGCTCTAAACATTTTTACTGTACCTAGCTGTTGTGCTTTTTGCATTATAAGAATACATACACATATCACACCTATATCCCTGGTGGGGTAGGCTGAGCGTCAACGACCGCAAAATTACGGTCGTTATCACCACGCCTGACAAATATTGACGGCTGTTTGAGATATCCGATACATATCACTATAGTGACAGGTTGTCAGCCTGTCGCCTAAAAGTTGTAATACACCTGAAACCCTAAGTCCCTCAGTCGCCTCTTACGACACCCACAGGTAAAAAATGGGTTGATGCTATACTAAGCCAGCATCACACGGCATTATGAGAATCAGTTAACTTAATTCAAAAATATTATTTGGTTGCTAATATGTTTATAGAAGCTCTTTTCAGCAATTCAATGTTTACATGCACCTATTTTTCATGCAGATATTTATTTTCAAACTTCTTATTTCAGTGTGGAAGGTGAATTCACAAAGGTGCTTGCCTCAGAAGAGTGGCGGATATCCCGGGTAAACCAGAACTACACCATCTGCCCTGGCTACCCCAAGTCCGTCGTGGTTCCGAAGAATGTGGATGATGATGCTCTGGCCACGGCTGCGGCTTTCAGGCAGGGGGGCAGGTTTCCGGTGCTCTCTTACAGACATAATAATGGGGTGAGTTTGCTTGTAGTTTATGTGAAATTACACACACACACACATACATACACACACACACACACACACACACACACACCACGCTTCTATCCCTTGCGGGGTAAGCAGAGCGTTAACGGCCGCAACATTACGGTCGCTATCGCCACGTCTGACAAATATTGAGGGCCTTTTGAGATACTTCGTATATCACTATAGTGACAGGTTGTCAATCTGTCGCCTAAAAGTTGTAATACACCTGAAACCCTCAAGTCCCTCAGGCGCCTCTTACGACACCCACGGGTAAGAAATGGGGTGATGCTATTCTAAGCCGACATCACACGGCCTAACTGAAATTACTCTGTCTGGCATTTGTCTTGCTTCATTTTCAATCAGATGTGTGGTGCTGGCAGAGTAGAATAGCAACAACTTATCTCCTCCTGATCGTAAGAAGCTACCGAGGAAGAAACCCGACCCAAGCAGACCCGGGACCTGGAGAAGGACAACTCCACATTTAAACCCGGAACGGGGTCTCCGTCAGGCGTGTGTCACAGAGGTCTATCGTGCGGCAGACTCCTGCAGCCGACCTGGCTCCGCACGTATCGACTCGTCGTTCCTGTGGAGTTAACCAGGTAGGCCGAGAGGGTGGCACAAGTCCTGGGTAACCCTGCGTTTTCCATAATTATTGCATCCCAGGCAACGCAGTTTCTGTGGAGAAGAAACTTCCCCCGTGCCACGGCACGCCTCAGACACTGATTATATCATCTGTCACAGATGTATGAGGCCAATGATGATGATGATGATGTTGAGCCAACATCTTTTTTACTCACAGACAGGCTCTTATAACCTTTATTATTCCCAGGCGGTGCTAATGCGGGCTGGCCAGCCGCTTTACGGTCCGAAGCACCGTCGATGCCGCGCCGACGAGGTTTTGCTCAACGCAGTCGTGGGCGTCGGCATGAAGGGAGTCATCTACGACCTGCGCAGCACTAGCGCCATTTCACAGCAACAGAATAAAGGTAGGGGCATACCACGACAGTAAATGTTCACTAGCAACATTTGATAAAAAAACATTTGTTTAACAACAACTTCAAGCGTGTTTAGACGCAACGCAAAAGAGGTTTACGTGTATTTCGTGCGGCGACTTCTTTATTTAAACATTGTTTCGAAAGTTTCATGGGGACATTTTTGGTTAGCTGGGTCTCCATTGAACAAGCAGCTGCTCAGATGCTCACTGCCACGCGCAGCATGTGGACGGTTTTTCGCCCGAGTATGAGAATTTTAACATGCGCTGCTCAGAGAATTTTAACACGCCCACACCGACCGCGCAATGCGCCGCATGCTGCGCGTGACAGTGAGCATCTGAGGCTGCTCGTTCAATGGAGACCCAGCTATTAGAAAATTATTTATAAACAATGTTTAAAAGCAGAAACCGCCACCCGAAACACACGTGAAGTAGCCACTAAAACGCGTGAAGTGGTCACTAATCACGCGAAGTTGTCGACAAACTAATATTTCTTAACATTATTGCAAGTGAATATGCACTTTAATTGTTTTACTTAAGTAGTTTGCACCTCATAGTACGTAGAACTATCTTATTCAAGCAGGTGATACTCAGTTTTTATTTTGCAACTTGGTCGATGGTCAATATAAGCTTTCATTTCCAGGCGGTGGCACAGAAACAAACGCGAACTACTCCCAATGGCGCATCTTCAACCGCTCCATGGACGACGTGGACAACCAGGAGCAGCTCCTGGCCAGCTTCTCCAAGTGCATAGAGGCGTGCAACGACAAGGAGATCTCGAGCGACAAGTGGATCTCGAGGCTGGAGTCGTGCGGCTGGCCGGAGAGCGTCAGGAACTCGCTGCACACGGCTTGCATCGTCGCGCAGCATATACACCAGGTAAAAGATTTGCCGGCCTTTTCTGCCGTCCAGAGTGATTTTTGGAAAATTGGTCCTTAATCCGCCTATTTACGAATTCTCAAGAAAATCGTTGGAGCCATTTCACAACACACTATTCTTACTACACAACGAATTTTAATTAAAAAACTTTTTATGGATAGAAAAAATTTAAGAGGAAAGTTTAATTGCCAGGAAAACAACTTATTCGTACTGGAAAATGAGCAGTGGCGTGCACAGGGTTTCATCACTGGGTAGGCAGTAGGTAAAACAAAGACGCTTTTCAAATTTTTTTATGTAGGTATTTTGAAGATGTTTCGGAAACGAAACATTAACCGGATTTTATCATGGCAAACGTCACATCAATAAACAAACAAAATTATCTAACTATATTGGTAACTTATTCACAAAACATCGCGAGCCAATTTGCAAACGTACCTTTCTTGTGAGTGTCATTTCCAAATCGGGTACACATCCATCTCTGCTTCTATCGCACACAGATCACATTATGATAAAACTTTTTCCAAAAACTGGTGCCCTTTTTGTAAACACAATCATGTCATCTGTATAAACTTATTTCAACACAGACCTCATTCTTATTTTGTCAAAAAGAACCATAACACCAAATAACCATAATACTAAATTTTACTACAATTTAAATAACAACGAAAACAATTAGTAAAAAACAATACGCATCAAATAATTGAGGTTATTTGCAATTTGTAAATACACGAACTTTGGATACGCACTAAAATCCCTCACGCACCACGCACGTTTTGCGAGCGGATGACTATGGTGATTTACTTTTTAAAATTCGTTTGGTTTTGTAGTTGAAATGTTGCTAAGGTAGGTACTGCCTCTTGAGCTTTCATACTCCGCCACACAAAAAACTACTACTACTGCACCATTGCAACATTTGTGTGTGTAGAAAGGTCACACCTACAATGTAGTTACGTTGATTTCACACATTCATACTTTTAGGCAGCGGGCGAGTCCACCTTCTCTGATTGACATTTCGATTCAGCTAATAGTGGCGCGAAAGAGCGGGCGAGTCCATTTTCTTTGATTGACATTTCGTACTTGAGAGATATTCAGCCAATAGTGGCGCGTAACAGTAATTGCGTTCCATTTTACGATAAAGTGTTGTTCTAAGATAATAAAAATTAAAATTAATTAAATGAATTAATTATTAAATTGTAAGCGGGTGAAAATCGCAGGGTAAGCAGTGCTTTTATGCCTTTATGGACCGCACGCCCCTGAAAATGAGTAAGTAAAAACTCTTTGTTACCCACAAATAACAAAAAATTACTAATTATCACCGCAAAGGCGGTCTTATCACTAAGAGCGATTTCTTCCAGACAACCTTCAGGTAGAGGAGAACAGTGAAGAAAACAGAGCAGTGCACCGTGCTATGAGTTACAGCGGTTAAACCAAGAATTAAAATAAAATTAATTTTACCTACGGCATTATCTATATTCTATTCACATTATTCTATCTATATTATTCTATATTATATAGCGTCCGCGACCACTTATTTTTTTAAACTCCACTAACGAAACTAACGAACACTTTTGTGTTTTTTTTTCAGAAAGCAGAACCAGTGTTAATACACGGAACGAGAGGAGAAGACGCCACGCTACTCGTGTGTTCGTTAGTACAAATTATACTGAACCCTGATTGCAGAACTATTCGAGGGTAAGTCTACACTAAATAATAAAAACTAATAATAAAAACTTGTGAATAGGAACACACCGGCCGAGCAGACTCAGATGCTCATTGCCGCGCGCAGCATGCGGCGCAATGCGCGGTCGGTGTGGACGGTTTTTCGCCTGAGCATGAGAATTTTAGCATCCGCTGCTCAGTCGACACTCGTCCACACCGACCGCGCAATTCGCCGCATGCTGCGCGCGGCAGTGAGCATCTGAGGCTGGTCGGCCAATGTATACTATACGCATCCGATGACGGTGGCATAAGAGCGCAAAGAATGGAAGATTGCAGGGAGGCCTTTGCCCTGCAGTGGGATCTTGCAGGCTAATTTTATTATAATAATAATAAAAACTTGAGCGTCGTGAACGATTTTTTGGTTTTGAATCTCCCTATACTAACTAGATGGAGACTTCATAAACGCTTCAGTGAGTTTCGTAGGAATATATTGTCATGGTCGTCGTGTAAAAAAGACTATGAATTTATTCCTATTTATAATAACATCCATCATATACGACTTTGATCAAACAAAAAAATCTGCATTACGATCGATAATCAAATTACTATTCTGCCTTCAGTTGATCTACTTGACCAAACTAAGAAAAAATCGCAACTGATATGTTAACTTACATACATACATACATATATCACGCCTTTATCCCTTGCGAGGTAGGCAGAGCGATAGTGGCCGTAAGAATACAGCCACTATCGCCACGTCTGACATTTTTGAGGAATGTTTTCCAAGGTTGTTTCAGAAAACATGTGTATTACTATAGTGACAGGTTGTCAGCCTGTCGCCTAAAAATTGTAATACACCAATACTCTCAAGCCTCTTAGTCCTTTAGTCGCTTACGACACCCGCGGGAAGGATGTGGGGTGATGCTATTCTAAACCGGCATCACACGGCACAAAAGTTTACAAAAGCATTAAAAGAAAATAAACAATAGAGGCACAAAGGCAGACTTATGCCATTAAGGGATCTCGTCCAGTCATAGTGTTGTATAACTTCCATTAAAATCATGCCTTTATTTCCAGCTTGCAAGCGCTAATAGAACGCGAATGGCTTCTCGCCGGTCACCCATTCGGAACTCGCCACCGCTGCAGCGTGTACGGAATGCCGCAGCCCAAAGCCGCGCCCACCTTCCCGCTGCTGCTGGACTGCATCAGGCAGTTCCTGGAGCAGTTCCCTTGCAGCTTCGAGTACAGGCAGTCGTTCCTCATCACGCTGTTCGAGCACTCGTACGCTAGTCAGTTTGGTAAGTTATGAAAACCAACAGTACTCGTATAGAGAGCGATGTGAGCTCCAATACCAACACTAACTTACCTACTACGAGTATTAGGCCCTGGTCTTGGATTTTGCGGGTAGCGGGGCGGCAGCGGCGGCGGGGCGATCTCCTTTTTACCTAACTAGTCCGCCGCTCGTTGCCCGCTCCCAAGCCGCTGCAGTGCGCTGTGTTCGAAAACCGGTCCATTTGAATGTATGCAAAAGATCCTGCCGCGCCGCTGCCCGCAAAATTCGAAACCGAGGCCTTACGATCTAAATGAGCACAATTTTTAAAGTTAAAAAAGCATACGGGTGCTACACAATTTAAAGCAGCATCACGCGTATTGCATGTGAGCGAAGCGAGCTCCATTGATCAGCATAATATCAGAAATTAATTCAAAGTCAATAAATTTATTCTGCGTAACAAAATTTTATTTAACTTATTGAGACGACCCGTTTGAGACTTTTACATGTAAATACAAAATTGTTTCCAAAAAGATACTGTCTTACAATAAGATAATGTAGGCTAGTCCCGTGGCTTGTTGTCTAATTATCATTTAGAGAGAAATCTAAACTTAATCGGACTTAGATAAATATGTTTTCTATGTTCTCCAGGTACCTTCCTCTGCGACAGCGACCAGGAGCGCGAAACCCGTGGGGTCTACTCCCAAACTACCAGTATTTGGTCGTGGATCAACCAGCCAGATGAACTCAGCACCTACATCAACCCTCTATACGAACCCACACCCACTGTCATATGGCCTTCCGTTGCTCCCATGAGCTACGTCCTTTGGGAAGGTAAAATACTTTATTCTTTTTACCTACTGATCTGTGGTTGATAAAAAATTAACACGATGCAAACAAAACTATTAAAAACGAAGTTCATACCGCGATACAGTTTTGTTTTCTCATCATCATTCTCTTTGCCTTATCCTATTCTCTGTTGGATTCGGCTACCTAACCTAGGCGATAATACGTGGAACCAAGTTTTTACACAGAGCGCCTGCCATCTGACTTCTGCAAGCCGAAGGCTAACCTGGCCCGAACTCTAGGTTAAGTCACGTTCAAATATCACCTACAGTGTTATATCATTGTTTTCTGACGACACGAAAGTTTTAAGTAAATACAAGTATTCCACGACGTACCTGATGATCCAAATGTGATAAAGCCTAGTACTTTCTGCTTAAAAAGTAACGATGATTCAAAGTCAGAAAAATATCTTAAAATCTACATCAAAACGTGTCTTTATATTCCAGAGCTATACTTGCGGTGGCAAATCGAGCAAAACACCGAACAGCGCGAAGAGCAATACCGAGCGATACGCACGCGCGAACAACAGCTACGAGCGCAGGCGCACCAGCTACGCCGCGAGCTCTACGACGTAGCCGGCCAGTACTACGCGCCGAAGGACTGCGATAAGTAGCTGTAGCAACTATACAGGAACTACGCCACGAGCAGCTACGACGTAGACAGTACTACGCGCCGAAGGACTGCCATAAGTAGTTCTAGCAACTATACAGGAACTACATCGCGACCAGCTACGCGCGCAGGCGCACATGCTACGCCGCGAGCTTTACGACGTAGCCGGCCAGTACTACGCGCCGAAGGACTGCGATAAGTAGCTGTAGCAACAATACAGGATCTACATCCCGCAGGCTCACCAGCTACACCGCGAGCTCTACGACGTAGCCGGCCAGTACTACGCGCCGAAAGACTGCGATAAGTAGCTGTAGCAACAATACAGGAACTACACCACGAGCAGCTACGACGTAGACAGTACTACGCGCCGAAAGACTGCGATAAGTAGCTGTAGCAACAATACAGGAACTACACCACGAGCAGCTACGACGTAGACAGTACTACGCGTCGAAGGACTGCGATAAGTAGCTGTAGCAACTATACAGGATCTATATCGCGACCAGCAGCTACGCGCGCAGGCGCACCAGCTACGCGGCGAGCTCTACGACGTAGCCGGCCAGTACTACGCGCCACTGCGATAAGTAGCTGTAGCAACAATACAGGATCTACATCGCGACCAGCAGCTACGCGCGCGGTTCGACTTAGCCAGTACTACGCGCTAAGAGACTGTGACAAGCTTCGAGGTGATAAGTAGCTGTAGCAACAATACCGGCACTACACCGCAAGCAGCGGCTACGTAAGCGCTACGGCGTAGCCAATACTTCGCGCCCAAAGACTGCGACTAGTGGCTGTCGGAACAATACCGACTCTACACCGCGAGAAGCGGCCAGTGCTACGCGCCCAAAGACTGCGATAAGTAGCTGTAGCAACAATACGGGGGCTACACCGCGAGCGCCGCTACGTAGCAGACAGAACTACGCTTTGAACAAGGACTCCGATAAGTAGGTAGTATTACAAAATCTAATAGCACTTTTTCACTGTCGTTTTAAATTTGTACCTTGAATGGATCGCTAGAATGAGCAAAATATTACTTAAAATCACAAAAAAATAATTAAACTATGTATTAATAACTTAAGAATACAATTTTTTTTTATATCTTTGATACGTATTATAGTTTAGTTCATTCATGTATACCTTTACACTAAAAATGAATTTAAAAACAATCGGATATTGATTTTTCATGCAAAAGTTATAACAAAGTCTATTAGCTCTCATGAGAACCCAGATGTAGGTAGGTTTATTATAACAAAATTTATAAACATAAGGCCTAATTTTCAATAATGTTTAAACATAATTATCATTGTCACATAGTACTTAAAACTGTGACATATAATTTGTGTTGATGCTATAAAGAATCACTCGCATCACTGGCCTCATACGCCTGTGACAGACAATTCAATCAGTGTCTGAGGCAAGAGCACAGGCACTGCATTTCCTGGGACGTAAATATGGTTGCCGCAGGGTCGCCCAGGACCTGCGCCACCCCCTCGACCTCCCTGGCTTATTCCACTGGACACATATTTGGCAATATTGTTAAAACATTTTAAGAAATCATCGTGTCCCTGTTGAGACCTTTTAATAAACAAACACAGTTTAACAAAGGATCATAGACTAAGCTCTCATATTTTGCCTTATTTATTCAATAAACCTAAATTTTAGAAAGCAGTTTGCTTCTGGTTATATATATCTCTTTTTCTTTACCTATTTAAAGATAAAAGTAATTAAGTAAAGAATTATCTCGCCAGAATCAAGACTAATGCTTAGACTTGAACTATGACTTGAAGCTTTAAATCGTAACCTAAATTACAGTTTCACTGTTTGTATGGAAGTCAATTCCAAAGAAATTAAACGAAACGTAATAAGTATTCACATTTATGAAATGTGATAAAATATTTATCTTGAATCTTAATGTATTCTTTACCAATAAAAAATTCAATTTGCTTCGCCATTCCTGTTGAATCTGGAATAGCATCTTATGGGCATGTATACAGGTGCCACGCGTGGGTTGCGCGGGTGCGTACGTGCACAACACGCGTACAGTGTGCGTACGCCTGACTATGCCCTAAATGCAATAATTTATTGTTTTTAGTGCAGTTCATTTTTGTCAAAAAGTCCTCTAGTTTTTGAGTTCCGTGTTACACCCGGCTATATGGCCATGTTTGGTATCGTTGGATTCCTCGTGTTGCCCTAAATCAGGATCCGAAGTCGTCAAAAAAAGCTGGGTGTCACTCGAAAATTGTTTCAAGTACTGGCGCGAACCACATTATTTTATCAAGGTTCCGATATGAAGTTTTGGTTAACTGTTTAGAATATTTACGCCATTTTATTAGCGCGTGTATAAATTTGAGGCTGTTTATTATTAATTAATTATATGTATACATTTATATTAATTTATCATGCTCTCTTGTATAGTCAAAATAATGTAAGTAATAGTATATTTTCATCTGAGTACTTAGTTTAGCTGCTTATATGATCTTATTGCAACATATTATTATGTAATTCTTATTGTTACGTATATTACAAAATTTATGAATAGCTGGGTCTCCATCGAACGAGCAGTCTCAGTTGGTCTCTGCCGCGCGCAGCATGCGGCGCAATGCGCGGTCGGTGTGGACGTGTTTCGCCTGAGCAGCGCATGTTAAAATTGTCATGCTCGAAAAGCTGTCCACACCGACCGCGCACTGCGTCGCATGCTGCGCGCGGCAGTGAGCATCTGAGGCTGCTCGTTCAATGGAGACCCAGCTAATAACATAGTATATTAGTTAGTAGTACTTAAGTCAACGTATTGCATTCCATGTCAAAGCAGGGTCGCTGCAATTAAGCTCGCTTGTTAATTAATAATTTTATTATTAATTTTTGACAGTCCTATTACTAAATAAATTTAATTTTTAATATAATTAATATTAGAGCACCTCGTACTCCCTATATAAGGGATCAAAATATACTGAGCTTGAAGTCTGCTAAATAATGACTTTTATTAAAAGGTAACTGCCTTGAAAGAATGTGTAAAAGTGAATACCTCCTTTTTTGACAGTTAATATGCCTAAAATGTTCTCCTTAGTCTGACAAATACATGCATTACGCCTTTATCCCTTGCAGGGTAGGCAGCGTAACCGCATAAAAATCAGTACAACCAAGCCGAGATACCAAAACGCGCTCAAGCATACATACACATATACATATAGGTCAAATTGAGTTTTTTGTTAGTTTAAAATCGTTACAGATGACGTGTGAGTTGTATGGTCTTGTCGGTTTCGTATTCTGCTAACAGTTTCAAGTATAGAATAGCAAAGTGGCATTAGAATGTCATTTGAGTGTCTCTAGCATTACAATGGCCAAATATAAGAGAACCGGGACACTGGCTTTTCTTAGGTCCATATTTATAAATCGCACTCAACTCTGAGATCGAAGAACAATTTTGACAAATATCACGTCAATACTAACAGCATCTCAAAGTCAAGCTCAAGAACGATCTGAAAGTGTAGTGCGGTTTATAAATATATCTGTATGTTTCTAACGTAATATGTTGATCCCTTAAAGGGTAAAGTGCTGCTAATAATACTTTACTATAGTTTAAGTGATAAAATTGGCCTATTCTGCCTTCGAGCTTTGTTGTACTAACTTATTTTATATCATCTCTTCAGAGTTAATATATTTCTAATATTCTTAATATACTTATTATGTATTTCATATTGTGATATAAAACTATTAATATATGAATGTGTCGCTAAAGGTACACTTTAAAAATATTAATTAAGCTATGTATTGTATTTCTCAGTAACATTAAGAACACCAACAAAATTTACAGACTTACTCATGGATGTATCGTATACTGAAAGCTAATATGAGCAAATAATTCCAAGATTTGTCTAAACTTTTCATAAATATGTGTGTCTCTAGATATACTACATACTGCCGTCAAGTAGTTTATATTGTATTTTAATTAAAAGTATTTAAAATTAAGTTATAAACGTAACCAAATATGTTTGAAAAATTTAACAGTGTAAAATTATTGTAAAGTCAATTTGAGATACATTTAAAGAATTTAATTGTTTGTCAATTAAATTATATAAAAATAAAAAACTAAATATTTTTATTTATGTAAACTCCAATACCTATTATCAATGTCTATTTTATCTAGAGGTAGAGTACCGCATACAAATATACAATAAGATACAAGTGGTACTCCAAAAGAACTGAATTGATATTTCTATCTGTAGAAATATCTTTTTATTGAAATTAATATACATTAGTGGAAAATGACTATTTTTAAGACTTTTAAGTTTTAATTTTTATATTATAAATAACAGAGGAAAAAATAATGCAGTACTTCTGAAGTACCCCTGGTAACCTTTGTCGTACAACTCACTGTACTGTACATACACAAAGTTAGGGAGGTACATGTATTTATGAGTATAGCAGTGTAGATATGTCTGTACTTTGCACGTGATTTCCTTTTGATCAATCTCCACTGCCTACAGCTTAATAAGTAGGTATGTACAATCACAGCAACAGATAAATGTAGGATATAGTTGTTAACTCGTTCGTTCTTAGGAAGGTACTACGTCCTAAAAACATAAAACTTCCAAAACTCCTTAAATATTTTACTCGCTGATATACATACATACATACATACACATATCACGCCTTTATCCCTTGCGGGGTAGGCAGAGCGTTAACGGCCGCAAGAATACGGTCGCTATCGCCACGTCTGAGGCTGGTTTCAGAGCAGCGCGTTCGCTGTGAAACGACATTCAGACGCGCGCGCTTCGTTGTGGTGTACGGTCGAGTGCAGAGAATCATTATGCCAGCAAACGTAATCACTATATTAGTTATATACGTTATATGGAAAAGAGTGCAACAACGACGTCTTAAAAGATTGCAAGTCGACGCTACTGGCAATCGAAGGAGATCCGACCGCGGCGCGGCCGAGACGCGGCCCAAGACGCGTCACTATGAAACGCTACATACAATCTAGTGTAATGCGAGGCGCGCGCGGCTGGGCAGCGCTGCCGAGACGCGTCGCTCTGAAACCAGCCTGACACTTTTGAGGATTGTTTTCCAAGGTTGTTTCAGAAAACATGTGTATCACTATAGTGACAGGTTGTCAGCCTATCGCCTAAAATTGTAATACACTAATACTCTCGAGTCCCTTAGTCGCCCTTTACGACACCCGCGGGAAGGATGTGGGGTGATGCTATTCTAAGCCGGCATCACATGGCACTCACTCGCTGATATGGCTGCGTATAAAGGCTTTTACTTCTAAACATTGCACACTAACGGATATTCAAAATTCAAATGATATATTTTCCAGCGCATTCGGTTGACTTAGGGTTAGCAGTTGGCAAAAAGTTCACATGCAAGCGAAGAATTGTCCTACTTTGCTTAAAGTTGTTCAGTTTCATCATGTTCTAATTAAACCCACAAAATTTGTTGCAAATGACCATATATTGCATACTGACTACTGGAAAACATTTTTTCTTTTTATTGGCTACTACATAAACTCACAAAAAGTTTAGCGCTATTTTATTAACACCTCGGACCGGAGCTCAATTTCTGAAATGTTCGTTTCCGTTTCATGCGAACATTCTCTTATTATGCTTGAAATTTAAATACATGTGGATAGACTATTCGTTGGAAATACGACGTTTCAGAAACTAATGCCGTGTGATGCCGGCTTAGGATAGCATCACCCCACATCCTTCCCGCGGGTGTCGTAAGAGGCGACTAAGGGACTCGAGAGTATTGGTGTATTACAATTTTTAGGCGACAGGCTGACAACCTGTCACTATAGTGATACACATGTTTTCTGAAACAACCTTCGAAAACAATCCTCAAAAATGTCAGACGTGGCGATAGCGACCGTATTCTTACGGCCGTTAACGCTCTGCCTACCCCGCAAGGGATAAAGGCGTGGTATATCTATGTATGTATCTAGAAACTGACTCCCTGGTATGTAGCAACCCTGTGTGAGTCGGGCGTGCCAACAATGTCCAAGATCCCGCGATAACGCTCGCAGCCTAAATATGTGCTATTGTGTACCGGCGAGAATAGATGCGTATTGCTGGTCCGATGATGTTCAGACAAAGCCTTATTTGTGTTGCGAACATTTGGAGAAATGTGTTCCTGGGCTATTTGTAAAGTTAATAGAGCTTTTGTGTTGCTGTTATTAAACATACATCACTGTACCTCATATTCTTAGATATAATGTTTTTTGGTTTTTCATCAAGATCTAGTCGTTGTATGCTGACTTTCTACACTTAGGACCGTATTTATAAATCGCACTCAAGATCGATCTCAAAGTTGAGTTCGGTTTATAAATTAGCCGACTCTGAAATTTTTTCATACATCTTATCGCACCAAACCGACTTTTTTCAGCCGTTATTCATCGCTATAATTGGTTTTATAAGAGCTTTTATTTTACATACGTATATACACATCCAGTAATAGTCCCATAAAACTTATTATAGGTAGGTAGCTGAAAATTCGCATCTAGGTATTAAGGACTTATTAAACTTCTGCAAAGTATGAAAGTTCATAAAAGCCATTTTGGTGGTTCCTGAGAGGAGAACCAAGCAAAATAGTTTTAAAGTTAGACTAAACCATCTGCTCTGTGCAAAAACACTGTGCTAAAACATGCCCTCAGTCATCAATTTAAAATTGGGTAGCTGACGTAATTTAGTTGTCGAGTTTGTGTTTTTATGTAAATGCTAAATCAGTAAGTAGTTGAATGCATCTTTAATTGCATGAATAAGTCACGTCACTAGCATATGACGACCGATGTGGCGCAGTGGTAGTGCGACTGCCTTTGACGCAGAAGGTCCCGGGTTCGATTCTCGGTGGGTCACTCACAAAGTTGATATTTATCTCTTTGTGAATTTGTTCCCAGTCTGGTTAGGACATTGCGGGCTGAACCACCCGATTGTCCGTAAGTAAGATGGTTCCGTGTTTCGGATGGCACGTTAAGCCGTAGGTCCCGGTTGCTGTCTATGATCACTTAGACGGCGGTCGTTACACAACCATGTCAGAAGCCTGCTACTTGTAGAAGGCGGTTGAAAAATTCTGACACTAGGGTTCATCGGGTCGTTGGACGATTCGGTGTCCCACACGAAAAGAAGAAAGAAGAAGACTAGCATATGTTACCGTTCGCAAAACGTCCCTGTCGTTATAGGTTAATGGTGATATTCTTATAAAGTTCCGTTCTCAAAACGTGCCTAACTCAAAATGTCCATATCTCAAAAAGTCCTAAGCTGGCTATGTCTAACACGTATCTTTTTAATCATAACAAAATCTAAGTTTACCTCAGAATATTCCACTTGCGTAGGTATTGCACTATGGCCTTACATAAAATATTTATTAAGCGCAGTCAAACTATGGCCAATTGCTAAATACAAAAGGTGTCAGACCACCAACCTAAATATATGGCGACAAATAAAATAGGTAGTTACCTACAGCTACTAGAAACCATGACGTATAGGAGCCATAATTTTTTGCCTAGCCCTTATATCCTTGACTTACATCGTGAACAATTAATACAATATTCAAATGAGAGAATGGCACGTAGTATATGATAGATAAGTTATATAAACAGTTAGAGAATAAATTCAGGAAACTACGGCAACATTAAGTACCTACCTAACTATCAACAGAATGTAGAATCTACATTGGAGATACCATACATACATATTAAACCATATACAACAAAGTATGCTAAGAAACTACTTACTCTTAGGAACATAGGATGTCGTATGCGGCTCAGCTGCTGTCCATAGGTACGAACAACAAACCCGATATCCTCCTATCGCAAAGAATGTAGTTAAATCACTACTTAGTATAAAGCAAAGTTGCTTTTCGCCTCTGTATGTATTTATGTATGTTTGCTTAAATCTCTAAAACTACACAACGGATTTTGATGCAGATTTTTTAATTGATAGAGTGATTCAAGAGGAAGGTTTATATGTATAATACTTGCCGGGAAAATTACTGATTTAAACGGAAAATGAGTTAGTTACATCGGGCGGAGCCGCTAGTGAAATTCAAAAGTACAAATTAGTCTCCCTCCACGTAGTCATTGTATAGGTAGCAGGACAAAGTATTTCATTAGCAGTTCATTTAAAATCCACACTGTACTGTACATTTAACTGATGTAATAGTCGTCGTAGGCGGCGTGGCACCTGTCTGGTGACTCGAATTTATTATCATATTGATGTAGTCGACACAGTAACGTTGCTAGTTGCTACTGATCACAATCTAAGCTAAGTACTACTGCTTGAAGGTTCTGTGTAGATAAACTTATTTAGATTTCAAATGATTCGGTTTCAATTAAAAATAATTCTCGTAGTATGCTAAAGAGGTCATTAATATTTTGAACTACCGGCCCGCCCAGCGGCGGCGCCTGCTGGAACTCATTTTCCCATGGGAATAAGATGTTTTCCTGAAAAGTATTATACATAAAAATCTTCCTCTTGAATCATTCTATCTATTCAAAAACCCTGCATCAAAATCCGTTGTGTAGTTTTAATACTTTAAGCAAACTTACATACATGCAATTCATAAGTACATACAGACGCGAAAAGAGACTTTGCTTTGTACTATGTAGTGATGATGAGTTATCCGTGAAAATTATCAACTATTTCGTTTTAACTTTAATGTAATTTCATTCAATTTAGAATCCACTGAAGTACTACGTCAAGTAACCTTCTCCTCGTACCTCAATATAGTTTCAAATTTTAATTTAAACTTGTATTCGCCATTCCACTATCACTAAGGTACAATCCATCCACCTAATATCATCGAATACCTCCATTATGCGTCTGAATATCAAAGATAACATTGAAATACGACGCCCTTTCTATACTTACAACTATCTCTAAATCTTCCTTATAAATATACAAAGCTATACGGCTCGAAAACAATAAAATCTGCATACGTGATGGAATATCAAGCCCCGCCTCCCTTCACAAGCAGGTATGGATATCTACGCGGGGTCAAAGATCGCATACAGTAATGATAACTGTAATATTTGTAGGTGCCTCTACGTGCAACGCATTTGTCTCTTTCCGTGCAAAATTATAGGTTACTGCCCTACGTTGCTCCCAGATCTATAGGCGTTTAGCAAAACCGTATTCGTTACTTACCACAGCTACCTACATGGCCGCAGATCGGTCTTCCGAATCGAATTTTCGATTCGAAAAACCTGATTATGCTTTTTCAATATCTAGTTTGTGATTACTTTGAGTAGGTAGTTATTGCTACGTCTTTGAAGACACAAATTCTTACAAAAATGACAAAATTTGAAATGTTAAGCTGTTAACGAAGTTAGTAGATACCTGCGTTTTTCTGAAACTTTCAACTTTTCTTCTATTCATGTCGTATCTTATTGCACAATATTTGCAATTTATTTTTATTTGCTATTGATACAGGGCAAATTCAAAAAAGGACACAACAGGCAGTGCTTATTTCTAGAAACATTCTTACAGCAGACCTAAAGTTTCTCTACAATCTTGTCTTAAGCCAGCTTGGTACAAATAAAATAATACAATGATATTTCCGAATGACTTGTAAAAGTCAGAAAGCATAATATTGCAATGATACGCGCTACGAATCACTATTGCTGCTATAACTGTTATCTAGCCTGCTCTATACCACGGGAAACGGTTCTCAAACTAGCGATCTTGGTCTCTATTGCTTCCTATAAGTCGTTCACTATAATCATCATTAGTTATCTCATTTCTGATGATAACAAAATTCAACTAGACATTGAGATATCAGAAGCAATATCAGCCGCTGAAGCACCTGAGAATTACAAAAAAGAAATGGAGTAGATCAAAATAATAGCATTTCCATCCTACTAGTCCTTTAATTTTGTGGAGCTCGTCTACATACATTGCCACGGCACTTGTAATGTTATGGTACGAAAGCGGTCCCAGGAAAAGGATACCTACCTAATGCGAAACATAAAGACACAGTGGAATAATGTATAGGTAATTTATCTCTGTCCCGTTGTTTCGATCTACCGAAGTCCTGATCAGAGGTCGGTATCAGGTCATAGAACCAAAGAGGGGGGTAATTCCAAGCAAAGACTAAGCCTCAGTACCTATTTCTACAGAGGTCAAAGCATAAAGCTTGTGGTATAACACGGGGGGGGTCATTGTGCCGACAGCTCTCTGTTTCTTTTATGCTGCTGATTGCTTTCAGCCGACTAAGGAGGTGCGAAGGAAAGTTTAAGCACCAGTGGTGTACAGAGGTCAAAGTTCGCAGGCTTTGCCGCGGGTATCTGTGGATCTACCACGAGGGCATTGCGCCGAGCGCTTTCTCTGCACTGCGCAGACGCACGCGGCGCTCCAATATTGTCGATGTTTTTTACCGCCTTCGAAAAACAAAGTGGTTCTCAATTCGTCGGTGTCTCTCTTTTTTCTTGCGGGGCATCCATTGATCCGATGACGCCTGGTGGTACCTACTAGTAGCAGGCCTGCAAAAGTTAAGTAATTAAATACCTACAAATACTTTCAGGGTGTGTTCTACTCATAAAACAGAATTTTCCCAATATGAAAAAAAGAAATTTGTACCTCCCATACAAAGCACGGAATGCAATCTCAATCTCGCGAGATCTCGAGCATTTTTTCGAAATCTGTTGTTTGTAGGTACTCTGTGAGTAAAGCGTTCACCATAACGGGGTAGAGTACCCTAGATTTAAACATTCTAGCTTGAAATTCTGTAAGTAAATAACATGGGTAAGCACTTACTTATTCATAAACCTACTAACTTACCTTTCGGTTATGCAGGTACTAATGTTAACTACTTATAGCAACAAAAGCCGTGTGATGCCGGCTTAGAATAGCATCACTCCACATCCTTTCCGCGGGTGTCGTAAGAGGCGACTAAGGGACTCGAGAGTATTGGTGTATTACAATTTTTAGGCGACCGCCTGTCACTATAGTGATACACATGTTTTCTGAAACAACGTTGAAAAATAATACTCAAAAATGACAGACGTGGCGATAGCGACCGTATTCGGCCGTTAACGCTCTGCCTACCCCGTAAGGGATACAGGCGTGATATATGTTCATGCTCCGTCGGCTCGAGCAATTACTCTGATTAACGAAATGCTCCTACACCAGTCCCTAGCGGACATATTTTTTGATAGCAAAGTTGTTTTTACCAATTTTGTAAATTTGTACCTTAACTCTGTATTAAGGATAACAAGTAGTATTATATACTGATTATATTTTAGGAAATATTGCCTACTAGAATGTAAGTGTTTTGGCATAAGCTGTGAACTTATATTTTTAATAAACGAAATTGAATTGAATTGAATATGTATGTATGTATGTATAGCAACAAAATTACTCCACCGACAACAGTCCAACTCTTAAGTTTGAAGAGATCAGAGAGGTAGCATCGTGCACTGTCTATGTAACTAGGTAACATAATATAACTCTGGTTAAACTTTAATTATTAATTTAATAAGCTAGTTAGTTAGATGGTATTTTATAAGTACGCTCCCAGCTGCAATACAACTAGCTATACAAAACATAATTAAGAGGCTGACACGAGCTAAAAACCGGTCCCTTTCTGACAAATGTCAAACTGCGCGCGTGCGAACGGGACGGAATCTTGCCGATTCAATGATATTTTCGTATTTTCGATGATAACTCGGTCAAAAAGAAGTAATTTGAAAATCAAAAACAATATGTCGATAGAGTATTGTAAGGCGCTCATTCTGATAATAAACACTTAATTATTGCGTGGGTTTTGTTCATACAGTTTGCGATATAATAGATTTTTAGAGGTAACTTTACGATGTTTTTCTATCAAGCTAAATTACTAATATCATGTTTTGGAAACTATAACATTACAGCAAATATCCTGAAGATTATTACCTTTTTTTTTCGTCAGTTTTTCTGCATTTTATCTAGGGTAAAAATCACTTTTAAGAGTAGCTTTTAGCTCTACTCAGCCCCTTAACATTTATACATCAGTTTTGATATTTATTTTAATATAGAGTACAGTCGACCTCGTACTAAAGTTGGAATATTCGTATATATTTGCAACTGTTCCCATAAATCTATGGTTCACTGTACCTACATTTTACAACGTATCTTAAATTATTATCTAGCAACATTTAATTAAGCTTTGTTGAATTTATAACATACCTTGTCGAACTTAATTTACTTACACATTGTGAATTTGTAGTACCTTGACTCCAATCCAATGAAACTTAAGTGTATAATAATAGGTACCTACTTATTACATAGGTAGCTAATTATTTTCTGCATTATTTATTTCTTATCTCTATGTATTTGAATGCCTAAAGGTCCAGCAAGAGATAATTATAAATGGGGCCCTGACTAGCGGCTCGTCCAGCGCTTGCACCCGTTGCTAATCATTTTCCTGCGGGAATAAGAAGTCTTCAATATATACCTACTTATAAGCCGTTCTCTTGAATGACTCTATTTACTATTAAAAAAATAGCAGGAATTAGACAGATAGACAGACAGACGAGAAACGCAAAAATTGAATTCGTTTTATACCTACTATGTACCTACTGTATAGTGAATAAAAGTGTTATACTATGAAATTGATTGGGGATAGTAAGCAAGAAAGCTCTTTTTTAATATATAGGGTGTAAAAATATTTGCTGCAAATACTTTAACGGGTGAATCAGCCCATGAACCAAGGAACAAGGTCGAAATATGAGAAAAAATTTTGTACCTCCAATACAAATTGACATGGTCGTTCGGTAGTTTTGTATGGGAGGTCCAAAATTTTTTTGTCATATTTCGACCTATGTAACTTGGGGAAAGTTGTTCAGTTTCATGGGCTGATTCACCCCTTTAAATATTTGCAGCTAATATTTTTACACCCTGTAATAAATAATGTAATAAGAATTTAACCAAGTTTTACATTATGGTTCTTGAAAGCTGAAATCCCAAAATGAAAGCATATGCGTTTCTTAACACTCATGTCCTTCACATACATGTTTTACCACTCTCTTTATCAACCTGATAAATAGCACATTCTCTGTCAATATCGTTAACCAAGCTACCTAGATAAACCTTTCAAGCTACGCTGCTGTGGTGGTACCATTGACTGATCAATGTGACGCGGCCTCGCTTGAATAGTCGAATCCGATCACGCAGTTCCCGTGGGAGATAGTGGTACAGGGGTACCGCTTCTCGCCTACATATTTATAAGTGTTTTTCCGCTACGTAGTGAGGAAAGGTGCGTAATGTATCACCTATTGTAGTGGAGGTAGAGATTTCCATATTTTCCAGCCCTGAGGGCTACGCTCGGCTTTCTAGTGCGAATTGTATGTTGTTTTTTGTTCTGCGAACGCACCTTGCTTCTTTTTTAGTTCGGTAGAAACTTAGGATGACTGATGAGGTGGCGCAGTAGTAATACTCCCTGCTACGCATAGGTCCAAAATTCGATTTACGTTGTAGGGAGACATAAAAATAGAGACCTGGTACATAACTTATTTGAATGATGTACCGTATGTAAAAATATATTTTCTCAGGTTTATAGTAACCTGATGAAAGCTTATGCATTCTTTGTGTTATTGTGTACCTATGTCTATATGTAGAACCCCGACACATGAGTTTATTCCTCTTATCTTTTAAAGCGTCCACAGCGTCCACTGGATTTGATTGAACTTTCTATCAATTTGCCTAAAATTTACTCAGTTTTGCCGGTGATTAATCAGCAAAGATAAGAGTCAGTACCAACTCTTAAGAAGATCCCCAGGGTGGGATTTTCATAAAACCTTTGCCTCTGCGTTCTTCCTGAGTACGTTTAAATGAACATACATACATACATACATACATATATCACGCCTTTATCCCTTGTGGGGTAGGCAGAGCGTTAACGGCCGTAAGAATACGGTCGCTATCGCCACGTTTGACATTTTTGAGGATTGTTTTCCAAGGCTGTTCCAGAAAACATGTGTATCACTATAGTGACAGGTTGTCAGCTTGTCGCCTAAAAATTGTACCCTCGAGTCCCTTAGTCGCCTCTTACGACACCCGCAGGAAGGATGTGGGGTGATTCTATTCTAAGCCGGCATCACACGGCCTACGTTTAAATGAAAAGGCTGAAAATTACACTCTTAAAAGCATTTTAAAAACCAAATGCGCTTTCATACAAAATAAAAGGTTTTAGTAAAGTGTCTGATAGAGCTATCAACCACTCTATCAAAAATAGTGATAAAACTTTCGTAAAACTTAATTTAATCGATAGAGATCATAGCTGTGAAGAAGAATAATGAGTAGGTTAGTGGGAAAATCTTAGTGTAGATTTAACGAAATAAAACAAATTGTAGAGTGGAATAAGAATAACACTACATGCGTAATTACCTCTCAAAGTATCTGGTATACAGCATGATGAAAGTAGTACATAAATCTCAAGAAACCACCACATGACATAGGACACATTCCTATATCTTCCTACCTTTCCTATATCCAAATAATATCCTTTTTAATATTCGGAAATTTTTACCTATTTCTAAAATTAAAACTAAATAAAACTTGGGCTGGAAATTTTTAGATTAGGTACCTAAATTGCTTTTGATCTTAGTATTTAAAAGTTAAAAAACAGCTCAGTTGTTAGAGGTGGTTGAACAACTTTGACACCAGGGTTCATTGATTACTAAGACGCCGCCGGCGTTACACGACCAACCATGTCAGAAGACCACCATGACAATAGGGTTCATTTGGTCGTTGAACGACTCGGTGTCCCGCACGAAAAGAGAAGAGAGAGAGAGGTTGGGTCGTTAGAAGACTCGGTATCCCACACAAAAAGAGAGAAAGAAAGTTTGACCGTCAGGTAGGTACGTATTTCGCATAAACTCCGCGGACAACGTGTCTTCTTCTTCTTTTCGTGTTACTTAATTGTTTATTCCCAGTTTCTACTTTTCGAACACCATGTAGGCTCAGTTTAACAGAGTGTAAAAAGCTTTTGTACGATTTGCTAAATGTTATAGAACCATTTGCAAGTAACGGTAACGCCGCCGTCTTCCTTTGTTTGTGCGAGTAATGCTTTTAAATCTCTTTGTCTGTTGAATATACATACTTACCAGGTATCAGTACCTATAGACTCAAAGTAGGTTTTAAACTTCACATGTCTTTATATTCTTGGCAGTATTATCTCGCAAAATTAAAAACAAAACCAAAATGACGTTTGTTCTGCATTTCCCGCCAACCGCATGTTCCGTTACGTGGAAACAATTTTCCCTAAGAAACGTAGGTCGATTTTTACGACAAAAATTGATCTCCAGTACGTAACTTGTTCTTTTTGTTTGGCTGTGGTAAAATGTAAAGTCGCTTTATTTCTTTAGTTCCTTCTCGAATGTTCCATGCTTTCATCAAATTCCAGTTTCCCTGTTTCGGCTGATCCACTTAGATCGAATTATACCAAATTTGTTGGAAATACAACTTCGGATACCGTTGGTTGCGATCACGAGAGCGCCGGCGCCGCCCTGCCTTCCGGCGTTTGTTGGCTTTGTTGCAAGTTGGTTAGTGCCTGGCACTCTGAGGAGGAAAGCTCTGTTGTTTGCAATCATTCTTACAGCCGTAACTATTCGAACTTTGAATGCAATGAAGCAGCATTCGAATGCCATTCGAGTACCTATTTGTTGCACTCTGATTGGTGCCTGGCACTCCGAGCTGGAAAGCTCTGTTGTTTGCAATCATTCTTACAGCCGTAACTATTCGAACTTTGAATGTAATGAAACAGCATTCGAATGCCATTCGAGTACCTGTTTACTGCACGCTGGTTAGTGCCTCGCACTCCCATCAGGAAAGCTCTGTTGTTTGCAATCATTCATACAACATTACGGCCTATTCGAACTTTGAATGTAATGAAGTCGCATTCGAGTATTTCTTTTTCTACTTAGATCGCCACTTTCCGATAGATTTCAGATCTTCTCGCTTCTTTCTTGACTGTTGTTTAGAAAACATTGGGTATACAACCATTCAAGTTCAGTCTTCTTCTTTTTGCGTGTCGATGGCTTCAAATACGCTTAGACCAGTGTGTGACCACGCGTACAGCCTCATTGGTGGCATCCCAAAGGTCCTCTAGTGACCATGTGTTGGGGCTTTCCAGGCAAATCAGCAGGAAGGTGTTATGTGGTGTGGCGTGGTCATACATAATAATCACATGGCAATTAGGTGCAATTTATTAAGTAGTGATAAAAGAAAGGTAGGTACTGTTGTAATCAAACAACAAATATTATGAATATCGAACAACATGGCAGCATTACTCAGAATAGGTCTTTGAAACAGACACAGAATAAGTTACGAAACGTTATAGCAAATGTCGAGGTCAAAGGTCTCTCCATTTTAATTTTAATGGCAACAATATCAGCTTGTTCCTTCGTATCATTTTAAAACCACGAACTTTCAGTTCGTGCACTTAGAATTGTTTCAACGGTATTTCTTAGTGGTATTATTACATGGCTCTGCACGTTTTGAACCAACCTAAAAAAAGAATGAAGGAAAAAGGCTCTTCTCCGAAATTTCCTTTTTAAGTTTCCTTACGGACCCATAGAAGTTTAGACCCGTTTTAAACATATTTTTTCTTCTTCACTTGATAGAGTACCTACCTATATCATACCTACATACCCGAGGCTAGAATGAAAGATTGACCTATGTGTGGTCATCATGTCCGGTTCTGATGATACCATTCTGCGGGGAGCAGCATAGCCTTTAAATGCTTCGGACATTTTTGTATATGGGTTGTTACACTGCCTTCTGATAGTTCAGAAACATTCAGCTACCAACGCCATGCCAAATTGACTTTGCCCATGCGCTTGCTTAGTTGAAGCAGGTACCTACAAAAAGAATGACTTATATTTTTTAACTTTCATTATTATAATTCTACGTGCCCTTAAAATACCACAAATAACACTGGATTCCTCTCTTATGCAAAGTTTCTAAATTGTCTGTTGTTATTTTCAGAAGAACGCCTATGTTGGCATAGCCTTATATGGGGCAGGGCAAAAAGTTGTTTACGGTGTCGCCGGTGTACTGCGGTACGGTAAAGAGATTGGACAATGCTCTCAGTATGGACAAATCAAATCAAATCAAATCAAATCAAATTATTTATTCAAAGTAGTAAATTTTACATTTCGCTTTTTGATGGTCAAGAATTAACAATTTTAACAATAACAATTTTATGAACCTAGTGTAAACGCGGCTCAGGTGGACTAAAAACTTAAAACTAGCCCCTAAAGCACTGCCTCGGGGCTGGCCAAGCTAACCAAACAACATGTAACGTTAGGTGGTAAATAAAGACAGAAAACTTTCTAGCTAATTCATTGCTATTAAACTCAGTCAGGATAATATGATTCATTAACTAGAAATGAGGTTCCTACCTATTTTCTAGACTCCCTAGTCGGCACCTCTCACCTGTTTTACAAATCTGTACTAATAATGCTAAAAGTCGGCATGGATTCAGCGAGTTGCTATAGTATTTGGATTCAGTATTTTTCGCATACCTACCAACCTACAACATACCTCATGATGTTGTAGATTGTAGGCGTTGTAGGTCTTTTGGTTTTTCTTACCATAGACTTTCTTTAATATTGAAACGTATACGGCGATAACATTCTTCTAAATCTAAATGATTATCTTTCGTTCGATGGGTACTGGCTGGTTCTTAGTTGGTTTATTGTACAATCTCCTTTATTCTCCTCTTTAGGTACTTACTGGCCTAAAAGTACTCAGTTATATGATGACGTCATTGGTACTAAGTTGTGCTTGTCGAATTCGGCTATCGGCCTATGAGAGCCTCTTGTTTTGTTTTGCTAAACTTATTTTCGCCGTCATTTTTTCCTTGTTTTTTTTTCTTGAGGAATTAGATTGAATTGGAATTCGTGCATACTTTGTTGTCAGATAAAATTAACCTGTGTCTTACTTACTCATTTGATTAACATAATAAGATTATATGTATAGCAGTCACTGCCTCCTAAGGCCACTGAACTCTCTAATTATTTAGATTTGACGCTTATTGTTCTGTTTACTTACACAAATGCCGCCTTTATCCCTCGCGGGGTAGGCAGAGCGCTAACGACCGTAAAATTATGCCACGTCTAACACACGTTTAAGGGTAGTTTCAGATAAGTCGTGTATGTAAGTAGTGACTGGTTGTCAGCCAGTCGCCTAAAGTTGTACTTAATACACATGAAACCCTCGAGTGCCTTAGTCGCATCTTACGACACCCGCGGGAAAGAAATGGTGATGGTATTCTATGCCGGCGTCACATATGGCTTTTCTGTTTAGGTTGACCACCAAACCGACGAATGAGTCATGAAAGTTGGTGAAAGAGCTTTTACACTTCTACCTTCTGACTACTCTGACCTGACATGCCACATGTACTTACCGAAGTGGTAAGTATTCCAAAGCCGAGATTCAGAAAAACAAAAGTACCTACACGTGGCTATAAATTAGTCGGGATTAAAAATTATCAATGATGAGCCTTGGCTGCGGAAGATCGTTGTCTACTCAAAATAATCGAAAACCGAAGAGGGAAGATGGTTGGCCACTTGTTACGACGGGACCAATTTATTAAGAATATCATGGAGGGAAAAGTCGAAGGTTGAAGAGGAAGGGGAAGACCAAGACGTACATTCTTGACTCAAATAAAAGAAAAGGCTCACGTCGTGTCCTACCAAGAGTTCAAAACATTGGCAGGAAACAGACAAGAATGGAAATTGCTCCACCGGCAATAGAGCATGCTAAAGTTTGATGATGATGATGAGGGAAAGTTGTAAAATGGGCAACTTCAAAACTTTAAAAGGAACGCAGGATAGGTTCAAGTACATTCTAACACTCTTAACACGATCTTACTGACTGCGCTACTCGAAAAAAAACACGATATAACATTCGATATTGTTAATAATAAAAATATTATCAACAAGTTGTTGTCATGGCAGCAACGAGCAGTTAAAGAATGAGGTCTAAAAATATCACCAAACCAGATTTACGAGAACGCGCTGAGCCGGACTGTTCTACGACGCTCCAAAAACATTGCTTGGTCATTTTGTTTGTGCTCTTAAATATAGGTATAATGTTAGTATGAGAAGGAGAAAAAATTAACTTTTCTCCATTACCTAATCTCTGTACAACAAGTGAAAATGAGAGTTTTTTTGGACTGATAGCAAGACTCGTCTGTTAGCGCTTTTCAGAATGAGGGATCATCTGTCAAGTTCAGTGCCGTATAATAAAATAAACTATTACTCCTACCTATGCTGTGTTTTTCCATCATTTGCAGGAGAGCCACCTAACTACTAGGAATAACCTTCCTGTGCCAACCTGTTTCCAGACCCTGACTGACCGTTCTGCCTAAGTTTTATTAAAAAAACAAAATACCTCCAGGATAATAGCGAATTTTCCTTGTCCATTAATCAAAAAACATATTTTTTTGCTTACCTATTCTCTACAAGATACTCACAATTCCATTTGGATTTGCTCTATACTTTATAAAACTTAACTCGATACCTGTGACGTCTGTCTGTTTCGGGCAAATGCTATGACATAAGGTCCATTTTCCTTTATTTCTTCTCTTTTAGTTTGGATCTTTTAAACGTCACGGGTATCAAGCTATATTTTATAAACTATAGCTTTGGAGCATTGAGAAATAACCCGCAAACTATACAGGCTGCTCACGCGCACTGTTTACAAGTTATTTTATAACTTAACTGCCATCCGAGATCGCACTGTGGCAATCGATGAACTATAATTATGATTTCTTATATCGCTGTTTTTTCTAGGGACTGTATAAAATTTCAAAGAAACAATGTAAATGGCTTTATATGTTACAAATATCAAGAATCGTTACATTTTTAGCTTAAAAGTTGGAAGTTGGAATTTTTGTTAATTGAATAAATGACTTTCTCGTGACATATCATCCATACCTATTGGAATTTTCATGTCAGGAGGACACCTGCACCTTAACCATTGTTGAAGTCAAAAACGATAGGATTTCATGTTAAAAATATATTTATAAAAATTAGATAAAAAATAGGTAAAAAATACTGTCTTTTTTGCTCAGTCAAGTCAACGTCTGTCTCGTCTGTCTGTCAAGATCCACCAACCGGCCAGTAGAAAGAAGCCGCAGAAAAGAGTCTGCAACATCCTCACCCCCAGTATTGGAAACCAATACTCAAGGTCTGGCGCTGACCCAAGTCTGTAGAGCCTCGCTACTGATCGTTGGTGCTGTCCGAGTCATGTCTCGTCAATTACCCTATCATGTCAGTCACATACTTGATAAGTCCTCGTCACGTCAGGTTTCTAGTCGTCAGTAACGTCACCTACTTACATGAGGTCTAGGTCTGTCTGTGTCGGTTAGATAGTTACGTTACTAAGTCGGTCATACTAGGTTATGGGTAGTCATGTCAGGTCTGTCATGTAACTGAGCCCACGTCAGGTTAGGGCTTTGGTCTGTCATGCCATGCCGAACCCAGTTACATGACAGCCCGGTCAGATCACTCATCATCAATCTCGTCCAGACCTTCAAAAGAAGTCAACCCGATCATGCCTGCCGCGGTCGCTGCGGTCGAGCAAGCTAGAAGTCGGCCTAGTCATGCTACACAGGCTGGTCAGTTGTTGACTCTTTTATCAGTCTACAAAGGTTTCATAACAAAAGTTGTCGTCATTTATAAGTTCATTAGTAAATAGTCAAAGTTGTGTCACGCACGTCATGTAACTAAGCCCACGTCAGGTGAAGGCTTTGGCCTGTCGGGCCATGCCAAGCCTAGTTACATGCAGACGTGTCATTTCAGTTAGGTCACTTGTAAGTTCGGTAATGTCAGGTTGGTCGATTAAGTAGGGTCGAGTCATGGTCGATACGTGGCTGAGCCCGTGTCGGGTGAAAGCTGTGGCCTGTCATGCCATGCTAAACTCAGCCCCGTCACAGTCATGAGTGAGTCTAATATTTGTCTAGGAAGTTGTCGCAATATTAATCACGCCGCCCTATAAGGTCACATACGGAACGGCGTGTTACGAGTGTGTCGGCCCGGTCAAGCTACGAGCGTGTCGGCCCGGTCAAGTTACGAGCGCGTCGGCTCGGTCAAATTAGTCAGTGTCATTACCGTCCAGACGTTGAGGCAGGAGTCGGCCTGATCCGGCCTGCCGCGGTCGCTACGGATGGGCGAGCTGGAAGTCGGTCCAGTCAAGCCCCTCAGGCTGATCAGGTCATGACTCGAGTCTCAGTCAGAACGGTCTAGGTTAGAAATCTTAGTCAGAAAGAAGTCCATAATATAGTTGTCGTGTCGGCACTGGTGGCGCAGTTGTTTGTGTCAAAGTGATACTGTCAGTCTAGTAGTACAAAAGTCGTTTGTAAAGTCCTATAATTATTGTCGTAGTGTGGTTATGTAGCCGTGTCAAGTCGTGTACCACTACCCTATCGTCGTGTCATGTCATGTTATAAACAAAATTACAAAAATATAAACAATGACTCAAAAATGCGATATAAAACACTGATATAAAATCACAACAAATAATTTTCGAGTTGTTCAACTGGCCACGGCCACGAAGCAACGCGGCACGGAGCGGCACAGTACGGAACGGTACGGAGTGGCGGGTACGGAGCGGCGCGTCGCGGCATTGAGCGGCGTGCCATTACGCCACGCAGCGCAGCACAATACGGCGCAGACGTCAACCGGAGCTCAGCGGTATTCCGTAGCTCGAACACACTCGACGCGACGAAGTCCTCCTCGCAGACTACAGCTGGTCTTGGTCGGGGTCTGGTCTACACCGGTGGCGCCGATGTCGGCGGTACATCTGCTGTCCGTAGTAGCGGCGCTGCTAGTCGCTGCGGCACCGCTCCCGTCTGCAGGGACGCTGTTGTCGTCGACGCCTCCCGCTGCAGGCCCACCACCGTGCGATGTCGGTCGCGTTCGCATCGGTGGCGGTCTCATTGTCCTCTTTCGATTTAGGTATTTCCATAGGTTGGTATTTTTTTTTTCGCTCGAAGGACCACTTGTTGAAGTCAAAAACGATAGGATTTCATGTTAAAAATATATTTATAAAAATTAGATAAAAAATAGGTAAAAAATACTGTCTTTTTTGCTCAGTCAAGTCAACGTCTGTCTCGTCTGTCTGTCAAGATCCACCAACCGGCCAGTAGAAAGAAGCCGCAGAAAAGAGTCTGCAACAACCATATATATGTAAACTTATACTTTTCCTAGTCTTTTTTGGCTTATTTTCAAACTGAAAACTTTACATATTTGTGATAATATTTCCATACATGCATGAGGTCTAAAATAGGTATGTAGGTACAAACATAGCTTTTTGAAAACATTCTGGTAGTTATATACTTTTTTATTTTTTATTTGTCTCTCTAGGTACTACCATACATCTATCCTGTTTCTTTTTCTACCGTAGTGTAGGTGGGATTCTTTTCTACAGCTTTCGCTCACACACACACACACATAAATCACGCCCTCATCCCATGTGGGATAGGCAGAGCGCTAACGATCGTAAACTTACGGTCTTTATCGCCACGTCTGACGAGTATTGAGGGCCCTTTCAGATGATTCGTGTATCACTGTAGTGACAGGTTGTCAGCCTGTCGCCTGAAATTGTAATACACATGAAACCCTACAGCTCTATCAGCCATTAAATGTGCTCAATGGTACCTTAAAGGGTCAGATGGAATCGAGATGGCTTCATCATTGACAGGAGCCCTGCAGGCGAGCGACCGCCGCGACGGGGCTCAAGTTGCCTTCGCGGAAATATTAACAAGATATTATTCATAAAACCAGGCTATGAAACCTGGTGTGGAAAAGACTGTTGGCGGGCCACGATAAAATAATAAAATTCATAATAATTACAGACCCCAGACTTGCTCGGACATCAACGTGATACAGATAAGGTAAGGGATTGTCAAGTAAATTGTTGGTTGTACAACATATATGTATGTATATCACGCCTTTATCCCTTGCGGGGTAGGCTGAGCGTTAACGGCCGTAAGAATACGGTCGCTATCGCCACGTCTGACATTTTTGAGGGTCGCTGTTTTCGAAGGTTCTTTCAGAAAACTTGTTTATCATATATTAGTACTAGTATACTATACTAGTATACTATAGTGATAGTGACAGGTTGTCAGCCTGTCGGTAGGATGTGGGGTGATGCTATTCTAAGCCGGCATCACACGGCAATAATAATACTTTACAGCACGGTAGGTACTTATGGCCGCTTCTTCTTAAAACTCTTTTACCACAAATACTTTTCAGATTTCATCGACGATCTAGCAGATGCGACTTCCATTACTGTCGAAAACCACAAAATAGAGAATCACGAAATTATCGACGGGGAGGGAAAAAATCTAATGGCCGGTTCTCATTTTCCGCTTGATGTCCCACGAGGCTCGGTGCTCGGTGGTCAGTGCCTGGATCGGTGACCTGACCACTCACACTATGATCACCTTTGAAAAACACTTTTTTTTAATAGGTTTCGCCCAAAAAAGATCACTCAATCTTAACTTTATGAATATGCAAAAATATGTCGTCCATGTAGGTTCATGTGTCCCTGCACTGCACATGTAAGTAGGTAGGGTACTATACTTAACCTACCAACCTCCAAAACGTAAGTTTTTAAGTTACCTATTTGTGTACAATATATTAAGTACAATTTGAATAATGCCTCCTAAACCACTTTTGTAGTTAGAGTGAAATGAAATAAGTAAGACTAACTCGAGCCAGCCGCACGACTCGACCTCATCCTTTATCGTAGTTTTGAACCCAAATTTTTCAAACGACCCATAAATAATTTTATATCCATCAAAGAAGGCTCGCGTGACAGCAGAAAGCCGTCGGACCGGCCAAGGAAATTCGAGACCATCACCGGCGTCCATTCGATTCGTATTAACGCTCAAGTAATGTAACAAATAAAGGGGGGTCGATGGCCGGGCGTGCGCGAGCGCCGAGCTGAGCACAGCACAACCACGCCTGCTCCTCGCACAAAAGAAATAGTTAATATTAGAGCCCGCTCCTTCAGTGTCATTAGCAGCAGTACAAAGCTTCGGAGTCATTCCACGCTCTTACTATTTGTCAGGGGCAAAAAGTGCCTTGTCCACAATAATTACGGGACCGGCTTTCGAGATAGCGCTCATAATTCGTCATGTTCTGGTCGGCCGCGTCGTTTTGAACGCATCCATAATTTGATGTTTCCCGGCAGCCGTCACGACAGAGCGCGGGAAAATGTCATGCCTAGTTCTAAAAATTTGGGTAACTACCTTCATGTCTTACCAAATTCTTGTTGCGAGTTTCTCAACACAGAACTATAAAATGTATTTTATAAGACATTCTACTTATTTGAGGGTAGATAGTGTTATTTATAACCGTAATACAATACCTAGAACATCGATCTCGACGATCGTTTCAATCGAACGAGGCAATTGATTTTAATTATGGTGCAAATGTTGTGTCGGCAACTGATGAATTTATTACAAAATGAAATAGACATTCGGTATATTCATTTCATAGGTATTAATAGGAGCAATATTGAGATCATAAAGATATTGATTATAATTAAAATTTTAACTATTAGATAAATTATTTGGATATGATGATGTATATGATTGATGCTTTTCATTCGAATGTACGCTTACCCAAATGCGATTAAGGTAGTAAATAGACGGAATACTACTAAATGCCTTGTCATAATAGCAAACGTGATTGACTTTTCCGCAGTCACAACCTGCTAATAATTTGAGAACATGAAGATTACACCGACATGCCATGTAAACAGTTCAACGTTCGTTCGCTCGTCACTCGTCTCGTCGCTGACGTGTTGATATTCGTCACCTTTTAAGACAACCTCCATTCTCTATTATCCAGCTCGCCCCTATTGAAATCCGCCGGTGAGATCGCTGCTCATTCCTCACTGTCATATAACCTCTTAATGACGTCTTCTTAGCTAGCTCACGTATATTTCATCCTCAAAGATTAATACGTTCAGGATGACGGTGTGCGACTCTACATTGTGGATGACTTTAATCCTTTTCTTTGAGACCATTTTATTCATTAGCGACAAACAGAACAAGGGCAAAACCATTTAAATTGAAAGTGTTCAGTCATGCGTAAAGACCATACCCACAGAGGTTTTACATATTCCAAAACTCAAAGAAAACTTACAAATATATTCAGTGAAAACGGAAAAGTGAATCTACCGTTGTTTGCTTTATCAATGAACATAGCGGTGTTTGTCGTTTGGTGGATCGGGGCGTTCGGTGTGAAAATCTAGAACGATACGGGTACTCTCCTAATTACTCAGAACTGTGAGGAGTGTTGATAAAACATGGGAGGTTGTGAAGTCATTGTGGTACCCGCAGACTGGCGTGATGGCTTCGCGTCGCATGCGCAGCCACGCGCCGCAATGCGGGCACACGCGCCCTAAACACATTGATTGAAGAATTAAAGCTTTTTGGTAGTCTGATATCGCTATTACTCGGTAATAGCTGGGCTTTGATTGAAGTGAACATCGTTCTTCTAATTGATGAGACAACGACGATGTAGTCCTGACATCACGAGGGTTTGTAAACGTGCGGGTTCAAGAGGGGTTAAACTGTTACATGTTTTTGGAGTAGTATGTTCAACACAGTATGTTCAAAATGACTTAGAAAAGCTTTATAAAAGTGACTAGACAAAAAATCTATTACAATTTAAATATAACATTTAAATATAATATAGAGGCTGTTTCTTTGCATGTTAATCAGAACTGTAGGTACATATAGATTTTAAGCGATTGACACCTCAACATTAAAATATGAAGTAAACACAAACGTCTCTACCTCGGAGACGTAAATCATAGATTTCATAACATAATAAAATTTCTTTACCCAGATGTTTATCTAAAAATATTTGAATTTTCATCATACGAATATACCGACTTAGCATTTTAAATTTAACTGTGGAGTAGATCATCAAATGCACAATGTTCTAAATATGTAGGTAGATACACATATTATTAAAAACGTTAAGTTTATCGACGACTCTAGTTTCGGTATCCTTTTTTCCTGAAGGCCTAATGAAGTCTAAAAATAGGAAACAATACCGCGATATTCAACATAAAACACAAAGTAATAAATATCAGAATCTTCAGAATCGTATTTGCACAATGCTGCGCATACATTTTATTCGTCGGTAGACCAATTTGTTGTGCTATGTTTTATTTCATTCGCAGGCTATGTTTTATGCCTAGTAATAATAGCCGACATCACAATCTCCGGCCCCTGCGACAAGCTATACAACCACAGAGGTAGATCTCATTATGACTGTGTGGTTTTTACGCGCAGCACGCAAACTACAAAACATGATTTAGTAGCAGGCAAATTACGTTGAGATGAGGAAGGCAAGGGTAATTTAAACGTAGCTCTTGCTTGTATTTCATCATGCCGTTCTTAAAATGTATGCTAGATGTTAGGTTTAGTTTATGACCAAGAATAAAAGATACAATGGAAATAGAAATAGCAACCTTCAAAGGTCGAGCAGGTGCTAAAAACCCTATACATTGGTCATACACAAGTTCTACACGTTTAATGAGAACCAACAAACAGTTTATTACTCGTATAAGTGATTTATTGTGTTTCTTTGTGCACAGAACCTGAACTCTACGTAAAGGAACAAAGTCCAGGGAAGCTTGATCCGTGTAAACTTGGGGTGAGGACTGTCGGCGTATGCTAATAGAGTTGTAGGAAGGTCTTTGTGGTTTGGTCGACTTCGGGGCAAAATAGACGAAGACGAACGATGGTATCTGCACGTGGAGCTGTGCTCGCCTCGGAGGGCGAAGGAACCGGTTCTGTAGTAACCGGCGTGCTGGTGGAGGGCACTAGCCGCCTTTAGGCTGCTCCGAGCTCGTCCTACTACACAATAGTTTTATCGACCAATCTATTCTGCTCACAGAGCCATAGCCAGCCTACGCAGCGTTCGAACTTGCAAATGGGCCTCAAATGAACGTTTTGCGACTACAGTAACGACTTCTAAATATAACAAACTTGTTTCGGTTCAAAGTCATTCTAATTGTTTCCTAATTGGTGTTCTATCCTCATCAATTTCATGTCTGCGACTCTGGCCGTTGAACTGGCAGATCGGAATCCCGAAATGGTAATGAATGATCGTCAGTCTATTGTGTGTTGGAGTTTGCTGATGTTCTATAAATAAATTATAAGTAATAATTTTAATTGTGAAGACGACGTTTGCAACAAGAGGAACAACGTCCGGCTTTAGCCTTATCGATACAGTGGTTAATTCCAGCGCATCACTAGGCGTTCCTCCGCAAACAAAGGAACAGCTAGCAGGAATCCGTCAAGTCACGCCAGCGCTCCAACGCTCCACAGCCGTAACAACCGAAAACTAATCGAAAACACCCGGAACTAATCTTTTTCTAATTATAAAAATGCGGATAGCGTCGAATTCCGCGCTTTGGCTGCGCAGCCGAGACGACTCGAGGAAAATTGGAAATCACTTTATGCAGGACTTTAAGAAATTATCTAAAACGATCGGTTGTAAGAGATGCTAGGTCGATTTGGTGTGATATCCTTAAAATCCGTTAGAAGTTCGCACGCGACTGAGCCGGCGCGATGGCGGCGGCGTCAGGCAGCCCACGCGACCCGGATCTTTCGCGGGCTTTTTTTCGCGCCATACCAGTTGATACCGGTACCGATTCAGGTTTAGTTGCCAAAACATGTAGTAATAATTAAGTTGCAGATTTCCGTGCTCTGTAAAAACCATAATATTTCGCGGTCAGTTTGGAGCAGCTCTTGCGTCAGACTGAATATCTCTACCATCGTGCCCTCCAATAATTATGTGTCTTTACGTCAATACTTCAACCAATTTGTATATGAAACTATACTCACGGTTACATTTTCTAACATAGAAACGCTTTTCGTTCGATGTTGAATGTAAAACAATGAAATTATCCCAATTATATGGCGCACACGTATCAGGGCACTAGAAAGAAGGGTCTAGGCGTGTGAACTCATCATAAAAGTGGTTACAAGGCTCAGGTATCGACCGCGCCCGCACAACCCACCCTCCGCTTTCATAACTTTTTTTTACGACCAGCAACATTCAAATAAACTATTATGCTATCATGAACACTTCAATAATAGTTGCAATATGTGAGAGATCCATCGTAAAGTTTAGTTTATGTGGATGACTCAATGCTAAGCAAACAAGCGAATTTATTTGAATCTCGTTTCTCTTCTAAAGTTCTCACGGGGTTTATATTTCCGAAACTAATAATTCGGTGTGTTATTTTAATTAATTAACCAATTATTTTAATAGTTACTACGTCGAGAATAGTTTTATTGGTTAAAATGTGACTCTACCTTTAACTTATACTGCTGATAATTTTCAACGACTTTTCTAACAAATTATACCATACCCTTAATGCTGAGTTTCATCTGCAGACTTATAAGCCCGTTAAAGATTAAATTAAATGAAAAACTCGTAAATTATTTGTTGAGTCTCGGGCCTGCGCGGGCGCCACCGCCGGATGCAAATAGCGAGCCACAGTGAACGGTTGTGCGGCACCGGGCACCGGTTTTTGCCAAGCTGATGGCATCAATTTCCTGTAATCAATATACTCAAGATACATTGAAGGATATAGCAGTCGTATACTCTTAAACCAATATCGAAGAATACGAGGATTTTTAGAGAGGAAAATTGTGGCTTTTCTGTGCACATTAATAAGCAAAACTGGATCTCTCACTGTGATGTTCTCACAAGCACATAGAGACATATCAATCTAGTAATGAGTTGGAACACTTGGAACTAATTAGTGGGGCTTGCGTGCGACATCATTCCATACAAGATCCACCATGTCATCCATGTAGAGAACTGGAATACGCACGCATGTAGTTTGACGACACCCTTTTTGATATCTCTCCGGATAGCACAAAGTTTAGATATTAGTATGTATACTATGTTCTTTGTGGTGTTACATAATTTTATTTATCACAACAGGTGAAACAAGTACTTGGAAACAGCGATTATCTACGGGTTTATTGACCAAAGACAAAACATTTTACGAGTTGAATCCATCGGCGGTTCTTGAAGCGTGATGTCTTAGATTCGTTCGATGTCCGGTGGTCACGGAGCCGCGCGATTCGTCAAGGCAGAAGGCTTCTAAAAACTTGAGGGAGGTGGGGGAAGGGAGCAGTCCTATTACGTGAGCTGGATGGACGTAATATCGAGAGTACCGTCATAGTAAATCGGCCGTAACCTGCGTTAGAGCGCTATCTCCCTGCGACGAACATAGGCTGGTTTCAGAGCGGCGCGTCTCAGCAGCGCTGCCCAGGCGCGCGCTGCTCGGGCGCGCGCCTGGGCAGCGCGTTCGCTGTGAAACGACATTCAGACGCGCGCGCTTCGTTGTGGTGTACGGTCGAGTGCAGAGAATCATTATGCCAGCAAACGTAATCACTATATTAGGTATATGCGTTATATGGAAAAGAGTGCAACAACGACGTCTTAAAAGATTGCAAGTCGACGCTACTGGCAATCGAAGGAGATCCGACCGCGGCGCGGCCGAGACGCGGCCCAAGACGCGTCACTATGAAACGCTACATACAATCTAGTGTAATGCCAGGCGCGCGCGGCTGGGCAGCGCTGCCGAGACGCGTCGCTCTGAAACCAGCCATAGGAATAGGGAACAGGGATAGAAAGATAGGCTTTACCTACAAAACTTCTTTGTTTTGTGATATAGAGCTATTACTAGGTACGTAAATTTGCGAAGTTTATTTTAACCGAAAGTCAGCAACCTCAATTGTTGAACAGTAGTAATAACATTTGGAATTTCCTGTCCTGCACGAATTATGAATACAAAAATGTCGTTGTTAATTTGGTCGTGAACTAGTAAAACAAAACCAGTTCAGTTTAATACTGCTTTAAATTTAAATATGGAAATCGCGAAACTCAGGTAGAATGCTACTCACGTTTGTAAATGGTATGGTTATTACAATGTGATGTAACTGGCAGATTCGTCGCAGTGAGGCTCGGAGGTGAGTCACGAAGAGCGTTGAACCTGCGCCGCCATCTTGCCTGCGCGCGCGCAGCCCTCGCGGTTACTTCTACCCTGCTCACAGCTTCCCCTTGCTAACCCAACTACTTCTCAACGCATAACAAACCCCTTGTAGAGTATTGATGTACCTATGAACATTAAGCTGGAAGCGAAATCACGAAAAAGCGTTGTTTAGTTAAATACATAATGCAAAAACCTAACCTTTGTTAGATAAACTGTTTCAATCACATAATGTATTCATTGTACCTTTCGGTTGTCTAATGTAACATTGTTCTGTAAGTACTTGCTCTAGGTATATCTACTGCTTCTAATCCAACTGAACCGAGAGTAATCTCGCCACTTTCCTATAATTTCGCTTCTCGTAGAGTTCACAGTTTCACACAACTCAGTTCACACGTATGAATGTTTTCTAGAATTCCTGCGCTTTCCTCGAAGCGAGTCAGCTATCTACACCAGCTAGTTGCAATTACTACCCGGTAATTTGTCAGGTTATCACTTACTGAGGGTCCTCACGTAGGTTAAGACTGGTAGAAGATAGGAACACACGTGGGTAAGATAGAAGGAGGAAAGGGTCTAAAAGTTATCGTTCAACTTTATGGGGGAAGATATCTTGAACTTGAGTTTGTAGTGCGCAAGACTGGAAGCTTGATATAAAAGGTGTACAAATATTAGCTGCAAATATGTGAATCAGTCCATGAAACTGAACAACTTCTCAAAGAAAGTCGAAATTTGAGAAAATTTTTTGGACCTCCCGTACAAATTGACTTGATTAGTCGGTAATTTTTTTTCATATTTCGACCTATGTTTCTTGGAGAAAGTTGTTCAGTTTCATGGGTTGGTTCACCCCTAAAAATATTTGCAGCAGTTTTTTTTACACCCTGTATGAAGGAAACAGGTGGGATGTAGGTACTTTAGGAATCGTAGACTTATGCGGTTTAGCGAAACATTCTTATTAACCAAGGAATTATTATTTGGCCCTCGGTTACAATAAAATTCACTAGTAACTAATAGTATTTATAAAAATGTTACTTGCTTACAACCCTGAATATGAATTGTGGTAGGTGCTCATACTTGCCTACCTGTTTAATTGGACAAGACGGTGCGATGTAGAGTCAGCACGCAATACGCATGTCTCTGCAAATGAAGGGTTCGCATCTGATTCCCACTCGGACAATTATTACCGCATCAGAACAAATTATTACCTTATCGGCCGCAGGACAGGAAGTCACCTCCTCGAGTTATATCCATTGGCCTATCAGGGCCCAAAATTTGTTTTTTTTTTGTCATTGTAATGCCATCGAAACTCAAATGTCATTCCATTGCCACTGTGATTTTCTATACTTCAAACTGAGGTTAGCCAATTACCGAAATTATCCATCTGAAACGATTTTCAGTTAGCAGACTTAGGGCCCCATGTTCACGCTGGCCAAGTTTCTTGTTTTGGGCATTTTTTCACTGGCCTTTGTCTGCATGCAAGCACAAGAAAATAATGTTTTAGTTTTCATTTGTTTATTGTGGCGTTTTTGGTCCCTCGAAGATGAGAAGGATTTTGATTCTAACTAAATAAAATATATACCCCTGAAATACAAGAACCAAAGAAGTTGATGACTAACATCAAAACTCCATCGGACAAAAGACGTTTCTATTAACTTTTCGGCACACTTTAATTTAAAATAAAATTGGCACCTGATTATCACTATCTAGAAGTAGACGTAATGTTGTAATTTTCATTGCTAGCTGCAATTAAAATCATTTTTGCTTATCTGCAACGACCCTCTAAGATTTTTCAGACGTGGCGATAACGACCGTAATCTTACGGTCTTTAACGCTTTGCCTACCCCGCTAGGGATATATGCGTGGTTTGTGTGCGTTAGTATGTGTGCGTGTTTGTGTAGCTGCAATATATAAGGTGCTTAAAGTTACTTAATTATCTTAGGTTTTTATATCCTTTAGAGTAATAAAATAATCGTTGATTTCTATCTAGGTAGTCGAAGTACCCTACCTACCATTCTTATGAACGATTTCTTAGTAAGATAATGAGTGATTCCAGCTAAACAATTAAGTACCTAAGTGCCTAGTAACTGCGTAGGAATAAAGTTGGAAGTAAAACGTAGAGTTAACTTTACTACTGTAATTAACAAACAGTTAGTTTCCGGATTGATAAATTAAATGCAAATTATAATAAAATTACTTAGGGGCTTTACAGTTTACAGCGAAATAACCCTCCTTCTGAAACAGTCGGGTAAAAAGGCAAGCCTATTTGAGATGATTCAAAGATATTTACCTGTATTTTGGACAAAAAAAAAATAAAATAAAAAAAATAAATATTTATTTATTTCAGGCTCTGGACCCATATTAAGAACAAAATACAAAATACCCATATTAACAAAATATAAAACACAATAGGCACTTAAAATAAAATAGGGTTGCTACTGCAAGCACCCAGGTCACCGTCGTCATTATTTACAAATTACTTTTTGTTCTCACTGCCGTGCGAAGACATCCAGTAACGAAGGATGGATGTGTCCAGTGTGTCGTACATGGCTTGTACAATTTCGTTTTGGGACGAACCAATTCGCTCCATAAACGAGGCAATCCTGGCACGCATGATGGCGAAAAAGTCAGGGATCCGAGCGTCGGCGAACATGCCCGACGCACTGCAGTATCTAGGCAAACGCATAAGGGTGCGGTATGAGTCATTATACTGCACCCTAATGGCACTGTACGAACGCCTATTAAACGCAAACCACAGGTGACACGTATACATATTTTGACAATAGGCCCTAAATAGGGTTTTCTTTACGTCAGAAGTGCACCTGTGGAATCTGCGCGCGAGCATGTTACACCGCACAGCGAGCGCCCTTCTCTCTCGCTCGATGTCTTTATCATCCCTGAGGTCCTCCGTCAGCATGTGCCCCAGGTACCTGAACACAGCCACCCTTCGCACCTCAGCACCATCTAGATAAATCGAGGGCACCGTCTCCGGACCTCTTCCACACCTAAATACAAGCATTTCTGTCTTTTTGACATTATATTTGAGGCCATGTTCCATAGCATACCGCTCACAAACATACAGAAGCTTCCTTAGGCCTGCAATCGAGGGGCTGAGTAACACCATATCGTCGGCATAGCTTAAGTTGTTTGTGCATACACCCGCCACGTGGCAGCCAATTCTGGTGTCCCTCAGTTCCTCGATAAGGCCATTCACGTAGATGTTGAACAAGTCCGGAGACGTGAGCCCACCTTGGCGTACACCACAGTCTAGCCTAAATACGTTAGACTCTGTGTCACCCCATTTAACCGTATTCGTTTGGTTCCCATACCAGTGCTTCAACAGATTCAAGATGTCATCTGAGACCCCAGCCGCCCTAAGTTTTGACCACAGCAAATCGTAATTTACCAGGTCAAATGCTCGACTAAGGTCTAGGAAGCAAGCATATACGCTAGTTTCCCTGTTTGTATAATATTTTACTGTGTTTTTAAGACAGAAAATTGCTGAGTCTGTCGAAACACCGGCACGGAAACCAAACTGAGCATCGCTTATATCTACTTCCTTCATCATGTGTGGATGAATAAGGCGTTCTAAAACCTTCCCAATTACAGTCCCTAATGAGATGGGCCTATAATTCTAATCTAAGAAAAATAAGTCTAATCTAATATTGTAGATTTGAATGCACTATGTCAATGCACTCGCAATAAAATATATGAATATATCATAAATTCGCGTGTCTACACGTCCCTGTCTGTCGTGTCTGTCTTCTACATGTGGTAGAAGTAGGGAAACCTTTTAAGTACCTAAGTATTTTATTTTTATAGGTAATTTTGATCACAATATGTCTCGAAATACAGGTGAACAGTTTTGCCATCAGTAGGTACCTTATTTTAGCCTACTCCCATGTTTTACGAGCATTGAGCTGGGAAGTTCTACTTCGTAGTTGTTAAGACTATAATATAGCGCATTAAATAACATACATTAGCTCTATCAATATAGTTTTATGACCCATCGAATATATATTGTCGAAGTTGCCGAAGTTTCATAATTCTTAGTTAGTACCACATAAATGTAGTTAGCTGTATTAGTTTTACGACATAATTACTGACATTTTGCTATTTTTCAGACTATAATAACTGCATCGTAAAACGTTAAGGTGCTTCTTTTTTTTTTTTTTTTTTTGTTGGACTTTACGTTTACGGCCCCGGGGCCATCGAAACTACGCCTGTCGGCTTGGTGGGGAGCACGTGCTCACCCGGAAATATTTTATTGGTTGTTCAAACAACCAGCCCAATCACGCCCTTGGGGCGAGACTGAGCTTAGGAGTTGTTCTGGGAAGAACTGATCGGACTGAATCTACCCGGTACATGCCGGTAATTGCCAAAGTGAGGCGTAAATGAGGGACCTCCGCGACCCCGCCGGCGGGGACGTCGGTTGCTTGAAGAGCTTGTGGAGTGTGATCTACTCGTAATGGCTGCAGTGGCGGCTTGGGTGATTTTGTCATCATCATCCGAAAGGACGTGTCTGGGACGGCGTTTGAAACGCGAGGTTGGATAGGGGTAGTAGTTGGACGCGGCAACTATTAGGGGATTTTTATGATGGGGAGCGTTGTCGAAGAAGCGACGGGACGCTTGTTTCATGTAATCTTTAATGTGGAGGTTGGCGTTCCGCAGGTACAGGGGAGCCCCTGTTGCCCTGCGCATAAATCGGTTTTGGATGACCTGCAGCATATTGAGATGCGACTTAAATGTGTGAGCAAAGACTACGCTAGCGTAGGTCATGATTGGCCTTACGCAGGTAGTGTAGATTCTCACCTTATTCCTAAGGGAGAGTCGGCTCCGTTTGTTCAACATCGGATGTAATCTGCCCAAAACGAACGCCGCGCGGTTGCGGACCGTCTTTATGTGACTGCGGAAGTTTAACCTGGAGTCGAGGGTGACACCTAGGTATTTTGTCTCTTTTACCCAGGGGATGGGTCGGCCGAAGAGCTTTACAGCGGGGACGTCCAGCCGGTTAGAGCCCCTACGAAAGTGCGCTGCTGCGCTTTTTTCAGGGTTGACCTCGATTCTCCATTTGCGGAACCAGCTCCCGAGGGAGTCTAGCGCGCTCTGGAGAGTGTCGACTAACTTGACATGGTTACGGTTGGATGCGTAAATGGCGGTATCATCAGCGAACATTGCAAGCTAAGATCCAGGTGATTTTGGGATATCGCTGGTGTACAGCGTGAAAAGAAGCGGGGACAGGACGGAGCCCTGAGGTACTCCTGCCTGTATGTGGTGAGGGGACGACAGAGTGCCTTCAACTCTATAGCGAAAACTGCGGTTCGACAGAAAGTTTCGCACTAGAAGTACGAGACGATCAGGCACACCGAGCTGGTATAGCTTGTATATCAGCCCGTTGTGCCAGACCTTGTCGAAAGCTTTCGCTACATCGAGGAAGACTGCTCCTGTGGGGGTCTGTTTGCACGAAGCATTTAGCTTGTTAAGAGCGTGTTCGACAATGCGATGCACTTGTTGAACACAAGAATGTCGGTGCCGAAAGCCACGTTAAGGTGCGAGTGAAGAGTGGGCCGTATGCAGCAGCACTGCAACAGGTGCTAAACTATAGGAGTGTGTTCGTCAATGTTCTCAAAATGATGAAATGAAATGAAAGTTCTTAAACCTCCGTTCCAGAGTGTCAAAGTAGAAAATCTTTTCGCATACTTGTCACCGCACCGCACTTGTCACTCTCGAACGGGACTGAAGAACTGTCAATTGAGAAGATTTTCCAAATCGAGAACATTCATGAGCTCCTGTATGGATGAGAATGGGACACAATAAAGGTAGAATTAGGTACACTTGTCAAAGCCGTACTCGCCGAACGTGCCGTACGGCATAGCCTTACTATGGGGATTGTATGACCATAATTATCATTTTTTTATCATCGAACTTTAACAGATTTAAAAGCAAAACTAAGTATTAGAGTCTGGCAGACTTTAACTAGGTATGTAGTTCATATACAGTAGTGCGATATTAGAACGAATGAACCACATCACCTTGGTCTTGCTGTTTCAGACAAAGATCAAGTCACTATTGAAGTTTCAGAGGTCTACTTACAATGCCTCGTGATTCTGATGCCACTTCTCAAACATGCACACATTTTGAACGTGCCTTCAGTAGAACTATTATATAATTCTGTGCTTAAGAGCCATTACGCGCTGTAGAATAAAAATCTCATGTCATTTACCCCGACGATTACGTACTGCCTTCGTGTAGTCCTAGCGACACGACCGCAAGCTAAAATTGCTCCGTAACTATCTTTTTTATGTATTTACACCGAACCCAGCCAGCTTTGACGCAGCCAAGATCAAGATGAGAAATCGGAGTGGTATACGTGGCTTGGCTACGTGCTTACCAAGTCTATGAGAGATGTTCTTTTTTAAAATGCGCAGTCGGTTTGTACCAGAAAATTTGTTGAAGTAGGTACGAACAGAATTGATAAGGGCGCATATTTTTGCTCTCCTGAAAGCAGGGGTAGGTAATAAACCTAGGTGCTCTTTATGACATTACTTGGACACCAATTTTAGCGAATTTACAAAGTATAACACTGTATGCCTTTAGACACCTGCACATCTGAAAACAGTCCCTGATTATAGACCTCCCTCCCGGCTGCATGCAATAAACCTCTGCCTTTGAAGTTCTACCGAATAGAAGCTTTATACTCAGTATGTATGTAGAAAGCTCGGTGGTCTCACGTTGCACGAATAAACATACGGTAATCGTCGTGCCATGTTACAAATGTATCGAACAGAACATTTAGTTCAATAACTGTCTCTAACATCACTTTTGAAGCTCTCGCGATTGTTTTCACACATTTTTATGGCTAACCCGTGACCACAGCTGATGTAAATAAGCTGAAACGTTGCGCGAAAAGTAATTTCGTTTATTTATATTGCCATAAAGAATATCGCGAGTGACCCGGGTTAACCATAAAAATGTGTCTCAACGTCACTTGCTTTTTTACCATTATTTAATAAAACAGTGGTTTAAACTTTCGCGGTCACATAATGTTACTTAAAACAGGGTTCTTACCGCGATACACTATTTTGTTTTCATTGTCTGATATTTAGGCCCAGTTTCAACATCAGTGATCATGCATGACCCAAGCAAATGCGCCAAAATATCGGGCGACCCCAGTTTTAATAGTCATAAGTTATTATTTAAATGTAACACTCATGAGTTATTCAGTCTAAAACTTCCACTCCATATCAAAACAAGTGCAGATTTGGTAACCACATACGCATCCATTAACAAAATTATCTTCGCCTCAAAAACAACTGACGATCCGGGGATTAGGCCTTAGGATTAGGGATCAGAATCACAACTTATTTGTAATTTCTTAGTTTAGTGTTTCCACCTTATGTTTCATTTGTCTGTCTTTGTTACTACAATAACAATCAAGCTCTGTACTGATCATTAGGGTCTCGCATAGTACTACGAATACACCGCTGCTGTTTGTAAGACAATATACAACAGTTAGTTTTCCCAGGTTCTCCCTGGAACTGCTAATGACCGGGCGGTGGGAAACCTGGGTGCACTTCCGCGTGCTCAGGCATAGGTCTCAAGTGTCATCAGAAGGCTTACGTATGCATTACATTGCTCGCAAACAAAAGCGCAACTTTCCTGGAAGTTGAGAATATACGCAATGGACGGAAAAGTTAAGCCTGTGTAATCTGAATGGTGAGACTAACTATATGAACCGCTCGATCTACTGCGCACGCACATGTGAACGAAGATGACATTCAACTTGATCTACAGCTATCGCTTTGATGCCTGAATGATGTGGTACTTCAATGAGATACCTAGTTACATGATGACATCACCGTACTGCAGTGGACTGTAGAGGTATAATTTTGTAACAAAAGCGTTGCGCGGGGAGTATCGCCAATTAGCTGTGTTGGCGAATGGCGTCCGTTGTCCGCCGCTCGACGACTCGCCGATTTGTAAATGTTTATTTATTTATTTATTTATTTATTTACAAAAACATAAACATTGTAACAATAACAGAAATTAATCCAAGCAGTTACAAAGATTCACAAAAATACACCACTACTTAACATTTTTAAAAAATACTAACAAATAAAAAGACCTAAATTAAACTTATTGTATGGTACTTTTTGGCATCATACCTTCGAATACTTTCTTACATTGAGAAATTAAACTTGCTGGCGAGCCACTAAACAAATCACAATGTGGTGCTGATTCGAAGACGGAGTTGAGAAGCGTGATAGCTAGCGGTACTGGCGAGTGCGAGTACGCCTGGGTGCGCGCGCGGGGAGGCACTAGCAGCGCGCGCAGACGCGGGCGCAAAGTCCTGCCTGTGCAATGTAGGTCAGGCACGTGCAGGCGCAGTACGCGCTCGAGTAGGTAGGAACTATCCACTCCTCTGCTTATTAACCCAAATACAAATTTGGCGAGCGCTAAGTACCTACGTAGTTGAAGCGAGTCAAAGCCTAGTTGCCCTTGGAGAAAGAGTGTAGGGTACATAAAAGGATAATACCTGTATTCCCGTTTATAGAGGTGTCGTAAAAACTGTTTTTGAACCCGCTCCACAATCAAGGCATATTTACTTTCATGCGGATGCCAAACCACCGAATTGTTTTCTAAAACACTACGAACAAGTGAAACGTAGAGCATTCGAACAGCTTGATTTGATAGGTGAGAGCTATTCCGCATAACGAATCCAAGCCGCCGATAAGCTGAGTCCGCCACCAATTCTGCGTGATTGCAGAAAGTGAGCTTTTTGTCAAATAAAATTCCGAGATCACGTACTTGCTCTACTCGCACTACTTGGACGTCACCTATATAGTACGTGTACTCTTGAGGAGAGCGTGAGCGAGTAAAAGTAATCGTTTCGCATTTAACAGGGTTAAAAAACAGTTTATTACTCAGACTCCACTGATACACACGCTGAACATCATTTTGAAGTGCCAGCGAGTCCTCGACATTCTTAATAGATTTCACTAATTTGACATCGTCTGCGAAAAGCAAAATCAGCGAATCGTGTACAACTTCTGGGAGATCGTTAATCAATAGCACAAAAAGCAATGGCCCTAGGTTTGACCCCTGACTGACTCCAGAGAGTGTTCGATAGGGGCTGGAAACAAAGGAACCATATTTTACAAATTGCTCTCTGTCCGACAAATAATTTGCAAATAGTTTTAGTAATTTAGGCGAAAAACCCATCAATGCCAATTTCGATAACAAGACGTCATTATCCACCCTATCGAACGCCTTCTGGAAATCCAGGTAGACAACATCGACCTGATAACCATCTTCTAATTTAGTAGAGATGAAGTCCACAAGCTGTAATGTAAACCAACACCGCCCGTGCGAGATTTATGTGCGAACTCGAGGTCGATGCCTTGTGGTCTACTGTAGTTATGACTAGCTACAAGTTGTAGATTGGTTATAGTAACTCTGGTTATTTCGAAGGTAATGTAGATAAGAGTTTGATTTTAGTTTTAAGTTTCCGTAGTTATTATTACACACGTATTTGCTTACGGGTTTTTTAAATCACGGTCTGTTTATACGTGTTGAGTTTAAATAAAACAAGCCGTGAGTAAAAACCCATAATATGTGTCATAGTTTTAGAGATAATAGTTTTTTAGATGTTAAATAAAATTTTAGCATGTAAAGTAGGTACTTTGTAATCTAAAACAGAGTAATGTACAAATAATGATTCGTTTTTTGTTTAGCAATGTTGCAATTGCAAAACGATGTTAAGACTGTACCAACCTCTAGTAATTAGATATCTTTGTAATGTTTTATTCTTAAAGAAAATGTGTTCTTTTTATTGTATAAAATATTTGTTGTTTGTTATATTTAAGAGGATGTAGCTAAGGCACATAGCAATTGTAAAGTAGGTAGTTCAGTATTTTTTAAATAATTCATAAGGACCAGCGTGTTGAAGTTATCATTCATTGATACTGATTTTTAAGTTTTCAATTAATCGTATAAGTAGTCAAAAAATTGTAAACTTCCTACCTGCTATTAATGTAATAGCGTGTTAGTTAAAGAGTTAATCGTAACTAATGAGATAAGTAACCTATTCTCCGAATTATTGTAGCAAGTGCTTGAATATAAACAAAGATAAAACGGTCGTTAAACTTTTCATAATGCATAAGTTTGTACCTACATGAACACCGAGGTTTGTTACGAACTCGTAATCTTACATTTTACGCAACCAGGCAGGCATGAATCACTTAGTTTTATTTCAACATTAGGTCAAATGTCGTCTTGCAATGTAATCAAAAGACCAGCAATATAGTGGGTAGATGCAAACATAAACAGATTTTGAAATATATCTGCTAACAAATTTGATAACTGATCTTCATAAGGCATTTTACAAAGTATATTTTATAAGTTTGGGTACCGTGAAAGCAATAATGAAAATTAAACTCAATCGTAAACATTAGGTGAAATCATAAAATCTTACACTTAACTTTTAGTAAATAAATATGGATGAATAAGAGATAACAAGGATAATAATGCACAATGTGCTATGGCATCCCTTAGGGTAATGTACTGGGCCCTAAATATTTTGTTCTTTACCTAGTGAATTTTGTGATCCAAATTTTAATTTAATGTTAGCCAGCCTAATAAACACCCAAAAATGACAACGTCATGACGGTATTTTAGGCAGCTAAAAACAAGCTGAGTATGCAGTACATAATGCCTTGCATATTGTGCAGTGCACAGCATATTGGATACTATCGTACTAATAAACGTATAACATTCTACACTCAACTTACTTGACATTGATGACTTTAATATTATAGTTTACTGAATAAAAATACACGCGTAACAAAATAACTACTGTTTTTAAGTTACCTTATTAAAAAAACATTTTGTTTTTAATAAATGTTTGTGTTAATTTAGATACGCTATTTTAGTTCTTGAGAAAGTTGACCTGAATTCTGCTCAAATGAGGCGAGCGTCCCAAGAATTGCAAATTAAAATATCTCGTTTTTCTGAGGAGTTAATTTGTTTCTTATTTAGCCTTTTTTGTCCTTATTTGTTAAGTATTTAAGTAAGTACCTACTGTGATCCCTGCAGCACATAATATACTTGAATATTTTAAAAATAGGTACCTATAAATATGCTACTTAAATTTTATCGGAGCTATATTCTACAGATTAAAAGCCCCTAGCTCTACCGAACATTTTATCCAGAAATAGTTTTTGTTTCGCCCGCGATGGGGTCTACAAAATGGGCGGGCCCGCGAGTGCAACGACCAGCTAGCTCCAAGGGCAGCTATCCCCGGATCCTGTTTACGCGCATTCGAATCCAATTTTCTCGAAAGGCGGTCTGCAATCTACAATCATTATTTTTGCAAAGACAAATCCATTTCTGCCTGCGGTACGTGACTGTGGGGTAATGAGTGGTAATGGCGGTGGAGCTGTCATTACGCGGCCCGCTCGCCGTGTGATTGCGGTGCCAGAGCCAGCGCCCAGCGCCAGCATCGTACTTCGTGCCTGCCTTTGCGCACAAATCTGTAGGTACTATACCTAGCACAATATGATATACCTACCTACCTACGCGTATATCCTATGCAAATACGAAAATCCCTGAAACCAACGAACAGCTTTACTCAACAAGCAAGAGTCGAAATACGAATAACAAAATTCGATATCTGGAACTCTGGATTTCTTATTACCCGTAGATAGAAATACAAACTTTTGATTTCATACAAGAATCGACTGATTGTTCGAAAACTTCTTCGTTATCTTGTCATGATTGCCTAGACGCTATACCTAGTTGAAAGATTGCCATTATACCCCTTTGCAGGTTAATTTCTACTCAACTCTTCAATGTTCTTCTTTCAACAATCCCTGTCCCTCTTTGGAACTATTGAAATTCACCATTTCCAGATCCAATAACCCAACTCAAATTCTGCGGAGACTGCCGATTATGTCCCAAAGTTTTAAATTCAGATGTTCGACTTTGGTCCGTTAGAGAATTCTAGGAAACCCTGAACAGGCTAAGCGAACCACATTTAGGAATGCAAATAAAAGGTTTTTAAAGCCAGACTGAGCAGAAACTGGTTCCATTTTGACCTTTGAATACCCGATTAATCATAAAATCTAGCTGGACCAATTAAAAAGGCGTCAGTCAAAATCCAAATGCGAAACATGATCTTATTGCTAGGCTAGTTTTTTGAGTCAGAAATACCACGAACCAAACCTGGATCAAGAGAACTTGGATAGAAAAGAAACTAAGAAGATAGATAATGTAATGTAGGTTCAAAATTAAGTAGTTTAGTACCTATTTATACAGTAGTAGTTAAAATAAATAAGCATTAAAATTACTTAAGACATCGTAACTAGTCATTGCTTAAAAGGGTTGTTACCGTCTTGATGATTATGAACCAGGCCATCAAATAAAAGCAGAATCGAAATCAATTGAAAGCGTTTTACGATTGTAAGGTAATGATGAATATCTCTCTCTACCATCAATAGGTACATACGAATATTAGGTTCTATTGAGCCATAAAATTCTAAAGAGAAACGGCTTCAGGACAGGACAGACATGTCGTAAACCCGGTTCACTTGTATGAAGAGGCCGCTTAATAAATAACTATGTTGCTGTATGATCCGATCTTGAGAATTTTCCTTGATGTTAAAAGGGGGCATGAAGCGAAAGCAGGTACGATAGGTATTGAGCAAGTTAGAAATCAATAGGTAGGTCATGATGATGATGAGTACCTAGGGAGGTAGAAAAATGAACATAAGTAAAAGTTTAACTTCAAGGGAAAATCCTTAAACCCAAAAAAGCCTGAAGGACGTGAATAGACAGACATCGTATTTTTATCAACCCACCCAATCGAACATCAAAAATAGAAAATCAATTTTGCAGGTGGGCAGGAACTTAGATTTTTCTTTACGAGAAAAATACCTACTGACCTACCTTGAATAATGGATTTAATTAAAAGGCATTTGGTCAGAATGTTGAGGTTTATTAATGACTAGCTGGTGCCCGCGAACTTCGTTTCGCCATATATCATCCATCATATCAGCTATATAAAGGAATCTCACTGATAAACATAGGCCTCCCCTATAGACTCTAAAAACCATAAAATAATATATTATAAGCTTATATTAAATTGTTGGTAGATAGGTACCCAAAAACTTGGTTTCGCCGACTATACAGTGTGTAAAAATATTAGCTGCAAATATTTAAATGGGTGAATCAGTCCATGAAACTGAACAACTTTCCCCAAGCAACATAGGTCGAAATATGGAAAAATTTTTTGACCTCCCATACAAAATGTAGCAGCCGAGCAAGTCAACTGTATGGGAGGCCCAAATGTTTTTTTATATTTCGACCTATGTATTCCTTGGGGAACGTTGTTCAGATTCATGGGCTGATTCACCCCTTAAAATATTTGCAGCTAATTTTTTTACACTTTATATGTAAATTCCAAATGCAAAAAAGAGTAAGAAAACGGTGGTTCTTTTATATATGTTTGGTCTTTTTGAATTCTGTAGGTTGAATTTGCTGAATCAGGTTTAGATTAGTCACTCCCTGTTCCAAATCCTCGCTTTCCAGTTCATTTAAGCAGATTTTTTAAAACCGTGCGTTTACTTCCAAAGGTATCAATTCCGTGTAGTAGACTGATGCCACATTTCTTAACACTGTGATGGATGAATAAAGACCGAGTTCATGAGTGTGAATAATTAAAACATAAGCTGATTAAAAACCAAGTCATCCTACTACAAATCCTATCCTATTCTACTTCCTACTAATATATTAATACAAAAGATTTGTTTGTTTGTTACTCCTTCACGCAAAAATTGCTGAACTGAAATTGGGCACAGATGATGTGTGATGCCGGCTTAGAATAGCATCACCCCACATCCTTCCCGCGGGTGTCGTAAGAGGCGACTAAGGGACTCGAGGGTATTGGTGTATTACAATTTTTAGGCGACAGGCTGACAACCTGTCACTATAGTGATACACATGTTTTCTTGAACAACCTTGGAAAACAATCCTCAAAAATGTCAGACGTGGCCATAGCAACCGTATTCTTACGGCCGTTAACGCTCTGCCTACCCCGCAAGGGATAAAGGCGCGATATATGTATGTATGTATGTATGTATAGGCACAGACGTAAAAGGGGTAACTTGTGCTTGTACTAACACATAGGAAAGTTTTTATCGTAAAAAAAGTTCCTATGCGATGCCACGGGATGACCGATTTCCATACGGGCGGAGCCGGGCTAGGGTTACATTTAATTAAGTACCCAAGGCTATTTAATTAAGACCGTATGCTGCCGGCAGAGTAGAGTAATTCCTCTTTTCCCGTGGGGGTCGCGTCGTAAGAATCAACCGAGGGAGAAACCCGACCCAAGACCGGCCCTGGAGAAGGACAACAGTGCATTTAAACCCGGAACGGGGTCTCTGTCAGGCGCGTGTGACAGAGGTCTATCCTGCAGCCAACTCGGCTCCGCATGTATCGACTCGTCGTTCCTGTGGAGTAAGCCAAGGAGACCGAGAGAGTGGCCTTGTTTTGGGCAATCCGGCGTTTTCCAAATCGATTTATACCTACAGCGACGAAAAGTCTCGTCTGAGACACTGATTGGATCGTCTGGCACAGACGTATGAGGCTGTGAGACCGATGATAATGACTCATAAAACTGAACAACTTTCGTAAGGAAAATTTTACAGAAAATATGTAAAAAAATATCTTCCATAGAAAATGTAAAAAATTGGAAACAAAAATTCAAAAACAAAAAATTGTGGAACTTCGCTGGTACACTTTCATCATAAGCAGATCCACTTCCGCTGAGCCATTTTAACCATGGCTGGAGCGGCAAAAATAATGATATCTCTTCACACAAACTTTTGCTTTGAAGCTATTGCAATTTTCCCGCGGTAAATAGTAGATTACGCACCAAGAAAACGATTCATAAATAAAGATTGTATCGTCTGGTACGCAACTCACACGTCTTGTACCACGGAACTTTTGTTTTCGAGCGTAAAAAATATTGAATTATTAAAAGTTTAAATTATTCCAATATTAAAGAGATATTTTTGTAGTCGTAGACATATTCGTAGATTTTACTTTTCTTGTCGTAATATTGAGTAATAATTCGACAAACTCATTTATTGAGGTTATAAAAATATAGATTAAAAATACAAATACGGCCTCATGTTATTTTTCTTTCTGCGCGCTTATTCAAAGTGACACAATTCGTGCTGGCCAGTTCGAAATTTGAAATCAATCTCGGGTCCAATAAGCCCATACACATCTTTTTACTACGCGGCACTATGAAATTTACGTGATTTACAAACTTATTTTATGTGTAGCAGCCAACCCCCCTTTTAGGGGTATGTTTTTTTTAGCCTATAACCTGGTCGGTGATTTACTTGACATTTTGGTACAAATTGCATCAAAATCCGTTCGGTCGTTTTCGCGTGATGCTTCCGCATATCCACAAACAAACACACAAACATCTAAACATCTAAACATCTAAACACCCAAACAGACAAAAATTTAAAAAATTGCAGAAACGTGTTTTGTTATCAATATTAAGTATAACGAAACAATTTTTTTTGGATATCTTGTATGTACAGACTTTCGATCCTCTTGAGCTTTATTATATGTATAGATTACCTTTTTTGGTAGTGTTAAGTTATAAAAATTATCACACGTTTATTTTGTACTTACGTAGTCGGTCCCAAAGTTCTGTCACTGGCACATTATTTTTGAATTTAGAACACGAATTTGGAAAAGTTTTATTGCATTCCTTTTTTGAATGTTTGACAATTATTTTAAAACAATAAATGATCATTTGGCGCGATTTTTCACGATGGAGTGGACTTTGAAAGAAAACCGAATAGCAGTTTTGCCGTTGCATCGCTGTGGGCACTCGCCGAGTACCATTTTTAAGTTGCTCAAAAAATTGAAAATAACGCTTAGGTTTGTGTATAACCTATATAAGTAGGTACAATGAAGTCTCTAGTATTGAGGACAAGAAAAGAACTGGCCGGCCTCGCTCCGCAAGAAAATCAGCAGTGATCAAAGCGATCAAGGAGCGCATACGAAGAAATCCTGTCCGAAAACAGAAACTTATGGCTTTGCAGATGAAGGTTAGTAGAAAAACAGTCAAAAAGGTTCTAAACGAAGACCTTAAGCTGCGAGCATACAAAAAAAAGAGTGGGCACTTACTTAATGCCCATTTAAAAGAAATTAGACTCAAAAGATCCCGGGTGTTGTTAAAACGGTACGCGAAAAACCGGCACCGCGATATACTTTTTACAGACGAAAAAATTTTTGATATAGAAGAAAAGTATAATAAACAAAACGATAGAGTGTACGCTACCAGCTCTGAAGAAGCAGGAAACAAAGTTCCGCGGGTGCAACATGGGCATCATCCCTCTTCAGTCATGGTCTGGTTAGGAGTCTCCTACTATGGGCCAACTGAGGTTCATTTTAGCGAAAAGGGGGTCAAAACCAGTGCAAAAGTGTACCAAGAGACGGTTTTGGATCGGTACGTCAAAGACCTGCCCAACACACTATTTTCAGGACATCACTTTGTGTTCCAGCAGGATTCTGCGCCCGCTCACAAAGCCAAGACCACTCAAGCCTGGTTTTAACGTCAAAACATTGCCTTTATAAGACACGAAGATTGGCCTTCCTCCAGTCCGGACCTTAATCCTCTGGACTATAAAATTTGGCAGGTCTTAGAGAGCAAGGTCTGTGCTAAGCCACATAAAAATTTGGAGAGCCTGAAGTCAGCCATAGTTAAAGCAGTCGCTGAAATCGACATGGATATGGTGCGTGCTGCGATAGACGACTGGCCGCCGCAGTTGATGGCCGTTATTAAAAGCAAGGGAGATCATTTCGAATAGTTTTATGTTATTTTGATTCTTCGATAATTGTATTTTTAATTGATATATAAATTTTTAAAAACGGATCGGTACTTTTTATTTTATCAGTATTTTCATATATGACAGAACTTTGGGACCGACTACGTATTTAGGTTTTTGAGAGACTTATGTACCTACCTACAAGGCTATACTATGATGTGTCTAAGTAGTTAAGAAATTTTGATAATTTCAGTATGAATGAGTGCTTGAATGAACAGCTGGCACTTGGGGCGGCTGTCGCGATAATAACTATCAGCCAATGAACGACTCTGGCGCACCAACTGGTACACTTCTCGGTGAATTTAATCCGTTGTCCTTAATAGGAGTAACCAGATATAGGACGCACGTTACAGCTTCACTAAGCAACTCGACTACAGACTGGGCGTAAGTATTGAGTACAATAAATTGGAGTCCAATTAATAAATACTGAAGATGTTTCAAAGTGTGAGCTAGCTATTTCACAACTGCCGAGACGCTAGACACAAAAGTGGAAGACCGATTGGTCCTTTTATTGAACCCTGGTGTCACCAAATTACTCCGTTGTTACTTGTTATACCCAGTTACAAAATAATGGTAGATACACAGTGCCTATGCAGGTTTTCGTAGACCTACATCTGCTTCGAATGCTTTTGGCACGGCAATAAATAAGGCTATGTGGGACTGAATAATACGAAATGTAGGTAGCAGCAAAATGAGGAAATCAAATAAATAAAATAAATTTTCTACCTAGGTATACAACTACTTCCTACTATTTCCTACAAAAAGAACAGTAAAGGAATAAATCATATTACTAATTCAATTTGTTGTAGGTACTCAGTCTAAAAATTAAGTAGGTACCTAAGTATAAGTTAGTAAAAGCGCTTTGTTGCACAATAAGAAATAATAGAAAACAGACAATTTATACTAAGAAATGCGCAAAGGTGGTCTTATGGCTAAGAGTAAAAAAAAATATCAAATAAAAAACTGGGAAAATGTAATTTAACTCTTCCAACTAATTCTTAGGTAGGTAAATTATATCGAATATCATCTTGTCATAATTTTAACGAGCCCAACTAACAACTAGCTTATAATATGCATGTAGGTACCTAATGTAGAAAATCGATGGACCGATTTCGCCATCATTGAAAAAAAACATGTTTTCCGTATCCGTGGTAGTTACGTTTGTTTGCCTACATTTATCATCAAATTTCAATTTACATACGTACCTACATGTGAAATATCTATATTTACAACATTGTAACTGCAACATATTAAAGGGCTATCATCAACAGTCATAAAACTGAACCACCGGTTTCGTTTTCACCTCACTCATTGTGATCGATTTATTGTCCATAGCTAAGCCTAGATTGGGCAGTAAGTATGTAAGATAATTCTCATAGAATCATCATTGACGTCGGACCAAAGGGCGGGTTCCTTCTTACACAGCTAATACACTGTGGTGCAATGAGGGATTGCGGCTAGTTTAGGGTCGATGCCCCGATGCGGAGCAATAGAGGATAATTTTTATTTGTACTTTTTATAAAGTTTTTATGTTGTTTTTCTTTTATATATTTATTGTTTCTAATATTTACATACAATTTCCAAACCACAAGCTCCCATATTGAGTAAAACCTAGCAATTTTAAGTTTCAAAAGACCGCTCCTACGGTGGATTGCGTGCAGCGCAGCACCGGCACCGGTCGTAGAGGCGTCGACGGCGTCGGCACCGTGCATGGCCGCCCTCGCCTGCACATTCCCGCCTTATTGCATAAGATAACCCGCGTAAATTGTCCGTGCGACAACTGCTCGTCAGTCCACCACTCGACTGCTCACCAATTAATCCGTTCAATTGACTATCGAGTCCAACAAGCCGCCGACCGCCCCGTAATGCGCGTTCCATTTTAAATTATTGACGTTCACAAGGCTTAAGGCATGTTTCAATTCGACTTTACATTAACTGGTAATGGATGGTGATAAGCTGCATCTTGTATTGAACATATTTTTTATGTCGCTTGATACGACAACATAAAGTCACGTCTATATCCCAGCGACGATGGGGGTAGGTATGCGCTATGCGTGGCAATGAATGTTAGTTTCAGACGTTCGACCGCATCTCGTCAAGCCGTATTTGCAGTATGTATTTGTGATATTATTGTATCATTCATTACACTGAAACCACTTTTCTGTCTGGAATAGACAGTAAAGTAACCTGACTAATGACCGGAACAAAAGCAGTTGTAACATTATTGGTATTTTTGGATTGACTTGCATGTAGAGTTTAATAGTTTTATTCGACGTCGAGTAGTTTATGGTGTAGGTAACTAGCAGCGTAATGCAAGCGACAATTTATCGTTGCGTAACATAACAGCAGGTAGCAGTGTTGGCAGGTAGTCAGCAAATTGTGAGCCACCGTGCGTATCGCCGCCGCTGCCGGTTGACATCGCTGTTTCATTGACTTCCCAACGGTGGCCCCCAAGAGTACCTTCATGTCAAGAGTCATTGTGCCTAGCAATTTTCTTTGTATTTACAGAATTTCTACTCGAACAGAATGCTTAGAGCGAACAAGAAATAGCGACTCTATATTGTACCGCGTCAGGCTGTTTTGTCGCATTTAGTATACGACTTTTCAAAGACCCTGTATTGTACTTGGCAGGTAGATAGCGTCACGCAGGGTGCGCTTGCGCACCCCACGCCTGCGCTCAAGCACCTTTTAATAATAGGGTAGCAGTGTAAGCGCACGCCCGAATTCCTGCGAACTTCACGGAGGGTGCAAACCAAATATTTATTTTAATATCTCGCTTTTGTTTCTCTTACAATTTACATTGTAACTGCTCTCCCCTCTGCATCGGTATTCCTGTGCCATTTGAATATGAGGAGCAAGAATTGTAGTATTTTTTTTTCCACGTAAAACACATTTGCATGTAGGTAGGTATAGCAAAGGCTCAACAGTCGGCAAAATTACACCTGTATTTAGAAAATCACCTCGAGAACCAGTCGTCCGTCAAAATAATGAGGCGATTGCACACTTTGCAGTTCTGAGAATCGATGCTTACCTACCGAGTTACCACGAATGGCGAATTCTACCACAAGCGCAAACCGCCACCGTTTCCTGCGAAACTGCGTAGAGCAACGCTGGTAAATAAATCGCTACTTGCGGTGGTCGCAGACTGACTTCATTCATTGATCTTCAAAGTAGCTACCTATCGACTTGTGTGGTATCTGGTAGGTAGCCAAGTATGTCAGGAAATTAATAAATGTATGAGGTCTACAAATGCCAAGTTGTAACTCGTAATGAATGATTGACACATTCCCAGCAGAAACCGAGCTCTGAAGCAATCAAATCGAAATGGAATGAATTACGAGTAAAAACCTACAGAGCTAAGAAATATTATGCTGTTCGTATTTGATGGTTTAATTTTGCTTTGCTATTCAAATGAAATTGGTTTGGCTGACCGCGTGTGAGTTGTAGACGAGGAGATGGGCCGGTTGATATGATGGCATGAGAAGTGTGGGTTCAGAAGATTACTCATCAAATTTTCGTGGGACTCGTATCTCAAAAGTGGTTTAGAAAGGCTACTTCATAGAAGCAACTCGCGTGACGCTAATTGCAGTAGCTATCGGTGTCTTGTCGGACACTTAATTGTAATAGCGTGTGTCCAACTCCAATTCTGCTGTTTCCTGTGTGGCAGCAGCGGGCACAGCTCATTGTACTGTACGCAATCATTTTATTATGTGATATACATAAACGCTAATTACTTCATTATGTTCCCCTGATGACTGATGTGTAGTTACTAAGTCGGGTCATTACTTGACATTGATGGTCAAAACTGGTTTAGGCTGCGACGGTTTGATGGAGGGATATTGTGAGCGTGAAATAGTGGGTAATGCTAGTAAATAATACGATCGAAATCTTAGCAGAAAGTTCCCTGTTACTTTCGCTCACCTATCACGATACTTAGATAAAAACGTGGGTACGTTCTCGTAAGAACTTCCGTTCAACTTTTTCCCCACTTTTCCTACCTATAGACGGTTTAGTATACACATATAGATCTGCGAATAATCTGTGATAGTTTTGTTTTATAGAGATTATCTTAAGAAAGTTAGAAAATCATTCGTAAATTCCTTGATGTTCTACCTCCTATCTACTACTAAAGACGTGTATTTTTGTATAAACTAATCGCATGCTTCTGTATGACGCAGCTACACTGCTTTGGGGTAAGCAACCGGCTTGTGTGAGAGCTCTATCCTGGAGAGTGGATCTGTAGAGGGGCTAAACACAGGCTGCGGTCGGATGGAATGCTGCGGCGGCGCCATCTGCGCCCGCGCAGCACAACCAGCTACGGCCAGGGGCGGATTTGTGAGTATGCCTAGTTGAAATTCAATGTAGTGGGTTCTGCCAAAGCAAATATTAGTGACTCTCAAAGAAAAACTACTGTGAAATCTGTCTATTTTAACATCTCTTTAAAAAAGATCTAAGTTCTATTCTTCAAAAGTTATTCAAATAAGCCGACCATTGCTGTGCCGAACGAACACACAGCATGAATAGGAAGATAGAAGAAGAGTGAATAAAAACTGATTTTCTATCCAAATCATGAGCTAATTTTTACATTTTAGATATCGCGAAAACATACCTAATTATAATTAAGTAGTTCCTGTACATTGATAGAGCTACCTATCGTGTGAAAATATTTGCTGTTACTAGTTGCGCCCCTGTTCACCCCTCTAGTTTTCTGGTTTCACGCTTCCAAGAAGGGAATTTTCAATCATTTCTTGAGCCCCGAGCTCGTCTGTCATTGGATGCATCGAGAGAAACGTTAAGCAGAGTAAGAGTCTGCAATTCCACGGCAAAAAAAGGACTCGGTACAGTAGCAGGTTCTGAACTCGTTACGAAGGTAGATCTCATTCATTTGTAGTTTAAAATTCGAACAACCAAAACCGACAAAGAGTTTCTTTTTTCGTTTGTGCGGCAATGGTCTTGCTTTTATGCCAGTGTCAAGTAGTTTTGTTTTTCAAATAACGATGTTTTGTTTGTGTCTTGATTTGTAGACACCTTAAACATTTATAACTTGAATAAATTCTCGCTCGATCGCTACACAAGTTTGAATCGCCTACAAAAACAAACCTGTAATGATAGCGCCACTGGACCTCGTTGAGATTGGATAGGTCTTGGACTTGACGCCTCATGGCCAAGTTTTTTTCTCTTCACATTCTACATAGGAATGGCGGCACGTATTTTATAACCTTATAAGTTTAATGCTACATGGGATGTGGGAAGCACCCGTTCTTGGCAACATCAGTCTCACTCACGTATCACATAAAAGTTTAGGACTTACAATTTCAAGTTCTCGGAATCTTTTGGTACGTACAATATAAGAAAGAAACAGGCTCAATATGAATATTCAAATCCTTGTAAAGATTACAAAGTTTAGCTCGGTATTTAAAATAGACAATAATAATGAAGTTAGCTTTCGACGCTATGAATACCTAATGAATAAGTTCTCGTAGAATCGTTAAATCTTTGTTTTATGCGTGAGAGAATACTTCAAGAGATAAAAACAGGTTTACTACAGCGTTATCAATGTTCTGTAACTAATGCTATTATCTTTTGCCGACTCTACATTTCGAACGGCGTTTCAATAGGCAGAAGGTGCATCAGAGGATATCTATCTACTAGAAATTTCAGATTTATTAATAGGCAAAGAGTACTAACCTCTATTGATGAGAAAGTTTCTAACATTCTTCATGGTTCTTCACCTTTTCCTTTTTTCTTAGCTCTTTCTGGGCTCCTGTTACCTTGCGCCGATACGATTTCTTACTTATCTCTGCGTTTAGGATATTTTTAATACTTGTACCTTTTACGTTTAAACAACTAATAATATGATAACGTATAGACAATCTATGACTCCTACTTTCGTATTAGTCCTGGGGGCCAATCGCGCTATTTTACCATTCCAACGTAACGTTGACGATTAAGATTCGATTTAGTTTTGGTTTGGATTTGGTTAATGTCAAAAAAGCTATCGCGGTAAATTTTCTGAACGTATAAATCGTTGACGTTACCCAATCGAAACCAAACCACAACCGTTTAGAGTTTGCAATGAGTATTTTAAAATACTAGATAATCTTTTTATAATCGATGCTCGATTGTGCATGTCGCGTAGTGGGCAGCACTATTTTAAAAGTAAAAATGTCAGGTTGTTGTTTAATTGTTTATACAACCGCCGTGGTTCTTCGTAGATTTTTGAAATTATTTTAGTTAAGAACTAAAACCACACTAAAACTAAGCTAAAATTTCGTGGGACACCCAGTCGACGTGACTTTTCTGTAAGTACCTAATAGAATATCTACATATACAAAGTTAATTTACCATTTAGACGCTATCAATATGGTTCCATAGTTGAAACTGTGTTATTTACGATTTGTGTTTTTATAGAGACTATGGACCTAAGAAAGAGCGTGCGGCAGCTGAAGCTGCTCGAGGGATTATTTGCTTTGCTGGCGCTGGCGCTCGGCAGACTCCGCTCAAAAGGCGGGTCAGAGTATACCTACCTTTCAAGGCGCGGGCTCTTTCGAACTACTTATGGGCCAATCGCGCCAACAGACTCAATTGTGAGGGCCTAACTAGGCAGCTCAAAGAGTGGACCAAGGTTAGCATACTAATGAAAACCTAACCTAGCTGCTGTTAATAAAAAAACACATCATAAGCCATTATTAAGTTGTGTTGTGATGTAGTTTAGGAGTTGGCATTGTCCATAACAGACAGACTGAGACATGTGGAAAGTGACTTAATTTTATACCTACTGCATCAGTGTATGTGCATATATTTACTAGTATATTACTTTTCAGATGTGGAATGTCATGAAAAGCAAGGTGGCCCCGTGACAAAAGTCACTCTGCACTGGATTTATATTATACAAACAGACATTGGGCGCCTTCCATACAACACCCAAGATCCGTTTTTTCAGGTACATAATATCCTGTGCTGGCTTAGAATAACATCACTACCATTCGACCCGTGGAAGTAGTAAAAAGCAACTTAGTGAATGTCCCACCTAGAATTAAATCTGTACCAAGCATTACAGTTGCACTACTAGTGCACCACTCAACATCAGAGATGACAGCATCTATCCATCCATCTGCTTGTTTGTTCATACATATAAATAAAATAAACTTACACATTGATTTTGTTTCGAGATTATTAATTTACTGTTTTAGCTCAAATGAAGCCATACATCCATCCCTCGCTTCAATGCTAGATCATACACGGCAGCATCAGCGGCAGTGGAAATCACATACAGCGTCAAGAATCCAAACTCAAGCTCAACACAAAGTAAGTCTTCCTTCTTCTTTTCTAGTAGGGTTGTCCAATGCCCCAATGAATCAATCAGCAGTGAGTTAGTTTTTCACTCACCTACTACAAGTTGCAGGCATCTGACATGTTAGCATAACAACCACCGTCTAAGCTGGCATAGACAGCTACCATGGCCTATGGTATGGCTGAACATGCTAATCATGACATGTGTCTAGGTACATCTATTTGATATTTCTATTTAGCAAAATATATTGTAATCTAGTGTTTTTTTAATTTTACTTTGACAAATATGTAAAATAATATGGTAAACTAAGAGATGGAATATGATCAGAAATAGGCGACTTCTAACTGCAAGAAAATATCTCATATGTACTTGGGGTACCTACACTATTATTTATTTTGTTTCAGGTATCATCATCTGATATGGAGCCCTAAGAGCTTAGCCTATAAGTTTAATAAGAAAAATTAAATAAATATAGTAGGTGCAATATATGTTTCTTTTATTTACAAAGTATTTCACCGCACCCCCAGCTAGACAGCCTTAATTCCCACTTGTCACCCCCCCTTGTCGACCACCAGGATGGTCACTGTTACCGATGGTTGCCCCCATGACCATTGGAAATAGTTCATCACTTGAGGTGATTCTACTACTATAAGTTCATGCATATAATACGGATGAAATAAATCATCTGCAAATATTTTAAGGTGTGAACCAGTCTCATTGACTAAACAAGTTTCCCCTAAAAATACAAGGTGTCAGGAAAAGTACTAACTTCCTTACAAGGTATGAACCAGCCCTTGAAACTGAACAACTTTGCCCTAGGAACAGATCGATTTTTTTGGATTTCTCATACTAAATGTATGTACTAACTGACTGAGTCAGTTTGTATGTGAGGTCCAAAATTTATTTTCATATTACCTATGTCTCTTGGGGAAAGTTGTTCAATTTCATGGGCCGGTTCATCCTTTAACAGGAAGTCAGTACTTTTCCTAACATCATGTACCTATAGGTCGAACGGCGGGTCAAGGCTTCTTCTTGGTCACATCTACCTCATGGACACTTTCAATGGTGTGGAGATAGAGCCCCACAGCAAATTTTCATGATTTCCTTCCTTTTTTGGGTTGAAACCGTAATAAAATTCACCAACGATCGTCAAACGTGTCAGAAAAAGCTGCTCGAGAGGAACTTTTACAAAAACGTTCATTTGACAGCGTTTGAGACGTTCCCAACGTAACGGTTGTGGTTAAATACGCTGTCAAAAATTTGCGCGATACCAATGCACACCAAAAGTTCGAACGTTCGCTATATCAACGTAACTTCCAAAGAAAAGTCGAAACGTTTCCGCTCAAACAATTAGCGCGATACGAAAAGTGCGTAACGTAGCGTTTTTGGCTGCGGTTTGGTTTTGGTATTATCGTTCAACATTAGCGCGATTGGCCCCCTGGTCCAGAAGAAGTCTACACGTGCAAGCCCAATTTGTAAACAAAAGAACACATTTCTTTGAAAGTTCGGTATGCGTGATGCCGACAGTCGAGTTTATTGCAGGCTAGGATAATAAAGCGACAAAAGAACTTACACATCTGCGCTTTTTTTACTAATTTTAACTGAAAAGGTACTTTTTATTACTCAATTTTTGCCGTTATTGAGAGTGGGTGTAACGCTATGTAGAGTGTACCATTGTATGGAAGACTAGCTAAACCAACCAAATACAATTAATTTCGACGCTTTAGAGAGTTTGTCGTTAAATCGAGTGACGTTACATGGAGTTTACACTGTATACATACCTACAGGGCCCAGTTGCAAAGCTAATACTTTTTTATGTAACTTTATCGGATAGAGTAAGTATCTAAAAATTATTACTTGTTAATAAGTAATCTAACGTAATAGGTACAAATATTAAAAATATCCTAAACGCAGAGATAAGTAAGAAATCGTATCGGCGCAAGGTAACAGGAGCCCAGAAAGAGCTAAGAAAAAAGGAAAAGGTGAAGAACCATGAAGAATGTTAGAAACTTTCTCATCAATAGAGGTTAGTACTCTTTGCCTATTAATAAATCTGAAATTTCTAGTAGATAGATATCCTCTGATGCACCTTCTGCCTATTGAAACGCCGTTCGAAATGTAGAGTCGGCAAAAGATAATAGCATTAGTTACAGAACATTGATAACGCTGTAGTAAACCTGTTTTTATCTCTTGAAGTATTCTCTCACGCATAAAACAAAGATTTAACGATTCTACGAGAACTTATTCATTAGGTATTCAAAGCGTCGAAAGCTAACTTCATTATTATTGTCTATTTTAAATACCGAGCTAAACTTTGTAATCTTTACAAGGATTTGAATATTCATATTGAGCCTGTTTCTTTCTTATATTGTACGTACCAAAAGATTCCGAGAACTTGAAATTGTAAGTCCTAAACTTTTATGTGATACGTGAGTGAGACTGATGTTGCCAAGAACGGGTGCTTCCCACATCCCATGTAGCATTAAACTTATAAGGTTATAAAATACGTGCCGCCATTCCTATGTAGAATGTGAAGAGAAAAAAACTTGGCCATGAGGCGTCAAGTCCAAGACCTATCCAATCTCAACGAGGTCCAGTGGCGCTATCATTACAGGTTTGTTTTTGTAGGCGATTCAAACTTGTGTAGCGATCGAGCGAGAATTTATTCAAGTTATAAATGTTTAAGGTGTCTACAAATCAAGACACAAACAAAACATCGTTATTTGAAAAACAAAACTACTTGACACTGGCATAAAAGCAAGACCATTGCCGCACAAACGAAAAAAGAAACTCTTTGTCGGTTTTGGTTGTTCGAATTTTAAACTACAAATGAATGAGATCTACCTTCGTAACGAGTTCAGAACCTGCTACTGTACCGAGTCCTTTTTTTGCCGTGGAATTGCAGACTCTTACTCTGCTTAACGTTTCTCTCGATGCATCCAATGACAGACGAGCTCGGGGCTCAAGAAATGATTGAAAATTCCCTTCTTGGAAGCGTGAAACCAGAAAACTAGAGGGGTGAACAGGGGCGCAACTAGTAACAGCAAATATTTTCACACGATAGGTAGCTCTATCAATGTACAGGAACTACTTAATTATAATTAGGTATGTTTTCGCGATATCTAAAATGTAAAAATTAGCTCATGATTTGGATAGAAAATCAGTTTTTATTCACTCTTCTTCTATCTTCCTATTCATGCTGTGTGTTCGTTCGGCACAGCAATGGTCGGCTTATTTGAATAACTTTTGAAGAATAGAACTTAGATCTTTTTTAAAGAGATGTTAAAATAGACAGATTTCACAGTAGTTTTTCTTTGAGAGTCACTAATATTTGCTTTGGCAGAACCCACTACATTGAATTTCAACTAGGCATACTCACAAATCCGCCCCTGGCCGTAGCTGGTTGTGCTGCGCGGGCGCAGATGGCGCCGCCGCAGCATTCCATCCGACCGCAGCCTGTGTTTAGCCCCTCTACAGATCCACTCTCCAGGATAGAGCTCTCACACAAGCCGGTTGCTTACCCCAAAGCAGTGTAGCTGCGTCATACAGAAGCATGCGATTAGTTTATACAAAAATACACGTCTTTAGTAGTAGATAGGAGGTAGAACATCAAGGAATTTACGAATGATTTTCTAACTTTCTTAAGATAATCTTTATAAAACAAAACTATCACAGATTATTCGCAGATCTATATGTGTATACTAAACCGTCTATAGGTAGGAAAAGTGGGGAAAAAGTTGAACGGAAGTTCTTACGAGAACGTACCCACGTTTTTATCTAAGTATCGTGATAGGTGAGCGAAAGTAACAGGGAACTTTCTGCTAAGATTTCGATCGTATTATTTACTAGCATTACCCACTATTTCACGCTCACAATATCCCTCCATCAAACCGTCGCAGCCTAAACCAGTTTTGACCATCAATGTCAAGTAATGACCCGACTTAGTAACTACACATCAGTCATCAGGGGAACATAATGAAGTAATTAGCGTTTATGTATATCACATAATAAAATGATTGCGTACAGTACAATGAGCTGTGCCCGCTGCTGCCACACAGGAAACAGCAGAATTGGAGTTGGACACACGCTATTACAATTAAGTGTCCGACAAGACACCGATAGCTACTGCAATTAGCGTCACGCGAGTTGCTTCTATGAAGTAGCCTTTCTAAACCACTTTTGAGATACGAGTCCCACGAAAATTTGATGAGTAATCTTCTGAACCCACACTTCTCATGCCATCATATCAACCGGCCCATCTCCTCGTCTACAACTCACACGCGGTCAGCCAAACCAATTTCATTTGAATAGCAAAGCAAAATTAAACCATCAAATACGAACAGCATAATATTTCTTAGCTCTGTAGGTTTTTACTCGTAATTCATTCCATTTCGATTTGATTGCTTCAGAGCTCGGTTTCTGCTGGGAATGTGTCAATCATTCATTACGAGTTACAACTTGGCATTTGTAGACCTCATACATTTATTAATTTCCTGACATACTTGGCTACCTACCAGATACCACACAAGTCGATAGGTAGCTACTTTGAAGATCAATGAATGAAGTCAGTCTGCGACCACCGCAAGTAGCGATTTATTTACCAGCGTTGCTCTACGCAGTTTCGCAGGAAACGGTGGCGGTTTGCGCTTGTGGTAGAATTCGCCATTCGTGGTAACTCGGTAGGTAAGCATCGATTCTCAGAACTGCAAAGTGTGCAATCGCCTCATTATTTTGACGGACGACTGGTTCTCGAGGTGATTTTCTAAATACAGGTGTAATTTTGCCGACTGTTGAGCCTTTGCTATACCTACCTACATGCAAATGTGTTTTACGTGGAAAAAAAAATACTACAATTCTTGCTCCTCATATTCAAATGGCACAGGAATACCGATGCAGAGGGGAGAGCAGTTACAATGTAAATTGTAAGAGAAACAAAAGCGAGATATTAAAATAAATATTTGGTTTGCACCCTCCGTGAAGTTCGCAGGAATTCGGGCGTGCGCTTACACTGCTACCCTATTATTAAAAGGTGCTTGAGCGCAGGCGTGGGGTGCGCAAGCGCACCCTGCGTGACGCTATCTACCTGCCAAGTACAATACAGGGTCTTTGAAAAGTCGTATACTAAATGCGACAAAACAGCCTGACGCGGTACAATATAGAGTCGCTATTTCTTGTTCGCTCTAAGCATTCTGTTCGAGAAGAAATTCTGTAAATACAAAGAAAATTGCTAGGCACAATGACTCTTGACATGAAGGTACTCTTGGGGGCCACCGTTGGGAAGTCAATGAAACAGCGATGTCAACCGGCAGCGGCGGCGATACGCACGGTGGCTCACAATTTGCTGACTACCTGCCAACACTGCTACCTGCTGTTATGTTACGCAACGATAAATTGTCGCTTGCATTACGCTGCTAGTTACCTACACCATAAACTACTCGACGTCGAATAAAACTATTAAACTCTACATGCAAGTCAATCCAAAAATACCAATAATGTTACAACTGCTTTTGTTCCGGTCATTAGTCAGGTTACTTTACTGTCTATTCCAGACAGAAAAGTGGTTTCAGTGTAATGAATGATACAATAATATCACAAATACATACTGCAAATACGGCTTGACGAGATGCGGTCGAACGTCTGAAACTAACATTCATTGCCACGCATAGCGCATACCTACCCCCATCGTCGCTGGGATATAGACGTGACTTTATGTTGTCGTATCAAGCGACATAAAAAATATGTTCAATACAAGATGCAGCTTATCACCATCCATTACCAGTTAATGTAAAGTCGAATTGAAACATGCCTTAAGCCTTGTGAACGTCAATAATTTAAAATGGAACGCGCATTACGGGGCGGTCGGCGGCTTGTTGGACTCGATAGTCAATTGAACGGATTAATTGGTGAGCAGTCGAGTGGTGGACTGACGAGCAGTTGTCGCACGGACAATTTACGCGGGTTATCTTATGCAATAAGGCGGGAATGTGCAGGCGAGGGCGGCCATGCACGGTGCCGACGCCGTCGACGCCTCTACGACCGGTGCCGGTGCTGCGCTGCACGCAATCCACCGTAGGAGCGGTCTTTTGAAACTTAAAATTGCTAGGTTTTACTCAATATGGGAGCTTGTGGTTTGGAAATTGTATGTAAATATTAGAAACAATAAATATATAAAAGAAAAACAACATAAAAACTTTATAAAAAGTACAAATAAAAATTATCCTCTATTGCTCCGCATCGGGGCATCGACCCTAAACTAGCCGCAATCCCTCATTGCACCACAGTGTATTAGCTGTGTAAGAAGGAACCCGCCCTTTGGTCCGACGTCAATGATGATTCTATGAGAATTATCTTACATACTTACTGCCCAATCTAGGCTTAGCTATGGACAATAAATCGATCACAATGAGTGAGGTGAAAACGAAACCGGTGGTTCAGTTTTATGACTGTTGATGATAGCCCTTTAATATGTTGCAGTTACAATGTTGTAAATATAGATATTTCACATGTAGGTACGTATGTAAATTGAAATTTGATGATAAATGTAGGCAAACAAACGTAACTACCACGGATACGGAAAACATGTTTTTTTTCAATGATGGCGAAATCGGTCCATCGATTTTCTACATTAGGTACCTACATGCATATTATAAGCTAGTTGTTAGTTGGGCTCGTTAAAATTATGACAAGATGATATTCGATATAATTTACCTACCTAAGAATTAGTTGGAAGAGTTAAATTACATTTTCCCAGTTTTTTATTTGATATTTTTTTTTACTCTTAGCCATAAGACCACCTTTGCGCATTTCTTAGTATAAATTGTCTGTTTTCTATTATTTCTTATTGTGCAACAAAGCGCTTTTACTAACTTATACTTAGGTACCTACTTAATTTTTAGACTGAGTACCTACAACAAATTGAATTAGTAATATGATTTATTCCTTTACTGTTCTTTTTGTAGGAAATAGTAGGAAGTAGTTGTATACCTAGGTAGAAAATTTATTTTATTTATTTGATTTCCTCATTTTGCTGCTACCTACATTTCGTATTATTCAGTCCCACATAGCCTTATTTATTGCCGTGCCAAAAGCATTCGAAGCAGATGTAGGTCTACGAAAACCTGCATAGGCACTGTGTATCTACCATTATTTTGTAACTGGGTATAACAAGTAACAACGGAGTAATTTGGTGACACCAGGGTTCAATAAAAGGACCAATCGGTCTTCCACTTTTGTGTCTAGCGTCTCGGCAGTTGTGAAATAGCTAGCTCACACTTTGAAACATCTTCAGTATTTATTAATTGGACTCCAATTTATTGTACTCAATACTTACGCCCAGTCTGTAGTCGAGTTGCTTAGTGAAGCTGTAACGTGCGTCCTATATCTGGTTACTCCTATTAAGGACAACGGATTAAATTCACCGAGAAGTGTACCAGTTGGTGCGCCAGAGTCGTTCATTGGCTGATAGTTATTATCGCGACAGCCGCCCCAAGTGCCAGCTGTTCATTCAAGCACTCATTCATACTGAAATTATCAAAATTTCTTAACTACTTAGACACATCATAGTATAGCCTTGTAGGTAGGTACATAAGTCTCTCAAAAACCTAAATACGTAGTCGGTCCCAAAGTTCTGTCATATATGAAAATACTGATAAAATAAAAAGTACCGATCCGTTTTTAAAAATTTATATATCAATTAAAAATACAATTATCGAAGAATCAAAATAACATAAAACTATTCGAAATGATCTCCCTTGCTTTTAATAACGGCCATCAACTGCGGCGGCCAGTCGTCTATCGCAGCACGCACCATATCCATGTCGATTTCAGCGACTGCTTTAACTATGGCTGACTTCAGGCTCTCCAAATTTTTATGTGGCTTAGCACAGACCTTGCTCTCTAAGACCTGCCAAATTTTATAGTCCAGAGGATTAAGGTCCGGACTGGAGGAAGGCCAATCTTCGTGTCTTATAAAGGCAATGTTTTGACGTTAAAACCAGGCTTGAGTGGTCTTGGCTTTGTGAGCGGGCGCAGAATCCTGCTGGAACACAAAGTGATGTCCTGAAAATAGTGTGTTGGGCAGGTCTTTGACGTACCGATCCAAAACCGTCTCTTGGTACACTTTTGCACTGGTTTTGACCCCCTTTTCGCTAAAATGAACCTCAGTTGGCCCATAGTAGGAGACTCCTAACCAGACCATGACTGAAGAGGGATGATGCCCATGTTGCACCCGCGGAACTTTGTTTCCTGCTTCTTCAGAGCTGGTAGCGTACACTCTATCGTTTTGTTTATTATACTTTTCTTCTATATCAAAAATTTTTTCGTCTGTAAAAAGTATATCGCGGTGCCGGTTTTTCGCGTACCGTTTTAACAACACCCGGGATCTTTTGAGTCTAATTTCTTTTAAATGGGCATTAAGTAAGTGCCCACTCTTTTTTTTGTATGCTCGCAGCTTAAGGTCTTCGTTTAGAACCTTTTTGACTGTTTTTCTACTAACCTTCATCTGCAAAGCCATAAGTTTCTGTTTTCGGACAGGATTTCTTCGTATGCGCTCCTTGATCGCTTTGATCACTGCTGATTTTCTTGCGGAGCGAGGCCGGCCAGTTCTTTTCTTGTCCTCAATACTAGAGACTTCATTGTACCTACTTATATAGGTTATACACAAACCTAAGCGTTATTTTCAATTTTTTGAGCAACTTAAAAATGGTACTCGGCGAGTGCCCACAGCGATGCAACGGCAAAACTGCTATTCGGTTTTCTTTCAAAGTCCACTCCATCGTGAAAAATCGCGCCAAATGATCATTTATTGTTTTAAAATAATTGTCAAACATTCAAAAAAGGAATGCAATAAAACTTTTCCAAATTCGTGTTCTAAATTCAAAAATAATGTGCCAGTGACAGAACTTTGGGACCGACTACGTAAGTACAAAATAAACGTGTGATAATTTTTATAACTTAACACTACCAAAAAAGGTAATCATTAATAAACCTCAACATTCTGACCAAATGCCTTTTAATTAAATCCATTATTCAAGGTAGGTCAGTAGGTATTTTTCTCGTAAAGAAAAATCTAAGTTCCTGCCCACCTGCAAAATTGATTTTCTATTTTTGATGTTCGATTGGGTGGGTTGATAAAAATACGATGTCTGTCTATTCACGTCCTTCAGGCTTTTTTGGGTTTAAGGATTTTCCCTTGAAGTTAAACTTTTACTTATGTTCATTTTTCTACCTCCCTAGGTACTCATCATCATCATGACCTAACTATTGATTTCTAACTTGCTCAATACCTATCGTACCTGCTTTCGCTTCATGCCCCCTTTTAACATCAAGGAAAATTCTCAAGATCGGATCATACAGCAACATAGTTATTTATTAAGCGGCCTCTTCATACAAGTGAACCGGGTTTACGACATGTCTGTCCTGTCCTGAAGCCGTTTCTCTTTAGAATTTTATGGCTCAATAGAACCTAATATTCGTATGTACCTATTGATGGTAGAGAGAGATATTCATCATTACCTTACAATCGTAAAACGCTTTCAATTGATTTCGATTCTGCTTTTATTTGATGGCCTGGTTCATAATCATCAAGACGGTAACAACCCTTTTAAGCAATGACTAGTTACGATGTCTTAAGTAATTTTAATGCTTATTTATTTTAACTACTACTGTATAAATAGGTACTAAACTACTTAATTTTGAACCTACATTACATTATCTATCTTCTTAGTTTCTTTTCTATCCAAGTTCTCTTGATCCAGGTTTGGTTCGTGGTATTTCTGACTCAAAAAACTAGCCTAGCAATAAGATCATGTTTCGCATTTGGATTTTGACTGACGCCTTTTTAATTGGTCCAGCTAGATTTTATGATTAATCGGGTATTCAAAGGTCAAAATGGAACCAGTTTCTGCTCAGTCTGGCTTTAAAAACCTTTTATTTGCATTCCTAAATGTGGTTCGCTTAGCCTGTTCAGGGTTTCCTAGAATTCTCTAACGGACCAAAGTCGAACATCTGAATTTAAAACTTTGGGACATAATCGGCAGTCTCCGCAGAATTTGAGTTGGGTTATTGGATCTGGAAATGGTGAATTTCAATAGTTCCAAAGAGGGACAGGGATTGTTGAAAGAAGAACATTGAAGAGTTGAGTAGAAATTAACCTGCAAAGGGGTATAATGGCAATCTTTCAACTAGGTATAGCGTCTAGGCAATCATGACAAGATAACGAAGAAGTTTTCGAACAATCAGTCGATTCTTGTATGAAATCAAAAGTTTGTATTTCTATCTACGGGTAATAAGAAATCCAGAGTTCCAGATATCGAATTTTGTTATTCGTATTTCGACTCTTGCTTGTTGAGTAAAGCTGTTCGTTGGTTTCAGGGATTTTCGTATTTGCATAGGATATACGCGTAGGTAGGTAGGTATATCATATTGTGCTAGGTATAGTACCTACAGATTTGTGCGCAAAGGCAGGCACGAAGTACGATGCTGGCGCTGGGCGCTGGCTCTGGCACCGCAATCACACGGCGAGCGGGCCGCGTAATGACAGCTCCACCGCCATTACCACTCATTACCCCACAGTCACGTACCGCAGGCAGAAATGGATTTGTCTTTGCAAAAATAATGATTGTAGATTGCAGACCGCCTTTCGAGAAAATTGGATTCGAATGCGCGTAAACAGGATCCGGGGATAGCTGCCCTTGGAGCTAGCTGGTCGTTGCACTCGCGGGCCCGCCCATTTTGTAGACCCCATCGCGGGCGAAACAAAAACTATTTCTGGATAAAATGTTCGGTAGAGCTAGGGGCTTTTAATCTGTAGAATATAGCTCCGATAAAATTTAAGTAGCATATTTATAGGTACCTATTTTTAAAATATTCAAGTATATTATGTGCTGCAGGGATCACAGTAGGTACTTACTTAAATACTTAACAAATAAGGACAAAAAAGGCTAAATAAGAAACAAATTAACTCCTCAGAAAAACGAGATATTTTAATTTGCAATTCTTGGGACGCTCGCCTCATTTGAGCAGAATTCAGGTCAACTTTCTCAAGAACTAAAATAGCGTATCTAAATTAACACAAACATTTATTAAAAACAAAATGTTTTTTTAATAAGGTAACTTAAAAACAGTAGTTATTTTGTTACGCGTGTATTTTTATTCAGTAAACTATAATATTAAAGTCATCAATGTCAAGTAAGTTGAGTGTAGAATGTTATACGTTTATTAGTACGATAGTATCCAATATGCTGTGCACTGCACAATATGCAAGGCATTATGTACTGCATACTCAGCTTGTTTTTAGCTGCCTAAAATACCGTCATGACGTTGTCATTTTTGGGTGTTTATTAGGCTGGCTAACATTAAATTAAAATTTGGATCACAAAATTCACTAGGTAAAGAACAAAATATTTAGGGCCCAGTACATTACCCTAAGGGATGCCATAGCACATTGTGCATTATTATCCTTGTTATCTCTTATTCATCCATATTTATTTACTAAAAGTTAAGTGTAAGATTTTATGATTTCACCTAATGTTTACGATTGAGTTTAATTTTCATTATTGCTTTCACGGTACCCAAACTTATAAAATATACTTTGTAAAATGCTTTATGAAGATCAGTTATCAAATTTGTTAGCAGATATATTTCAAAATCTGTTTATGTTTGCATCTACCCACTATATTGCTGGTCTTTTGATTACATTGCAAGACGACATTTGACCTAATGTTGAAATAAAACTAAGTGATTCATGCCTGCCTGGTTGCGTAAAATGTAAGATTACGAGTTCGTAACAAACCTCGGTGTTCATGTAGGTACAAACTTATGCATTATGAAAAGTTTAACGACCGTTTTATCTTTGTTTATATTCAAGCACTTGCTACAATAATTCGGAGAATAGGTTACTTATCTCATTAGTTACGATTAACTCTTTAACTAACACGCTATTACATTAATAGCAGGTAGGAAGTTTACAATTTTTTGACTACTTATACGATTAATTGAAAACTTAAAAATCAGTATCAATGAATGATAACTTCAACACGCTGGTCCTTATGAATTATTTAAAAAATACTGAACTACCTACTTTACAATTGCTATGTGCCTTAGCTACATCCTCTTAAATATAACAAACAACAAATATTTTATACAATAAAAAGAACACATTTTCTTTAAGAATAAAACATTACAAAGATATCTAATTACTAGAGGTTGGTACAGTCTTAACATCGTTTTGCAATTGCAACATTGCTAAACAAAAAACGAATCATTATTTGTACATTACTCTGTTTTAGATTACAAAGTACCTACTTTACATGCTAAAATTTTATTTAACATCTAAAAAACTATTATCTCTAAAACTATGACACATATTATGGGTTTTTACTCACGGCTTGTTTTATTTAAACTCAACACGTATAAACAGACCGTGATTTAAAAAACCCGTAAGCAAATACGTGTGTAATAATAACTACGGAAACTTAAAACTAAAATCAAACTCTTATCTACATTACCTTCGAAATAACCAGAGTTACTATAACCAATCTACAACTTGTAGCTAGTCATAACTACAGTAGACCACAAGGCATCGACCTCGAGTTCGCACATAAATCTCGCACGGGCGGTGTTGGTTTACATTTACAAATCGGCGAGTCGTCGAGCGGCGGACAACGGACGCCATTCGCCAACACAGCTAATTGGCGATACTCCCCGCGCAACGCTTTTGTTACAAAATTATACCTCTACAGTCCACTGCAGTACGGTGATGTCATCATGTAACTAGGTATCTCATTGAAGTACCACATCATCATCAATCATTACTTAAATGTGTTGTGATTCGGACCAAAGTTTAGTGTTTTGCACGTTCTTATGTAGGATGGAAATAGATTCTTACAATTATAAGAAAATACTTAACTGAGGTAGATAAGGAAACAAGAGAAAATAGATAAGACAAAACCAATGAGGAGATAATGTCAATGACACTACAATAGTAACAAAATAATTAAAACGCATAGATATTACGAGATTAAGTATAGCTCAGTTTTGAAATTATTTACATGGTTTTGCAGAGCGAAACGTTCAAAAACTCTAATACCAAATTTTATTGAATTAAACTATCAAATAAATCTGTAGTAATTACAATTCATTGACTACTTACAGCAAACTATGCAAAAGAGACCTATAATAAGAGAGAGCTGGAAGAAAAGGATTAATCAAACAACAGGGCTATTGATAACCCATTTATCTAACCCATGACCTAACCAGTCGATAAACACACACAATTTTAAATTTTTAGGGATATATTTTAATAAGCATTTCATTGGTAATAAAAACAAACAAGAACACGTGTAAAGGAGTAAAACGCAATTCATCGAGAATTAATTAACTTCTAAAGACGCTTTACTTTCAAAGACAATCTACCGTCCCACTGCTCCGCCAACTGAGCCTCCCGCGCTTCAACCGACATCGGCAAATTTTCATTCTATTGATGCTCATCTCAAAGCGATGATTTAGCGACATCCAATAGAAGTAGTTTACTTTCTTTTACAAGGGTGAGTATGTCCGGCATTCTAACAAACAACAAAAATAAATTAATTAAAACTTAGCAATCGCTTCAAGTGACCTTTAAAAAGACTGTTCGCTTTCCAAAGCAAAAAAGGTGTGCGAATACGCCTATGAGAAGAACAAAAGGAGTGTTCTGTTCCCTCAGCCGGCGTTCGCACGGCCCTCGCGGAAGCGCAACTTGTTTACACTGCAAAAACTGCACCCATCACATTACCTGCGCTCACGCATTCTCAACCAACCTCGTTACTGTTACTCAAAGTATCTTACTTGATGTATGAGTGATATTAATTAATAGTTTCCGGCAGCTCAATCCACCATTAATATAGCAGAAGGAAATTGGCTAACTTTAGCACCAGGTATTAAAATTGCAAGTGCTGGGTTTATTGCCAGCTTTAACGTGATTTGATCGTAAAGTACCTAACAGGTCTTAGCAGCTATTTGTTTGTGGCGAGCTCAAGGGAAATTGAAGAAAATTAAAACTCAACTGATTTGACGGCTATAAATTATGCCGAATCTTTCCATTAGGTCTCTCTGAGTCATTTTTGCTTCAGTTACCATTAAAAAAGAACAATCTAACCATGAATCCACGATTATAGTAATGATAAACCGCAAAAGAACTGATTTACTTGTCACATACCTACATATATCATACTTGGACTTGAAACTCTAGGTATATGCGCGTTGTACTTTGTGTACTCATTGCTTTAGTTATAATAATATCGTGCGGGTGCACCGACGACAAAACAAGAGTTCTGATTTTTAAAAACGGATGTGTTTTTTTTTATGAAAAAGATTCAACGTGGCCCGATCGGAAGATTTGGCTGTTCGGTCTGTAAGGCAACTTGCCGGCAGAATTATCTTCGTGATCGATCATACGAAAGAGAACTGTGTGAGTAATTTTGCCTGTGATAAAATAAAGAACAATAGAATTCGTAGCATCAGCATGTCCACATGTCCAATACAAACACAATATTTGAGGAAAATTATAAAAATTGAAATGAATTCAAAGGTCAGCTAGGTGATGCGTGTTTATGTTTGTAATACTGATGTCATAGCTTATGGGACATTAGAGAAATGAGGACGCCTACGAGATGAATTTCCAATTGCGTCCATAACAGAAGCTTGGTAAACATAATTGTTCACAACCGTGCTTGATAGAACGCTGGTCAACTCTGCACTACTTTGCAGGATATGTATATGTGGCAATCGGTTGACTTGACATGGTAATGCTTATAGTATAGTATTAGTTAGCCCACTTGATCCCATTGCTGGACAAATGCCTCCCCCGCAATCTTCCACTCCTTGCGGTCTAATGTCATCCAAACCTGACAGTATGTGTCAAGATCGTCACGCTAACGTTTTCGGGGTCTATCTCTACGTCTGGGCCTGTTTTGAGGTACCCATTATTGATCCTTGCCCAATTTCCCTGATGCAACTGACAAACATGCCCGGCCCACTCTCAATGCTTATAATTTGAACGAAAACAAGGACTTTTCCGTCAGGCTAGAGAACCTTCTAGCTCTTTCAAAACATTATGTACTTACGGGTTCTTGAAACAACAACATCACAATTTAAGCGAGTCTTGTCTTGAGTTATAGGCAGTACGATCACAAGGCGCTTTGTACAATTTATGAATGTTGTTCTAGATGTGTAAGGCACGCTACAAGCAAGAGTAGCCACATAATCCACATCGCTATTAAAAGTGAAAACATTATGATAACTAATTCGACAAATTAATTCGAGTCGGACACGTGAAGAATGCTTGTTCTTCACGGTCCGGTTAGAGACATCAAGCAACTCACAGCCGAGTCTCACATACATCAACCACTAAACTCATTTAACGCCAATTAATCCCAGCCCAGAAAAACGCATTAGACAAACGAGCAGATTCACGTGGAAATTTATATCTTCTGAAGCAATTAGCCGCGTGTTAAAGTAGCTGAGAATTTAAGGCTTCGTACGATTCACACTTAACAAAACGCGCTGAGCCTCGGTTAGATAATTATTATTTTTTGTTGGGCAGGCTTTTATTCTTTCTACCTGGTGGCGCGGCGGTACCTGCCCCACCGAACGCACTACCCGGAACACTATTAAACAACGCCACGAGGCATAAAAAACGTGTAGAAATAACATAGAGCGGACTCTCTTTGATGGACAGAACGTAATTTAGTTTCGGAATGGGCTGTGGAATTGCCGTGGTATTTTCTGGATGAGCGATAAGAATGTGAATGCTTGAAGTTGGGTTTTGAAAGTGAGCGCATTACTCATTAAAATTAACATAATGTGAGATAACGATTTTTTGCTATTATCAACGCACGTTATAAGCAAATCTCACGCATAGTTTATGAATACGAAATATTTCTGCATTCTTAGGCTATAGTTTCCCAGTAAATGTAATTATTTATAATGTAGAGCCGGTTTAGGGTCAGACGTTGATGGGAGCAGGAAAGAAACGGCTCGGGGCTGAATAGATGTTTTTTGTGTAGCCGAGACTCGTAGAGATAAAGGCGGCTGTTGCCATGCAGGGCAGATTTGAATATTGCATGTTAACATTCAAACTTAATTTGAGCCGTCGGAGCTGTTTTCAAGAATTCAATTCCACATTCGTGAGTGTTTAAGTTTTAAGGTATAATATTGGATATCTGTTAATGGGTTTGTTTTCGAGTGGGTGTAGGTTGTTAAGCGCTATTAGATGCTTTTTAAGGATTTTATCGTTTATGCCGGCTATTAAAAAACGGGGCATTTCGCTCAATTGTGGAGGTTCGGAACATTGAAATGGTGTTTTCGTCGAAGCCTCGCGCTTGTATGGCTCGTTAATGGATCTTTAACAGGCTGTTGAGACGCTATCGCACTGTAATCGAACTGGTAAGGAAGCCAGCCAGCACGCGGCCGGCGGCGCCCGATCACTGATAAGCGCATTCCGCTTGGCGAACACCGTGCGATGCGTTTCGGCGATCCGATTAAACTTATCGCCGATCCTTAGCGCAACAACAGTTCAAATGCTCAAGTTTCCGCCTCAAAATTCAAGGCAAGGCGGCAAACATTAAATTTAAAGAACATCTTAATCGTTCTAAAAGAATTAGCATGGTAATGCAAAGCGGTACAGGTGGCCGATGGGTATTGTGTGCACATTAGCGGGGGTGCGAGGGGAAGGTTGTCGGCCTCGCCCGTGACGTCACCGCACTGACCACTCCAGCCCGGCCCGACATCGCCACAATGGCCTTTCTCAGAAGGAGCAGATGCGCCCGCGCCGCTATCCGCCTCCCCGCACCCCTCGCCCCGCGTGCCCTCACCCCGCACGTGAGGTTTAACCGCCAACATACCTCACCAGTCAAAAATATCCATATTATATAGGTACTATTTTACCTTAAACTTTACATAACCACTGGCGATGACTTAGCGACTAAAAACGTCGGTCAGAGTAGGTATACCGTCTATTTACCTTGAAACAGCATATAAAAACCGCAACAAAAACTTACTGTGAATAAGCAATGTAAGCGTCGCGAAGTGTATCTAAACGACATTTTTGGGCGGCACGGAGCTCTGTGCCGGAGCGGAGCAGGTAGAGACGCCGAGGTTACCTCTGCGCTAGAGCGCGTACCTGCGCGCTCAACGTATCATTACGCCGGTAATGATAGCCGCCCGTAATCACCGGCCGCCGACGCCACCGCCACCGCTCTCCGCTCGCCTGCTGCACGGATGAACCACGCAACTTCCATGGATGAGTGTGGATCTAGTCATGATGGGCAAAAACATGCACTAAACCTCCACTCATCGAAAGAAATTGACCTTTTCTTCGATCGCCGCGTCGATTCGCAGAATCCCCGTAGCACTGCACGCACTTATCGTTTGCAATGTCACGTTGTTCACCGAACCGAATGTTAACGAGCACGTTGCCGTGTTTTTTAAACAAGCAATATGTACTGCGGTCGCGCGCACGGCGCCGACACGTACGCGCAGCGCGACCGCTCACCACGAAATAAACGGTCGAGATTTGAAATCTGGAAATCTAGACGCTGCGCGTGCGGCGCGGGAGGGGAGGCGGCGGTCGGCGGCAACCAATGGCGGGCGAGCGCGCTCAAACCGTGACCGCGGGAGGGGCGCCCGCTCCCCGCGCCTCTCGCGGCCCCTATAGCCCCTCCGATATTATCTTTTCTACAAGAACGTTATTTTCTTTCTTTCCTACTCGCCCCGTACCCGTCCGTTCAACCGACAGCGGAAGTGAAGTGAGCGCGCGCGTAAACTGCAAAATCCATGGTAGTATTTTATTCAAATTTCGTCGGAATATTTGCATATAACTTAGAAACTATAGCAAAATACCGGACACAAAATTCTTTGTTATTTAGTAAGAAAATTCGAACTAGAGAGGTTTTACTAACATTGTTTTTCAACGGGAGTCGGAACGGAACATCGTCGGCATAAAAATGTATGAAGATTTGTAACAATGATCAATCAACATTCATTCTTCATTAGAATGATTTCCAGGAATCCTTTGAGACCATTGAGCGCGGTCCGTTCACACAGAGCGCCGCGAACTGTGACAATCAAGACGAGACTTTACATTCCTTACAGATAAGACACACTTTTGTCAAGTACCGCGGTAAAGAGTTATTGCAACATCAAATCGATAGAAGTAATTCATTTGGTACCGCGTGGTGGATCTTGATCAATCGAGGAACGAATGTCTGACTTGAACCGGCATCATGAACCGTATAAATGTCAAATATTGGCATACACCACTCGTTTGTCTCTATCTATAATAGTCTCGACAGAAAAATGTTACTTCGGAAACACTAGGCTGCATGGTAACTATAAATAACGCAATATAATGACGCAGCAAATTCTTTGTATCCAAATGACTCGACAGTCAACTCGACTGCGTCAGCGGCTCTAAGTAGATCGGCCTCAGCCTAACAGCCTCTTTTGATGCAAAAAAGGCAACAAAAATATTTTAAAGTTTCCAGAAAATTATGGCTTGATTGAACAAAAATGAGTAATAAGTTTTACAACATTTGAATGCTACAGTAATAAGGCGTTTCATATTGTAGGAGTCGATGTTAAAAGGAATGGAAAGAGTAATCAAACTTACTTTTGGCGATTCTTCCCCGTATCAAGATGCTTTTCGTCAGCAAATATCGCATCACAGCACAGCTCTTATGACCAAAAAGTATTTGAAATAAAAGTCCAACTTACCGTAAAAACAAGTTTATTACAAAAATAACGTTCCAATCTCCACCAATTATTCACATGCAAATTCAGATTCACAACTTAAACTCTAACCTTTACGATTGCGAAGTGATCAAGGGTTGTTGTTTGCCATGATGATGGTGCAGCCAAGGTCGGTGAGCTGCATCACCTCGGCCCCGCCGTCCAGCAAACGGTGAGAACACACCGCCACCTAGCGGGAGAAACACGTATTCGTGATTGTTTGAAAGCTGGAGCTCAATTTCTGAAACGTTCGTATCAGGTTCCGTGCACGTAAGTCCAAAACGACTGGTTTAACCACACGTTTTTAATTTTATTTTAACTGATGTTTTATAGCCAAAATATGAGGGTAAGTAAAGTAGAACCTGAGATAAACATAATAAGTAGCAGATTTTCGCATGAAAAGAAAAGTTTCGGATATTGAGCTTCTGAAGCCATTTACTTGTTCTGTTCTATGTCCATTTGAAGTTTTAAATTACTTAATTCCTCGTGATTTAAAATCTACTGTGCCGAACGGGATTGAGGCGACATTTTCAAAATCTAATACCTAATACATTTATGCACGCTGTGCTAACCTCGTTAGGTAAAGCCATGGTAAAGCGCAGTTTACTCGTTACCTTCCGATTTATCTTAATTACTAATGACAACATTTGCTTCATTTCCGACATGATCGACATATAGATTGCTTCGCTGTAATATAAAAAAAACCAAGTGCGTGCGTACATTTATTACCACAGCGTTTGTATTATTACCACTCCATTTTAAATTTGTAAAAATTTACTGTGTGGGGTTTGTTATATCGTCAACAGAAACGCAATGTCTGTGAAATTTTTTACTCTGTATTACGGAGGGATATCGAATACAGTCGGGTGACATACAGCAGTCTCTCGAAGAGTCCCGATTTGACCCTTTGGGGAAGTCTTAGGGTCTTACTACAGAAAAGTTAGAGGCGAGTTGAGCGCGTGTTTTAAAATAATAATTCATACAAAAAACCCTTCACATGCGTTCAACTCGCATCTAACTTATTTGTGGTAACGCCCTTAGGTTTATCCATAATCTAGTTGTATGTACATACCTTTTCACTGATCTCGCACTTCTGCTTGTTGGTGAGATGTCCAGCAGTGACCACGGTTGCGCTGAGCTGCTCGAGTAGCTGCGAGGCTGAGTATGCTTCCATAATGAACCTGGGCACATGGGAATACAACTTCTATGTACTGTTACTACTGTCTTCTACAACTATGTAAGCAATGCACAGCTATATTTTGGATAGTCGTCTCCATTAAATGTTGGCATAAGATGAAATAAAGAAAATGGCATAGAGGTTACTTCTCCCTTTTAAATTTAGATTGCAGGGAAAATGGGATTCTCGGAGGAAGACAATTTTATGTAGGTTAGCAAAAGGGTGTAATTTTACTAAAGATAGGTAACGAAAACTTACAATTGGTTGGTGACAAACATCAACCATACCCAAGAAACATAGGTAGAAATATGACGAAAAATTAAACTGTATCTCCCTTACAAAATATACCAGCCGACGAAGTCAATTTATATGGAAAAAACAATTGTCATATTTCAACCTATGTTCTTTGGTTTATACCTTATCCTTAAACTGTATTGATCATTAGTAAAATTTCACTCTAGTAGCAGTGGACTGTCATGACTGTAGGTAGGTAAGTAGTAGGAAGCAACTAGCAGGTATACCTATATTTTGTGGACTATAGCAAAAACATTGCAGTGCACCTACTTAAGCAATAAAATAACACATTATAGCGATTTGTGAAGCGATATTATTTCTTATAGCATATCAGCAAAAAGGGAATGATGCATTATTCATGCAAATAAGTTAGCCAAATAACGTCATATGCCAAATCATAACATTCATACACTACTCTAACGGATGCATACAGGATATAACACGCCACTAAAGATCAACCGAAAAAGTGCAACACAAAAAATGCACAATCATTTGTTTGACACGAAAAATTTGTTGCACATTTTGGGTTGAACATTTTTGACGCGTATTTTTGCACCCACTTACCGGTCAACAAACTGCTCCAGTTCGGTGTAATTCTTGACACTCAGGTATTCGTTCACCAGCTTATCAGGAACCAGGCCTGTCACCTAGTGAAACAGAAACAAGCTTATTTATTTCATCACCATCTAACAACATACATATAAGGTGTAAAATATTTTTAGGGGTGAATCAGCACACGAAATTGAACAACTTTCTCCAAGGCCAATTTTTTTTTATATTGCGGCCTATGTTCCTTGGAGAAAATTGTTTAGTTTCATAGTCTATTTCACCCCTATAAATATTAGCAGCTATTTTTTTTACACTTTGTATATCACGCTTTTATCCCTAGGGCCCCAGCTAGTAAAATAATATAGTTCAAGAAAATTGCTCTACCTTCTTCTTTTTCAGGGTGTCAAAGGATCATACTTATATTTTCGAGAATGTAGCTTATATTTTTATAATCCGGCTTAGAACAGCATCTCCTATTTCTTTCCCGCAGGTGTCGTAAGAGACGGCTAAAGGACTCGAGTGTTTCATTCAAGTGTAAAACAACTTCAAGTGTGTTACAACTTTAGGCGACAGACCTATCACTACAATGATACAAAAATCATCTGTAAAGGCCCCTTAATATTTGTCAGACGTGGTTCACGTGGTTACGACCATTAGCGCGCTGCCTACCCCGCATAGGATAAAAGCGTGATATCTGTATGTACCTCAATAAGCCCATCAGCAGTGATCTGCCCAAGCAGTCGCTGGCAGCATTGCATGGCCGTGAGCGCGCGTCGCAGGTCGCCCTCGCAAGTGTCTACAGCTTGATGTAAAACCTCCCCATCACCTACGTCGACACCTTCCGCCTCGCATATTTCACGTAATCTGAAGATTTAAAAGATAAAGTAATGTATCAACTACAGAGATGTATAACAAGACAGTCAGTTGCATAAATTATGTTATTGATACCACATTTTGTAACACATGTGGTCAAATGTATAAATATAAAATAAAATAAATATCAATTCGGTACTTTACAGGGTAATTAAAATATTAAATTTGCAAAATATTGGAGACGAGCGGGTGCCCACCGCTCCGCCCGTGTAGAAGTTGGTTTTAAAAATAATCGCATGGTATCCCACAGGAACATTTTTATGGGATAGAAACTATCCTGTGTATTAATCCAAGTTACCCTCTATGTGTGCGCCAAATTTCATGAAAATCGGGATTCAGTAGTTTTAGCATGAAGGAGTATCAAACAAACAAACATAGTAAACTTCACATTTATAATATTATAGTAGAACAATAATTTTTAAACTGTTAATAAAAGTAAAAGTTAGTGTTTTGACGCCATCCAAATAGCGGAATAAAAAAAGAAAGTGCATTTATTGAACTTTTTACACACTCCACAACAAAACTAACCTTTTAATCACATTCTCTCTAGCCAATGGTCTGAATCTAAACTTGGAGCATCTACTGGTGATTGGTGGAATGATCCGAGACACATAATTGCAAATGAGACAGAATCTGGTGGTCCTGGTCTCCCGTTCCATCGTTCGCCGCAGAGCAGCCTGTGCTGCTGTAGTCATGGAGTCTGCTTCGTCCAAGATTACCAGCTTATATGGTGGGCATGGCCGGCCACTGGGGAGTATAAATATGATAAGACTAAAAAGTAGTAAATGTTTGACTACTAATAATGAGTTTATATTAGAAATGGTAAAAAAAGTAGTAGAAAATAATTACACATCAGTTCCAGTATTTGAGTATGATTGAAAAACCTTGAATTTAGATTTAGATGCGTAAATAATACCAATAAAAGGAAATTAATTTTTATCTGTTGTTTTATTCAGATACCGAGAACTACTACTACCATTACAGCTATGACAAGTCTATCGACTGCCGGACATGGGCTTCCCCCAATTGGAGGATAGTGGGTTACTCAACACCTCCTCCAGCAGGTGGATTGGCAAGTACTATGATAAATGTTGTAGATATTGACAGGCAATGCTGCTGCCCATTCCCTGGTTTCGTCACTTAGTCAATATCAACAAAAGGAAAGGAGATGGTTTCTGCTTAGAACATAATATCACAAGAATTTTCATACTCACTCAGTTTTTGTGCTGCTGACTGTCAACTGAGCAAATGATTTCACTTTGTCTCTGATCACTTGGATGCCTCTTTCATCGGACGCGTTGAGCTCCAGGACTCTATCGCGAGTAATGTCGCCAAATAGCTGTCTAGCCGCTGCCAAGATAGCACTAGTTTTCCCAGTACCAGGCGGACCATAGAACAATAAGTGAGGCAAGTCTCCACCCGATAAACATTCCCTTAGCACCTGCACCACCTCTCCCTGGTCGACTATATCATCAATCGTCTTTGGCCGGCTGGAAATTACGAATAAAATTAGCAAAACAACATTTACGAGTGAAAACATGTGGAATAAAAACAGTACATACTATTTCTCGACCCATGGCGCTGGTGGCTTCTTTTTCGTGGCAGTTTTAACACCAGATGTTGATGGCTTGTCTGCCGCAGAGATTTTTCCAGTTTTCAGAAAGGCCTGCATCCTATTTTTCTGAAAATACGAAATACAACGAGAAAGAAAAGCGCGCAAACATTACCGGTTGTCAGTTTGTCCAATTTTTTTAGGTCGTTAGTGATGAGCTAGTAGAATAACGTTATCACGATTTAACCCATTCGTTATTTGGTTATTTGAAGTAGTCAGGGGTACTCATCTCAGCCTTTGATCGAGGACTGTGATGTGGTATACGGGTATGCGACCCCGGCTTCCCGAGCAAGCAGTTCCCTCCTGCTTAACAAATAAAAAGTCTGTTTCGGCGAGAATGGCAACCCAATGCAGATATGCACAAGGGCTTGGCGGACTCGGCGACTCAGCAAGGCAATGTGGATGGCCTAGGGCGACGGTAGAGGGCGCGGGTAGTTACTGTCGGCCAGACACTGCGTCTGACCTCTCCTTCAGTCGTAGCGGTTTTCCGTTCCACTGAATCAAGGAGGGTGAGGACTAAGTGCGTGCGCCTGCGTTTGCGCGAACGTTTGCGCACCGAAATATATCCTGCGCAACTGACCGCTTCCGAATAATGGACTCCGATGACGCAAAGTCCTGTGGCGATGGGTTGAGGTAGAGAGGTCTGGCGTGGTGCAAGCTGGGCTTTGTCTGATTCCTGCACATAGGCGGTTCTAGGGGCGTGAGTACATGCCGTGGTCGCTTTTGCATTGCAAATCGGGACGACAATGCGAATTCGGCAGCACCTGGGATGACAAAGCAGCCCTTTTAAGGGAGGCACTGCTTTCCTCGCCCAGCCGAGGAGGGGGCTGGAAAAGGTGCCCTAAAAAAGTGCTCGTCCCTACCCGGAAGGTGGTAGTAACCACGGCTGCCACCGCATCACTTAACTCGTGGTCGACGAAACAGAAAAAATAAAAACAGCATGAAACCATCTATCATGTCATTTGGCGCGTGGAACGTGAGAACTCTAATTGATCGAGATGGCAACTCCTGTCCTGAACGCAAAACCGCCATCGTAGCTCGAGAACTTCATCGCTATAACGTGGATGTGGCTGCGCTCAGCGAAACACACCTTGCTGATGAAGGAGAACTGGTGGAAGATGGAGGTGGTTACACTTTCTTCTGGAAGGGTACCTCTGCATCCGAGCCTCGACGTTCAGGGGTAGGATTTGCCATCAAAAATCACCTAGTAAAGCGACTTCAAGAGTGTCCTGTTCACATCTCGGACCGCGTTACCACACTGCGCCTTCACCTGGATACAGACAATTACCTTAATGTCATCAGTGTCTATGCTCCAACGTTAGACAAGTCTGATGACATTAAGGACAAATTTTACGAGGAGCTAACTCAATGCCTTGATAGCATAAACGCCAGAGAGCAGATCTTATTGCTAGGCGATTTCAATGCCAGGGTTGGACGGGACTACGAGGCTTGGCCTGGAGTTCTGGGACGACATGGAGTTGGCAACATGAACAGCAATGGTCTGTTGCTGCTCGGTCTTTGTGCTCAATACGATCTAGCGATATCGCACACTATGTTCAGACTTGCCGCTAAGCACAAGACAACGTGGATGCACCCGCGTTCCAAACACTGGCATTTGATCGACTTTGCTATTATTCGGCAACGAGACATCGGTCAAGTTCAAGTCACCCGCGTCATGCGTGGTGCTCACTGTTGGACTGACCATCGACTAATTGTCACTAAGCTACGACTCCGCCTCCGTCAACCTCGCAGATCCACAGTGAAGAAGCCTGCGTCTTTAAACGTGGATAGGCTGAAAGATCGCGAGGTTAGGGTGAAATATGCTGAAGCCTTATCTGAAAAGCCGTCGCCAATAACTGAGACCGGAGATGTCAGTGCTGCTTGGGGAGCTTTGTCATGTCATCTCATAGAAGCCGCTTCTGCTACTTTGGGTACGAAAGACCGACGTAGTGAAGACTGGTTCGATGACAATAGCGAGGCTCTTAAAGCAGCATTCGACAAACATCGACAGCTCCTGCGACAGCATAATCGAAGAGGTGGAAGTGTTGCGGTGGTCAAAGAAAGTGACCAAGAATTACGCAGGCTGTCTCGACAAATAAAAGACAAGTGGTGGCAGGACAAGGCTTGTCAAATGCAGTGGCTCGCCGATACAAACCAGCTTGGTGAGTTTTACTGTGAAGTGCGTAAGCTGATTGGTGCTTCCTACCGTGCAAAAGTACCTTTAAGGTCTTTAGACGGTATGCACCTCCTGACCAGCAAGGAGGATGTACTTAAACGTTGGGCTGAACATTTTCACAACTTGCTCAACGTAGATCGATCAGCTGATCTGCATCATATCAGTTTAATGCCTCAACTCCCGTTAGCCACGGAGCTGGACGAGCCCCTGTCATGCGACGAGGTTGTTACTGCCATCAGACAGCAGCATAATAACCGGGCGGTTGGCATTGACCTTATACCGGGTGAACTACTTAAATATGGTGGTACGGAGTTGCACACGTCGGTATGGAAACTTTTCGTTCGAATGTGGGAGGAGGAGAGGGTCCCTGAGGACTTCAAAGTGTCTCGCATTTGTGCCCTCTACAAGAACAAGGGTGACCGTTCTGACTGTAACTCTTATCGCGGTATTTCATTGCTGTCAGTCCCTGGAAAAGTCTTTGCCAGAGTTTTACTGAACCGCCTCAAAGATTTGTCGGAAAAAATTCTGCCCGAAACCCAGTTCGGCTTCCGACCTGACCGAGGTACATGTGAAGCTATTTTCTCGGTGCGTCAACTACAAGAAAAAAGTAGAGAACAAGGTCGCCAGTTGTACCTCTGCTTTGTTGATTTAGAGAAAGCATTCGACAGTGTGCCTCGCGAAGCTCTCTGGATGGTGCTAGGAAAGTTAGGGTGCACAGAAAAGTATGTGCGACTCCTAAGACTCCTGCATGACGACATGCAGTGCTGCGTCTCTGTAGACGGTGAACAGTCTGATTTCTTCCCCGTCACCTGTGGGGTGAAACAAGGGTGTGTTCTAGCGCCCACACTGTTCGCCTTGTACTTTGCAGTTGTAGTCAAAGAAGTCCTAAATACTGTTTCCCAAGGAGTCCGCATCCGTTTCCGCACAGATGGCAGTCTTTTTAACCTGGCTAGACTTAAGGCGCGCACTAAAGTCTCGTATGCATTGATTACTGAGATCATGTATGCTGATGACTTGTGCTTTCTTGCAGAATCCCCAGACGGCCTGCAACAGCTAATGTCCGTTTTTCACCAAGCATGCTGTAAATTCGGCCTGAAGATCAGTGTCAAAAAGACGGAAGTGATGTCCTTAGACTCGCATGGTCGCGAGACACTGGCGATTATGCTTGGTGAGGATATGCTGAAACAGGTTGATAAGTTTCGTTATCTGGGGAACACTATAACATCTAAGTGTAACCTTGATGCTGAGATCAACAGCAGAATCAGTGCTGCAGCTGCAGCATTTGGGAAGTTGTGTTCCAAGGTTTTCTGCTCGCACGACCTAAAGCTAGCCACAAAAATCTCTGTATATATGGCGATTGTGCTGCCAAACCTTCTATACTCCTCCGAGACTTGGTGTGTGTATCGTCACCACATACGCACTCTGGATCGCTTCCACCTAAAATGCCTTCGCACCATCATGAAGATCAGATGGTCCGACCGAGTGCGCAATACCGAAGTTCTGAGACGAGCCAATGTTGGTGGCATTGAGGCCTATCTAATGCGTCGCCAGCTACGGTGGTGCGGTCATATATCCCGGATGTCGGAGGAGAGAGTGGCGAAGCGCATCTTTTATTCTGAGCTAGAGGAGGGGAAGCGAAAGCATGGCGGACAACTCCTCAGATATAAAGATGTTCAGAAACGACACATGAAAAGATGCAACATTGAGCCCACTCAATGGGAGGGTCTGGCAGCACAGCGTCCCGAATGGCGCGGGATGGTTAAGAGGCAAGTCCGCGAGTTTGAGGAACAGCGTAAAGCAGACCTCGACGCTAAGCGCGATAAGCTGAAGGCCCGTCCATCCGTCGCCATTAACTATAATTATGTAAATGGCAAACTCACGTGTCCACTCTGTGCACGGGAGTTTACTGCCAAAATTGGCTACAATAGCCATCTCCGGGCGCATCAGCGCCGATCTGATTAGGAGTCAAAGTGGTCGCCATGGCCGAAATCGGTCGGAGAGATCATCATCATCATCATCATCATCATTTGAAGTAAAGTTTTGCAAAATGGCAACACTAAAAAAAGTATACAAACAAATATGTCAGTTTGACACAGCGGGAATGTGAAGTGCTTGTTTACTAATAATTTTATTGAAATTTTTCTTAGTTATTCCTATTTTTGCTATATAATTTAAAGTAAAATGAGTACTAGAAATAAGAGAAAATCTGCGCCGTCTACTGAAAATACTCCGGCAGCGCAAAAGCGTGTGGAAAACTCTTGGATACTTCTTATGAAGGGTATGTGAAGATGATTATTGAATTTATGAATTTCCTGTATATTTCCGTCCTAATACACAGTTTCACTACTTGTATAATAATTTTAAAGATGATTGCTTTCATGTAATTGCTAGTAATGTCCCTAACAAAATTGTTTTGTCCACAGAATCTTTGTTTGAAAATGACAACTTCAGCATCATAACCCTTCCTCATCCGGCTGATAATCGACGAACGAAATACGTCCTTGATGATGACCATAACAAAATGTACGAGATAGTCACATTCAATGAACCTCACAGGTCTTGGTTCATTGGAGAAACTGTTAAATCTGATGGAAGTATTCTTATGGTGACTCCTGTAAATCCATTATTTTTAGGTTAGTGACTGGTTTCACTACATAGTTTAAAGCAAAGTCGCTTTCCGCGCCTCTCTGTATGTATGTTTGCTTAAATATAAAAAATACAACAGATTTTCATGCAGGTTTTTTAATAGGTAGAGTAATTCAAGAAAAAGGTTTTTATGTATAATACTTGCCAGGAAAACATCTTATTTCCATGGGAAAATAAGTTACAGCGGGTGCTACTGCTGGGTGGGCCGCTAGTTAATTACAATTTATATGTGACTGTGTTCTTGTAATAAATATGTCCTTTTTCGAATTCCAGTATTACCCAGGTTAAGACAACAGTGTACAAATAGAGCAATACCTCTGGAAGATTTGCTCTCTGAGAAAGGATTTGATAAAATTCTTGACTTTGTTACAAATATGGACAAAATAGGCGATCTAAAGGTATATTATTATTCTGTAAAATATTGTATAAATAACCTCCCTAAGTTTATTTATTTCCAATTAAATAAAACTTCATACTAAATGTAAAAAACACTTCAAGCATCAAGGCACTGTCCCCAGCATGCTGGCAGGGTAACCATTTTGCATGGCCATGCTAACACTTTGTGCAAAGTAACTTAAGCTACCAGCTCTGGGGTCCCCAGTTGCCTCATTGAGGCATGAGAGATGTATTTTAGGAAGTCCCTAGCCTCTGGCCCCCATGGACCCATTGTTTCTACCCATAAAGGCAGAAACAAGTAAGTTCCTCCCAGATCTAAGAACTTCCCTCTTTTTAATGCTCCCTTTTTTTTTATTGTTTGTAATAGTGAATTTATCTAAAGTTATGAATATTTTCAAGGGCCCAGCTGAAATGAAAGCATATAAATACAATGAGGAGAAAACATTGTCCTGGCTTGAAGAGAGAGTGCGGAAACTGGCCAAAGTCTTGAGAGAAAAGAATGTGCATGTAACTTCCGGGGCAGTATCAGCTACATTTGTGGCTAGCAATATCAACAATGATAATATTGATGAAGGTATTAATTATAATGTTATAAACTAATTAAAAAGAAAAATAAATAGCTGCATCTATAGTAGCTGAACAGTCTCAGGAGCTCACCAACATGTGCGGTATGCTGCAGTCGGAGTGAACGTGCCTCGGTCCAGGCACGTGGCTGAGATGCCAGCTGCCTCAGGCGGGCATGTTCACAACGCCATCACTGTCGCGCGAGGCTGTGAGCACCTGAGCCAGCTGGGCTGGTGTAGACATGTTTTATTTGATTTTAAATTTTCGTATTTTATTTCAGAGTTCTACCTAAAGTATGCCCATGGAATGGTCTCAGAGTACCTACAAGAAGATCTTGCTGAAATTCTTGAGAAGAAATTTGACTTTAAGCCTGAACTAGTGGAGACCATAGGGAAGAAAAGAAAGTCTGAAGTAACAGATACAGATTCCAATAAAAGAATCAAGAGTGAGCCTTCTGAAGACGGTATTCTGGAGAATGTACTGAATACCAGTTTCACAGAAGTGAAGAAACAGAAGCCATTGACTACAAAGGAAAAGGCGAGGCAAAAAGCTGCAAGTGGCACTAAAACAATATTCTCCTTTTTCACAAAAAAATAATTAATTTATAATGTTTTTGTTAATTTTACTGTAACAATGGATTGACCTAAAATACAGATATTAATCGAATTTATTTTACGAATCTTTATATTGCAACATGCATGCTCCTTACAAAAAAAACATTTCCAATGAGCCTCTACTTTTACGTGGGCCACCATCATCCCATCTTTTCAACCGCCTGCTACTACTACAACAGTAGACATAATTGTTTTACGATCGCAAAAGAGTGCACTACCCAACGACCCCCGTCTAAGTTGTCCATTTATCATAGAACAATCAAAACCAACAGCTTAGCGTGCCTTCCGAAGCACGGACCCTTTTTCTTTTTGGATTATTAGGTGGTTCAGCTTGCAATATCCTATCTAAACTAACAGAGACCAAATTCATAGTGATAGGTACCGACATACAGCTCCGGATGTTCGAATTTGAGCGGTATCTTGATTCAGGATCCCAATGCCGCGTTTGAATACCGCTCAGATATGAATAGGGACCTTTAGAAATAATTTAATAATAAAATGAGTTTGTTCATTTGAATCACAAAAAGCCGGTAAAATTCCAAACAAGCTTTTGACAGCACTAGTTGGCTGTCCGCCATTGCTATACGTCCATCCGTTCGGACTTTCAGCGGAGTTTTATATTGCGGACATTTTAATAAATTTAGTGAATTTTGGACAATCTGGACTCTGTGTAGTGAACTGATGTGATTAACCTTGATATTAACGTGCATAAAGACTTGTACAAGTGCTCAAACTCTGTAAAATCGCAGCCAATGTCAGCAGGCGTGTCAGATCAGGTATTTCGCATTTATGCTGTCTATTTTCTCGATTTGCGACGCATTTATTGTTTTATTAGGTAGCTAATGTTGTGGTTATGTGTCTTGTTTCATGTGTGGCGGATGCGCAGCGGATGAAAGGGCAAGGGAACCAAGGTAACGATACTACCATTATGACGTTGCATGCAAGGTGTATCTCCGTAGGAGGATCGTGGCGGCGCGCCGGGCGGCTTCGCGTCCGGTGGCAGAGTGTGCGGCGCCGTTATTAGCGGCGCACTCATAAGCTTTCACTCGTTTTTCGCTTTCCGTAAATCGTAAAGGTCAAATAGTCACGTTCTCTAGTCCGCCATACCCAGGTGTCCTGTGATGTTGCTCTTCTATTAAAAAAACTAATCAAACAAATATGTCGAATGATGAACATACCTGTTTCTGTGAACTGAATGGTAGGCATCAAGTGTTACAACTATGTAGTGGGTGTCTAGTGTCTGTATATTACTTAGATAAGCAATTTATATCCTGACTAGAAATGTTGTTTGTGCATATTGCATACTAAACAAGCAATATCAGTAAAGAGTACCTAGTAAATTTTATTACAGTAGGTACATCAGTTTATTCCACTAAATAGTAAAAAAATAAATTGGTAGTGAGTATTAGTGTAACATTCCATAAACATTTCTGGTAACTTATTATTCTAAGTATTTGTGAGTCATTAATGTCAATATGTTGTGTGTAAAAAGACACCTACTTAGATAATTAACTCTTATCACACAGTCTTGCATGGAACAAACAATATTTTTACTTTACTCTTAATCAGAAGGCTGTAATTATGTACTTACTATCTATTTAGAGATGTGATGAATGACAATATGATCTAAGATGATCAAGGTGGTGCAGTGGTCTGCGGACTTTGCCTTTGCTTAAGTGTAATGGGGACCTTTAAAAGGCTGCAGCAGAAAATTCAATTTGGGGCTGATACTGGAATGATGAATTTATATAGCTGTTCATGGGTTCAAGTTCACAGTTTCCCAATACAAGGAATTAAATTTTTTTGTATGCTGAATGTCACTGTTCTACAATGTCCATAAGGTCCAATTTCACTCGACAAGGAATATTAGTGGTGGATATGTCGCAGGGATTTAGTCAAAGATGTTATATTATAATTTCACTAGTGAAATTTTAATTACGCTGATTATTGTCAATAACGACAGATTCGTATAATTTCACGGGCTTATTTCAGTGATATTGTAATTTCACTTGACTGCAAAAGTGACATTATAACAAATTTAGGTTTATTATGAGTTATGTTTGTGGAGGGAGCCCCGCGTGATCTGATTGGTCAATAGAGTTAACTAGTCGCAATTTGCTCAGTTTTGAATGAAAGCGATCCAATCAGCAATCGGTCTGATAATCTAACGGCTTTCTTAAACAAATGGTATTGTCAATATATCACGGTCTAACAATTTCACTGTATCGGTCTAATGAAATTATAATGTCACTAAAACTAGCCCGTTAAATTGTAAGTAACGCAAACAATTTACAATAAATCAGTGCAATTATAATGGCACTAGTGAAATTTCAATATCATGGCTTTTTTAATATCCCTGCAACAGATATAAATCTAATCAATTACAATGCTTGTTTGTATGTAGCAGATTGAAACTAGGGTTCTTCGAGTCGTTGGATATCTTGATGTCCCACATGAGAAGAAGAAATAGATTGAATTTTCTGAATCAGGGGCTGAAATTTTAATTTAATATTAACAAAAAGTAATGTTTATTCTAAGGGATGAAATACTGATATTCATTGTTATAATTTTAAAGGGCTTTTACTGCCAAAATTTATTTAGAGTTGCCAATATTTTGACATTGTTGCAAGCGTCATGGTCATGGCTCAACAACATCATGATGGTAACAGTATCAAAATATTGGCAGTTCAAAATAAAATAAATTCATTGGTAAGAACCGTAAAGTGTCAAAACAACTGTGATAGTTAAAAATTTAGTGTTACTAATTAGTTTGTTGTTAATTTGAATTAAAATTAGCATTGAGATTGAGACATTTAAAATGAAGTGTTCAAATTTTTTATTTGATTTAGGAAATATATGAAAGTGTCATTCGGTGTTTTGGGAAAGTAGTCATTTTGGTAAAGTGGTCATTTTAGGAAATAGACGTTTTGAGAAAGTAGACTGTGCCTAAAGGATATAATCCATGTAAAATCTGGGATCTGTAGAAACTTTGTAGAAAATCATAGTCAGCAAAGCCATAAAATTTCAAGTGTGTGTTTTACTTCATTAAACCAATGTTTTACTATACAAGTGGGTGTCTTAAAACCGCTGTCCTATTTCGATTACAGTGACAAATGCACCGAAAGAGCACCAGTTAGAGAGTGGAGGAGACGAGTTGGCGGAGGTGTCATGGCGGCATCAGCAGCAACCATCCTACGCACCACCCATCTCGTCCGCTGCCGACCCCTACAGCGCGGCAGGTAAAGTACCCCCCGTCCCATTACCCCATATGCACGTGAAATCTCGTACTCGCTACGCTTGCGATAGGTGTCCTTAGCGAGCAGTTCATTTGTAGTTTCGTATAGCAATAGCGCTCATTTCGCTCGCCAGTCGCGATACTTTGGATCTGTTTTACGCTATAAGGTAATGCGTAGGCTCGTCACCCATTTTGATCATAACATAATATAGTAAGCTCGCTCTGCTCGCGCGCGTTTTATTTCGGGGATTATAGCAACTTCTAAACGAAAATTTTACGCTGGCTACGCTCTTGTTTCTTATTAGTGAGACTTCACTGTCACCAGGCCGTAAAAAAATATTCATAATGATGCGGAACCCTTCATGCGCCAATTCTTTCTTAGCTGTTATGATCTATTTCGACTCGATTTCAAATGTAGAATAGGTATGATTGGTTTGTGCTACAACGTTAAAAGCTTCCACTATTTATTAAAATTTGGATTAAAAAGTTCTGGCCTAAGTTCCTGGACCCGGCTCTGATCATCATTTTACCTTCCCATGTGAGTCAACTTTTTTGTACGTCATTGTATTTGTTTCCCAAATGCCTTGCGGGAAAAAAACCGCGAGCAGCTGCTGTTGTGCGGCGCGCGCATTACGCTTTTATTGTCACCTACAAGTATTCGGGTTTCAATAGAATAGAGCCTAAGATGCATTATAGAATGCCTACCCTCAATCATTATTGTAAATCACCGAAATTGACATTTACGCACAACTCAACAGCTAAACTGAATAGCGATAGTTCATATTATGTAGACAGACGACTTGGCGGACTGCATCCTGCCCTTATAAACAAAGGCCGTATTCATAAACTGCACTCAACCCTGATATCGATCTTTTATGCAACTTTAAGATGCTGTTACTATTGACTAACATTTGTCAAAATCGCTCTTGTGATCTAACTCAGGGTGGTGTGCGATTTATAAATACGGACCAAAGTCTCGCTAAGTACGTAGTATTTTCTGCTAAGTTATTTTCTCGACTGTAACAAACAAAGTCTTACGAGGAAAGGCCGAGTAGGCGAGGCAGTATCGTAGCAACCGACCCACGTTCTCCGGCTGGCGTGGGAGTAATGAGTATCGATTTCTGCTTAATACAGATGCTGGTATTTATAACTAAGCTCCTGTTATCATCTCAGACGATATTTTGCGCGCTATTAAGGACAAAAACATCTCTCGTATATTTCTAAGAAGCGTTACTTAGATGATACATTAAATTTATCACAGGAATTTCTTTTCTATTTTGCAGATTCATCAGGTACGTTAATCGTATTATAAGCAAATATATTTGCGAAATGCGTCATTGATTTAAATTCGGTTAGAGACTTAAAAAAAAACGTACTTTTCACACGAAAGTAATAATTATGCTTGGCTAGAAACCAAGAGAAATAGTTGTAATAGGAGTAACTGTAATCGTTTTCTATAGGTGCGAATGTAGTGTGAAATAGAATACCCATTATCTGAGTCGAATGCTAGTTAAACCCGTGAATTGCGAAGCTATTATGCTTTAGTGCAATAAGTTCTTACTTAATCCTCGACATACTGTAGTTTCAGCAAAAATAGTAAATTCGTGGAGTAACATATTTGTTTCTCCTGTTGCAGGTTATTACGGTACAACAGCACTTCCTTATCAAGCTTTTGGAGTCGGGGACGGAACTTGGTCCGCCAATGGAACAGACCCGATGGCTTTCCTCGGAGGATACAATCCTCACGATTCGTATGGAATGGATGGTAGCTAGTATTTATTCGAGTTACAAGAACATTCATATTATTTAGAAAACTCGACAATCTACCACTATTTGTTTCATGACAGCCACTATCACACGAAACATGACACTTAAGCGTCTCCACTTCCATTACGTAATGCTAATACAAATAACGATCAATTCGAATACAGGCTGCTATCCATTGCTACAGCTTTCCGTTAACATACCATAATTTTAGTTTCTGCATTTTGATTTCAGGTGTATTCGGTCCATCGACGACACCGTTCTCGACCGCCGCGTTCGGACAACCCCAGTCCACGTTTAACTACTTCCACGGTAACGGCGACTACTCGACCTGGGGTCAACTAGGCCGCGCCAAGCAATATGACGACTACTACAGAGCCGAGGGGCTGTACGTGCCCGACGGCATCAAGGCGGTGGAGGCGGGCGTGCAGGCGCTCGCGCTCGACCACGCCAAGGAGAAGGAACGTCAGCCGGAGCTCAAGGACGTGTCCTCGGGTTCCATGCAGCCCAAAAAGATGACATGGGCCTCCATCGCCAGCCAGCCCGCCAAGCCCACGCCCTCCGCGCAGGGCAGCGGGCTGAAGAAGAAGGGCCCCGGCATGCCCCCGCCGCCCATCATCCCCGGCAAACACAACATGGACATCAATGCGTGGGACGCCGGCGGCAAGCCCGCGGCAGTCGTCACCGCGCCGCCGCCGCCGCCGCAGCAGTTGCCGCCCGCCGCGCCCGCGCCCATGCCCATGCAGCCGCCCGCGCCCTCCCCCGCGCCGCTGCCGCGCGGGCCCCCGCCGCAGCACCAGCACCAACACCAGCAGCATCAACAACATCAACAGCACCAGCAGCACCAACAGCAGCCGCCGGTCAGCTGGGCGCAGCAGCACATGCCGCGCCCGCCGCCGCAGCACGCGCCGCGCCCGCCCATGTCCGCGCCGCCCGTAGCCGCGCCGGCCGCCGCGCCCCCCGCGCCCGCCCAGCAGCACCCCGTCCTCGACGAGCTGCGTCACAAGAACGACTACAACCCGAAGGAGTTCGACCTGAGCGCGCCGCTCGCCCGCTTCTTCGTGATCAAGTCGTACTCGGAGGACGACATCCACCGCAGCATCAAGTACGAGATCTGGTGCAGCACGGAGCACGGCAACAAGCGGCTGGACGCGGCGTTCCGCGAGCGCGAGCGCGAGGGCGGCGTCGTCTACCTGCTGTTCTCCGTCAACGGCAGCGGCCACTTCTGCGGGATGGCGCGCATGACCAGCGCCGTCGACTACAACTCCAACTCGAGCGTGTGGTCGCAAGACAAGTGGAAGGGACAATTCCGCGTCAGGTGGATCTATGTTAAGGACGTTCCGAACGTGCAACTGCGTCATATCAAATTAGAAAATAACGAGAACAAGCCGGTGACGAACTCTCGCGACACGCAGGAGGTGCCGCACGCGAAGGGTTTGCAAGTGTTGCGTATCATGCATAGTTACTGCCATTCCACGTCCATATTCGACGATTTTATACATTACGAGAGGCGTCAGGAGGAGGAGGATTCTAGGAAGGTGCCGGTGCACAACAGCGAGAATGATCGGAATGAGTATGAGGCGTCGCGCGGCGGGCACCGTCCGTACCGCGAGTATCGCGAGCAGCGCGATAACCGCGAGCGTGACAACCGCGACCGTGACCACCGCGACCCGCGTGACCACCGCGACCACCGCGACCCGCGGGGCCACCGCGACCGCGACCCGCGCGACACCCGGGACCCGCGGGACCACCGGGACCACCGCGACGACCGCGACGGCAGGGACAACCGAGACAACCGCGACCACGGCTACGGGAACCGCGATCGCGACAGCTACAGACCGCATCATAAGGTCCGTATTCCTCTTTTTATCCTATCGAGGGCAAAAATAAATAGTCAGTGTCCAAAATTATCTTAGCACCTTTGTTTATTGTATTCATGTTTGTGTGTATTGAAGAATAGCCTTATACTGGACTATTTTTAGTACGCTAACGTTGCAGGGTTATATGAACATGTTATGAACTAAACTACTATGAACAACTAACATGAGTTCATCTTTGACTGTGATATCTATAGATCTCGCAACTTTTTACGATCGAAGGACTAAGCATGGACTAAGTTGCGGGGCTTTTCTTCACATGTTAGTTTGGGATGGGATAAAAAGTAAACGATGCTAGTGAATTATAATTAAAATAACAAACAACTTATTCCTAACTTTCCTATTGGCTTATCTATCTTTTCCATGAGAGTATTATTCTTGTACGAGAATGCTAAGTATAGCCCTCATGGGTCTATGTTATGTGTGTCAAACACATAACATCCAGGACCAGCAAATGAAATTGTAAGAATTGTCAATTAAACCACTGTATGTATTTAGTTTTTGCAATATTAATTTTATTAATATACCTGTGGCCACAGTGGCCTATGCAACGAAACTCAGGTGAAATTCGATGTACATTGCGTAGTCGGTGGGATATTATAAAACCAGGATTTTTGACCCGCTACGCAATCTACATCGAATTTCACCTGTAGAATTGTAGCCTGTAGTTTCGAAAAACGGGGCACTGAACTTACAATAACTGAATGTGACCTAAACTTCGCACGCCAACAGGCAAACTGTAGTGACACCAACAAATTATAAGTTTTGTACAACGCTAGAGTTACGAATAAACTATTTGATTGATATTTCAGGACCGCGACGGTTCGCGCGGGCACGGCCGGCCGCGCAACTAAAGCGCTGGCTCCACAGCGCCAAGACGATTTGAGGACTGGCTTCTCCCCATAGACTAGTACTCGAAGATACAATTGGTACAGCAGCAAACACGTGTAGCCTACACGGGGGACCTTTCCTCCCTGAACAATTATAAATGTAACATAGAGTATTAATTGTTTTAAACAGTGCTTCACTAATGAAAAAAACTTTCAACAAATTAAAAACGTGCTAAATATTTTATACTGGAAGAACGTTTAATTAAACAAACGCATAGTGAACAGAACATTAACTAAATGCAACATCACTCGTCAAATCGCGCGCGTAGCATGATGTCGAGTGGATTGTGGACTTTATTTCAAATTCGTGGACTGAATCAATGAATATAGTAATTTTTATAACTAGGAAATTCTGTGGAGTGAGGAGTTAATCCTTTTTTAGAGGGACTGGTGAAGTTTAATCAGAAAAAAAATTAATATCAATTATGTATTGATGTCTACTGACGGAGTGCAGTGTTGAAATGTTAGCACTTTACATCAGTGTCCTAAAAATGTATTGAGAATGTTGATAGTTGTAACAGTGGTGATTTATTGTAATGTAATTTTTATATTACAGACGAATTGTAATCATAACGAGGTGTGGACATTTTGTATACATTTTTTTAGAACTAATTCAAAAGTGTTTTAAAGGCAGTGATTCTCTCGTGGCATTGTTCAGTTTTACTCCACACACACTACAAAGTCGTTTTACATTTTGTAATTTCTTTATTTTTATATAATGTAATGTAACATTTTTTATAGTTTGCCTGGAGTAAGATTGTACTATCAAATCAAGACAGTTGTCCACCAAGCAGTTACAACCGTTTTCCAATCAAAACAAACTGTTTTTCACAACAAAAAGTGGTTTTTGATATTCAGAACTAATAAGAGTCAAAAAACAATCTTTCCTCTAATTTTTCTAACAATTGAAAGGGCATCTAAAAATTAGTTGATTATTTCTATTGTTCTAGTTATGTGGATTGTTCCTTGTTGGATTTTTTATCATATGTACATATATATTTTAATACAAAATATATTTTCTACTTTTAAGTGCAACTACAGTGTGACGAGAGAAATTTGATCGACAGTTGTATGAAACAGTTTAACGAACTAAAACATGTTTGATATAAACATAATTTACATACAAGTTATTATTTCCCCACCTTAATTTTAAAGTGCCTTTTTATTGTTTTAAATTCATTCTTAATTTCAGTAGATAGTTTAGAAGTAGTGCCACATCATGGATGATATTTTTATTTCCATTATATTCATTTTGTAGTTAGTAATTTGCTGACACTATTTGTTTTAACTTTTTTATTTTAAAAGCTAATCGAATGGAAGTAAGTTTCCTCTACTTAGTTTGGATTGGAAGCTGTCTTACTATAGTAAACGTTCTCTGATTGATACTGGATTAAATGGTCATAGAAATCTCTATGTATTTTCAGTTTTTATGTATATTATTCCTTTTCAGCAGTCTCAGAGAAGTAGTTTGGGGTCGTTAAACGACTAAGAGTCCCACTCAAAAAGAGAGAGAAGTCTCAGTTATTACGCTTTGTGGCTCGCTTTGAACGTGAACTGCTAAAAATATTAGAACCTTTTTCAGTAGTACCTACAAAATTTTAAAAAAGTTTCAGCATACGACATTTTGTGCGATGCACTCCAGTCTACCCTATTTCAATAGATGTCAGCACTTTCGGCTCAAATACCAAGTATCCGAACTTTTAAAATAGAGCTGCGTTAACCGATTACGAACACTTATCGATATGACTCATAATGTTAAGAATGTTTTTTTGTGAAATTTCGTGCCCGCGGATACAAACCGCGTGCACAAGGTTTTGTTCTTGATTCGTTTTAAAAAAAGGTAGTATTGATGTTAATGAAATAATAAATGTAATTTCTGTGCTTAGTTTCTATATAAACGAGCTAAATCTCCGAACCAGTTATTTATTACGGTACATCCCTATAAAAAGTCAAACCAACGTATTAAAAAAAAGTTGCATCTGATCTGTCAATGTCAAACGAACGGCGACTTGCTTGCTGCTGAGAGCCCTATTCATTTCCTCAATGTTTGTTCGCACCGTTCGGGCAAGTCGCACAGTAGTTTCAGCTTTGTTTGCGATACGACACGCGAGTGATATCAGCAAAACAATGCTATCGAACTCCTATCATTCGAAGATAATCATAAGACGATAATAACACTACGAACTTTGTGTTTTTACTTTTGGAGACCTTCTGTCTGTAAAAATCGTATAGGTAACAGTGTCGGGTGAAATATTTTAGTGAAAATGAGACATGCATTCGGCCGAAATGCAAAAAAGTGTATCAGTGCAAGTAGATAGTGATTTCGCCCTGTTGTTACCCAGCGGAGCGTATGAGATAAAGAAAATGGAGCCAAGATCTAAGCTTCGGAAAGTGATACTTTTCTGTTTACTACTTTCGCTGTTTGGGATGGTCGCGTTCGGATATTTCTGCCCTGATCAGGTGAGTGACACCCACGCAACTTGTTACAAACTCAAGGTTTTTAACCCAGTTCGAAGGCACAGTTTGGTGAGAATTATTCTTGGTTTAGAAGGAAAAATATTTTTTGATCAGTAACATGCTGAAATTTAAAATAAATTTGCTGTACAAAATAATTACAAAGGCACTCCAATTCTATATTTAAAATAAATAGGATATGAAGAGAAGCATTACCTTCTAAAAGTATATAAAATAATCCATATCCACTTACCAATGTGACCATATTTATAATATGATACCAGATGTTACAAGTCCGTTGCTGAATATGAACTTGTATGACATTATTTGCCATCCAGTTTCAGATGCTACTAACCATTTCCCCATGGTAACACACTATTTTCCTGTGGAAAACACTCTACTCACCTAAACCACTAGCTATACTTCTCATCAAAAGTCTAGGACACCTTGCAAGTTAATGTTTCGTACGGAATCACATTGTTAAAAAAGTGTGTTTATTTTGGAATGAATGTCTGATATCATGTGATAGCAAGTGAAATGAGGTTTATAAATCTTAATGAAGATATCTCAAATTTAAACTTGTTATAGATTTTGTGTTTTATAAAATCATAAAAATGAAAGTGTCCCCATTTCTTTGATGAGATGTGTAGGTTGAGCAAAGATGTACCTACAAATTTTTGTTGTCCATGCCTGGACCTGGTTTCCTTAAATGCATCCTTAACAGTGTGTTTAAAAATTTACCAAATGTTATCTATGTTATAGATAAATTGAATTGAGTTGATAAGTTAAATTCCACTAAAATCCACCCAAAAATTACAAAGTAGCTTTACAATCTTTGATATGAACACTCTCATTAATACCTGAATATTTCAGACTAAACATACATATTAATAGTATTTGTTACATTGTAAAGCATATATGAGAACAAAAATAAATTGTGTAAGAAAAAAACGCATAATCCAAATAATTAATAATGTAACTAATTAATCATGTTATAATTAATAGAAACATCACATTTGTTCAACAAAGGCATTCATGAATGAAATGTGTGCTCTCAATTATTATGTTATGCAACAGTAATCGGAAAACCACAACATAATTACTTGTTTATGTACAACCACAATAATGACTTAATTTATATGAGATATGCAACTACTTCTTGAAATTTTATAATTTAAATTTTCCAATATCATAAAGATGTAGGTTATAAAAGCTGATCTGAAAAGCCATAATTAACTGTACAGAAAATCTTTGTCTAACTGGCAGATTTTATGTTGGTTTGCTCGCTCAGTGATACTAGGGACCATTGTGAATGATTCCATTTGAGGAAATGAAAAATATATTAACTAGATTTCAAGATGGCATACCTTTATTTATTGTATGTCACACACAAGCCACAAAGTATTTTTATGTGAAAAGCTTTATAAATAAAAAAGATCACTTATTATTATTAATGCCACATTTACTTATTTATTATATAAACTAATTTATTAGATGATAGATGAACTCAATATAGTAGATGATAATTTTTTTTGCCCCCTTTCACTTGTTTTTCCAAAAATAATTTTACTTATTTTTTGCAAACAATTTCTAAATTTGACTCTATATGTAAAGTTGCGAAAGTAGTTTAGGCATGGAGACAGCCAGACAGACAAGAGTTGACAAAATGATTAGGGTTGGTAGTAGACTATGAAACCCTAAAAATGACAGGTCGCTGTAGTGGTCAGGTTTTAGTAATAATTCCACCTAGTTGAATATTTTCAATACATCAATACAGAGTTAATTTTGAAACTAAAGATAAGATACTTGTACATACACGTTGTTCAGCCTATCAGTAGGTAATATATACATAAATCTATGCATACAAGATTTTGTGACATCAAATACTTTTTATTGACAATAATTATTAATAAGTTTATCAAATGAACACTGACACAACATACAAAAAAGTACATTTATTTGTTAATATCGTTAAGGGCGTTAGTTGAGTGTAAGGTAAAATGCCATGTATTCACTTATTGTAATTTTTACTACAACTGCGTAACTAAATTTTACTGCGACAGGAACATAATTTTGCTACAAGTTCATGATAATTGTTTGACGACATGATGGTTTTGGTATCATATAATTATCGTCTTTATGTCCTGCAAGACTCGACTTATTACGAACCAATGTGGACTAGACAGTCTGAGATTATCTACGATTAACTATTGGAGACGTGAATATAAAATATGTTAAATAATATGACACACTTATGTTAAATAATATTACGTCGCACGCAAACATAAAAGCGAGCAAAGCTCTAGCGAAAGCTAAAAGCTACTTTTAGTAATTTCACTGTATAAGTAAGAAGTGAGGCTACCTAATTAGCGGAAAAACACATTAGATATTCCTGCAGAACACCAGCCCTTTCTTCTGCCTCGTGTATGACATGTATCTAGTAATGAGTGTAACGTATTAGTTGGTATGGCAGCTTGGCAGCTTGCTTAATTAACGAGGGTGGCCTGTGCATGTGGGTTCATTTGCTTTAGCTACAAACGCTCGGAAAATGTTGGAGAAGTGCGTATTCTATGCTTATTTCTGGGATTCGCACTTCTTACTTCTCATTTGACTTATGCATACATATATCACGCTTTCATCCTTTGCAGTAGGCTTTTGGGGTAGGCAGAGCGTTAACAGCCGTAAAATATACGGTCGCTATCGCCACGTTTGACAAAGTTTGACAAAAAGGGCTGTTTCAGAAAATTCGTGTATCACTATTAGTGACGCATTGTCAGCCTACAAGAAACAGGCCCTTAATCGCCTCTTACGACACCCACGGGAAAGAAATGGGGTGATGCTATTCTAAGCCGGCATCACACGGCACGGCATTTGATTTATTACTTTCCTTAACTCGGTTGTATCGCAACTATTGCGTTTGTATTTGCTACTAGCGGCTGAATGGCGAAAATACAAAATAAACTAATGGGAAAGTACCTTGTGGCGTACCCTGAGAGCAGCAGTGGACTGCTATAGGCTGATGTGATGAAGTAGGTATTGCAACAGTCATAAAAACTCCTAGTCGTGTGATGCCGGCTTAGAATAGCATAACCCCACACCCGTCCCGCGGGTGTCGTAAGAGGCTACTAAGGGACTCGAGAGTATTGGTGTACTCAAAAATGTCAGGCGTGGCGATAGCGACCGTATTCCTACGGCCGTAACGCTCTGCCTACCCCGCAAGGCATAAAGGCGTGATATATGCGTATGTACAAAAACTGCTTGGTGGATTTTTAACTCGTTTAGTTTTTCTTCATTTTACACGAAAATACAATGGTTTGCAATGACACTTTTTGTTACTCGGTAACTAATAATAGAAGCGACTCTCTAGATTAAGTTGCCGGTCATCCATCATTTACTTTTTATCACCATTTCGGTCGCGTTACGCTAAAACCTTTAGTTCTTGCGTCTCACTCCGTCAGTCCCTCCACTCAACTATAAGTACCTACTTCCTTTTCATTAACAGCTTTTGCCGCGTTTAAAGATTACATAATCTTACAAAAATAAGGTTTAAACAAAATGGACAGAAAAACTTGAGCTTCTCTGAATTTGTGTCTCAGCAAAAAGTGTTTCCTGTGTAGTTAAAAGATTACCGGCTTTACAATTTAAATAATCTCGTTTTGCAAAGATTTAAATGTGTAAAGCTTTGCCTTGTAAACTAGTTTTAAAATACTTGGCATTACTTTAAGTTTCGACTAAGTGTATGTCTTACACACATAGTAAGTATTCTGTCCAAACGCGGTACATATTTTCTAAATTTGCATCTTTATAATTTACGCAGTTACCTAAGTAAAAATAGTTTGTCTTTAGTATAGTCTGTCCAAACGTAGTACATATTTTCTAAATTCGCATCCTTATATATTTCGCAGTTAAGTAAAAATAGTTTGTCTTTCGTATATGCTGCCCTAACGTGGTACATATTTTCTAAATTCGCATCCTTATATATTTCGCAGTTAAGTAAAAATAGTTTGTCTTTCGTATATTCTGCCCTAACGTGGTACATATTTTCTAAAATCGCATCTTTATAATTTTCGCAGTTAAGTAAAAGTTTGTCTTTCGTATAGTCTACAAGATCTAGCTTTTATACTACATAGAAGAATCGAGATCAAGAGTGTGCCGCTGCCCTTGCAGTCATTGATTAAAAGTTGCTATACTATATCTGGGGCAAATATAGCACTGTAGCTAGGTTTTGGTACTTAAAAGTTCCGCTGGCCGTATAACGACACCCGTCGTATAAGGTCTCTAATATCGAGTATTAAAGGTAAAGTTGGGTGTTTTTCATCCTACCTTAAACTGGCTTTAGATCTCTAATCAAATTTGATTTGATTTTGTACAATAACGGTTCATTATAATTGTTCTTGTGACAATCAGAAGGTACAATTAAAATCGCGTTTGAAACTCCCTCGTCCGTCTCTTATGATTGAAACACGGCTGTAATATTAATAATAATTTTAAACAATAGACCAGACTTAACCCTTACATTAAAATCAAGTAAAATAACGTACCTCATAGATATCTCCGTACCTAACACAGACAACCTACAAAAAAAACACACAGAAAAAATACAAAAATATATTCCCCTGGCAGAAGAAATACAAGCTATGTGGCATCAAGATCAAGTTCGCATAGTCCCTATAATAATCTCTTCCACCGGTATTGTTCCAAAAACACTGCATAAGGCAATAGGTGAATTAAAACTCCCAAAATCAACATATGTAAACATACAAAAATCTGTCATCCTTGACACATGCTCTATAGTCCGGCGATTCCTCACAAATGCGACCATCTTCCAAACAGAAACAGATATAGCATCAGAACCAAGTCACTTGGCTTAGCCCGTACTTGGTTTTGTATACACCGACATATTTAAATGTCGTGATAAGTAGATTCAACTACAAGAAAGTAATAATAATTATTGTGCGATTCGAGTTCCCCATCTCGTCATCTAAGTATATCTACCTATATTGGTATTGCTGTAGAGTAGATACAATTATTTAACTGTTTAGTAGATACAATTATTTGACGTAAATTTACGTTTTTACTCAGCAAATAGTTACTTAGCAAGCTAGTTGACCTTGTGTTGATGAAGCTTGAAGTTTCCTTTAATTTTTTAGTCTGTGCCAGAAAACTATATAAGGTGTAAAAATATTAGCTGCAAATATTTTAAGGGGTGAATCAGCCTATGAAACTGAACAACTTTACCCAAGGAACATAGGTCGAAATATGAAAGAAAATTTTGCCCTCCCCATACAAATTGACTTGGTTGGCTGGTACATTTTGTATGGGAGGTCTAAAATCTTTTTTCATATTTCTACTTATATTCCTTGGGGAAAGTTGTTCAGTTTTATGGGCTGGACCACCCCTTAAAATATTCTCATATTTTTTTTTTTACCCTGTATATTACGGCGTGTATCCTTACGGCATGTGTTTATACGCTGTGGACACATTCTATACATTACCCCAGTATACCCTGCCAGTCACACAAGTTACTCTATATTGGAATTGTTTCCGAGACAGCCTGCTCGCTGACCTGTCGTTGCCATATTCGATATCGCCATACTTTATTAATCCCGTGGAAAAGTTCCCTGATCTCCCCTCGTATGACAAACAATACAAGTGCAATATCAAATCAAATTCTTTATTAATAAATAAACATAATGACTAATAGGTAAAACTTTAAGCTAAACTATTTCTAAACTAAGAATCTCTCTCTTGTCGTGTCGAGTCGTCCAACGACCCGATGAACCCTAGTGTCAGAATTTTTCAGCCGCCTACTACAAGTAGCAGGCTTCTGACATGGTTGTGTAACGACCGCCGTGTAAGTGATCTTAGACAGCAACCGGGACCTACGGCTTAACGTGCCATCCGAAACACGGAACCATCTTACTTACGGACAATCGGGTGGTTCAGCCCGCAATGTCCTAACCAGACTGGGAACAAATTCACAAAGTGATAAATATCAAACTAGGAATAGTGATACAATAGTAATACACCTGTGACTTATTTAAAGTGTACCAATCAAAAGACGGCCCTTTCATATATCCTTATTACTTTTTTTTTATTGAATCGTAATGTAGCTGAATAGTAGGTAGGCACGTATACTTGTAATAGAATTCTATGTCTATCTTCATAACTTGAACAAACTTTTTCCATAAAATATAGGTTTGTTTTTTCATTAGTCTGTTCAGCGTCCCACTGCAGGGTAATAGGTTGGGTTATGAGGCTAAAATAAATAACACATTAGGTGTCCTGTGTTTATTAATAAAAGTATTTTATTTACAACTTCTTATATTATTTCCTATTTAATTATATTTTCACGAAAATTTTATGTCTACCTTTTTTTCGCTAAAAATGGCATGAGCGTTCGCAGCAAAAAACTCAAAAGTCTTAACCATTCCTATCAGGCATATTCGAAAGAGGACGAAAAGGTTCAAACAGTTGCAAAATTTAAATTAAACCCAAGAGAAAAATGTCGCGTCTTAACGAATAAAAGGCGAAAGTTAAAATTAATTCGGAGAGAAATTTCATATTTAATGCAAGTATTTGGGGCGAGTGGTCGCCGGCTTATTTTCTTTCTGCTTTGATAAAAATGAGTTCAATTTGAAGACCGATGTGGCGCAGTGGTTGTGCTGCCTGTGATGCAAAAAGTTCTGGGTTCGATTCTCGGTTGGCTACTCTCAAAGGTGATATTTGTCACTTTGTGAATTTGTTCCCAGTCTGGTTAGGACATTGCAAGCTGAACCACTTGATTGTCCGTAACAAAGGTGTTTCCTTGCTTCAGAGGCCACGCTAAGCTGATTGCTATGATCACTTAGACGGCGGATGTTATACAAACATGTCAGAAGCCTGCTAGTGCTTGTGGTAGTAGTAGGCCGTTAAAGTTTTTGACACCAATAGAGAAAGAATTTTTGGAAAACTTTTCCACGGACCCACGACGGTTGGATTTGAACCAGTGACTCTCGCTATTTGTATTGGTGGCGCATATGCCATCTGTTGTATACCTTACACGGTAACTGTTTAAAAAAAATTGGTAGGTACTAACTGACCCATTAAAAAAAACAAGTTAAATTTTCCCGACTCGAGAATCTGTTCAAAGGGGAGATAGTTGACTAAGTAAATTTAATAAAACTTAAGATATTCACATCGACATTCAGATTAAACCGGCGCCGAAGACAGGAGATTAAAATTTTCAGTTTGCGTCTCGGGTTTCAAGATAAGAAAACTAAAGTCGCTGAAAGAAGTTTTTATGCGTTTATTAATATTAAAGCTTTTATTACTTTGCTGAATATCCAGATTACTTTAACTATGGAAGACTATGGAAGATATCACACAAGGGAGTGTATTAAAACGGGTTTTAAAAATAAATGGTTAAGAACTTTAAAAGTGTCAAGTTATATTTTCGATCTTATTTCCTCGGGAAAAGTGCTTAATGTCATACGCTGGCTAAACGCTTAAAAAACGCATATAAACGTAAGAGACGGTTTCACGAAAACTTTGCAGGCGTGATCAGACCATGAAACTGAACAATTTTCTCTACGGGGGCTATGTTGCGAAACGAAATTTTTTTTTTCCAGTTCCTTTACAAAGTCAGTCATCTGATCGGGAATTTTGTGTGGAAGGGCGAAATTTTTTTTACGTTTACCAACATAGCCCCCATAGAAAAAGTTGTTCAGTTTCATGGTCCGATCACGCCTGCAAGCGAAGTTATCGTTACACCGTCTCTTACACCCTGTATATTCCCTCATAAATAGTGGAGTCTTGTGCAATATGGATTAACTATACACAGTTCGCAATCGCGATCGCCCACACATGCCTTCCATCGTGTCGGTGAACCCGAGACCTGGAGGCGTATTTTTGAAACAAAATCGCATGCGAAAGTCTGCCACGAGTCAGCTTGTATTAAACTTTCTACCGTAAAAATCTATATACCCCAATCCATTCAAGCATGCCCTTGACTTGACAGTCATAAACATAATTTTCGAGTAAGCTCTTGGCCCGCACCATATAGTTAGGTGTAGGCACGTTTGATACTCTCTGGACTAAAACTGCATAATATACGAAAAAAGAATCCTTAACATGTATACCGGGTTTGTGTAGAGTAAGACCAGTTGTTGCGGTATTTCCCATGGAAATTGAATTATATAATCTGGAGCTAATTTCTGAAAAGTCGTAATACGATTTACGCGAAAAACTGCTACTAATTCTGTTTGTATCACACCTTTAACTTTACTTATCGATTCCCAAATACCCGAATAAATTAACAGATACCCATAACTATAAAAACATCGAGTAGTATAAATTTAAATTCATGTGGTTAACCTAGTCCTAGCGTACTTCCGTGCACGGAATCGAATTACGACGTTCAGAAATTGACTCCCAGGTCGACTCACTTCGTTACTTTTACAGTTTATAATTGAATCATGATTGACGGAGTGCAGAAATGCTCTTTTTAGAACATCCGAAAATGGAATTAGGTTCTGTGTCAGTAACGAGGTACCTACCGCGTTTTTGTCAGATAAACTTTTCGTATCGTGCCTAATAAAAAAAAAGTCTAACAACTCACTTACATACATCCTACTAAAACCACTTTTCCAAACATATCAGACACCTACTAGTGGTAGTTGATAAAACTAACACCAGGGCTCATCGAGTTGTTCGTTGACTTGAAAAGAAGAAGACAGTTTTCGGTACTTATTAGTTCATAGTAAAATCTGATTCTGTTTTGCCAGACAATGTTCATTCAGAAAAACTGGCACTAGTACTATAGTACGTATAATTTCTGTGCTGCCACTCCAATCTTATCACTATAGTACTTTACTATCGTACACTTCACTGTGGTCTAGCTTTCTAGGGTTCCGTACCCGTAGGTAAACGGTAACCACGGAGAGTCTTTGCAGTCTGCCTGTCAACAGGCTGTACATTTCATTAACTGTGAAGTTCAGAGATTGTCATATATATTCCTGTTGCCATAACGAATACGAAAGAGAAGAAAAAAAAATCAAGAAAGCTTCCGTACATAAAACGTAATTTGTTATGTTACTTATGGCAATAATAATGGTACGGAACCTAGTCAGGTTTTTTTTTAAAGTTAAGTGCATGCGCAAAGATAACACGGCGATAAAACGTCATATGCATGGCACATTTTTATTTAGGCACTGCCTGTTGCTCAAAATATTGTCGCGTATCCAAAACTATTTTTGGTCTGAGTCGCAGATTATTTTTGTTCCTTTAGTAGGTATAGAGAAAATTTAAAATCAAAGACTTTGAGACTTACAGGAAAATAAAAGTGTTGCTATACGCTCCACTCGAGCCCGGTAATTCCCTAAATTGACGGCCAAGAGTTATTTAACCGCCTTTTAAACGGGCATTAAGACCGATACTTAAAAGAAAGTTCACCACAATTTACTTTAAAGACAGTAACAGTATTGGACAGGCTTTAAGAGCCTTTTAAAGCCAACCATTCCTTGGGTCGTGAGATTCCGATCCCAAGCTCCCGTTTTGGGCGTTGTTTGAAATTCAGAAGAGGTGTGAATTGCAAATGAATAAAACCTTGCGCCTGCGCATGCGATGGCGTCCTGCCCACATATGGCGATGTGTGTCGCGCCAGTTGGTCCACAATTAGAGAAGATAGGTCAATATGACACATGCGTAAACTAGAGCGTCTTTAACTGCTGGGAAATGATTAACGATTCTTGATTACGTAAAGATAGAGTCGTGGGACGTTATAGTAAATACAAGAATTTTAATTATTCTATAGAATACTTATATTACACATACTAAATAACAACGGAGTAGCATATTTGAAAAGTGCAAATATATTGATACTTTGTACGAAACTAAATATTTTTTTGGGTTTGTCTGTTATGGGCTCCTTTAACTCCTCCTTAACCACGCAAAGGGTTTTCATGCATTTTTTTAAAGATAGAACGATTCGAGAAGGCGGTTTATATGCACAATAATTTAGGGAATACGTCATATAAAGATAAAGATTTTTTTTTTATACATACGACAAAACAATTAACAGCTGTTGTAATTGCTGGGCGGGCCACCATAAGTACCTAATATGCAGTCTATAGCAGTCTTGAGTGCCTAAATAGTAGGCTACCCAAAGTTCTCCACACTACGCCCACTGTTGCACTTCCATGACAGGAATTGATAATGTACAGGATAACCTGGACAGCTCAGTACACCCACCGACCTAGACAGAGACACATTATTCGCAATCACGAATGAAGTTCACTTTTTTGTGTAGCCTGTTACGTCCCATTGTAAGACAGACCATCTCCCTTTGGCGCCAGAAAAAATACATTAAAATAAGAAACTGAAAAAGTGTTACGCGCCCACCGGACCTTGAACCTGGACCGTAAGATACTGTGAATGCATAAAAATCCAAATAGACCCGAAAGTTTAAGTACTAGAAGTAGTTTTCTGGACCCTAAATATTTATTGTGAACCATTCGCTAATTTCTTGAAGAATTTTTTTCGTTAACTTACTAAAGTACCTACTCGCAAACCATCAATTATTTGATTAGCCTTCAAATTACATAATTATAATAAAGACATCAAATAATTTGTTTTTGCTGTTTGGCTCTACATAATTTGCTTAGCTTAGATAATTTGAAAATAGTCGCGTGGGATTTCAACCGATTAGGCTAGCTGAGGCTTATGTCATTTTTTGTAGGTAGGTTCGTAAAAGGAATAATCGGCTTAGTTAAGTAAAATCCACTTTGAAAGGATTATTTCATGTTTACTTAAACACGGACTGACACTGACATTTATTAATTAAAAGGCAAGTTCTTGCGGTAAAATGGTCAACAGATGCTGTACCCTTCGTCATTCTCATGTCTTTCATAATTATCTTTAGCTGAGTCTCTACCGCCCGGCGAGGCAAATTCGAGTTTTTGACGCGCCTTTGAGCTGCCAAATTGCCGACTCCGTTTGACTCGGTCCACGCGCGCTCGCCCGAGCATGAGCAATAATGAGCATTGAGCATGCGCTGCCTCAAGACGAAATACGTCCACACCTACTGCATGCCGTGCGATACCGTGAGCACCTGAGGCTGCTCGGGTGGTGGAGGCGCAGCTATTAACTAAGTATAATCCTATTAGTCCCAAAACTGTCTCTGTTAGTAAGTACTAAGTCTATCCCCGTTGTGGTTTTTGTTTTTGTTGATATTTTATACATTCTATGTTTCGGGTATCGAGCATTTATTTCAATAGTTCTGAACCATAAGATAGTTTTCTTCTTTTGTGAAACATTTGATAGTTGCTACTTTTGTCGTGTATGTTTGGACCTATAGCAATGAAATACATTATAATGTTGCAAATCTTCCCTTATTAACAGAATATCTTGATAAAAGGCGAGTATTGAAGTGAAATGCGATTAGTTCTCCTGTCCTGTCGTCGACGAACGACCCGAAGAATCCTGTCAATGTCAGACTTCGACACTTGCCAAGACACTAGCTATAAAATTTCCATACACAACTTGGTACTCTATAGAAATAAATTAAGCCTTAAGGCAGCACAAATAATTTCCGTAGACGTAAATAAAGTTTAGTTAGATAGTGGTGCCGAAGTAAAACCACTTACCCCGGCTACCGGCTAGGCTGAGCTATTAAAACGCAAGCTTGAACCTACTTAGCCGCGTCAATAGGGTTGTGCAATACATCACATCAATAACACCCCAGAATAACAAGTAATAGGTATGGGGACTAAACTGTTATTTTCCGATACTGAAAAGAGGCAGAAGAATGAAACGACACGATAGTTCAATTTATTTAAGATTGGGTGCAAATAATGTTTTCGTAAATGATAACATACCAAATATGTTTTGATGGATAGTCAATGAAGTATTGTCCCACAATCGAATCTTAATAGTAACTTGCCACTTGACTCGCCAAGTGTACTATGTATTTAAAAACGTTTCATTGCCAAATTGCGTTAAATTTTAGCACAATGGGCTTATTTTCTAAAAACTCTTCAAGTGTCATCAAGAAAACGTCATCACTCGACATAAATACTTATTACTTTCATAAATAATTATTTTAAAAGAATAGTAAAAAAGTAGGGTTTAGTAGAGTAGAGTTTAGTAAAGTAGAGTTGATCAGCGACTGTAAAAGTGATTCAGAAGATAAAATCTCTTTATTCAGTAGGTGTCACTAGTTACTGTCACAATTAACAGATCTGTTATTCCCTTTTTTAGGTTAGGTGCATCAAACAACACTATTCTTTCTTACGCCCCTTAATTACTTTAAGACCTGGCTACTTTATAGACTTTTAATTTAAATTCACTACCCATAAACTGCCTAAAGATAAATAAAACGTACTTATAGAATGTAAATTTAGTTCTCTGTGTAGGTGATGTAAATAATTTTCGCCATTTATACAGTGTGTAAAAAAAATTGCCAAAAATATTTAAAGCCGTAAACCAGTTTATGAAACTGAACAACTTTCGCCAAGGAATATAGGTCGAAATATGAAAAAAACGATTTTGACCTTCCATGCAAAATGTACCAACCTGAGTCAGTTTATGTGAGGTCCAAATTTCTTTTCATATTTATACTTATGTTCCTTGGGGAAAATTGTTTAGTCTCATGGGCTGGTTCATCTCTTGAAAGGAAGTTAGCTCACACCCTATAATGCTGTAAACAACCCAGGACCAATAGGGTAAATTCTTAAGATGTTGAATTTTCAAAATAATGTAATCTTTTCAAAATGTTTTTACATCTTCTATAATGTAAATAATTTTCGCTATTGGAAAAATACAAATGGTAGGAAATATTCTTTATTTGCGAACGGAAATTATGGAGTAGACTAACGAGGAAACCGGAAACCGTTTTTAAACTATGTTCCTACCTAATTATTATTTGCCTGAATTTCTGTGCTTTTTTATATTCTTGTTAGTGTAGATAAATAAATCAATCAACCATGCCGGGTTACGTCATCGAACGGTTACAACACGCGATTAATCCATTACCCATTAGTTTCGTTTGTTCATTTAGCTTTTAGAACTCTGATTAAATTCGGCGATAAACAAGGAAAATTGTTTAAATAATAAGAACCGGCTGTTCAAAGTTATATTCGAATCGGTCATTTTGAATTTATGAAATTATTATGTGCCAGTGTCAGTCGCGCTGTTTAGTCGAATCTAACGATACCCGCATATCTGTTTGGACCATGCCCATATCATGACATGAAATACATGATCAGGGTTCGAAGGATATATATCAATGGATATATATCATGATATATATCCGATATATATACAACGACTTTTTGTGATATATATCAATATTTTTTAGTCTTTTTCGGTGTATTTCTACTTCTACACCATCTAGTGGTACATACATAGTACATACAGTAGTAAAGTTATAATTCAAACTTTTTTCTTTTCTTATATGTTAATAGGTATTACGCAATAAACAATAAAATAAATTAGTAACAAAAATTGGTAAACAAATATAAAATCAAGTAAATAAACCTGGATATGGATATTATGAATTACCCGCGGGTAGAACGAATAATTTACATTCAACTCGACTGACGTACGATCGATTATTATTTATTTATTGTTTAACAATTTAAATACATTTTTTAATAATTTATTATATTTATGTAAAACATATGCAACAAACATACATAAATAATACTATAAAATAACAACCTGAAGTTCATACAAAATGGATATATATCAAAGTTGATATATATCGGATATATATCATAAATATCCGATATTTTGATATTAATTATAAATATCGGATATTTTCGAACCCTGTACATGATACATACTCACATGCCTACATACATATTCGCAACAATATAATCCTCCTTCTGAGGCAGTCGGGTAAGAAAGTCTAATTGCTTCTCAACCTAACAATAGCCGTTTATGATAATGCTTGTTTTGGGCTCGATTGTAGATGCTAGTCTACAACTGGTATTAAGATTGTCACATACGAGTTTATAAGGGAAATGTTGCCTACATTCCACTTCTACATGGACACTAGCCTTGCGGCTTCGATAATCGCTCCATGAGCATTTGTAGCCAATATTTAGGTATATAGGTAGTGAAAATGATAGCCAATACCGCAACCGTGAGCATTAGGGGTAATCGCGGTTTTGTGAACTACCCGCTGCTTGCGTGCTTACTACATATCACACTTCCTTACAAGAAGATATTCCGCGTAAATTGATTACCTTCCTTCTACAGCCACAACAGTTGTCTGCTGGACATGGACCTAACCCGAATTGAGGGGTATTGCAATACTCACCACGCTTGGCAGGCGGATTGGCGAGCGCAGATTAAGATGTTGTAGATATTTCCAGTGAACACTGCTGCCCGTTCCACGGGTTCATCCGTTAGTCGCTTTTTACGACACCCTCGGGCAGAAATGGGGTGATGCTATTCTAAGCCGGCACTAAATTGGTTGATACCTTCCTATTCATCTGTGCCCACATTGGTCTGCTACAAAAATACTAAGTCTATGGTCCATGATTGACCATAGCTACTTTGAGGATTTAGAAAAATACTATTTTTATGTTTGATTAAGAAATACCATTTGGTCTCACATACGAGTAGGAAAAGAGAGAGTATCAACCAAACGTTTCAAAAACACACACACACACACACACATATCACGCCTTTGTCCCTTGCGGGGTAGGCAGAGCAATAACGGCCGTTAAAATACGGTCGCTATTGCCATGTCTGACATTTTTGAGGATTGTTTTCCAAGGTTGTTTCAGAAAACATGTGTATTACTATAGTGACAGATTGTCAGCCTGTCGCCTAAAAATTGTAATACACTGATACTCTCGAGTCCCTTAGTCGCCTCTTACGACACCCGCGGGAAGGATGTGGGGTGATGCTATTCTAAAACGTTCAGGAATTTTGGCTTGAACAAAAGGGTTCGTTGTGTTACTCTTCGACCTTTAAACCCCGTAACTCCGTCTTGTAAATTGTCCCGTTTCTTCCCAACCCGATCCACATTCGTTTCAATTTAAATCAAGAGCAGTCGACTTTATCTGATCGATTATATGAGCGGTATAGAGTTTCTTATCGAGTTACGAGCGATTGCTTATTGACAGCGGCTGGTGGTATGACGGGGAAACGCGATCCGGCGCCAGTCGTAATACACACGCTGCCCTGAGGCGGGATGTTTGGCCTTAAGACAATGAATTGATAGCTCCATGAGTAGCTACTTACTAAGACGGCTATCATATATAGGTGTATTAGCTGCAAATATTTTAAGGGGTGAATCTGACTATAAAACTGAACTACTTTGTCCAAGTAACGTAGGTCGAAAAATTAAAAAAATTTTTGGACCTCCCATACAAATTGACTTGGTCGAACGGTAGTTTTGTATGGTCCAAATTGTTTTTTCATATTTCGACCTATGTTCCTTGAGGAAAGTTGTTCAGTTTCATGGGCCCCCTTCAAATATTTGCAGCAATTTTTTTTACACCCTGTATTTTCTGGCTCTTGACCATCAATAGCCTTCTGTTGAAGTAGTTCAGACGAAACTCTAAAAGTATATTCAAGAGAATTTTATATTTTCTTTCACCATTAGAAAAGAGAGTAAACCCGTTGGCAGACACATACATCCTTCCTAATAAAGCGAGCTCATATAATCTGCTAAAACACATTACAAAGACGTAAAAAAGACCGCATTTAGTCGGTGCCGTATTGATATTTTACGGTTAAATTTTACGAGTTTAAGTATGGTACCTTCTTCAGGCGCCAATACAATTAAGATAAGCCACAGGAAGCTCATAATCGGATGCAATATAACAAACGATGTGATAATGTTTATTGGGGTACCCCAACATCACAGAATAATTAAAACGAATCGTACAGATGTATCACTTTAAGAGGATATTCAAAACATAATCTTACCGCGTGAGAATAAAGCACAGTCTAGCTTGTATCTGCACATATTGCATGCAGAGTAATATTAGGCGATGAAAGACGATGTAACCCTGGTGCTCAGCAATTTTGTGTCGTATCATGAACGATACATGGTTCTCAAGAGAACTGAGGCCTGAGAAGTTTAGCCAAAGAATCAATGGGAGGGCACTTCGAAAACCCTCCGATAGTAATTGTGACTGGCTGGTATCGAAAGGCACCCCACTTCATTAGAGCCACAAACAAGGGCCCTTTACCGCCACCCTCTTCACCTCCCCTCAAAGCCAAAGATATTAAAACTTGGCCTCAGATTCAGTTTTTATTGTAACTGCCTGCACCCTTGGAGAAAAATAATGAATGTCGAAAAAGAGGAAATTGCGAACCCTCTCACTAATTAATTCCGGCGTATTTTTAGTTTTTCTCCCTTTGCGAAAGTGTTAAGTAATTGAAAGATCTCCCGAGGCTGTTCTTATCCTATTAAGGCAAAAGCCAAAATGAAGGGTTTATTCCTTAAGCTCTCTTTTGTAAATAATTACGTATGTACCATTATGTATCATCACGTTGATGCATATCTTCACTAAGTTAGGTTATTTTATAAAATTTTGCGTAAAAATGAGAAAGGAAAATAAATTAAAGAGTTTCTTTGACATATTGTAACAGCGTAATATTTTGCATATGACATTGTGCGCTAAGAAAGCATAGGTAAGTATACAGTATTGATTTTCAGAGTTGGGTTTACTCTCCTATTTTCGTGTTATACCTATTCTATGCTATGACGACATAGTTATATATATGGAAAACAAAACGTATCGTTAATTAAACTTTTATGGAAAAGCCATTCGGTTTTTGCGAGAGAAATCTTTGTTTACGTTTTCCCGCTTCAGCAAGTGCTCCTGAAATCTTTTATTTGTCGGATCTGTGGTTGGCGTACGGACACAGTTAAACTAAATGCAGTAACATGAAAAATTCAGCTCGGTTTAGAATAGCATCCCCCTAAATCTACTCGTAGGTGTCGTAAAAGGCGACTAAAGGATACATAGGCAGAGACTATTTCCTTCCACTTGCTACGATCCTGGCATACTTCTTTCTCTACTTCTACATTCATCAGTCTTTTCATGCACGCTCGTTGGATTAGGGTACCTTTCTTTAAAACGTCCCGGATTTGGAAACTAACGAGCCAAATAAAAAAAAAATAACCACTGAAAGCTACAATATCCCTGAGTAATGTGTATAGTAATAATAATAATAGTTACTTTTTACTTTGGGAAAACGCTTTACTTTCACAGAAAAACAAGTAGCAGCGAGTAGTTAACTACACCTGGTGCACCTGGTGGTGTAGTTTGATATCCTGCAGTGCCTTAGGTTAAATTGAAATATGTCAGGCATGCATGTGCCATACTGCTTCTTCAGCTACTATGACAGCAGGTTACGTAAATTAATCATTCCGTAGCGAATACCTTAGACATTAATTGAAATTCTTTCGGCATTGCTTTTATACAAGTTTAATTTAGATAAAAGCTCGTGCCACTGAATCAGAGTTCGTATAATTTGGACATTATTATCAAGCGACTTTGTCCGATGTCACCGTTGTCCTTTTTGCAGACAGCTGGGACATTGAAGGCTTTATTTGTGAAAGAAAAATACATTTTACGTTATATTTTCTCGATAATAAAAAACCTTGATGTAGGAAAATAAAAATCTTAGTAAGCACTACATAGTATAAGCAAGGTCTCTGTATGTATGTATCTTTAAAACTACACTGCGGATTTTGATGTATGATTTGATGGGTAGAATAATTCAGGAAGGTTTATTTATATGTATAAATACACGCCGGGGAAATGTCTTATTCCCACGGGAAAACTACGCCACACGGGCGGGCCGCTACTATTCTTCAATTTAAGTAGGTATTTAAGTGTCCCCTAGCAAAATAACTACCGTATAATTTAGTTAACAGATAATAAATTTGTCTTTTTTTAAAGAAACCCAAAACAACCTGATTAATACGCTAGTTACTGTGATAGATTGATGTTTGAAATACCAGGGGTTCACCAAATGTGTTTCTAAGTGTAAAATTGCTGCTAAAGATATATTGCTGTTTCATGTAGGGTGGTTACAGACGACCGTTTTTTTCGTCAGACTTTTTGTCGGATGGTATTAAAATTGTTGTTATAGATACATAAATAAATCACGCCTTTGTCCCTTGAGGGGAAGGCAGAGCGCTAACGATCGTAAAATTACGGTCTTGATCGCCACGTCTGACAAATATTTGAGGGTTGTTCCAGATAAGTTGTGTATCACCATAGTGACAGGTTGTGAGCCTGTGGCCTAAAATTGCAATACACATGAAACCATCGAGTCCCTTAGGTGACTTTTACAACACCCGCGGGAAGAAATGGGGTGATGCTATTGTGTTACACAACCGCGCTAAACACAGCTTGACAAATATCTTGGGTACAAATTAACCCACAAGGACTCTTTATTGCTCGTTCATGACGTCGTGTGAATTTACTTAAGTAATGCTTCAAGAATTCTATTATAATCTATTTCATCCTACAATACAAGAGTGAAAGAGAGGTCCAATCGTTTGTTACACAAAGCGACGAAAGAAAAATTTGTCTGACGTCAGATCAACCGTCTGAAGGTTCTGAAGACTCCCCATAGACGTCTCCCCTCAAGTGGAATGACTGGTAATGATTATGTTGGGGTGGCAAAAAACTGCTGGCGGTGGCGACAGGATTGGATTTAGACTCAATTTTAGGGGGCGAGATTGCCCTCAAATTGCAACACTAAATAAAATATCACTCATATTTTGCCGTGCGATGCCGGCTTAGAATAGCATCATCCCATTTCTTTCCTGTGGGTGTCGGAGGAGCCGACTAAGGGAGTCGAGGGTTTCATGTGTATTCCAATTTTAGGCGACAGGCTTACAACCTGTCACTATAGTGACACATTACTTATCTAAAACGACCCTCAAATATTGTAATTTTACGGTCGTTAACGCTCTGCCTACCCCGCCTGGGATATAGGCGTGATTTGTGTGTGTGTTGTTTTCAGAAATATTCAATTCTGTTTCCGTGTTTCATATAAAGCTGTATAAAATGTCAAAGAAAATAAAACGTTGCTATCTGATTGTATAGTGAAAAAGCGTGTAACGAAATGAAGAATGACGGAAACGCGTCAAACTACAGACTTTGCAACAATGTAAGTTATACTCAGTAGCGTGTTACATAATTACTTACTATGAAAATTATAATACCCAGGTAACTAACTGTAACGTGTCCGAATGTTTTTATAGCCAACATTTTTATACTCATCTGAAGAAAACTCATAAAATAGCTATCCTAGGGTTGTTAAATTTTATTTACACACGTGGCGCCACTCTAACGCTTATAAATATTCTACCGCTAAACGGAAGTCCCTACTTCATAACCTTTTGATACTGTTCGATTTTCATTGCAGTTTTTGTTACGACAATGTATCATCTTCTTTTTTGTATTATAAGGGCAGAGCACACCGACTGTTGCGTACTTTGACGTTGTAGTATATGGGACTGTATGAGATGTTCGATCAATATTGGGTGTAAAAAAAATAGCTGCAAATATTTTGAGGGGTGAATCAGCCCATGAAACTGATTAACTTTCCCCACGGAATCTAAGTCGAAATATGAAAAAAAAAATTTGGACCTCCATACAGTTGACTCGCTCGGCTACTACATTTTGTATGGGAGGTCCAAAAATTTCTTTCATATTTTGACCTATGTTTCTTGGCGGTGACCTCTGCTCTATAATGATACCAGCGGCCCGCCTAACGGCTGCTGCCACTGTAATTCATTTTCCCGTGGGAATAAGTGGTTTTCCCGGTACCCATTATACATATAAACCTTCATCTTTTTTTTCCGTGTCCGTCCGTCCGTCCAACGAACGACCCGATGAACCCTAGTATCAGAATTTTTCAAGCGCCTTCTACAAGTAGCTGGCTTCTGACATGGTTGTGTAACAACTGCCGTCTTAGTGATCATAGACAGCAACGGGGACCTACGGCTTAACGTGCCATCTGAAATCTTCCTCTTGAATAACTATATTTAAAAACTGCATCAAAATTCGTTGTGTAGTTTATAGATCAAACATACATACATACACATATCACACAATGCGTACATACATGATTCTTTAATACAGACATAGGGACAGACGCGAAAAGCGAATTTGCTATTACCATGTACTGATAATCCAACGCAGCAATGTAAAGCATGACGCAGGTTGAAAATGCGGAAGGGGTAGGGTCCCGAAGGAAGACGCTTTCAAGTGTGTAAACCTCTCGCTAGGGGACATCCCCAAGAGTGACAGACCCTCTAGAACCCGCCCCTCTTATTTGCAACGAATTACTACCCGACTGCCTCAAAAAGAGGGTTATGTTTTTAAAGAGTGTACACCGTGTTTCGGAGTGAGTGAGATTCAGTCTCCAATACAAAATTCATAATCAGCTGACAAACTTTGAATGGGATGGTCGATATTTTTTATTTCCAGCATATTGGTCACATAAAATGAAATGGGGGAAAATGGGAATGGATTTGAAAATGGGGATTTTCAAATGACGACAAATGTGTCTGTGGGGATACGCAAACGATGTCTCACCTGCTTGTTTGCCCGAACCTCCCTGTTACCTGCACACAGGAGGACCTGAATGCGGTCAGCCCTGCAGCAGTAGCTGTAGCCAAGCACTGGCAGACATTAATTTAATATTTTTTGTATACAATTATAGCGTTGGAAAACGTACATTGACACGAGAAGAAGAAGAAGAAGGAGAAGAAGAAGAAGAAGGTCACATAGTAAAAGTTGTTCAGTACAATGCCCTAAAAACATGTTCAGTGAATGTTCATACTGCTTAATATTAGTCAATGTAATATGTTTCTTAAACAAACCAACAGATGTCGCTGTACGGTTGGTGCGATTTTCTAAAACGCGATGTTAAGGTGTTTTCGTCAAAACATAAGTAATATAAGGATTTTGAATATAGTACCTTCTTTCATACCACTATTCGGTCGTATTATTTCATAATAATCACCTTGTGGGATTTTTGGGACTGTTCATGGTCCTTCGTTGTCCGGAATTTCAGGACATCTGAAGTAGACTTTCAGTCCGTACGGCATCGACCAGGGGCGTAATGCTGCCTATGGTGCTTTGATTTCCTACAGTACAGGAGCAGCATCGGGCGGTGGGAACCCTCCCCTTTCAGGACAACTTCAGGGAAGAAGTTACAGCGGGGGGAGCACCCCCTTGGATACCGTGTGGGCAGCCATTGGACGACGACGTCAAGCGAAAACGTCAACTTCAACTGACAGGAGGTTGATACTTCAGGAAACGTCAAGGTGACAGGTGACAGACGTCATCCGTTAAACGTCAAAGTGTGTGACGTAATTTGTGAGTGTGACCAGTATTCAGGATATTAACTGTGAGTACAATTTTGAACTTTATTGCTAAGAAGATTTTAACTTAGAAGAAATTCAAGATAGTGCATGTATGAAGACATTGTCTTAGTAATTTTGAAGAGGATTTTGGACATAGAAAAATTTGTGAAGTGTTTGCATGAACTTAGAATAATTTCGCAAAAAATGTTCCGACGGGGAACCTATGCCGGATTTCATAGCGGATTTACTTTGCTCAAACACTTAGAATAATTTTGTGTCTTGGTCTTTGCCGATACTTTGTGTTTACGGGACTTGTAATTTTTTCGTAAATTTGTCAACTTATAAATTTTAGACCACGTTTGGACTTGTAATATTTTAAGAAATATTTGCTGTTCGTGGACTTGTGTTAATTTTGTTTGGGTTTGTAACTTTAACAAAAAATTGTGGTTCATTTTAGTTTTATATCCCTCCGGACGACTTTGACACTTTCTAAAGCTTGGCCCTTTTTAAACTTGGCACTTTCCTAACTCGTCTCTTTTTTAACTCGCCATTATTCTTACTCAAATTCGCCATTTTCTTAACTTGGTACTTTCCTAACTCGTCTCTTTTTCAACTCGGCATTTCTAATTGTCTAATTCGCATTGAAACGAAAACAGGTCGTTCTCCGATAAGTCGCAGAATGTCCCCGGACATATTGCGAACGGGATTTTTTTTTTACCGCGTGGAAAAAACGTTTCGCGAATGGGACATTCTGCGACTAATCGTCGTTCTCAGGTATAAATTAACTACAGATAGTACCTATCCGGACTTCGTAGTTAGTTTTCTAACACACAATTTGTAGGGTTCCATAGCCAAAATGGTAAAAAACGGAACCCTTATAATTTTATTTATTATTTTGTATCATCATCAGCGTCTTTTGACGTCCACTGCAGGACATACATTTTTTTTAATTTTAAGAAAATGGCGAGTTAAAAAAGATACGAGTTAGGAAAGATTCAAGATAAGGAAAGAGACGAGCTAGGAAAGATTCAAGATAAGGAATGAGACGAGTTAGGAAAGTGCCAAGTTTAAAAAGGGCCAAGCTTAAGAAAGTGTCAAAGTCGTCCGGAGGGGTTTATACTTATACTGTACCTTAAAGTTTCGTAACCATGGCTGATAAGTTCTATAAACTTCAAGAGGATTATTTAGAGAAAATTTCGAAGGCTTGTGATAACTTCAAAGTGTCTAAAGCACGCATAACAATTGGTTATATTGAGACACGTATTGAAGCTTTAGAAAAACTTTGGTCTGCCTTTAGCACCAATCATACAAAGCTCGTCTTTGAAGTTAAAAAAGTTGAACTGTTAGAATCAGATTATTGGAAAGACGAAATATACGATGTTTGTGAAGAGAAATACATAGAGTACAAATCTGCATTAAAAGACAAATTAGCAGAAATTAAAGCTAATCAACCAGTTACGAACACACCCCCACAGTCTAATGTTAAACTGCCTAAAATTGAAATTCCAAAATTTTCGGGAAAGTATTCAGAATGGACAACGTTTAGTGATTTGTTCCGTTCCCTTGTCCATCAAGAAACCTCTATCGATAATGTACAGAAGTTGCACTATCTCAAAAGCTATGTCACAGGCGAGGCTGAACAATTGCTAAGGCACATACCTTGCACCGCAGACAATTATAAGATCTGTTGGGATATGTTGGAAAATCGTTATAGTAATAAAAAGTTTCAAGCTAACTGTATTTTAAAACGACTAACCATTCAAAAGGCCTTGGCAACTGAATCATCCTCAGCCCTCAAGCAGTTACTGGATACTACCAAAGAATGCTTAAGCGCGCTTGGTAATATAGGTGTCAATACAAAAAATTGGGATATAATGATCATTTTCCTAATAAGTCAAAAACTAGATTCAGAGACACGCAAGCAATGGGAGCAGAAGATCAGTGATTCCACTCAAGATTTACCAAAGCTTAAGACTTTTGAAGAGTTTTTAGAGACTCGTTTCAGAGCTTTAGAGTTTTTAGATAATAAAGTTCAAAGGCAAGAAAAGCCTACGGTTACTCACGTAGCTCCTGCTCCTGCTGCTAGCATATCATGTATGTTTTGTTCCGAAGGTCACAAACTTAGTAATTGTAAAAAATTCTCTAGGGAGAATGTTGACGCACGACGTAGTTTTGTCCAATCTCACAGCTTGTGCTTTAATTGCATGAGCCCAAGCCATTCTGTTTATCAGTGCAATCAGTCTACCAGATGTCGTTTATGCAAAAAAAAGCATCACTCTTTACTCCACCCCAAATTTTCCAAATCAGCCAACGGTTCCAACCAGGCTGATCAACCTACAGAAGGAAATTTTGTTGCGTCTGCAACAGAGGATTCCCCTTCTGAGGCTCAAGGTGAAGGTTCAAATCATTCAGCAGTTAACTGCCTATCTTATTCAAACAACCAAGTGTTGTTAGCAACTGCTTTAGTAGACTCAGTGTCAGCTAAAGACAATACAGTTGTTGTTTTAAGATCCTTTATAGATCAAGGTTCGCAGCTCTCTTTAATTTCCGAGACTGCAGCTCAGATGTTAGGTCTCAAACGGTTCTCAGAGATGAGAACTATTTCAGGATTAGGCGGTGACTCCGGCTCGACTGTAGTATCGAAGTCTTACGTGTTAGTAGTAGTTCGGTCCCGTTTTGATCCCAGTTTTACTGTAAAGGTTAAAGCTCACATCTTGAGCAAACTTACAAACTTTCTTCCAAGCAAGAAAGTTTCTGCTCAAGTCGTATCCACACTCCCGTCCATGGAACTAGCAGACCCTAAGTTCCATACTCCGAACAAAATAGATCTGCTATTGAGTGCCGGAGTGTATAGCCAAATTTTAACTCGAGGTTTATTCAATGGTCCACAGGGCTCTTTAGTGGCTCAGAACACTAAGTTCGGTTGGATCATCTTTGGCAATACACACGACGATACTGAAAATTTCAACCATGGCGAGAGCGAGACGTGTCACACCGTCATCAGTATGCACGTATCTGAGTGCAATGAAGATGAACAGCTTAAAAAGTTTTGGGTTCTCGAATCCGACTCAACTCTCCAAAAGAAAAAGCATCTTACTTTGGAAGAAGAAAGATGTGAACAGTTGTTTGCCAAAACAACCTCAAGAGATGAGTCTGGACGTTTTATAGTCAAATTACCATTCAAGTCGGATGATCCGCCTTGCAAATATGGTAATTCCCGTGAGATCGCTCGCAAACGGTTTCTTATGCTTGAGAGACGTTTGCTCAAGAACCCTGAACTCAGAATTGAGTATTCCAAAGCAATTAACGAGTACCTTACTCTAGGTCACATGGAGAAGGTCACGCATGACGTTGATAAACCCGATGCAGTTTATCTACCACAACTGGCAGTTGTGCGGCCTGATAGAGCAACGTCACGAGTTCGCCCCGTTTTTGATGCCGCCTGCAAAGGATCAAACGGCATTTCTTTAAATGACGACTTAATGGTAGGTCCAACTCTTCAACCAGAGTTACGGCAGTTAGTAATGCGTTGGCGTTGCTATCCGATTTCACTTGTCGCAGACATCGTAAAGATGTACCGACAAGTGAAAGTGGCGGAGGAGGATGCAGATTTTCAGCGCATCTATTGGCGCGAAAATCCAAATGCTGAACTGCAGCATTTTCGACTCTTAAGAGTCACTTTTGGAACATCCTCAGCTCCCTACTTAGCCGTTCGCGCTCTTCAAGAGTTGGTCCATCAAGAAGGTCATGAGTTTCCGTTGGCCGCATCTAGGGTCCTCAATGACTTCTACATGGACGACCTAATGACTGGTTGTCATTCTGTAGAAGAAGGCGTTCAAGTCGTTGAGGAGATAACCCAGTTGCTCGATCATGGTAAATTTCCGCTTCAAAAGTTCTCAAGCAACAGCACAGAACTACTGCAGAGAATCAAAATGGACGAGAAAGATTCTATTCATAACTTGGAACTGAAGACTGATGAAGTGATGAAGATCCTAGGACTAACTTGGAATAGGGATGTAGATCAATTCCAGTGCACCGTCAAACTTCCTTCAGCAGAACCTCCAGTTACCAAACGGAAAGTCATATCCGACATTGCTCGTCTGTTTGATCCTCTAGGTTGGATAGCACCAGTCGTCACTAAAGCGAAGATTTTTATTCAACGACTGTGGCTGTCTGGCATAGAGTGGGATACAGAGTTACCTGCTCAACTTCTGAAGAATTGGATCGAGTTTAGGAGTGACTTAATGGCACTCACACAGTTTAGCGTTCCTCGCTGGATACACTTGGAACCTGATGACAAGATTTTGGAGCTTCATGGATTTTCTGACGCGTCTAATGCTGCTTATGCTGCCGTAGTCTATGCTCGAATTATCGATAAAACAGGTCAGATTCATGTTAATCTTATAACGTCTAAAACCCGAGTGTCTCCAATCAAGCAGGTTTCGATTCCAAGACTTGAGCTGTGTGGCGCAGTTCTACTTACCAAACTTCTGATGGAAGTCGCTGACACACTACAGGTTCCCAAACATCAAGTCCATGCATGGACTGACTCAACCATTGTGTTGGCATGGCTTCATAGCCATCCAAGCCGGTGGAAGACCTTCGTGGCGAACCGTGTCTCAGAAATACTCACTGTCATGGACGGAAATCAGTGGTCGCACGTGGTGTCCAAGGACAACCCTGCGGACTGTGCCTCTCGTGGAATGCAACCATCTGAATTTGTCGGTAATAGCCTCTGGACCCAAGGTCCTGATTGGCTCCACAATGACCCAATCAATTATGGCAACCGAAATGTTAAAGACACTGCTCTGGAAGAGAGGACTCAAAAGCTAGTTTGTCATGCTAACATCTGTGAAGATAGTAGCGTTAGCGATCTGTTGTCCAGATACTCTTCTCTTAAGAAGCTGGTTCGAGTGGTGGCATTCTGCAGGAGAGTCTTGAGCTGGAAGAGAGCTGAAAAGAAAATCTCTGATAAATTCCTATCAGTCAAGGAATTGAACGAATCCCTTCTCATCTGCATAAAATTATGTCAAAAAGAGAAATTTGCAGATGAGATAGATGACATACAGAAGGGAAGATTGAAGAAAAGTAACAAACTTACCTCTTTGAGTCCATTTTTAGACTCTGACGGCGTCTTGAGGGTAGGCGGACGAATTCAAAGGGCTGACGTTTGTGTGGATACGAAGCACCCTATAATCATGCCCCACAACTCACACTTTACAAAACTTTTGATCGACGAAGCTCATGTTAAGACCATGCATGGTGGCCCTCAGCTTATGCTCAATTACTTACGGTCCAAGTATTGGGTTATTAATGCTAAAAAGCTCGTTCGACAACACGTGCATAAGTGTGTAGCTTGCATTCGTTACGCAGCTCAAACCAACCAGCAGCTGATGGGTCAATTACCCGAAGCTAGAGTGACTGCACATAGAGTTTTCTTTAGAAGTGGCGTTGATTACGCCGGTTCATTCAGTATCCGTACTACCAAAGGTCGCGGTCATCGTGCAACGAAAGGATACATATGCCTGTTTGTGTGCATGGCCACCCGCGCCATTCATATCGAGGTAGTCAGTGACATGACTTCCGAAGCGTTCATAGCCGCTTTTACACGCTTCACTGGTAGGAGAGGTCATGTTGCTGAAATATGGAGCGATAATGGCACCACTTTCGTTGGCGCTGCACGTGAACTGGAGGACCTTTTCAATTTAGAAAAATCTAGTGTCGCAGTGGAGATTGCTGACTGGTTGGCCTCCAATCAGACTTCGTGGCACTTTATCCCTCCCCGTTCTCCAAACTTTGGAGGATTGTGGGAAGCTGGCGTAAAGTCCACCAAGCATCACCTCAAGCGAGTCATAGGAGACAGCACCCTCACTTTTGAGGAGATTTCGACAGTTTTGATACAAGTTGAGGCTTGTCTCAATTCGAGACCTATTTCCCAGCTGTCGAACAACCATGAGGATCCAAATCCTCTAACCCCTGGCCATTTCCTTGTGGGTGAACCATTGGTTATGGTACCCGCTGTGAATTACGAGAATTCAAAAATTAGCAGCCTTAAAAGATGGCATTTGACCCAAAAAATGGTCCAGGACTTCTGGCGCAGATGGTCGCAGGAGTACCTAATACAGCTGCAGCACCGGTATAAATGGTCTGAACAAACACCTGAACCGCAGATTGGTAGTGTGGTGTTAGTGAAGGAAGATGATCTTCCTCCAGCACAGTGGCTTTTTGGACTGATAATAGACAAACATCCCGGTTTGGACAATCTTACCCGTGTGGTTAGTTTAAGATACAAAGGTAAAGTTATCAAACGACCTGTATCTAAAATAATTGTGTTACCTGCTGCAGATTCCGATGTTGAATAATTAGGTTAAGTAAAGTTTATTTACATTTGTTAAGTTTATATACCTATTTTCCTTTGTTTTACATATGTTTTTAATGGACTCGGTCCATGGCGGCCGGAATGTTCATACTGCTTAATATTAGTCAATGTAATATGTTTCTTAAACAAACCAACAGATGTCGCTGTACGGTTGGTGCGATTTTCTAAAACGCGATGTTAAGGTGTTTTCGTCAAAACATAAGTAATATAAGGATTTTGAATATAGTACCTTCTTTCATACCACTATTCGGTCGTATTATTTCATAATAATCACCTTGTGGGATTTTTGGGACTGTTCAGTGAATGAATTTGAACATGAATTTCCTCCGAAACGCTACTTTTGGCTACCTAAGGTGGCTACGTATTATTTTCTCAATGGCTATAGCCTAAACGGCTAAGCGGATGTTGACATATGAGGTGTCTTTAGATTTTCTCACAGCGCAAGTGTCACTGACTGTATTAAAATTTCACAAATTCATAATGGCGGATTTCAAACGCAAAACATAACTTTGAAATTGTAGCAGTCGGGTTTTTGTTTTTGATTATTATGTTTGTTTTATTGATCTTTGCTGACGAACATTTTGAGACCTTTCCAGTTTGGATGGACTCTTTATGGAGTGATAATCTTTATAGCGGACTATGAATAATATGAATTATAGGATGAGCTGGTTTGCTGCGATAAACACCGCAAGACTTTAGTAATTGAATTTTCATATCTTTTTGTTTATTATTGAGGGTAGCCTCATTCAAAGACCCTGTAGGTACGTAATGCGAGGGATAGCGTAACGAAAATTTTGCATTGCAAGCATGCTCAGACTATGAAACTGAAAAACTTTTTCTATGTAGGCTATATTGGTAAACGAGAAAAATTTCGACCTCCCACATGATTTAACTGAATTTCTATGGAAACACTAATTTTTCGTTTCCCAACATAGGCTCCGTAATTAAAGTGGTTCAGTTTCATGATCTCATCATGCCTGCAAAGTTTTCGGTACCTAAACCCCACACCGTCTAACACTCGGTATTTTGCAGTTTTTAAACTGGATACATTTTAGCTCGGAGCATAATGGAAAATTCTTTGGCTCAAAAATAGTATCACAATAACAATAAGTTAAACTTTGTACGGACCGCTCCGGCTGCAGTGAATGTCCCTATTCATTCCCGCTGTAAAAACACCGCTCTTTTAACCGGTTCTTTCATATGACCAAAATTGACAATTCATGTTCCGAGTTTCCATTTAGAGCCAACAGCTTTTAAGTTATTGTATGAGAGATATAATAGTAGACATTTCGGTAAAGTGGAATTTATGTGCCTAAAGGATAACATTCAGATTCTCGTGATGCAAGTTTGGTATGCACCTGTCTTCCTAGATGTGAAGGGTGTTAGATAATCAACTGTAGGCAATCTGTCTTACCTATAGGATATACATCCTTCGAGTATATCTACACATAAGCAAGCACATATCCTGAACTGAAGTAAGCCTCACCTCAAGTCAAAATACTCAGTCAGACGAGCCGAAATTGTTTTTAATGAGGCTTTCGATACTGCTACCTACGCCCTACAAATAATGGGTTTTAAGAATGCATGTACGTATATTGTATACCAAATATGTGTGTATTGTTACAGGTGTGCGCGTTGTCGCCACGAGAAAGGGTGTCGGAATCCCTGGCCTTATCGTACGCGGAGGCTCCCGGGCGGCCCCTTCCCGACGTCATGATACAACCAGGCCTCTCCTACGACGAGGTCCTCCATGACGACTTCAGGTTCGACCTGGACGCCCACGACGTCATGGTCTTCCTACATATACAGAAGACCGGAGGCACCTCCTTCGGGAAACACCTAGTCATGGATCTCGATCTCAAGGTAAGGTAACAAACGAAAGCGAAATGTATTTATGTAAGCGGTTGCTTAGTGAAAACAAATTCTTGGATTGCCTCCAAGAGGTGGATGCACTATAGTAACCTTGGGATTTATATTGGCACTTTCCTTTTGAACATAAGCTATTTTCTATCGACGCGCGCTATCGTAATACAACAAAGGCTTCCTAAACCGTCGTTTCAGGGCGTATTGTTTCGCAGGTGGTGCCTCAATCTTCTTAAGTATTGTTTCGGGAAATTGCACATACGAGTATTCTTATTTGCGCGGTTGCTCTCACATCTAAAGGAGCTGGGATTCCTTTTAAGGTCGAGTTTTTAACCCGTCGTCCCGACCTTTACGCCCCTCCCGTCAACCGGGATCAAGATAGTCAGAAGACGAATCCTCCTCTATCAATTTTAAACGTGAAAATCTCCATGAAAAATCTTTGAGGAACGTGGCAGACATGTGAAGTGGCTGGATCGCGAGGCTTTTGGAGTGGGCTATTAAGGCGCGTGGCGTGACGGCGCGGATTGACAGAAAGGATTCGCTGAAAAGAAATGTCGTGTCACGCGCCACCCTCCATCCCATGACTTTCGCGTTGCATTAATGCCGCGTATAGAAGAAATAAAATTAATTTAAATATACGCGTAAAAGTCGACGCGTTCCGTCCGCGATTACGTCAAATTTACACGCGGCTATTAGCTTAAATTAAAATTAATGCCGACAAGTCTGACTCACCGAAAATTAAAACTCTTTTATGGTTTTTGTACGCGTGAGGTTTGGGCAAGAAAAAAGTTATTTTCATATTTTTATCAGCACCACTTTAAATAATTGCTTGATAATTTAGGGTCATTAGCTGAGGTATATTGTCTGATGTTTCAGATTAGATAAAATTCTAACCAAAAATGATCGTGATTGTGTCGTTGTAGGGTCAGATAGGATCATATTTAGATACCATCCCATATAATCATTCATTACAGTCTACGCCCATTGCCTACCTTCCACGACAACTACAAAACGAAAAAGATGGGGTAATATTCTAACCGAGTACCACACGTGGCCCGAACGTGTATATCGCGTATCTCATTGATATTCCCTCGTAACATGCCGATTTACATGCAAATTGGGATAATTTAGCCTTAGCCTTATCGCCCGAGGGTATAAAATATATCATTTCCGTTCAAATTTCTTTATGTGAATGGGTTTCCTGTAACCTCTAAACGTAATTCAAGCCCGAGTGTGCTACGAAAGTAACTTATTAGCATTATTTTTTTCGTGTAAGTAATTCCTAATGTAAAAAATGCAACATCATTTTGAAGATTCAACTTGCAGATCTGTATTCCCTGTGTCTTTATTTTTATTAATTTTACTAAGAAACCAAGGACAGCTAAAATGTTACCAAATAACTTCCTTATCGCAATCGAGGCTTTTGTTTTTCAGCAGTTATGAATTACTAGCGACCCGCCCAGCGGCTGCGCCCGCTGTAGCTTATTTTCCCGTGGGAATAAGATGTTTTCCCGGCAAGTATCATATATATCGCACTCTTAATAAGACAACGACCGAAATCAAAAATTGGCGAAACTGAGTTAAGTGCGAAAATCGACAGCAAAGAGCATGTCTCATAACGTAGTGTAAAGAAAATCAACCTTTTTCCCTTAACAGTAAGGTAGAAAATAGAGGAGTCTTTATCTTACTATCCCCGCGCCCCTGCTTCATTCGTCTGACAACGACCGATTTAGTCTTGCGCCGGCCACCGCGAGCGGAGGTTGTGTCGAACATCGCCCGATTTCGGGATACGTCGTTGTTTCACTTAGACTTTGGATAAGTTTATTGAACATACTTAAGTAAGAGAACGACCGATTTTGAAATACGTCGTTGTCTTACGAAAACTGTTTGTGATTAAGTTGACTGATTTTGTATTCAGTCGTTCTTTTACTTACATTGTGTACAGACTCATTGACAGTGTTAAAGTTAAGTCTATGTTCTTTTGAAAATCTGACATTAACTGTGTTGGAAGTCAAATTCGGTCTATGTTACATTGAATAAATTAAAATAATGATGGCTCATTTATATTTAAGTCTATATTTTATAAAATTCTAGTTAACTTGTGTCATAGTATTATGAAATAAGTCATTGTTTTTTTTTAATTTGGATCAAGCTATTTTAGATAAGTCACAAGAAATCTATAAGCTTGTGGTCACTAGCCAGGTATGTGCTCAATCGGATTCTACGCACTACCTATAAAATCATTGGTGATGAGTATAGTGTATTTTATAGGTAGCTTAAGCAACATATTACTACCCCAAATAATAAATAAGTAATGATCTCGCTAATGAACAGGCGGTTCGGAACGAGACTATCCGCAAAAAGACCAAAGTAATGGATATAGTCCGAAAGAGTAGCAAACTGAAGTGGCAGTCGGCTGGCACATCTGTTGTTGTCAGAACCGACGGCCGGTGGAGTATGCGGGTTCCCAAGTGGAGACCACGCCTTGGCAAGCGTATCGTTGGACGCCCTTCGGCCAGATGGACCTATGACTGAAAGAGAGCAGCTGGTAGCGACTGGATAGCGAAAGCAAGAGTTTGTACCCTGGGGGAGGTCTACGTTCAGCGGGCACAGTCAGTTCAGTGGACTGCTATAAAATGATTTGATGATAGTTGAAACAGAACCAATTTGTTTATGGGGGTTAGGGTAGGATAGGATTCCTCGTCAACAAAGTACTTTCTGCCAACACTGACAACGTGACGGAGATATGCTGCGTCTTGACCAGGGTAGCTTACCTTACCTCGTACTGAAATTGGCCAAGAGACACTCTGTCAAGGTTGTACATGTATATGCACTGAGTTCGAACATCTCAGATGAAGAAGTGGAGGCCCCATAAGACGGCGTGTCGAAGGCTACGCACCGACCGAGTGAAACCCACTAACGGTTGTCATGGGGGACTTCGACGCCAAAATGGGACAGGGCAGCGAATCATGTTAGGGACATGGCTACGGGAACTGAAACCAGAGAGGCCAGATGCTGGTCAACTTCCTCAGCAGACAAGGGCTGTTTTGTCTGTATGAACACCTTTTTTCAGAAAAAGCCCCAACCCCAAGCAGTGGATCTGAAAGATATAATAATATATAGTGGATCTGATAGCTATGACGGTAAGACGAAGAACAAGATTGACATTTGTGCTTTTTATTCATCATGACGATTAAAAGACACATATACGTATTTATAATATGGATGACTCTGTCATCTTCTTAATAACAAGCGATCACTGACTTGTAAGAGGCACCTTAAATATCAACTTCAAGCTGGAATGTGCCGCATGGTGAGGTCACTTCTCTGCTCCAATTTGTCCCAAACTAAAAAGGCTCCCGCGGAAGACAGGGTGGACTCTGAGCTGCTAAAGGCTAGTGGGAAACTGGTCCTTGCGGAGCTGAAAAGGCTATCCAACTCACGTGATAGTCAATGGGACAACCCGGAAGGTGTGGAGCAGTGATGTCGTGGCTTTGTTTTAAAAAAAGGAGATAAAATGCTTCTCAAAAACTATATGCCGATCACACTGCTGCATGCGCCACGTCTATAAGCTTTCTCGAGAGTCGTAACGAATCGTCTGACATCAAGAGTTGACGCCTTTCAGCCACCGGTTCAGGTAGGGTTTCGTAAAGGCTTCAACATTGTTAACATCCATACTGTACGGCAGGTCATACATAAGTCAAAAGAATATAACCAACCGCTGTGTTTGGCTTTTGTGGACTACGAGAAACCTGGGCTGGTCGAATCTGCAGGCATGGACATCAAGTCTGTAAGCGATACCTACTCGACTGGCGATACTTAGAGGTGCTGAGAAACCCATATAAAATGGCGACGATGTCCATCCAAGTACAAAACCAGAAAACAAGACCCACCCAGCAGGGTGCATAACAGGGTGGCGTTACAACACCCAGACTTTTTACCAATGCGCTGGAGGATATCTTCTTCTAGATCTTACACGCTACGCCCTGGTAAGCATACCGTTGGACGCCCTCCGACCAGATGGACCATTGAAAGAGAAAAGCTGGTAGCGACTGAATGGCAAAAGCGGTAGCTCGTGTCGTGCCTTGTGGTGTACCCTGTAGGAGAAATAGGCCTGGACATAGGTCCAGCAGTGGACTGCTGTAGGCTGATGTGATTAACCAATTTGTACTTGAAACCTTCATGTGCTTCAAAGATATTTAATTTTATTATAGTAAAGATGTTTTTTTTGACTTGTTACTAATGTGTTTTTTTATAAATAAAATTTGTAGCAAGAAACAAAGTAATTCAATACATATAATATGAAAATGGCCTTAGTAGATCTATAACCAGTTTATCAGAAAAGAATTAAACAGTTTAAGTTATTTCAGATGAATGGATTTTTTTTCCGTTTTCTTCAAGTAGAATTTATCAGAACTGACTTAGACAGTTTGACTTTTCAGCTAAATGAAACGTCGTCTTGTATATACCACATACAATTTATGAGAAATGACCTAAATTGGTTGAGTCGTTTTTAAGATAATAAAAAATTGCACTGTTTCTACAAATAATGTTTTATTTAAAACGACTCAGACAGCTTGAGTCTTTTTGGCTGAACTCCTTCACTGCAACCGAATAAATGAGAAACGACTTTGTATGTAAAACGCTGCCATTGGTTTGTCTGATCGTAAGTCTTTTTTGCTGAATGAAAGAGCTAACCCTATAAACCTCTTTGATAACACTAACTCATTTTTGGCAATTTTGTGGATTGAGTCCTTTCAGCGAAAATACGTCCAAATATAAAAATAAAAGAAACAAAAAACTTGGTTTTTATTTACACGACATAATACATACATCTTAAGTTATCATAATAAGTATTTATTTTGCCATTTATAAAACACTTTACTCTAAATCATCAGCATCTTCTGGTACTAAATTTTGACATAAGCCTCTAAATATGTGGGATTTTTTGTAAAATAACGACTCGTTTAGTAATGTTTTACACTCTCTTCTTAAATTTAAGTAATATAATGACTGAAAAAAAAATTGGTCACCTTTGTACTTCAATAGTTTAGTAAGATATAGACTTATTTGTAGATCAGACACAATTTTTTAAAATATTTTAGTAAGACAACGACCGATCTCAAAACTTAAGAAAAAAACTAAAAATATATATATAATAGACTAACAAACATTAACTAGATTTACTAAATCTAATAGAAGGTACTCTTAGGAATACACACCTTTTTATAGATTTTGGATATCTTTATTTGTCATGATTTTATAGTGATTTTACTATTTGCTACAAAAATTCAAAAACATTTTTGCTGTTTCCCAAAAGTTTGCAATTTTGCATTCGGTCGTTGTCTTACTAAGAGTGCGATATATAGTAGCCTTCTTCTTGAATCACTCGAACTAATAAAGTATCAAACAGTATCAAAATCCGTCATGCAGTTTTAAAGATTTAAGCATACATACATACTCGTACATACATACAAACATACAGACGCGAAAAGCGTCTTTACTTTATACTATGTAGTGTTAGTGATTTCCGTTTTCGGTACGATTCGGCGGTCTGTCATACATCAAAGGCATTTCAAAAGACCTGACCTTAAAACAGCAACGATATATAAGTACGTATAAAACAGTTTGTTCCTTCATATTAGACAGTGGTCCATTTAATATTCATTGTGTGTAGATGTCGTTATTTCTGATTTCGCAAAAATGGTCCCAATTAAATTACTTTGCCTTATCTTTATGGCTCGTAATCGTTTACTTTTCGCTGTATTTGATAACATATCTCTTCCTGGGAATGGACCACCAAAATGTAAGAGATGCCGCTATTTTATACAGGATGTCAATAATTGTTGGCTCATATTTTGGTAGTAAAGTGAGTGCATACTTTCCCCTCAGGAAAAAATATATTACCTGCATAATAGACCTTTCCATAAAGACCTTATCAGACCATATTTAAAAAGATTATGGAAAAATGTTTTTTTTTTCAATATTATGGTAAGAAAAGTGGCTTTATGGCTATTTTATTTGATTAGCTAGTATCCGTCAGGCGGAACGCAGTGTTTACGTCCTGTCTTTTTCTGTGTCTCAGCGAAAACGGACAACCACACCAAAATAAAATAATAAGTTCGATCCGTATACTTTAACTTTAAGTATACGTATAAAAAGTTTTATTTAAGAATTTCATCCTTTATAACACAATCGCTCTGGCGGCGGATCATAAAGGCCATAGATAAAACAATAAAGGCGTCTTATTCCAGCCACATCTCACGAATGTTCGCTCCTCGTATTGCCTACCTTGGAACCCAATGATACGTAAATTGATATCTAGAAAATTCCAGTGTAAAACACACTCGAACACGGAGAATACGCAATCGTATATGAAATTGACGGCAGTATGCGAATTTTCGCTAAATTCGTATAGCTTTATTGAGTTTGTAGAAAATCTTTTGTGTGGAGAATTCGGTTGTCGACTGGGTCATTCATAAATACAAATACAAAAAATACAAAAATCTTTATTTATAACAACATGTAGTACATATTTCCATAAAGTTGCTGGGGCCTCCCTTTAAGTATTATATAAATACCTGTGTTGGGAGACTCCGCTTCTCCATAACAAAAATATATAAACATTTACAAGCATGCAAGATTAATACAAGACTGATATTTTGTGTAAAGATGTTTCATTAACAACCTATAAAATATAAGGTAAAATATAATCTAGGAATTATATTACAAGTGTATGTATTTTTATAATAGTTTAAAAGTTTTACGCTTAAAACTATTGTCTGATAATACTACGGACTTCTTTCATAATTTTTCAAAATATTCGATGTTTGAATGAATAAACTGAAAAAATACATAAAAGTAATGTGTATAACGCCATCCAAAATAGCAATGTATGACGTCTTAAATTTCCATTCTTATACGAAATACCGTTTTAAAAAGTAACTCATTTGACCTGCCACTGCCAGTCCACAACCCTATAAGGGCGGGTACAGACAGACGACACGAGCACGCTTTGAGGTTCACACGCGGTCAGCCCGCCTTCAACCAGCGCCCGCCCCGCACACGCCCAGCGCCCGTCCAGGACACGACTTGCCAATCTCAAGGAAAGGCTGTCCCTGACTAACCTGTAAACCCTGTCTAAGCTGAGGCTTCTGCCAAGACTGCTAGCAAGAACTAAAATAGACAGCACAGATTCTTCCCGACACGCATAATGTCCTAAATCCTAAAAATGTCCTAAACGCACAATGACCTAAACACAATAATGACCTGAACGCATAATGACGTATACGCATAATTTACCTATACGCATTATGTCCAAAACGCTTAATGTCCTGTAAGCCTCTGCCAAGCTCTTTTTAGTTAAAGTGTGATTTTTCGTTGATTTTATAAAAATTAGGTGACTTGGCTGGTGCTACCAGTTTTTTTGATCATCATTTATGTCTGGTTAGATTTTGAATCATTCCTTGCACAAGATGGCGTGCTTGACTTAAATTATGTGCATAGGCAGCAGCGTTCCCTGGATTTTCCTTGTGTAACGCACGCCAATCATCTTGTCTCTTCTTCTTCTTCTTTTCGTGTGGGACACCGAGTCGTCCAACGACCCGATGAACCCTAGTGTCAGAATTGTTCAACCGCCTACTACAAGTAGCAGGCTTCTGACGTGGTTGGTGACGTGAATCATCTTGTCAATTTACGTGCATATATGAAAAACTCGATAAGCTTCCTCTTGTGCACTTGAAGTAGACTTCCTTAAATATAAAGTGCTTCATATTGCTTTGTTTATTGTAAATTCTAACCTTGTCTCTCAAAATGTCAGTACTCGGGACGTTTATAGACAGTCCGACATTTGGCTCACCTTTTATGGGTCTGTGTCGAATTGTGTGGTTTACGACTGTCTAATATCCGGCTAGGCTTAAATTATTTGTTGCTGTAACAGTGAATTCAACTTAAATTTTCAACTTATAATTTCACGGTATGGGTGAAAACAATGCTAAGAAATATTCAGCGGTGAAAAATTTATACTTAAAGTCAAAATTACACAAGAATTGTCGACCCTCATCATTTGAACTTAACGACCGATGTGGCGCAATGGTAGTGCGACTGCCTTTGACGCAGAAGGTTCCGGGTTCGATTCTCGGTGGGTCACTCACAAAGTTGATATTTATCACTTTGTGAATTTGTTCCCAGTCTGGTTAGGACATTGCGGGCTGAACCACCCGATTGTCCGCAAGTAAGATGGTTCCGTGTTTCGGATGGCACGTTAAGCCGTAGGTCCCGGTTGCTGTCTATGATCACTTAGACGGCAATCGTTACACAACCATGTCAGAAGCCTGCTACTTGTAGAAGGCGGTTGGAAAATTCTGACACTAGGGTTCATCGGGTCGTTGGACGACTCGGTGTCCCACTCGGAAAAAAAAAAAATCATTTGAACCATAATAACTAATTAGTTTACTTTCTACGAGTATTATGTTTCGACCGACCTCGCCGAAATTTTTTTTCATGGTCTGGTTTTCAAAGTAGTTGTGTAGTCCTTCAAAGTAAACCGATGAATTTATGTTTCAATGGAATGCATGAATGGGCCTTAGGTCCGTATTTATAAATCGCACTCTGAAATCAGTTTCAAGATCGATTTTGTCAAATGTCAATACTAACAGCATCTCAAAGTCGCACTCAAGATCGACCTCAGAGTTGAGTGCCGTTTATAAATAGGTTCGGGCGGTAGAAAATGAACTCGGATAAAAAAAAGGTTTATAAAATTACGTTTCAAGTTCTTTTCTCCTTCACCGCCTCCTAACCTAGAAGGGTTACCTGTTTTTACAACATACCCGAGCTATACTCGTATAAGAGTTACTTTATTCAAGGTAATGTAGCTGCCATGAAGTCGGGGCGAGGCCGAATTTTCAACCGCATTGTAAATATTTTAACGGTAGCTTGCCGCCGAATGCTGCCGAACCAGAGTATAGGATGTGGTTCGTGTTGGTGTGATGTTTATCCTATAGCTAGAACCCTGGAACATTTGCAAACATAACATTAATTTTTCCACCGTGTGGGCTATAATCTAACAAAGTATCGTTCCTATGAAGTGATGTCGACTTTGTGGATTTTCAACTGAGAGTACGTCACTGACATATTTCGTTATTGCGAATGCTATTATCATAGTCTACAATTGGATTAGCATAACGTGTCCTTCGAAGCACGCAAGCAATTATGCCACTTGGCAGAAAAGCGAGTTCGTAACTGGGAAGAATTACACAGTATCAATCAATCAACATTCTTTGTACACGTGTTGGCCTTCGTTTTGTGTCCTCCAAATGCATAAAAAGAGGCATAAATTATCACTAGCAGAATATAGAAATCTAGTTTTCTTCAAAGAAAAGCCGACGAATGCTCTGCAGTACTCATAACATCCAGACTTCTATCTGGACAAGATCTAGACGACAGGTTAATAGTACTTAAGCCTAGTTAACGCGTTGATTGCTATCTTACGTCTCAACATCCTTTGCAGATCGTGTTGCCTTATTAACATACCTCATAAAAGTCACGCGAGTTTTATTTGCGGTGTGGGCAGTGCGTGAAAGACGTATGGGTCTGAAAATGACCACTAGAGCCAACAAAATGAGAGCTAGATTTTAAACCTTTTCACTTGATTAGTTTATAGGAAAGTCAAGGAATAGTTAAAAAGCTGAGAACATAATGTCCTGTCTGCAATAACGACAACCTGGTGGTGGTAACCTTAATCTATAACAAAATAACTATTGTAGAATAAAATCTAATTGTAGTCTCATCTACCTATTCTTATGAGTACTACCTATTTGTAACTTTAAAAGGAATTTTATACCAACCAGCTTAATTAATCTAATAATAACATTATAATTGAAAATTTTAAGATAATAAGGACAGAGTATTTGCTTTAATTATTGACTTTCTTGTTAAGATCATACTGAAAAGATTCGCGTTTTCAGTTTTTTTGTACTTACATATTCATTACTCGGGAAGAAAAGAGGGGAATACGCTTCTATAAAAATGCCCGGCTCACCATAGGGCTGATACATCTGTTACAGAGGATTTAATCAGTGTCCGAGGCAAGATCTGCGTGACGCGGGTGAAGTTTTCTCTCCACAGGCACTGTATTGCCTGGGACGCAATTATGGAAAATACAGTTTCCGAGAACCTCCACCACCCTCTCGGCCTGCCTGGCTGACTCCACAGAAACAAGGAGTCGATACATGCGAAGCTAGGTCGGCTGCAAGAGTCTACCGCACGATAGACCTCTGTCACACGCGCCTGACGGAGACTGTCCTTCTCCAGGCCCAGTCTTGGGCCGGGTTAATCCCTCGGTTGCCTCTTACGACCTCCATGGGAAGAGATGGGGTCGTGCTATTCTGCTCTGCCGGCACCACAGGGCACAAAAAATTATCGGATATGGTATGCTATTTAAGGGGATATGACTAGAGAGAAAGCTCATACAATTAATTATGAATTCATTCATTTTATTTTGTCATCACATCACCTTTATCTATTTTCCGCTGTTACTTGGAGAAAGATGTTTAGTTATATGATAATATGAAGTTTTGTGGAAGGTTGTAAAAAACAAAATTGTTACAGTTTTAGTAATTTGTTATTTTTGGGGAGCATTTTCACTTAAAACTTTGAGTGCCGATGTAAGCCTGTAATAGGCTTATCCAATGTCCGCATTTATAACCCGCGGTTACGTAGAATTGCCTCGCATTCGCATTATATACGTGATTAACAATGTTCATTATTCATAGAGGCCGTGTAATAAATAACAATACAATACATTGTCGTGTATCGTGTCACCGCATCAATTATAATATTGAGTCTTTCTAGATTATTGAAACCAGGCGTATAAATTAATGTTTATTTATACGGGACACGAAACGACACAGTATTTTGAATATGTAGCATTGAGTTAAAAGGTACGAACTTATACGTCATAACAGCGTTTTACATTAAATATAATGATAGATGGACTCATTTAGGTTATGGGTAACTTCTTACATGAATAATCAAGCGAATAATTCTCTTTTACTTCAGGCAATTACTTTTTCCTTTGCATTTTACCATCATGGAAAATAAATACCGTAAAAATCATTTATCACAAGGGCAGGTGCTGCTGATAAAACTTTGAATTTGATTAAGGTATACTTATACATCCTCCATTATCTTAGGAAGTACCCTCACAAATTATGAAATTTTAGTTGTCAAATTTGTAATTGGCTTTATAAAATGCATTTATCGTCATTGTAATACAAATGAGATATAAGCTGTAAAGTTTGCTTGTCAACAATAAAATGAAATAAATACCGTCTAATTTTTAGTTTCGTCCCCCGAGCCCCAGAATGATATGCCGTAACACAGATTGAGAAACACTGAAAGAACTTTGTTCACTGCAAAATCTATTTATCTCTCTATCTGAAAGTTAAGGAAACCGCAGAGAAAGTTCTAGAAACTTGACTCCAGTTTTTAGACGTTGTGTTGCTGGTTTGTAGGAAGAGTGTAGTAATTGTCTTAAAGACGATGTCCGGATTCATGCTTTTTTACAGTTCTTTACATTACGTATGTAGATTTTAAAAAAAATATTCTGTAGAAGTTGTAAAATCGACAAATTACGTGATAAATAGGACAGTATATTTAGAACTTCTTGTTTACATATCGACGCATTATTTACCTAGGTAGTTATTCATCTGATTGTTCGGTGGATATCCGGCTCCACACTTACGCCCTCTGTCCGTCTACAATGTCATGTCGACTGGCGTAACTCGACGGTTCCACGCGACCCACCTTCTCATGCCTATTGTCATCCTCACCGGATGTCTCGTACTCACAATAACCTTCTTATTTCAAATCCGTTAGTATTCCGCCAGTGTTTACCTTTATGCAGCCGTGCACTGAAAATACATAAACCGAGTGGAGAGCACGAACGCTAAGCCGCTCGTGTAGTGTAAATTGCCTGGAGCGTGATAGGGGCGGGCTTTAGAGCGATCCTGGCGCTTGTCTGAGCTGAGATCGTCCGACGGACTTCCGACCCGGCTGCCGGCCTCCGCTCCGGTCCGGCGACGATACCGATTCCGATTTCACTCGTAATTTCCGCACGCTCTGAGAACTCGCCTCAAAGAATCCCCGCTCCAACCAACAGAGGAAATGAAAATCGCTCCCGTTTTAAAACGTGTGCATGTGAATTATTGGCTTTTGTGCTGATTTTAAAACTCGCCGCTAAAATGTGTGAATTTCAGACGGATTTTAAAATTTAATAATGGATTTTCTTTACAGAGGCCGTGTAACTGTCAGCGGGCGCGAAAACGTTGCCATTGTTTTCGGCCTCACAGCAACGAAATATGGCTCTTTTCGAGATACTCCACCGGCTGGAAGTGAGTACCCTTTTGTTTAACTCACATATTTTAAAATCCCACACGGGCCACGGGAATTCTTGGCCGTCTGGCGTATATTTTTAAATGTGTCTATTCATAAGTTTTTTTTTTTGTTGACTCGAAGTCGTAAGTAACCAAGTTGCGGCAAGCTGTGTAAACTGCAACACGTGTCTCATTAGAATTCCCCATTGGGATCCAGGAGGCGACAAAGAGTTAACATAGCCAAATAGTGCGGTAATAAATTCTTGTCGTGCGGCGACAATCGAAGGTTAGGTACAACTTGTGATTTGAATAATTTGACGGGTTCGTTACATGGTCGGCGGCGCCGGTGGTTCGTCCTTGGCTTGTCAGTGTGCCTGTTTCGGGCATGCAAAGTGCCGAATGTGCGTACTTTGTCCATGCAAATAGCCTCTCCCGACTATTGTCCGTTGCCCCCCACTTCCCCCGAGGATTATTCGGCCACAGCGCGACGCGGTCAGCATTGTTGATTGAAAACGAATTTCGATTTGATTGTTCAACAGACCGCTGGTCGCAAACAGTGTTCCAGGGTATGCAAATCAAAATTGGAAAATAATTTTTCGGTATTGGACCGTCCGGGCCCATTGGAAGTCCATTGATTTCGAATATTCCAATCACCATTTTGGGCAATAGTCATGTCATTTACACAATCAATACCTGTAAACTGTGTTATTGAAAGCAGAGCTGATTTGCCAGCGATTTGATTTTGTAATTTTTGGCCAACGTATTAAAAACGTATGTAAACAGGAGATACAGGAAAGCACAGAGTACCTCTTCCGATTACCTACTTACTAACTTATGAAACTAACATAAGGTTAGTTATCAGAAATGAAAGGTACAGTTTCTCCGCGTCACTCCTGAACAATCAAAAATTTCAGCTTGCGATTTTTTGAGACTGTTGCGTTATTCAGCAATAATTAGTAATTTTTTAGGTGCAGTAACATTTATTAACGTGCATCATCATTTTTATCCATCCATCTTGTTCGTAACTGTCACAAGCCTCGAGCCTTAAAAACTGAATTTGTCATGATTTATGTATGAATTTGTCATGTCATGAGTATCACCGACTGTACCTAGATTAGATTTTTAAAATAGTTCCCACGCTACGCATTCTATAGTTTGTTTGCTTATAACAGTTTATATTATCTTTATAATGATTTTAATTACGTTGTAACTTTAAAACAACATGTTCATGCAAACATTCCAGCCCGTTGAATATTTGGTTCGTTATTGAAATCCATTATCGGTTGTATTTTCAAGTCCAATTTGAATAAATAGTTTAAATCGGCATCGAAACGTGTTTGTCCGTCATCATGGCTCAATGAAGCTTCATTGTGCCGTTTTGTTTATGTTTTTTAATATAAACTATGTTGTTTCAATTGTCGTTAATTTGCATACATTTTTTATCAGCACAAGCTTCGTCAAAAGGTGAAATAAGTTGTATACTTTCAGCTACAATCGTCGTCAAGGATTGTTTTTTCACTATGATTGGCTCAACTGTACTTACGTACCTATTACAGCCGCTGCTCAACTCATTTTTCCGTAGGAAAAGACATTTTACCGTTTTATACAACCTTCTCTACTAAAACTTGCTCGTAAAACAGCATCTATTTAAAATGCGCAACAAAATTCGTTGCTAGGTATAGAAGAAATTAGCGGTGTTCATGACAGAAAAAAAGAAAAGCGACTTCATTTTATACTATACTTTTACTTTTTACACTATTTCGATGATATCCCGAGTTTTATATATAAAAAGCATTTCCTCTAATTTGAGGTTGGTTTGAAACTTATAAAGATCTTTAGTTGGAAACTTCTCACAGCCAAGTCTAATGGTCGTAATAATTACCGCGATCACGTCCCAAAGCGTTATACTCAGAATCGTGTGGGGACCAAATCAACTGAGAACCAAACTTGTCTTGAAGGACTTCCATAAACTGAATAGAGGTATGAAAAACTCTTCTCATTTCAATTTGTCATGCGTAAACTCCTATGCAAGGGTTGAGCGTACCGTCCCTGGTTTATAAATCCGATAACTTTGTTTTTTAACATATTTTTACGTAAAATATTAAAACCGGATTCTTACTGCTGTACGCTATTTTGTAGGAATCTGATATTTTTCAATGCCTACAAAAATTCTGTCTCCAGGGTTTTATTGCGTCGTTGGACAGCTCAGGCGTCCCACACGAAAACAAAGAAAAATATAATTCCTACAAAATAATGTATCGCAGTAAGAGCACTGTTTTAATATTTGAGCAACTTGAGTTTTTGTTATAAAAATTACGCAGAAAATAAATCCTCTCTTTTACCATTCCATTGCACTTTACAAGAGGCATACCATTTTACGTAATTTTTAGTCGCGTTCCTCATGTTAGTACTCTTTGTTTGTAGCGTTCCCTCTCAATACTAATATGCTCGTACCCAAACCTTGATTAGTTCGGTTCCCAGCTCATTGCTATGCTGTACAGCTACCTCGTAAATTAACTCCTCATAATGGCTGCTACCTGAATAGCCCCGCTCAGTGACATGTGTTTGGTCATTGGGTAAACGATCGCTACCGGTTTTATTTTAATCATTACGAATGGGTACAGTTCTATCTACGCAACTATAAGCTCAATGTAGTTGTAGTCCGGTCACTTTAAGTAAGTATTCGTAAAACGATATAGCCCGGTTAATTTACAAAGTTTCAGAATACTTGTCGATGAGGTAACGTAAAGATAATACTACCTAACATGTACAAAATGTGTCTAAATTATGCAGTGGATTAGTAAAACAAGGGGATAAACCTTAATTAATTTCAATTTTAATTTTGGCAGTTAACGCTCTACCTACCCCGTAAGAAATAAATGCGTGATATTTTTATGTGTGAATTTTATTGAACCAAAATTGTTTACCGACCTATCGTAGTTCTATAGTGTTTTAAGAACCACAGTAACTTTTATTAAATAAAACCTGGACCTCTTTCCTCCATTTTAATAGGTATCTCAATCGAATGTGTCTTGTTGAGAAAATTACTACTAAATTTTAAACTATCGCGGTTGTTTACACTATTCATAGTTATGATTTTAACGGGTTCTTCTTACTGACGAAATTATCTTGGTTTTGTTTTTATTTTGTTGTTCTATAGGCAACTCATAACAAAATAAATTCGTCGCTAAGAACCTGTAGTTGAGAGAAATTTCAAGAGATCATTTCCTTTTATTGTTTGACATAATGAGAAGCGCTTTTGTTTGATAACAGTTTTGATGTTGGTGTTTTATCAAAAACAGCGAGAGAACACTATAGGTATATATTTTTTATCGTCATTTTATTTAATAAGTTTCTTGTGCTCTACGTGGGTGGGCTAAAGAGATAGCAGCTATCTTCTGTATTAATCAGTTGGATACTAACTGTAGCCACTCGCTGTAGACTGGCATTTCAGACATTACGACGCGGCATTTTTACTGTCCGTACCATTTGTAACCGCACGATTTTGTCCACTCTTGCCCGTCAGCAAATTTCAAGGCATTGAAATGTGTATTTCATATGTAAAAAGTAAAAAATCAAAAAGTTTTTATTGCCAAATTCACACATTCACAAATAATACATTTAGAATATAAAGTACAATATTATCACTAGATAAATTGATCAGTCATTGTAAAAAGCGTACTACTAGTTTTGCAAATTTGTAGGAAATTAGCGGATTTATCAAGAAACATTCGAGCGCACCAGTCCAAAGTAGCATCAAGCCGATAATTTATTGCATATTTCAACTTCATAACCCCATTGTCTTATAATTCAAAGACTTCTGGGTGTCCAAACTAATCGTCGCATAAATCAAGGTCTCAAAAAATCAACATGCTTACAATGACTGATCGAAATCATAATATCTTCCTTTTTTTACCCGACTATACCTCATTATTGTGCCGTGTGATGCCGGCTTAGAATAGCATCACCCCACATTTCCGTTCCCGCGGGTGTCGTAAGAGGCGACTAAGAGATTCGAGAGTATTGGTATATTACAATTTTTAGGCGACAGGCTGACAACCTGTTACTATAGTGATACACATGTTTTCTGAAACAACCTTGGAAAACAATCCTCAAAAATGTCAGACGTGGCGATGTCAATCTGTTACTATAGTGATACACATGTTTTCTGAAACAACCTTGGAAAACAATCCTCAAAAATTTCAAACGTGGCGATAGTGGCCGTATTCTTACGGCCGTTAACGCTCTGCCTACCCCGCAAGGGAAAAAGGCGTGATATATGTATGTATGTATCTATGTATACCTCATTACATCTTATCTGATTGGCATACATTGTTGAATATGTTATATTACCTGCATTTCCATACGTCCTGTCGTACAAATGGACGCGTTACATACACAAAGGGTCATCAATGAGAGGTCGAGCCCGGCTCTAACGATCTACTCAACACTATACTATTTGAAATATTTTATGCATTATCCTTTATTTATTATTTCCGTAGACAGATGTATGTATCCGTCGATGAGGATTTATTGTAATTGATTTCGTTTTGTTATCGTGTTTTGTTTGTATGGTGTAGGCTTTATAAAAGTTGTTGAAGCTTTTAGGAACTATAGAACCTCATAGTTGATTTGTAGTTATGGTTTTGGTGGACTGTGCTTATAGTAGCAGGGGCTCTTTAGGCAGTTTTAACGATAAATAGTGTAAGTATACAAAGGAAATAGTTTATATTAAGCACGGTATTAAGAGTTTATTCTCTCTTTCGTTGAAAGCACAGAACTGCCAAAGATTAACTAGATAACTAACTAGATAAGGTGTAAAAAAATTAGCTGCAAATATTTAAAGGGGTGAACCACTCCATGAAACTGAACAACTTTCCCCAAGGAACATAATCGAATTATGAAAAAAAAAAATTTGGCCTCCCAACAGATTGACTTGGTCGGCCGGCACATTTTCTATGGGATGTCCAAAATTTTTTTTCATATTTCGACATAGTTACTTGGAGAAAGTTGTTCAGTTTTATGAGCTGGTTCACCCCTTAAAATATTTGCAGCAATTTTTTTTACATCCTGGATACATGCATTTTCTAATACTCGTACATCTCATAGTACTTTTTGTGTCTCTCCCTAGTTTCAAGCCATTTTTGAAGCGTTTAAAACTCACCACTTTCATGGTCCACATTTTACGTAAAATAGACCTGACAAATTCAAATCAGGTAGCATCGAGGGGTCTCTTAAAAGCCTGTAATATTTTTTAGGTCCAATTTACCGGGTGATTATCGATGAGGGTGCTCGTAAACCGTTTAGGATCATCGGATGGAGGCTCACTAATGCGTTCAGATGTCGTTAAAGCATTCTCACGGTGAGTGATGTCACATCTCAGTCGCCTGTGAACTATTAATTTCGTTAATGCTAAGACAGTCTGGGTTGCCAGGAGTGCCTGTAATATTACAAACATTTTTTAAATAAATGTCGGTCGACGTGGGCAGCGTTTTCTCAGTGTGATATGGTAGACGAAATGAAAAAATCTAAAACAGATGGGTTGGCAAGAAAACCATATGCACATGATCGGAAAAAATAACGAAATATTCGCAATCAAGTGACGATATTCCGTCGTCGACGAAGAAAGGTAGGAAGGATAGCTTTAGTACAGCTTGATTAATAGGGTTGTAGACTAGCAGGTTAAGTGAGCTACTCTTTAAAACGATCTTAAACGGTATTTTGTATGAAAATAGCAATGTTTGACGTCATTACTATTTTGCATGGCGACTTACTTTATAATGTAATTTTTTGTTTATGTAATTCAAACTTTAAATATTTTCAAAAATATTAATTGAAGTCCGTAGTATTTTTGGACGATGTACAATTTTTATATTATATTAATGACACAGTCCAAAAATTATGTCCTCATAACTTTGTACCTTTTAATATGACAGAATAGCACCACTTCAGTCATATCTACTTACTTTTTTTAACTAGCCAGCTTACTGTTCATAACATTAAAAATCGTTACGCTTCTTCAACAACTGTTTACAAAATAAATCAAATCAGCTGCCTCCGAAAGTGTGGACGTTTATTTATTTACTCCATCGGGCAACACTGGACCTCCCAAGTCGCCGTCAGCTGCCCACACCAGCGGGACGCACTGTTCCCAAAATTTGACAACCTGTTACTTATAAGATTAGCCCCGTATGTTTACCTACTAACTAATACGTAGGCATTAAGGTGTACACAAACATTGCTTAAGAGGTGTCCCCGATAACAGGTTCTTTTATCGAGAAGATAATGTTTTCCCTCCCTAACCGGTTGTTGTGATTTATCTTTTGTGTGTGAACCTAGTAGGTCATCTGACACCAGGGTTTATTGGGTCTTTCATTTAGTGTTCCATACGAAAAGAGTGAGTATTGGCCGTTTGCGATTCCGGGTGAGCTTGCTGCGTCACTAACTATTGCCAGTCTGTGTCTGTTCTTTAGGTATCTGACTCTCAGACGCAGGGTCTAGACCCGAATCCAGGCACACAGACACACTAAATTAACAAGTTTACCAAGGATTTTGTTGCATTTCTTTTCTTGATCAATGTCCAATGGTAGACAAATGCCGCTAGAGTTGATGTGTTCTCTGTTATACTCGTAAGCTGCAAATCCAGGCAAACCGTGCCGTCTTTTTGATGAATTAAAATAGATATAAATGTTATTTTTACCCGCAGGTTAAAGTAAGTATAAAGGTACTCACGTTGGTGTACACAGACAATAGTTGCCACCTTTTTTAAGTGCATGCAAACAAACCAACCCGTAAAAGGCGTCATTATTAACCAGTAGAACTTGTACAGTAGTACTTGTAGGCGTTTTTCTTAATGCACTACAAACTCCAGATTAAGATCTTGTTCTGTTCAACTAGATTATAGAATTATTCATGCGGTGAGTTAATTGTTGGAATGTAGGTATTATATAGGATCTTTGTCGGAGACTTGCAATTATTTTCAGGGTGAATTCTAGACGTGGCACTGAACTTATGTTAACTTTTTGTCGAGATATAAAGAAAACGTTTTGGACCTCATTTTTTGGACAGGTTCTTCATTTTTAGGACATGAAAGGCAAATTATTTCTTCAAATTTCAAATTATTATTTTTTATAGTTCGAAAAAATGTTACGAAGAAACTACTTCAGTTTCACGTGAAAGAAAAAAGACGCCCTGAAACACTCTTCCACTAAACACCTAGTATATAAACTATCCACAGTTGTCCACTAAAGGCTTTAGCTTATACTGGTTCACTGTACAGTTACTATCATAACCAGTGTATCGTGGTCTCCTAAACGGGTAAGTCCAGCTGCTGCTGCCTGTACCTAGTTAACCCTATCTGTCTATTGCTAGTGATAAATGCATACATTAGTATTTATTTATACTGTCATGCGATTAGCTATGTGGATCTGAATTATAATTGTAATCTCAGCATGTTGTTACTTATCTCATGTTAAGTAAGTTCTATTCTATATTATATTCTGAGCTCCTGTGTAGACAAACTAGTTTTTTAACAACGTACCTTTACATAGTCACTACATAGTGTAAAGCAAGTCTGTCCTTACGTCTGAACTAGCAACTCGCCCAGCGGCTCCGCCCGCTGTAACTCATTTTCCCGTAGGAATCAGTAGTTTTCCGGCAAATCTTATACATATAAACCTTCCATTTGAATGTATAAAAATAGCTATGTATGTATGTATTTAAAAAAACTGCATCAAAATTCGTTGTGTAGTTTTAGAGATATAAGTTAATATTTAAGCAGTCGCGAAAAGCATCATTGCTTTATACTATGTAGCGATTACCTATACGCATGTATGCTTAGGTATTTCAAACTATACAACGGATTTTGATGCAGTTTTTTTATTAGATAGAGTGAATCAAGGAAGGTATATACGAATATTACATGCCGGAAAAAAGTCTTGTTTCTATAACAACACGATTAGCAGCGAGTGGAACCGCTGGGCGGGCTAAGCAGGCTATAAATTAACTGAACAGCAAACTATTAATATTTTTTATTTATTCGTATTGGTGATTATTGTTTTATTTGCACATAAAGTCATCTATATGCTAATCAGTACAACATCCGTATATATTTTATGTCCGCAGCATTCGCACATTGGCATGATTTGTAGATAAAGTTTATTACATCGGTCTAGGTCAAATCAATAATGTTTTTTCCTTTAGTTTTATCGGCTTGAACTTGGAAACGTCAAATGCTACTTTGAATTAAAATAATAATAAATGAAATACGGGGTGTAAGAGACGGTGTAACGAAAACTTTGCAGGTGTGACCAGACCATGAAACTGAACAACTCTTTCTATGGGGGCTACGGGGCTATGTTGGTAAACATTTTAAAAATTTCAACCTTCCATACAAAATTCCTGATCAGTTGCCTGACTTTGTATGGAAGATCGAAAAAATATTTTCGTTTCCCAACATAGCCCCCATAGAAAAAGTAGTTCAGTTTCATGGTCTGATCGCGCCTGCAAAGTTTTCGTTACACCGTCCCTTTATTACGGAATATATCCATATGATGATGGCTTAGAATGACCCGTCACCCCATTTTTTTCCTGGGGTTTTCGTAAATATTTCGGAGACGGGTAATCAGCTCCTCTTATTAAAACCATTGCACCCAAATCCCAGGTTTAGAGTATTGGGTTCACTGGAATTCCGACAACTACATCTCTTGACATCAACCTTTTGGATTCTGAACAACAGAATCCAAAAGGTTGATGTCAATGGTGAAAGATCATCTGGATCTAAAATAAACATGGGCGTTCCGCAGGGCTCGATTCTTGGTCCTTTCCTATTTCTTGTTTATATTAATGATTTACCATATCTAGTGAAAGAAAAACATGATATAGTTTTGTTCGCCGATGATACCTCATTACTGTTGTGGGTATACTTGTATACTTTAGTGTGGGTACTTCTTGAATAATAAACTAGTCGTTGTGTGCACGTCACCGGTGTTTGACTGTCCGCCTGATCCAAACCTATTACATGGTGTCAGGTGTATTATTTTGCCTTCAAACTGTTAGTTTCGGTTGTGCTAGTGTAAAATTAAATACGTATAATAATGGCTAACGCGAAACAAAGTGATATAGTGATGTATTCGTCAATACAACAGCCGGCCGCCATGCAGGAACACGGCAATATGGCGGTCAACTGGCGTGAATGGAAATGTGCCTTTGATTATTTTATGATAGCCTCAGGACGGCAAAATACTTCGTCGGATGAAAAAATCGCTGTATTTCTACATGTAATTGGCAAATACGGTCGTGAAATTTACCAGGAATTTGACCTAAAACCCACTGCAACTTATGATAACGTGGTTGAAGAATTCAAGAAAAAATTCGACCCGGCAAAAAATGTCAATTTCGAACGCCATGTTTTCTTTGAAACATATCAGAAAGATGGCGAGTTCGACAAATTTGTGAGTGAACTGAAAGTTAAAAGCAAAAGTTGCGAGTTTGGATCATTACGTGACAGTCTTATTTTGACTCAATTAATAAGGGGAATAAGGGACCTTTATGTGAAGGAGCGTTTATTAGCAAAAACATCATTAACTTTGGATGAAGCTGTGACTAGCTGCCGAGCTGCTGAGCAGGCGAGCTCGCAGGCGGCGGCGTGCAGTAGCGCAGCAGCCGGTGCTGGCCCCTCCCGCAGCGACGAGGTGGCCTACATCGCGAGCAGCGGCGGAGCGCGCGGGCCGGGCGGCGCCAGCGCGGCTAGCCGGGCGCGCGGTCGGCGGGGGGCGCGCGGGCGCAGAGGCGCAGGCAGCGGCGCGGCCGGGCCAGCGCGGTTCGCCCCGAGCGGTACTGATGCTGGAGGCTCAGCGCGTTTACCTATGTGTACAAAGTGCGGTGGTAGGCATAGTGCGAGCGGGCGATGTCCGGCCTATGGTGTTATGTGCTACCGGTGTGAGCGTGCTAACCATTTTGCCAAGTGCTGTAATGCGAGGTATGTACGTGAATTATTGGATTGCAGTGAAAATGACGACTCAGAGGACATGGCGGACGTTGGTGAGTTATTTATAAACAATATATCTATTGACTCGGTGGATGAAACGTGGTGTGAACCGGTTTACGTAAATGACGTGTTGATAAAATTTAAACTAGACAGTGGTGCGGATACTACAGTGTTGTCTAAGAAAACTTTTCTAGATGCCGGTTTTAATTTAAATATGTTAAAGAAAACAGGAACTGTATTGAAAGAAATTAGCAATAACAAGTTACCGGTTCTAGGTTACTTAGACGCGACTTTAAAACATAATTCAATTACCATATGTAAGCGCGTACATGTTTTAGATATGGACTGTAACAATTTGTTAGGGCGAGATGCATGTACTGAGCTACGATTGATAGAACGCATTAATTCAATGTCTTCGCAATATAATTTTGATGACGTCATTTTTAAAGGAATAGGTTGTTTACCAACAACAGTCAATATATCGATAAATGAGGCTTTGCCTTCTGTGGTAAATTCCAGTAGAAAAATACCGATTAAATTGAGACCAAGACTGAAACAAGAATTAGAAAATATGGAAAAACTAGGTATTATTGTTAGAGAAGATGAACCAACGGACTGGGTGTCAAACTTGGTAGTTGTCGAGAAACCTGATAAGTCGTTGCGGTTGTGTATTGATCCTTTTCATTTGAACAAAGCGGTGCGTCGCAGCCATTTCCAGTTGCCCACTTTAGACGAGATTGCGAGTGAACTCAATGGAGCTACTTATTTTTCAAAATTAGACGCAAACAAAGGGTTTTGGATGTTAAAATTAAATCCGCATAGCTCAAAATTGTGTACATTCGCTACTCCGTACGGTAGGTATAGGTACCTGCGTATGCCATTTGGAATTAGTTGTGCGCCTGAAATTTTTCACAACGAAATGTTCAAGATATTTAAGGCTGATGGGGTTGCTGTGTATCTTGATGATATTTTGGTATATGGGCGTACTAAAGAGGAGCACGATGAGCGCCTTAGAGAGGTCGTTCTGAAAGCAATTTCCAACAATGTAAAATTTAATAAAGCAAAATGTGTATTTGGTGTTAAGGAATTAAAGTACATAGGTCATATTTTCAGTGATCAAGGAATGCGGCCGGATAAAAATCGAGTAGACGCTATTATGAAGATGCCAGAACCGACAAACAAAAAAGAGCTAGAGAGGTTTCTCGGCATCATCAACTATTTGTCACGTTTCATTCCAAATTATTCAAATGCAACGGCTCCTTTACGTGAATTATTGCGCAAAGATGTTGATTTTGTGTGGAGTAGTAACCACAAGAAAATTTTTTCAGAGCTAAGAGCTAGTATTAGTGAAGCGCCAATTTTGAGGTATTATTCACCTAATGACGAGGTGACTATTTCAGTGGATGCGAGCTTACATGGGTTGGGCGCGTGCCTACTGCAGGGCGGGCGGCCCGTGGCGTATGCGGCACGTACGCTCACGCCGGCTGAGACGCGTTGGGCTCAGATTGAGAAAGAGCTGCTGGCGATTGTTTTCGGGTGCACTCGCTTTCATCAGTACATATATGGTCATGACCGTGTAGTTATTGAGACTGACCATAAGCCTTTAGAGTCAATTTTTAAAAAACCTCTCAATAACACGCCAACACGTCTACAGCGAATGTTATTAAAATTATATGCTTATACATTTCAAGTAAGATACAAACCGGGTAAGTTTATGCATATAGCTGATGCACTGTCAAGAGCGCCGACAGAGCGTGGCTCAAACCATGATGTTCAGGAGGATGTTAGGATTCACGTAAATTTGCTTATAGAAAATATAAATGTATCAGAGGAAAAACTCAAATTAATTCGAGAGGAAACGCTTAAAGACGAGTGTTTATTAAAAATAAAATATTACTATGAAAATGGTTGGCCTGTGAATAAAAATAAAAGTCATGATTTGACAAGGCAATACTGGACTTTCAAGGATGAGCTACATGTAATAAATGATGTAGTTCTCCGGAACAGTCAAATTATAGTTCCCAAAACCTTGCGCAAAATGATGCTTATAAGAATCCATGAGGGACACATGGGAATCGAAAAGTGCAAGCGACGTGCCAAGGAAGTATTGTGGTGGCCTGGTATGGGCGCTGAGATCGAGCAGATGGTGGCGCGCTGCGACGTGTGCCAGCGTCACCGCAGCGCACAGCGCCGCGAGCCACTGCGCCCACATCCGGTACCTAAGTTGCCCTGGCAGGTACTTGCTGCTGACATTTTTGATTTTGATCAGAAACATTACTTGTTAATAGTAGATTATTATTCAAAATATTTCGAAATTGCACAGTTAGGAAATACTATGACGGCAAAATTGGTAATAGCAAATATGAAGGACATTTTTAGCAGGTTTGGTATTCCAAAAAAGTTAATATCTGATAATGGGCCACAATTTTCATCAGAAGAATTTAAAATGTTTGCTAAAGAGTGGGAGTTTGATCATGACACAAGTTCACCCTTGTATCCAAGGTCAAATGGCCTAGTCGAAAGAAATATACAAACAGTAAAGAAGTTATTACTTAAGGCTAAAGAGACAGGGACGGACTGGCAGTTAGGACTTTTAAACTTTCGGAATACACCTACGGGAAATGAAGACTACTCACCTGCACAATTGCTGATGAGTAGAAGATTGCGAACTAGGTTGCCTATAACAAACGAATTACTGAGACCTGGCGTAGTAAATACACGTAATTTAATCAAAAAACGAGAAGAAAACCTTGTAAAGATGAAGTGTTACTACGACCGCGGCACCAGACCATTACCTGGACTCAGCACTGGAGATGTCGTACGAGTGCGTGATGGAAACACCTGGTTGAAAGCCAAGGTCAAAGGCAAGGCGCGAGGGGAACGTTCTTACTGGGTGACTACTGAGAGTGGAGGGACGTACCGCAGAAACAGATCACATATACTAAAATCAAACGTAAGCTCAAAGTATGACGCACGTAAAAACCATAATACTTTCAGTTTGACACCTTCCAATAACAATAACCAATGTAATATGAGAAATTGTACAAACTTTGGTTCATCAAACGTCAGACGAATGTCTTTACCTGTAGCGCAGCCAGCATTGGCAGCGTCGACGTCGGCCTGCGTGCGCGACGCGGCGCCTGGGTCCGTGCCTGACTCCTCTTTATATATAACGAGAAGTGGTCGTCAGGTGCGCCCACCAAATAGGTATGAGTAGGTAGCTTCAATAGATTTACATACGGAAATCTCTTTGTTAGAACAATATACCTACACAATACATATCATTAAAATTTCTTTTTAAAATATACTTTATAATATTTTGAAGTACCATTTACTGACTAACATAAGGATTAGATTAGGCCTGATTAGGTAAACTTAGATTATCTTTTAAGAATTAAATCCAAAAATAAATACCTAACTCACTAGTAGGTACAGATAATGATCTTTTCATTGTTTACTTTTACCATTGGGAGTAAAAATTTATTACAGGTGGTGGGATGGTATGATAGGCATTACAGGTCATGTGTAACTTTGGTACGTAGGAGTAATTACTATTAATACCTATATGTTTTAGAGGTAAGATTTTGCTATTGTTTATCATTATAAGAAGAGAGATGTTGTGGGTATACTTGTATACTTTAGTGTGGGTACTTCTTGAATAATAAACTAGTCGTTGTGTGCACGTCACCGGTGTTTGACTGTCCGCCTGATCCAAACCTATTACAATTACTGTTCAAAGTAAAGAGACAACAACTCGATTATGACGACGTGAACAACGCTATATCTGAAATAGTAAAATGGTTTACTGTAAATAACCTCTTATTGAATGAAAAGAAAACTAAATGTGTAAAATTTGTTTTACCAAATGTTAAACCGAGTACCACAATTGTTGAGGTAAAGGATGAAAAGTTGAGCCTTGCTGACTCAACTAGATTTTTAGGCATAACTTTGGACGCCACGCTCCAATGGGGGCCACATATTGAAAAATTGTCGAAGAGACTGAGTTCAGCAGCATACGCAGTTAAAAAGATAAGATACCTCACTGATGTGGACACTGCTAGACTAGTTTACTTTAGTTACTTTCATAGCCTAATGAGTTATGGCTTATTATTATGGGGCCATGCTGCGGATGTGAATAACATTTTTGTTTTGCAGAAACGGGCTGTTCGATCAATTTATAAATTAGAGCCAATGGTCTCCTTAAGGCAAAAATTTAAAGAGATTAACATATTAACATTTTTGTCTCAATATATATATGAAAACATTATGTACGTTAAGACAAATATAGATTCTTTTAAGAAAAATTGTGATAAACACAATTTTAACACTAGAAATAAGGATAAACTTGCTGCGCATATAAGCAGGCTTAGTAAAGTAAACAAATCTTTTAAAGGCAATTGTATACGCTTATATAACAAGATTCCTAAAGATATCCAAGATTTACCACTAAATAAATTTAAGCGAGTGATAAAAGAAAAATTGTATAAGAAAGGCTATTATGAAATATCAGATTATATGCAAGATAAATCTCCATGGGAGTAGTTACAAATGTACAAAGTAGACTTTATATGACGACACAGGTAGAATTATCTACTGTATATGATATATATTTTATCTTTTTAACGTAGCCGCTTTTGGCTATTAATATATTTTTGTTTCATATTTAGAAATTTAGCTAGGGTAGCCTAGGGCCTGACAAATTGTATTTTTAGAATAGGAGCACTTCTGGGCAGGTTTCTGGGTGGTTTACTGTCCAGGGGGTCCGGCTAACCATACGCATGTAACACAACATTTTCTCTTGGCATGAACTCGATGTTATTTTATTTACCACCTAACGTTACATGTTGTTTGGTTAGCTTGGCCAGCCCCGAGGCAGTGCTTTAGGGGCTAGTTTTAAGTTTTTAGTCCACCTGAGCCGCGTTTACACCAGGTTCATAAAATTGTTATTGTTAAAATTATTAATTCTTGACCATCAAAAAGCGAAATGTAAAATTTACTACTTTGAATAAATAATTTGATTTGATTTGATTTGATTTGACTTGATCAGAAAACTGAATTTCGAAAAGGCTACTCCGATGTTACTCTACTTCGACATTACCTTCGAATCTTTTTTCCTTACCTTAGAGATCTTTTCAATATTGTTTACATGTGTTACTCAATTGTTTTAATTTACATTGTAAATATCATCATCAGCAGACAGCTGTGAGATGTCCACTGCTGTAGGTAAAGCCCTAGGGCGGGAGCCCCTTCATATCCCTTTTAAATCATTTTTTTAACCGACTTCAAAAAATGAGATTCTCATTTTGACCTGAATGTATGTATATATTGTATGTATGTTTGTCCGCGATGATCTCTCGTTTGGCTGAACCAGTTTTTATGCTGTTTTCAGCATAGTATTTGTCAGGCTTAGGAGGTTTTAGGCATTTTAACCGATAAAAATTGAGGTTCGCAATTTTACATGTTCGTTGAAGTCTGTAACCTTTCTTAAAAAGTTATTAAGTACCACTGTTAAGAACTTCCAATCAGCAAATAACTCCGTAGTCCTCCTATGCTAGCGTTCGTGTAGGCAGTACATATCCTTACAATCTCAAGTGGAAGGACTGAATGATTGGCTCTACCTATCTATGCAAGTTACTAGCCAAGTATGTGGTCCGTATCACGCTATCTCGCCGTAAAATAGCTTATATCTTGTCTATTACTTGTTTGACCCGACCTCTAAAAGACCTTTAGCTATTGAGCTACAGTAGAATAGACGCAAAACTATATTTTTGAGAATAAGTATAGTTTAAAAAACATAATTTGAGCCTTGACGTTTCATAGCCGAATCGGCTCAAATTATATCTCCTAAACTATACTAGCGAGTAGCTATTGTTAGTATTCTCTGGTACTAGATATAGGCAAAAATATCAAACTTAAATATTTTAAAATTGTCTCCTATTTGCGATTATGAAAAGCATAAATGAAGTTTGTAACTGTATTTATGTTGTATGTAGTTTTAAACAAATCATCCTTGTACCTCCTTCCTAAACACGTCATAAGTAATATCTCTCTTGTACTGCACTATCTTAACTTGTTCAGTAAACAGGAAATCTGTGTATTCATTGATTAGAAGATCAACGAAAACTAAACCCAATATTTTCAATCAATCTACTCTTTCTCATTTAAACAAGTTTCCATTATCCATCACCTCAAAAAGATTGCCCTATTCATACTATCGGTTATCGCTCCATATCCTCTCACTTCGTCGTAAATTAAATCTTAACTGGTCATATCTATCTAAGTTTTCCTAGTACAGTCCACTGCATTCTATCTTAAACCTTGTTACACAGCTTTAGAGATTATTTTCGTAGTAAAACTGGTATGTAGACATGTGGTAGACTGTATTGCCCGCTCATTCATGTGTGATCTATTTCCGTGCTAGAAATTTTGTGATAACTGTGTTAACTATGCGTCATTGTATAGATATTTGTACTGGATTTATTGGTCTATTTGTACGAGTGTATTAAGAAGAGCATTTCTCATTAATTCGTAAGTGCTAAACAGAGTTTTTTTGCAAAGAAAGAAATAGTTTGTTGCTATTCTAAATCTACACGTAGCCAAAGCATAAATGATCTTTTGCTAGTATTTCAGGGTCAGCCAATCGCCTAAAGACGCTATATAATATATATCAGCCCCTTTTAGTTGCCTGTTACGACACCCTCGGGAAACAATGAGGTGATGCTATTCTTAATCACCTCTTAAAAGATGTTTGGAAATCCAATTTGAAGTGGAATGTTTCCTGTTTACTTACAACTCCGCTTCCTAGATTCCTTCCAAATACTCCGAACTAATGGTCCCACCGCGTCCTCAGGTTTATTTCCGTACGAGGAACAAATAACTTACCCTGATTATGCACTCAGCATCGAAATGCATTCTCCATGTTACCATACATTAGAAGCAATGTCACCGTCCTGTCTATATTCGCTTAGAAAAAAATTACTTCCAAATATATAATGGCATGCCTAACAAAAACAAGGAAAAATTGTGCGTAATGACGCGCCTATTACATACAAAACGATCACTATTGCTTACGGCCTTATGTAAAAAAGTAGTATTTGAAAAAATCGAGAGTCCGGTAAAGAAAAAGTTCTGTTGCTGCAGTATGTGAAATATGACCAATCTCCTGAACTATTTGGAAGGAAACGCAGTAGTTTTCTATGGCAGTACTGTACCCAGTCTATGCCTTTGTTTTCACTGCAAAATATTACCGTTTCACTACAAAGTTTACTACCGGAGCTTTCCCATATCTTTCAAGTCGATTGTGTTTTGAACTCTACTATCCATTGTTTTCAGTTCCTACCTACCGTATAGAGTTATAGAAATAGAAACTTTTCTCATAGTTACAAATAATACTGAACTGATATACAATTTTTATATTTTACAGCAGTTTTGTTTGTGCTTTACGCACATTTGTCAAAATTTCACAAGTAATGACGACCCCTTATGATGTTATTTTCTGCTTTTATGATAGACCCTTAACTTTATTTATGTACCGAAAACAAATAAATTACCCTCACAAATTGGGTGTCGATGTGTTATGCGATTTTATTACTTCTGTTAATGTTAGCCAAATTATGTCCTTTTCTCTACGTAGGTATCTATCTGCATGATAGAAGCAAAAAGAAACATAACTTTATGGACCTGTCGGAAGTATAAAGTTGATGTAAACAATCGAGACTCAAGGATTTTGATGAATTGTTGACAAGTTGTCACTACACCAATCCTTCTAAACGACCCTCGAAAGTTATTACATGTGACCGTGACAAACCTATTCTGTAAACCCCTAGAGGGAATATCGGTTTATTTATGAACGTAAATATATAGTAAAAACTCCCTATCCAAATAAATTTCTCAATTTCATGAGTCAATTCACACCCAGAAGCGTCCCACTGCGCAACAAGGTCTATTTTAAAATCAGAAGCATATATCTTAGCCTCATAAGCAATCAGCATGTTCTGTGCTATTTTACTACTCCATTTTTATGACTTCCTAGTAAGTTGTACAAGTTATTTAGAACTAGGCAGGTGTGAAAATAATCATGTGTGAATGTGCTGACAGAACTTAGCTACCGTACATGGAAGTTCGTTTCTGCTTCACTTATTTTTATTACAAACTTTTCTTCTTTCTCCGCACGAGATAAGTAGGGGGACATGAGTAAATGTTGTGTGTGATCTCTCTCTTTTCGTGTGGGACACCGAGTCGTCTAAAGACCCAATAAACCCTAGTGTCAATTTTTACTGCCTTATACAAGTAGCAGGCGTCTGACATGGTTGTGTAACGACCGCCGATCGTGTGTGATAATGCTCTATCTCTACAGTCTACAAGTACCTCTAAGATGTTCCTTAATTCGTCTTTTGAAAATATAAAATATACAAATATAAATAAACAGTGAGAGTGTGGCATATAGGCATGATTTGTGTGTGCGTGTGTGTATGTATGTATGTAATAAACAGTTATACATGAATCATGTAAAAGAGCTCTCAATATTTGTCAGACGTAGCGATAGCGATCGTGTTTTTACGGCCGTTAACGCTCTGCCTACACCGCAAGGGATTTAAGCGTGATATGTGTATGTATGTGTGAAAATATACACCACTTTGTGAAACAGCTTTTAATACTAGCAACAACATATACATTTATTTATTTATTTAACCGTTTATTGTACACAATAGAACACAAAGGACATAACATTAAGAACAATACACAACAGGTCAACTTATTTCCAAAAGGAAATCTCTTCCAGCAGACCTAGGATAATGAGATGGCATAAAGTGAGGCAGTTGACGTGTACAACATACTATGATATATATACCTACAATAATTTATAAAACAAATATGATTGGAATAATACGTACTTATATAAATAATATACCTAGACTACATTGTTACATTCAAACAAATACCTATATTTATATACCTACATAGCAACATCTACAACATAGCAACTTCTAATACATTTGTTTAATACATTTGCAAAGCTAGAAATTCGTTCAATTTAATAGTTGTTTTTGCAATACCGTTTGATAAAACAGCCCATTGAAATGCTGTCACGATCCAAACTATATTGCATGGTTGGCGTGCCAACAGCATTGTTCCAGGTTACTTTTAAAATCGCGTTCAATTTTCATGCAAAGTGTAAATATATTGGTAGTAGTTTTGGAAACTGTTCCTACATTCCTGATACTAAAAGTTCGTAGCGCGCGGTATTTTCAGGTTCATTCAAAAACTAATTATTTTGTTCTTTGTTGATTTTGTATCGGCTTACGTTTAAACCCACGTTATTTTTTTAAATACAAACGCGTATATATGTTGATACTGATAATATACAGCTATAGTTGGTATTCTTTGGTTGTAGAAATTTCGACTGTTCCTGCAATTCTGATGTTAAAAGTTGGTAGGTAGCGCGAAAAAAAATCATGTTTAATCGTCAACAAACTGTTGTGTAATTTTATTCCATGTGGATATATGTAGTTTTAGGCTGGTTTCAGAGCGACGCGTCTCGGCAGCGCTGCCCAGCCGCGCGCGCCTCGCATTACACTAGATTGTATGTAGCGTTTCATAGTGACGCGTCTTGGGCCGCGTCTCGGCCGCGCCGCGGTCGGATCTCCTTCGATTGCCAGTAGCGTCGACTTGCAATCTTTTAAGACGTCGTTGTTGCACTCTTTTCCATATAACGTATATACCTAATATAGTGATTACGTTTGCTGGCATAATGATTCTCTGCACTCGACCGTACACCACAACGAAGCGCGCGCGTCTGAATGTCGTTTCACAGCGAACGCGCTGCCCAGGCGCGCGCCCGAGCAGCGCGCGCCTGGGCAGCGCTGCTGAGACGCGCCGCTCTGAAACCAGCCTTACTTTTTTATCACGTTCAATTTAAATGAAAATTTATAGTAGTTTTCAGAAACAGTTCCTGCATTTCAGAAACCAATATTTGGTAGTACATACATACATACACATCACGCCTTTATCCCCTGCGGGGTCGGCAGTTACGGTCGCTATCGCCCCGTCTGACAAATGTTGATTCTTTTATTGGCCCTTTCAGATGATTAGTGTATCACTGTAGTGTCATTCAGTCGCCTAAAGTTGTAAAGTCCCTTAGTCGCCTTTTACGACACCCACGGAAAGAAATGGGGTAATTCTAATAAGTTAAATAGCGAATAGGTAGTGTGTGGTAATATTTCCAGGTTTAATTTGCAACAAACATACTACGTAATTCTATTCTTTGTTGACGATACCTAAATAAATTCCAGTTTTAATAATGTCCGACATATTTTAAGCTTACGTATTCTAGTAGACAGGAAATTGTATTTTTAAAATGTCACGTTTAATAGCTTTTAGTATCTCCCGAAGATAAACGGGTGTAAATATTTCCACTTGTTAAACGAATATTTTACAATTTGTTACGTTTTATTAGACAATGACGACATGATATTAATACAGGTTGTCATTTGAGTTGTGAAATACTGGGCAATCAAGTGTAAAAATTGAAATACTTGAAAACATAAATGAAAAAAATTCAAGCGTCACTCGGGGATCGAACCCGGGACACACGTTGGGTACCGTTCCACTGCTCTGCCACTGAGCTACGGACGCCTCGTCTGACGCTTACCAATGAATCTCTTGATAGTATAGCTAGCTTTAGTTCATATTTTTTGTTAAAGCACCGTGAATGCATTGAAAACAATACACACAAGTCCACTATAAGTACTTATTTTTGAGGAAAACTCTTTGATTTTATCGGTACTAAATGGCCGTACTATACGCAACAACGGGCGGTCCCTTAGTCATACTGTTTTCTCCTTATACTATTACTAATACAGCCACAACAGGCCACTGCTGGACATCCCGCAATTGTTGGGCACTTCTTGTTCAATTAACGTCTAACCAGCTAATTCCTCTAAAGGTCATATCATGACAGATCTAAACTTAGCAAAATGTTTCATCTGCGTGCGTGTGAGCTATAAGCAATTACTTGCATTCAGGCAGATATAAGGTCTGCGCCACGAAAGCAGCCACATACTTGAAACCAAGTAACGTAGACTGTTGAATAGCGTCATTTCACGGACAGATTCTTTGGGACACCCTTGCTGCTTCTCTGAAAGGAATAGTGACATTTCCTTCAAGATATGTTACTACTGCTATTTATTTATAATAAGAACTAGCGGCCCGCGTAGCTGCTGCGCCCGCTGCAACTCATTTTCCCGTGGGAATGAGATATTTTCCCGGCAATTATTATACATAAAAACCTTCTTCTTTAATCACTCTATCTATTAAAAGAACTTTCATCTAAATCTGTTGAGTAGTTTTAAAGATTTAAGCAATCATACATACAGACAGACGTGGAAAGCAACTTTGCTTTATATTATGTAGTGATAATAAATCCGTTTATTTTTGCATTAACGTGCCTTGGACAATAGTGCATCTCGTGGCTCAGGCATAGTTTGCAATTTAGCACTGGTATGGCAATTGCTATTACACCGCGTGGACATCTTTATTAGTTTGATAAACAACAAACTAGTGCCGCGTGTATTAATCGGTCGTTGACCTGGCGGCGCGGTGCACTAGTTAAAGTGCTCGTCCACTGCATAGAACTTCTTTCTACCGCCTAGCCTTGCAGTTACCGTAGGAAATTGATTCGAAAACATATTCAATAGGATTTAAGCCAACAGGAATCAACATACCTACTGTGAATCATATAGAAACCTACCTACTGCTCTTCTTTAACTGAGGTATCAATCGTAACGACATCCTATGATGGAGGAAATGTAACTGCAAATAAGATGCTGTCAATGTTACCTACTGTCTTAAATAGTCCATGAGTAAGGTGCTTTTTATTAACTTATTGTTAGAAAGTCAATAAGTTGCTTTTTGTTTCAGTCGTATGAAAATACCTGATTAGTTGCAAGAATGTAACTATTTGGCTGGTTATTTCCTTAAAAAAATTGGAAACGTACAATTAAAAAAATAGCAATAACGTAAACGGTGGAACGGCAACTTAGCGACACGTAATAGTTATTGGTCGTGAACGTAGAACAACGTGCCCGTGTTTGGTGTTCAGTGTTCGAGGTTGGTAATTAATTAAATTGTTTGTATTGCCCGCCGATGCCCGCAGCGGAACCATTTGCCGAGTCACTTCCTACTTGACGCCGGTGACCATCCGCTGGACAGTGCTGCTCAAACTAGGGACGGGACGAACCTTACAATAAGGACACAGTTATAGAAACATGTTAAAACCATGAGGGGTCCATTCGAAACCGCCAAGTTACTTCCTACTTGACGCCGGTGAGACAGTGCTGCTCAAACTAGGGATGGGATGGGACCAATGTACCTAATGCCTTCTTTCTTGTCAGAACAGCTTATCCTAGCAACACGAATTGCGGAGATTGCGCGCGGGGTGCCTTTACATATGGCTCATCTTGTACTCCGCTAACTACTCACACACATACATATACACATCTACATTTACAAGATTCTCAAAGTATCTCGTATTGAATTTAGCCATATTACATTCTTGTATTGAATTCGAAAACAAAAACCTTGCTTACATCTACATTTCAGAAGACAGTCGTAGAAAATCGAAAAAAAAAAACTCGGTTGATCCTTCTGTGAACCTCTCTACTTCGAGCTAGTTATTTCTCGTGAACCTAAACGTCAAACTCGTCAAAGGTGCATGCAACAAGACGGTGTTCTGTGTACTTCGGTACAACAACGTATTGATTTCAGTTATTTTATTCGAGGAACTTATGAATCGATATTCTACTTTGTTAGCTAGGCATATTATAGTACTTCAACTCTAGTTTGTTTTGGTTAGATATAAGGGTACTAAATCTACCTTTAATGTTGCGACTCCTAAAATAGGCAAAATGCATCATCAAAAACGATGTACTAGCAACTTATCCCTTTATCAATATTTCAAGAAATGATTTATGTGCATCATCATCATCATCATTATCATCAACCCACATCCTACTTAACCGTGCTATATTTCTCATATTGTTAGCAATTTAAAACAGTTTGAAAACCACTGTACTCTCTACACTCCGCACAGCTGCACTTCCTCTATCCATTTCAACTGTTTATTGTCGTACAACGGTTCCTCGTAACGGCTTTTCACAACTATCATGACATTGTTTCGTCCTAACCCGTAGCTCTCTTTCATTTTAGTTCTTCTTGCCTCATACTGGTCAGTTTTTTTTTCTAAGTCCGCCATGTTTTTTTACGCTGCGTCGCGCGGATATTGCGGAATAGCGCGTGGTTCACTCACTTCATCTGAACCGCTTGAAGTGAAATGAACTTCGCGCGGATCTTTTGAACGGAATAAACGCGACACAGCGTTCGGTCTATGTTCACGAGCCTTCGTTCTTCTGTATCATATAAATCCTATTTTATAGTATGCCTTAAAATTGTCTCTTGAAGTTTGAACGAACTTGTAAGACTTACTACTTACACCATCAAGTACATTTTTACCAATAAAATTAGGCTGGTAAGTGAAATATGATACAAGATTGGCAAGAGATTGTTCTACAGCTACTGTAAGCTCTATTCTAAAATAAGAAAGTTATTATAATTGTTTTACTGGAAAAACGGGTTTAGCCAGTTAAAAACTAGTTTTGTTTCTTTTCGTGTTGGACACCAAGTCGTCCAACGACCAACGACCCAATGAATAGGTATCCAGGTTGGGAATATTTTTCTTAAAACTAGTTTTCATTAGGGCATGGACTACTGTTTCCTTGTAGGTACCTACATATATGTATTAGTGCATATGATGAAGTTTAGGCTTTAACGGTAACATAAGTAGACTAGTAATTAATGCCCTCGGTATTAAGTCCTCCCATGAATTTTTTTGCATAAAGTTAAATAAATAAGTATCTACATCCAACCGCCTAGCGCCTACTAACTTATTGTTCTGAAAATACCTATTCAGCTTCTTAGTAGCATGAGCTAACCGTGTTTGTCAAGCAGACTTCCCCGTCTACTGTAAGATTCACTATTCTTATTCCCCTAATCTACCTAGCTCAGTTTCCGCCTGAAAATTGTAGCTCAGCTTTCAGTATTTTTCAAGTTGGTGAACGAACAGGGATACATTTTTCATTCGGACAAAAGCAGCGCTTATTACACTATTTTGTTGCTATTTCTTTGTTGTTTTATCTTAAAGCATATTTCACAGAAGCTAAGTTGAACTAAAATGTAATTTGTTGTAAGTACATGTTTACTCAAGTTGCTTTTCGCAGCATATTGTTCCTTGCTCGACAAAGGATTTGGTATCCCTTTTGTTTTCTCAAATAATTTATAATAATCCGTACTCTCTAGAAAATTAGGACTTTTGTTGTGTTTTGAATAGACTTACCTTTGGAATAAAAGCTTCTGAGTCCCAGGACTCAGAATTAATGTTTGAATTTCCTTTTCCCTGTATATTGTCTCATATTTGATAACGAATTTGTTATATACCTACCATTTTTTTAGTATCATACTCAGAAGCTAAAGACTTTTCACAAAATTAGGACTTCTTTTACGGTATCCTTTGAGCTTTGAATAGACTTAGCTTTGAAATAAAAGCTTCCGAGTCTCGGAAGCTATATGTCTTGATCTCTGCGCATTTTCGTGTTCCTCAGAGAATAATAAATTAATTTGTTTTAGAGTTGACTTTGCGGCGAATGTGCCTGGTTGATTCTCTAAGAGTCCATAGACCTATTATTCTAGTAGACTTCTCTCATCATACACTAAGTAATTTGTTGCACCCAGTCGATGAATGACCCGATAAACAAAAGAGACAGAAATCAACCACCTACAAGGAAACTACATGGACATGGACAGATTATCTGGTGAAGATCGGTGGACGCCAGTGGATGCAAGTTGCGCAGGATCGTTCACTTTAGAAATCTTTGGTGGAGGCCTACGTTCAGCAGTGGAAGTCTTCCGGCTGAAATGATGATCACGATGATGACAAGGAGACTATAGTAAAGAAGTTATGCCAAGGGGCAGAATAAGGTGCCCACTGAAAGAGTAGCTTTAGGTATTTCTATAAAAGCCATCGTTACAAAGAACTAGGATCTGTAATGGTTCGGAATAACCAGCCAATAGGTTACAAAGATATAGACTACATCACCATAAATGGACAACTTGACTTGCTACCTATACTGTTCGATCTCGAAACACTACCGTGAAAATCGGTAGCACTTGGCACGACGTAATGAGGGTGTGACAGACACAAACTTAATTTAAAATCTAATCTATTACCGCCGTCTTATCTGTGGGTACGGCGGTTCTGTTCCGGCGTTTGGTTGATTGAAATAGTTCCGATAGCTGAATAGTTGGTAAGTGTATCGGAACAGCGGTCGATTCGATCGTGAACTTCACAACGAGTGTTATCTTAGTTATGAACTGGAAGTATACTTTGTGTGCAGAGAGCTGAAGCAATATCTTGCAATGAAACTTGAATAACTCTGACTGTTGAATTGTGTTTTTAACACAAAAGCGGAGAACCTACGTCGTAGGCGCTTGCTACGCCGCCGTAGTATCAATCACTATAGATTAAACCTCTAGGTAGAATGATTTAATAGTTTTCATCATTAATCACACCACAAATTGAACATGTAATAATTACATAGTGGTTAAGGGTTGTGTTAGGTTAGGTATTTCGAATGTCGTAGGTTCGATACCACGCGAGTAAAAGCTTTGGTTTCTGTATTTGGTAGTTTCAGAATGAAATATTTTTCGAACGATATGTTTCCTTTTAGGTAAGTCGGCGCAATAAAAATAGTGGAAGATGTCATAAATGACTTTACTCATTTATAAGTAGGTATGTCTACTAGACTACCAAATTAGACAGTCTTATTTATTTCAATGAACACGCAGACTGCCAATGTTCGTTCATTACCGCATATCACGCCTAGCAAAAATAAAAACAATTTATCACGCTAATGAAAAAAAATCAATTGAATCTATTAAGCAGATGTCATTCGTTCCACCCGCTACGCATTTGACATCTTTGTTAGTGTTGGCTGACGGGAAAAACCGCAGGATCGTTAGCGCTCTAATCTAATTGACATATTTTGATCTTCGAAACTGATCTAATGAGGATTTATGTGCGGCCTGTAATTCAGCCTGGACAGGGCTGCCAGGCGCGACCGTGAAGAAAAAAAACAGATTTTTGTAGTCCAATGTAAAAAATACGATATGAAATACGGCAAGGTATTTATTTTCTATTGATTAAACAAACATCATCATCCGATGGAGGATAAAATTGAAACCAACTTCCACCAAAACGAATGGTCCTCATTATTTTAATAGATAGAGTCATTCAAGAGGACGATTTATGTACAATGATGAAATCATTATAAACAGAAATCGGCTAGCATCTAGAGTAACCGCTGCATGGGTCGCTAGTTTCTTTCTAATAGTTAAAAAAAAAAATGGAACTTAAAATTGACATAAATAGAAAGGAAGACTTAATTAAGACGAAACAGATAGAATTATCTACTGTAGTACTTTTATTTTATTTTAGCGTAGCCGTCTTTTGGGCTATTAATATATTTTAAATCTTAGCTAGGGTAGCTTAGGTCCTCTGGTACAAATTGTTAATTGAGAATAGGAGCACTTTTGAGCAGGTTTTTGGGTGGTTTTCCTGTTCAGGGGGTCCGGCTGATTTACATGACACATGTAAATATATTTTTTGAAATATTTACTTTAATAGCTACATGCTAGTAAGTTACATGCTGTGTGGTCAGCCTGGCCGGCCCCGAGGCAGTGCCTTTTTTATCCCACTCGTGCCGCGTTTCTACTAGGAACATAAAATTGTTATAAAAAAGAGAAAATTGTGTCTGACAATTTTCTCTTTTTTACAATGACTAATTTATTTTTAGCGACAGTAGTGTATTGTAAATTTTTGACTTTCTGAAAGAATTCGTTGTGAATCTACTTGGAAATAAACGATTGAAATTTGAAATTTGAATTTGATTTGAAATAAGCGCGTGACGACGTTTCTTAACTTTAACTCTTGGAATTGCTTCTTTGACGTCAACAGAGCTGGCAACCCTGCCCCTGTCCCCAAGCGAGTTGTTGCGCGCCTGTCGACCGCATAAGTAGTAAGCTACGAATATTTATTGTCTCTGGTAGCTCGTTAAATAGTGAATTATGGTAATTACACGAAATGTACAACCCTGCCGGACTGGGAGATAAAAACACATAAATTGTTGCAAACTTCTTCCTTTTCCGGATATTAACGTGTAAGTATTGCATCTTTTATATACAGTCGTGTTTAATACAATTTATTGTCACTTTGTTCATTTGTCCTCAGTCTGGTCAGGACATTGCGGGCTGAACCACCCGATTGTCTGTAAGAAGGATGGTCCCGTGTTTCGGATGCCGCGTTAAGCCCCGGTCTATGATTACTTAGACGGCGGTCGTTTCATAACTATGTCAGAAGCCTGTTACTTGTAGAAAGCGGATGAAAAATTCTGACACTAGGGTTAATTGGGTCGTTGGACGACTCGGTGTCCCACACGAAAAGAGAGACAATTGAACTCATGATGAACCAATGTATTGGTGACAGTGACGTTTTATACTAAGAAGTTATTTCAGCAAACTTTACTGAATCACGTAATGCAATTTTCCTATAGTTCGTCACTTACAGACGACTCAATGTCCAAAACGAATAGAGAGAGAGATAACACACAGGTATGGCAAAAGCGCACTCGTGAAATAAAAGGTCTGTACCTGTCTGGTAACTTTAAAATAATACACCGACTGTACCTACATAGGGTATTGTTATTTTATGATGAACATACATTAGCCTAAACCAACATAGGTATTTTGAGTTTAATAAAGCCCAAATTTTTCGTGTTTACACAAGCCACATACAAAGGCGAACTAACAAGGTTCTGCCGAAACAAAAACATGGACAAATAAAAGCTGACACGCCGTACCGGGATTTAATATTGGTCGACAAGATGAATGTTTGGCAAACCTTCCTATGTTGACGTGACAAATAGTTGGAATAGACCGGATAGTGTTGGAGAACACAGTAAAGTTAGACGCCAGTAGTACAAGTATTATCCGCATTTCCATATAACCACATTGCTTGCAAATAAATATTATCATTATCGTTCCTCTAAGGGCGAATGCTGCGTCGCGCGTTTGGTGTGGCTCACTTTACTTAAAGCGGTTCAGATAACTTAAGTGACCACGCGTGGACGCAGCGTTCGCTCTGATAAGCAGCTGAAACGTTCTGTACGATCAATCTTATCCGGTAGTGAATCTTCCCGCTGTGTAATATGTTTTCTGGGGATTTGAGTGATGATTTTAAATAGGTACTTACTTATATTTTGCCTTCTACCTGGAGCTAGCTACTTTGTGCATGACACTTCATTTTCAGGAATGGTTTCTGTGTGTCACACTGATTCAGGAATGAACTATGAGGGTGGCGAAGGTGGATGGATATATCAACATTGTACCGTATATGTTAAGTATAAGAACCTTTAAGTGTGCTTTACGAACGATAGCAAGTGCTACGCCGTAACCTGCGTGTTTACGTACTCCGTAGGCGTATCTAGTTATCTTATTCTTATTTTTTACTGTATGCTTTTTTTACTGTGGTATGTCGGCGATGGCGATACAGTCGAGCATGGCGGCGTTCACCCGAGCAAATTGCATGGATCCTTATAGTTTGCAATTTATTCGAAACTCGGCAGGCCTGTAGATTTATATCGGATGGATAGTAGCGCGCCTCACGCAAGCCCAATACGAATAGAACTTGGAACCAATTTCGGTGCCCGCCGCGTCGCCTTGAGAATGCTCCGACCCTACAAATAACTTGTTTCCCTCACGTGTATATGACTACAATATTATATTGATTTGTACCGCGGAAGGCCGAATAAAAATTCATATCACGCTAGCAATAAAGGAATTCCGTTGGCAAAATGTTAGTGGCATTTGCGTAATAGATAATGCCATTCCCACGCGTCAAATATTTCCGGATAGTGGGATAGCTGTGATAATTAATGCTCGGCCACCAAGCGAGACAATGCGCTCGGAGAGAGGCCATTAGCTGCACAATTAGTGCAATTGTCGTTAATTTATTGTAGTGCCGTCAACAGCAGCGCGGTGACGGCGAAATGCCGGGGGCTGTGACGTCATTCCGCGGTGTGCTGAATTACTGCGAACACGTCACTATATTGCGTTGCAATGAATCGTCCGGAAGGCAACGACACGAGTAAATATATCGACCTCCTTGTACGAGCCGTCCGATGTCGATTCAATAGTCACAATCCGCACAATGAAAACATTCTTTCTCCTTTCTTTTCGTGAGAGACGCCGAGTCGTCTAAAACAACCCGAAGAGCCCTGGTGTCAGAGTTTTTCAACCGCCTACTAATAACATGCCTTTGGTATGGTTATGTAACGGTTTAACTATATGATATGTCCTTTCGCATGAGATATGATCTTTTTAGAGCTACTGATGGCCATAAGCTTATTTATATCGTTTTTCGAATAAACAGGGCGGCAAAGCCGTAAGGACTTATTTCCTTATTAATCGTCTTCAGTGTCCGAGAAGAGAAACAACTGGTACGTTCTATATTTGTTTCAACGCTTTCAATCCAGCACGAATAAGTATTTCAGTTTTGGTATTGACGTTTACGTGGTCTAATTATATCGTTACATGCCCATTTCAAACGCGTTCACGGCAAAGCTTTTATTTCCAGTGAGAATTTGCTGAGCGAAACGCTATGATTTATAAACCATGTAATCTTGTTTTATGGGGACATTAAAAACTCGCTGAGCTAGTGCAGTCGGAGACATTGTACGAGAAATGGATAGTAAGGGGTAGTGTGGTCACGAACTGTGCAGTTAAATTTTATGCTGCATATCCGGTACATATAACCCCCTAGGGCCGGGCACATGCCGCGCCGTTTCATGTACGGTGTTTTACTGAAAATTCTGGTTAATTGAAAATCAACCTAGTGGATTTGAATCCACGGCTACCGCGTCAACAGTCCAAGGCTTTCTCTTCTATACCATAAAGGCAAATTATTCAAAAGGCATTCAAAGTTTACGGTACACAACTTCTTATTGTTTCAATAAAATAGCAGTAAAGCTATCATGTCAGTCTGACTCTACATGGAGTTTGATGTTTAAATCATTTCCGTGCCATAAAATCTCACGACCTTCAAAGCTAATGGTCGAAATCGTTTTGGCACATGGCGAGGCGTAGATGGAACTGACACGCCAAAACTAACTGCGTTTTATAAGGTACAGTAAAAGAAAGAAACAGTACTTCCTGATACAAATACCCTACTGAGGATTCTACACTACTGATGATGACGATGACGACATTACCATCATAGTAATGCTGATCTTCTTGTCCGATTTAGGCAAAGGTAGCCACTTTGATTCTTCAGCCAACTTCACTCTCAAGTCGACGCTGACACTAATACGCACGTGGATAGGCTTGCAGCGGTACCTATAAAAAAAATTGTTTACTTGTGTGAATTAATGCTCCATAGTCTATCTATGTGAATCTAAGTGGATCTTTAAAATAGAGTTAACGCCAAGCAGGCAGACAGTCGTAAAATTGCTATAGGTAAGATTTGAGTACAAAAATATCTGATGTACCTGTTATAGCATTAAACGGCCTTCCGCTGAAGAGGGTTTACTCGTTTAAATATTTAGGACACATAGTAACGGAGAGTTTGCAAGATGATGAAGATATCGAAAGAGAGCGCAGGGCACTTGCTGTAAGAGCCAATATGATAGCCCACAGGTTCAGGCGATGCACAGCACAAGTCAAAATTACCTTATTTAGAGCATACTGCACATCACTGTATACCTGCAGCCTGTGGACTACTTATCGGCAAAAATCGATTAAGACTCTGAATGTACAATATAACAATGCATTCAGGACGCTGTTGGGGCTGCCGCGCTTCTGCAGCGCTTCTGGCATGTTTGCGGATGCACACGTGGATGGCTTCAATGCCACGATTCGCAAGCGGTGTGCTGCAGCGCTGCAGAGGATTCGTGGCAGCGGCAACGGTGTCCTGTCTGTCATAGCCAGTAGGATATGCGAAGGTCGCACTCTTAGACACTGGAACAATTTAACTTTAAGTGTATGTACTAACACATTTCATTAAAAATTTGTTTGTTTGTCACTAAAAAATTTATAGATCGTCAGGTCTGAAATAAATGATTTTTATTTATTTATTAAAAAGGCGTTGCGCCGACTCAAAATAGATCGGATTACGAACGGGAAGGGGATTATGATAATTATTATGTAGGTATAACTGTAACGTCAGGTTGTGCAGTCTTAGCGGCGAAAGCCATATGGTGACTTCTGCAGTGCTCAACACCTCTACGCAGGGTCCATTTGTCCGGCGCTGAATGGTCAATGGGCGTAATTATTTCAATAAGTGGTGAGTTCGCTCCTTTTCTTTACTGTGACGCTACCGTCTGCAAAACACGAGTGTTATGACATGATTCAGAACTGATGAACGGTGTCGGCGCTCAGACGGTTCATTGCTACACTCAATTATCTCGCTAGTTGTTTTAATTCCTTCCCATATATCATGTCTTGTGGCTGTCTCTGGCGGACTAATTCACTACCTTGTCATAAATTGTTTTTTCTTTCATTATGCTTATTTAAGTAGACACTTTGACGGTACACCGCGTTCACTTATCTACCTAAGTGTCTTTTTACGCAGAGATGAAGAGAGTTCCATGCGCTGCCCTTAATTTCTTACTAGAACTTTCAGCTCGCTTCAGCCACCTAGCAATAAAATCCAAACTTGTTGAAAGCGGAACCTACTTCCTATACGAAACCCTTACAACGTTTATTATTCCTGAGTGGATCTATTTGCCAGGGATATACGCAGCTAATTAATCCCCCCTTTCTCCCGCTTCCCGGCTGGAGCTGCCATCTGTCTATTCCATACAATCTTGCTACAAAGCTTGCTCGGGACAAATAAATCAATTTGCTACGCCGCCGGCTTCTGCAATACGCAATCGATTGCTTCGCTCGTGATTGTAAAGTAACTCAATCAGGTATTCAAGGAATCTCTACAATCGTATTCCAACAAAAAGGGTTTAGTTGTCTTGAAAGTTTAAAGATTTGCTCTCTCGATTGTTCACGGTGACACTTGACTAAGCCCAGACTTAAAGAGTTCATCGTACCGATAATCACGAATTGAAGGCCTTCGTATCGGCAAACTTTTTCAAGCGTGGCGACTTTTTCCAAATTGAATTAATGCAGCCGGCGCCAGCCAGCTATAAAATCTTGATGAGCAAAAACCAATAGACGCTAGATTCAATAAAGGACAACATGTTCGACGGGCCTTGGACGTTATCTAATTGTTATGTTTCTTTAGGCAGCACATGTTGCCGACAGCACGCAACGCATCTTGCCAGATGTAGGGTTGTCAATTCATCAACTTAATGATTCACGAAATTGCTACCCAGCAACGATTTCTCAGTCGTATCTTTATGTCTTTATTAGAGTAACGTATTCACGTAACGACATCTTTACTGCAGATAAATCTGTCATCAATCGGAATTCGAATGAGTTACTGTTGTCTGGGTATCGCTATTCAGCCTACGTCAGCCCTATGTTTAATGTTTGTTTGTCTAGGGCATTTTGTAGGATTGTTTGACTTAAGTAGGCACAAGCTGGGTGTCGAGTGGCAGCTTTACGTATCCCTCGTTTTCTGTGTATCTTTACCGTCGGGTTACTCGCGCGGAATGAGTGAATTGTTTGTAATAACAAGGGGTTTCTTTATTCTTTGATATTTGTTTACTGAGGCCCCTACTGACAGATCTACCAGGCGCGTATGATAGGTATGTAGCAGTAAACTCGGGCAGCAGACAAATGGTTCGCTGGCGCGAGGTCCCTGGAGGGCCAGTCGTAACGAGCCGGTCTCGCCCCGGCTAATGTCGGCACTTTACACGCGGCGCCTGTATTCTTGGTAGCTTGGTCGGTATAACCTCGCTTGCCTAGCCGCGTCAGCTAACGCCTTGTGGGATTCCAGATAAAAACCCCTCGGAGACCTGGCCTGTCGTTCGTGACACAATTTTACTACTTTTCTTAAAATTGTTTCTGTGTTCGCTTAAAACGTTTTCGCCGTTCACGTTCGGTCAGAGCTTTTCCTTGGAGAGCGGTTCTTACGTGGTTTCATTTAGAATTCTTCCTTGCATTGACGCTGGCGAATAAAAGAAGCTAAGTCCCGTAATATTTGGTTGGACTTTAGCCATAAATAGTCCTGTTTTGTAAATCTACAATTGTTGCGATAAGTATCTCCCGTGGTTCTGGTGGGCGTAAGAGAATTGCTTTATTTTTCCTCGCCGGAATTTTCACGATTTCGTCGTCTTAAAACACATAATTTGGGTGTAATGTTTCCGGCTGTTGAGAGCGGAGAATATCTTTGTTTGCGCGGATGCTTATTACGGCAGGTTCCGGGGGTTTGTTCCGCCGGACCGTACTTAAGTGGGGGGTCATACTTAAGTGGGGGCCCATTGTACCAACAGCGCCACTACAATGTAGACCGCTTTTTGTTTTATTGTGGCGATGTATCAACATCGTGGGCACGCGTCCGTTTAATGGGACGGCTAACTTGACGGTTGGTCTTATAGCGGAAAATTTACAACCTTGTTAGTTCGTTGTTATTGTGATGGCTGTCCTTTTGAAACCGTCTGTTCAATACATTCACCACAAACCGTCCCTTCACACAACTGAACACTATTTCCTTTTCATAAACATGGCCGCGAACGTCGTCATTCAAATTGCGAGTCCCATGTTATTGAGTGAATAGAGAAGTATGTAAAGTTAGAGGGTGGATGTAGGTCTTTGTGCCGATATTGGGGCGCCGCCGTCAACAAATATAGAAAGGGGAGGTCAGGCGACCCGCGACAGTCTGCGGCCTCTGGGATACTTATAGACCAAGAGATTATAGATCGAGATCATATCACTCTATAAATGATAAACTCTGCCGATATAAAATATTCCTGGACGACACATTTACAGAGCCATCTGGCGTTAGACTAAGTCTTTTAGGTTCTGTAGCGACTAGATAACCTGTAAAATACCTACATATTAAATTACACAACATAACAGAAATATTTAAAAATGCGTATGTTCTATCCACTATACTTTCATACCAGACAGGATTTAAATCGACTGTGAACTGTCTCTCCCATTTTACTACTGAAACGGGACGAACATTTTTCGATTTTATTTACCAAAGTGCAGAGATTTATTGAAGTCCTTTCATTCGTGTTCACTTCATATTGTAGTCTCGTGCTTTTCTTTATTCTGAGTCCGAAGGAACATTGTATTCGATGGGTCGGGAGTTTCCAGTTGATTAATTTAAACCCATTGCAATAGATAAGGGTAGTTCGGCGACAATTCAATAGACCGTTTTCAAATCTACTCCGCTTGAAAACCGTTGCTGCTCAAAGTCGAAATCTGTGACGCTCTCTTCTGTATATAGGAGCAATGTACGCTAAGGAATATAGAAAGTGTACGTATTGGTGAATACAACCAGGAAATGCTCTATTTCACGTTCAGAAGTCCTCACGGCTGTGAATAGGCAATGGTGGTATAAATCAACCTTCACAAAGGCACACGCTCAACGTTCCGGTTTCATCCAGTTTCCTTCTATGAGACTTTAAAAACTTTTCTTTTTCTAAAGGATTTGTTAGCTAAAAGAACATAAATTACTATTGTGGAAGATATAGTCATGTTTTATCTTCTAAGTAGACATATATATAGGTATATACCCCGCAAGGGATAAAGGCGTGATATGTGTGTGTATATATTATGATGGTTTAAAAAACTTGTTTTCTTTCTTTATTTATTTTCTAAGTATATATCATGTATGACTCAAAATGTCATGTTAAATAGAGCCACAAATCAAACAAACACGCCCTTTCGTTTAGTTCAAATATTCATTAGATAATATGGAAGTGGATAAATAGACTAACAATACAATAGGTTCACAGATAATATTTACGTTCTGTAATGGTATTTTCACAGGAAAAAGTTATGGTCTGGTTATTTCCGTTAATGTTTCTTTAAATACTAAATGGGAAACATGTTAGCCATCCATCACGTTATTTTTTCAAAATATTGTCTGAACGCATTTCTGCTTTTCTTCACGAGACTTTCGACAACTTAGACATGAACAGTCTCAACGGAACTCATTAACAATTCGATAGTTAAGGTTTCCATTTTTGGAGACACATTTTATTGTAATCTTTTTACTTTTAGGTGTAACTTACAACATTTATTGAATCGTTCAACATAATTTTTGTATGGCTTGTCGGTCATCATCATACAAAGTTATTTACCTAGACCTTAAAATATTTGTAGTTCATGAGATGCGTTAAGAGCGTGCATGTCTCATGTTGAAACTGTACATCAGGGAATTCCTTAAATAATTTATGTCCCAATCTTCCCCTAGAGACTAAAATGACCAATCATCCGAACATGTCACCCATAACAAATATTCACACAAGTTGTTCCCTGAAGACTGAAGCAATTACAACATCATGTCGTCCAAGTATACAACATTAATCAATAATGATAGATTACTTGCAAACTCGTAATAAACGGAATGTGTTGACAAAAGTAGTTTAATGAGTCTTGTTTGTACTTGGAAGTTTTTAATGGATTAGGTAGAATTGTTTGTGTTTGTTTGTCCACGGACTGTGTTAGAATAATATCACTAGTTCTTGCCATAGGTGCCGTTAACGTCTAGTAGATATTATCTTAGATCAATAACGTGAGATGTCTCTCGTTCTACCTACACTACACCCTATAAATGTTTGATTCAGCAATAATCACTATTTGACAGACCTCGGGAAGTGTGTGATAGATTTCAAAGATTTTTAGTAACAGCAAACAGCAAACTAAGTAATTTATTGAATCATGCAATATTTTCTGTCAGTGAATGTTCTTTTATTTTGGGTTGAGATCTCTCTTTATTCGTGTAGATCCTTTTCGTCCAACAACTCTATGAATGAGTTGAGATGTCATATCTTGTTTTCTACATTCATATTTTCACTTCTTCAGAGATCTGTAGTCTTCCAAAAATGTTACAATATTGTAGGTAATAATGTAGCGATCAGTCAGAGAAAAGAAAACGCACGGGCTCCCGCCCCTGACATACTTCATACGGGTAATACGTGGTTCTCAACATCCAAGGACGACAAAAACATAGGTTTATTAGATTCTCAAATTCTGACCTATAACGGCTAAGATTTTAGAGTACCCTTTACTGTCAAAACGTAGGATATTTGTTTTAAGGTGTTCCAATATTCCAAAATTTTTTCCCGGTCGAATAGTTGGAATATTATTCAAAAAGAAATCCTCTGAGGCCAATCTACTTGTAACGGGGTATGATTAATGACGGGAGTTATTAGTTCTCACAGTTTCTCACTTACCCCATACCGCCTTCAACGTATATGAAATCCTATGATACAGTCTGTTGTAGTCTAAGGTACATAAAGTACGAGGGGTACTCTAAAAGAGCTGAATTATTTCCTTTTCTAGTTGAAATATATTAAAAATTCAAACATATTCCCATAAAAGATATCAATTTCTACTAATACATTTTAATTTAAAGAAAATTTACTGCAAAAAATAATTCCGTTCTTTTGGGAGTACCCTTGGTACCTTACGCTACAAAAGACTTGCTTTCAATGCTATACCATATTGAGAAGCCCTGTTCTAAATATTCCATTACCTACATATTCCCGAACGGTAACCGAACTGAACAAAGCATTTATTTTTATTGCTCGCACCGCACACGTAGCAAGTTTCTTTCCTTTCTCGTATGAATTCCCCCATTAGCGTATGAAAGCTTTTATTTCAATTGCAATGTATCATATCATGTACCTACCTAATTCTTGGTCAGGCATATTCCATGTAAAGAAAATAATGAGTGTAGAAAGAGTTTTTGAGTACCAAAGTTTTGAGACTTAAGATTTTTTGTGGTGTAGTCGATAGCCTTCGCGAACTGCCGCAACACTGCTGCCTGCCTGCCATGCAAAAGATCCGGGATCGATTCCCAGTGAGGCACTCACAAAGTTGATATTTATCAGTTTGTAAATTTGTTCCAGTCTGGTTAGGATATTACAGGCTGAAACCACTTGATGGTTCTTGGGAGGGCACGTTAAGCCGTCGGTCCCGGCTGCTGTCTATGATTACTTAGATGGCGGTTGTTACGCAACCATGTCGGACAGGCCTGATACGAGTTGTAGGCGGTTGAAAAACTGACACCAGGGTTTATCGAGTCTTTGGACGACTTGGTGTCCCGCCCGCACGACAAAAAGAAGCTGTCGCGAGCTAGGCAGGCAAAGTGTCGCTCGTCTGTAAGAGTAGTTACGTAGACGCAATATTGACACGACACGAATATGCCAATACAGTTTGCTCATACAAAGTATCTTATAAGCCGATATAAACTCTCACTCACTCACATATGATGCCTTTATCCGTTGCGGGGTAGGCAGACCGTCAATTAAAATATAAACTATGTAGTATTAATGAGATAGAACTAAGTAGCCAAGCCGTTAGTCAATATTCTAGGCATCTAACTTTTGGCACAACAAAAAAACAGTCTATAGGTATTGTACTGCTGTGTAGGCGGAATGAATAATGAAAAAGCCACGACGCTGCCGTCTCAGAAATGCGTGCCTACTTTATCAAACAAAACAATAAAATATTCATCCAGCAATATAAAGCCAAACCATTAGCATATTCAATAAAATAGATATAAATCTACTAAACCAATAAAATTAAAATCTATAAAAGATTACGATCATAAATGTGTTAAACAAAACATTCAAAGTTCGTGGGAAACGCGAACCGATATCAGATATTAATTGAACGGTAGAAGCAATAAATGCTGATTAACAGAACATTAGTATGATGAAATTCAAATTAATCGTATCGGTCACGAATAGAAATGTAGAAACGAGAAGTTGGAATTACTTAAATATTTCTTTGCTGTAGAAGTCGTAGATAAGATTTTATGAGCAAGCACCTCGGGGATACTATAGAAAATTTTAAAGCATTGTAGCTGTCTTTTGTAAAAACAAAGTTAATGTAGGTATTGTATTAACTTGCCTTCTACTTACTTTACATTGTATGCCCACAGCACGTGTGCCTATCTAAATAACTTTCTTTTGAAATACCTTTTTTCTTTATCCTCTGTAATGTTCACTGAACCAGCCTCAAAATTTTGCCGTGTCTCCTAATACCTACATATTGTGTGAACTTGCTGTGGGTTATACGGATAATTTATAGGAGCAGTTGTGGCAACGCCACATCCAATAGTCGACAGACAACCGATGTGGCACAATGGTGGTGCGACTGCCTTTGACGCAAAGGCTCCGGGTTCGATTCTCGGTGGGTCACTCACAAAGTTGATATTTATCACTTTGTAAATTTGTTAAAATAAGACATAGCGGGCAGAACCACACGATTGTCCGTAAGAAAGACGGTTCCGTGTTTCGGATGGCATGTTAAGCTGTAGATCTCGGTTGCTGTCTATGATTACTTAGACGGAGGTCGTAAACAACCATGTCAGAAGCCTGCTACTTGTAGAAGGCGGTTGAAAAATTGTGACACTAGTGTTCATTGGGCCGTTGGACGGCTCGGTGTCCTACACGAAAATAGAGAGAGATCCAATAGTAATAGTGAACGCAGGCCTCACTTCCATAGCGCGTGCATCACACAAGAACTAAGAACAATATGAATCAGTATAATTAAAGCTATTAATCTCTGATAAAGATGAGGCGATAAACCGGTACCGAATCTTACCAGTCAATTTGATGGTCTATTTTGGAGTATAGACTTTCATTTGAGAGTTAATCGAAAGATACAGTAAATAAAGTTTAAGGTATGAGAGGACCGTAGACATTATTGTTCGAAAAGTAATAAAATAATCATGATAAGAGGTCCTACCGATCTTGAGACCAGCGGTGCTTATGAAAGAATAATTAAATTCACAGGAGCCGCAAAAGTGGCCCTGAAAGCTTTCATTAAATTATTACAAGCGAGGCAACTAAACTTTTCTCAAATTTACGCTCATGACATTTTGCTCAACTAAAAGGAATATACCTACAGAAAATTAAGTGAGTTAAAACAAGGATAATATAAGGAAGAAATGTTTTTGAAATAGGACCAGAAAACTGAACTTCGACAAGCCTATTCCGACATTAGATCGTAAAAATCTTTGATTCTATATATTGACTGTCTGCTGAACTTAAGCTGAAAGACCACGTGTTGTAAATACTGCTCGTATACTTAGTTTCTTTTTTATAATATTTTTTTATTTTGACAGGAATACTTACAGCCAACATATTTTACAATAGCACGAAAAGTAGACAGAACTGGGCAATTAACAAGTATTCACCTTTTTTCTTAAATAATATACCAAATATAGATAGAACAAATATTATTCATAAAGAGTGATGTAACTGTTTCGTCTTACCAGTCCTGGTATAAGTATTTCCGAAACAAATCTAGTATACTCTGTGCGAAAAGTCTTAAAAACATTTTTCTGAAAGACGTTGTCTAAATAAACATTTTTCATTTAACTACGTTCTCACGATGTAATCCTCTTTACTCTATCCCAGAATTTTCTACAGACGAAAATCTCAAGCCAGCTTTGGCCGCATTATTTAAGAAATAATAATAAATCTTTTACTCAGAACTAGAAACAGTGTGATAAATTATATTTAAGTCCAAAAAAGCAAACATTGGTTTGCGACATTAAACCAGTAAGATAAAATTGTAAAAGGGATCTTTCCCGATGTCGTAGCGGACGGTACCTTGCCTTCTACACCAAGGGCCGTGGATTCGATCCCCACAGGGCAGAAACATTTGTGTAGTGTAAACTTTTCAAATACTTGTGTATAGTCTGGAAATTATCTACGTTTTTCATTATTTCCAAAGAATATCAGCTATCTATCTCGCATAGTACACGCTTTGTTTAGTATGGGGCTAGACCGCTAGATAGGGCTGTGTGAATTGTCCAGGAAATTTATTTCATTTATCTTAGAAGCTAAAGTCTTGATTGCAGTAGCTACAGTACTACTAGATCTAAGGAATAAATAGTTGATAAGGTGTCGTGCTACCGAGCAGTTAGGCAACCCAGCTCACACACGAATTCATTGCTAGGGTTGCCAGATGTCCGATTGATATAAAAGCAAGACTAACTCATATTTTTGTTCTGTTTAATATTATATTGTCCTGCTTTTTCTTCAGCAGCTCAAAGTGGTATAGTCTAAGAAATATAATTTGAGCCGATGCATGTTTAATAATTACATTCTATTGTGTTAGTCTTTTGTTCTATTGTGCTTACATAAAGGAATCGTTGAGCCAAATCGGCTCAAATTATATTTTGCAGGCTATATGCCTGAATTGTCAGTAATTGCCAGTACGTACGTAACTTGAAGAATGCTTTAGAATACCTAACACTGTGTTTTAATAGTTACCAACTTCAGTTACCAATAACTTTTAGTCTAAGTAGTGTTCGATAACCCAAAATACTTAATACCCTGGCCAGTCCGACTTTTAAACTTCCCAAACTGACATCCCTTACATATTCATACCACCAGTAGGTTCATATTATAAGCGGGGAAGTATGTTGGCCACATAATAATGGGTTCCTGATGGCCATAGAAATATTGAATAAATAACGAGATCGATAAAGAGGCACGCAAGTTTGTAAACAAGACTATTTATTTGAAAAGTAGCGACCCGCCCAGTGGTTGCACCTACTGCTAATCGTTTTCCAGTGAAAGTTTGACGTTTTTCCGGCATGTATTAAACAAATAAATCAACAATCCAAACAAACCAATCAATTTATACAACCCCTTGAATCACTCTATCTATAAAGAAACTCACCAGTCTTTATTATATGGTGTTAGAGCTAGCGGACTCGATGATACACAGACAAAAACGCAAAGATACTTCATTTTGTGCTATGTATTGATAGTGTGAATAATGTAGAGAATAAAATGGTCTGTGAAGTAAAACTTTCCGTGTAAAAGTTATTTATTTATTCATATGAGATGTAGATTGTGACACTTTTTGTGTTGAACTCAACGTACCTCGTGTTTCTGATTGGTCCCATGTGTCTTTGTCCGTTAAACACGCTTGCTAAATTGATAGATTTAAACAACGACTTAACTCTACAAACAGTGAATTGAAAAATCGGATTAGATAAACATATTACGAGATTTACTAGTGATAGTGATCATTCTCTTTGGCTAGTTGGCTAGGAGTCTTTGAAAAAATTTAAGTAATAATTTTTTGAACTAGACCAGGCTAGATTCTTTAGATGAGAAAAGTGGGCATACTTTTTTTCCAATTTTCAATACTTTCACAGACAAATAAGTTGTATTCTATTTCTATCCTGATAATCAGATCTTGAAGAAGTGTCATTGGATTGTATGGAGTCAATAAAGGCGAAGTACGTATGGGACTCTAGGTATAAGAGACGGCAAACTGCTTGCGTTACGGAGGGCACGCAAGCAATGTGCCGTCTCTGATACGGTCCTATACCTTACAACAATTACGGCGTGATCACGTGCACGCATACGAGCTGCATACGCAGGCGGTGTGCTCTGCCCTTAATGATGCAGTAAGGAAGTAGCTAATATGATTGATTCCCACAAAGAGAACACGTAGGAAAGTTGTCCATAGCTTATAAATTGCTAATATTGCACATTCGATCACAGGGCATATAATGGTGCAATAGTACCTGTCGTTCTGCGCATGCGCATCGTTGAATGAAATGAACGTATGGTATGGATTATTAATGTCATAGTCGTAATAAGGAAGTGTCTATGTTACATAATAATGCGCTCATTACTGCACTTAATGGACCCCGAGGTTATAAATTGTATATTCTTGTGTTTTTTTTCTAAACTATACTTATTTCTGTCTTATTTTTGAGGCCTCATACAAAACTCCCCATCAGCTGACTGAATTGCTATGGGAACTCGAAAAGTGTTTTTCGCTTCCCAACATAGACTCCATAGTAAAAGATTTTTATTAGTGAACTGATAATGCTCAATGACGCATCATACGCTGCTATTCCCGGGTCACTAATACCATCGATTAGTACCATAAATGGTACTAGTTACACAGACTTACGTTGCTAGAACCATTAAAAACAAGACAAGCTATAGCTTTTTTTTCCTGTGTCCACCAAAATAAGATAAAAAAACCATATAGATTTTTAGGAGAAAATTCTCATAGACTAAGTTCTTCCGTTATATGGTCAAAATAAATGTTGTTGGACTCACTTCTAAACGAAGTGGAAGCAATTTACACAGATAAGGATAGATGTGCTGACCGTTTTCGGCGGCACATTGTTACTAGAGATGTAACTATGTGTTAAAATTCGATAATTATCGATATATCCAAATTCACGCCCAAAGGCATTGTTATATTATCCGACAGTAATACATATATCAATATCAAATATCGAATCGGAAGGCCCAAGAAACCACAAAAGTGAGTTAAATTATGTACTGCCAACATTTATGTTACTCTCTCTTCTCTCTTAGTGTGGGACACTGTGTCCCATTAGTATTAGTATTAGTATTAGATAGTATTATGATACGAAAGGCTGGCTGTACTGTCGCAGAGTTTTGTTGATGGTTTATTTAAGATATAAGAGATATCGATAATATATCGATTTATCGAAGTCCTAGACTCGTATATATCGACAGTTTGATAAATTTTGCATCCCTAACTTAGTAAGTTTCGGCGGAAGTGTCGAAAGATTCAAATTGTAAGCGAAGGGCTTTATCCTCACATATAATGTATTTCCAAGTTTTCAACATACATCGCCGCATCGGTTAGGTGTGTGTGTTTAAAAGTTTGTCCAACTACCATGGATATCGTTCAGTGTTCAAGGTTGAAAGCTCCACTGAAGATGGGACCAAGGGTCAAGCAGTTTGTCACACGCAACGCCGACGGGTCCCGCAGCCAAAACTAATATGGCGGGAACTGTTATGTCAATCGTAACCGGTTACATTTAAAAGTTGGGAGTAGCTGCGAGACGATCAATCGACGACAATGTTGTTCCTAGTACAAGAAAATATATTTGTTATTATACAACAAGCTCATTAGACCCCACAGTTGAACACAGTCCTCGCCCGCGAATTTACACTTCTATAAGAAAATATAGCTACCTAATAAAAAAATCATGCATTCTGGATGCTTACCCACGTCTTTCGGGGTATCGTGCCAATGCCTTATGATTTTCCCCCGTCATACAAAAATATCCCTTAAAAAGCCGAAAGCGTGTGCTCTCTATCGTCTCCATCACATAAAGTGTAAGACATAGCTATCATGCATATTTATTTCTTTGCTTATTTAATAAGCCGTTGCCTATTAATGCCTCCCCTTCTTTGTCTGCCGCTTCCTAGTCTTCACGGTACACACTAAGATCACCATACTAAACCTTCTTCAGACGCCACATCCTTCCCGAAGGCCGGCGACCATCCGTGCATAGTAAAATTTCACCATGTCAGATGCCTGCGACTTGTAGAAGGCGGTTGAAAAATTCTGACACTAGGGTTCATTGGGTCGTTGGAAAACTCGGTTTACACACACGAAAAGAGAGAGAGTAAAATTTAATCATTCAGGATTGTCAATCGCGATTGATCGTGTCGCTAGCTAGCTCACAAAAATTTACACGTTCCGTGAGCACATCTGGAGTTGGCGTGCGTGTTTCCCACGACCCGGCGGCCATTCCACAAATATCACCAACATGTATTATAATAACAATCAATAATTCGACGATATATCAATAACGCCCACAGTTCAGATACAAATGAGGGTCGTCACGGAAGTAATTTTTCTTTTACAGTTTACTAATTGAGAAACCGCCTTTTTAGTGTTCTTGTCGAGGCTCTTTTTTTTTCAAATTCTATCTAACTCTGGCACCTATACCTACATAGGTATTAAAATCCTCGGTGAGGTTTTCCTAAAAATAACGTACTTCTCATGTCTAATATACGAGTTTATAATATACTAGCGGCCTACCTCAGCGGTTGCGCCCGCTTCAACTAGTTTTCCCGTGGGAATAAGATGTTTTCCCGGCAAGTATTATACATAAAAAACTTCCTCTTGAATCTATCTATTTAAAAAACATGCATCAAAATTCGTTGAGTAGTTGTAAAGATTAAATCATACATACAGACAGACACGAACAGCGGCTTTGCTTTATACTATGTAGTGATTATATTGTGTGATAATTGAGTGGAATCTTTTGCATCCAAAATAGTTATAACAGACCAATATTGTATTTTTTTTTATAGAGCAACACAGTCTTCCGTTTCGTGGTGTCTAATAGTAAGGAGATAAAAACAAACAAAGTTAGAGTAGACTGGCTGATAATAGCTTTATGGTTAACTATACTGACTGTCCCGATGGCGTAGCGGATAGTATGCCTGCCTTCTACGCCGAGGGTCGTGGGTTCGATCCCCACTGGACACAAATATTTGTTAAGTCAATTTTCAAATATTTGTGTTGAGTCTGGGTGTTTTCAATGTATAATATGTATTTATTTACAAAAAAATATGTATATATACGTATGTATTATAATCAGCTATCTAGTTCCCATAGTACAAGCTTTGCTTAGTTTGGGGCTAGATGGCGCTGTGTGAATTGTCCAGGATATTTATTTTATTTATATCGCAGAATTATTATTGTTGACACATCTTACATGCAGTATTAAGTCATCAAGAACCAATCAGCTTAATCGATTCTCTATGTTAAAGGTTAGTAATCATGCTAACGGCTAATTAGTCTTGACTCGATTGGATGACGTGATGTCATGTGCAAGTCATCCCTACATACCTCATGGAGCGGGCAGAGCTTCAGTGGTTAAGGTAGTTGGATCTTGGCCTGCCAGGTTTAAGTAACATCCTGAAGAGCCTAAGTTCCTATATTCTCTTCTTCTTCTACAGCCACAACCCCTCTTTCTATTTTTTCTCAGCAATTAAAGTTTTTTGAATTGCGTTTGAAGATGTGTATTAAGATTTTAGGCGACAGGATTACCACCTGCTACTATAGTCGTACAAGATTCATCTAAAACGGCCGTCAAATAATTGTCAGACGTCGCGATAGCGCCGTATATCATATCATACCCCACAATGGATAAAGGCGTGAAATGTGTATGTGTATGTTTGTGTGTATGTAGATTTCGTTCCATTCGCAATCAGATTGAATCAACATAAAATTTCTCCTTTATCAACATCAACCCATATCAGACCCTAAAAGGTTGACTTCCTTTGATCGTTTACACTTCAATTTGGCTTAAATTGGCTTTTTAAACGCTCCGTAAAATGCTGAAATTGAACAAGCAAACGTAATAGAGATTGTAAAGATGTACATAAAGTGAACGTAATTTTGTTTAGTCTACCTACTTAGTACTAAACTAAAGACTACTAAAAACTTTGTATACAATCGTACGCGAGAATAGCGCAGCCTGAACACGCAATTTCGTAGAAAAACCTAATCATGTATTGGCGATAGTAAAGTATAGTGAGGGCGAGGGCTGCAGGGTTGAGATAAATAAGACAACTGTCTTTGTTGAGAGGTAAAGTAAGAATGTTTTATTGGTCTTAATAATTAATAAAGAAACCTTAAATGCTAACTAAACACTTCAATTATTGTATTATATTTCATCACATTTGGTGTCGATGCACCCACCTTTCAGCTAAGTCATGATTGACCTAGATGCAAGTTGAGTTGCATACTACACCACCCCTCTTACAGAAAATAAAAATATTTTTAAATTAAACTAAATAAAATATTTTTATGTATATACCAATAAATAAACACAAAATCAAAATGTAGTACAAAACAGAACCTATTATTGCCTTACAACACTATTGGGTAAATGGCTTTGTATTATTTTTATGGGTTATATATTCCTTCCCATTTTTCAAAATTTTGACATTCGGAGACATGTCAGAAATAACTTTATGAGGACCAGTATATATGCTGTCCAATTTATCTCCAGTTTGATTACGTAATAATACAAGGTCATTTTCCCTGTAAATAATAGAGTTACAATTTTTATTATAAATTTCTCGTCTATGCTCTTTGCTTACAATTAAATTCTGTCTAGCATCTGCTTGTGCTCTCTGTAATCTGTATTTCAACTCTTTAGGATAACTATCGTAGTTGTATAATGGATCTATTTCACCTTTTAAATTTCTAGGTAGATTACAAATTTTCCCAAAAACTAATTCAAAAGGAGTATACTTTGTCTCGGTATGTACACTTGTATTAAATGAAAAACACCAATAAGGTAACCATGTACTCCAATTTGTTGAGTTATTACGACACTGAATTCTGAGATAAGCACCTAACGATTTGTGCGTGTTTTCTAAAGCACCTAGCGTCTGATGATGATAAGCAGTTGAGTTTAGTTTTTTAATGTTAAGTAAAGAGCAAATTTCAGACATGACTGATGACATGAACTCTGTTCCCTGATCAGTAAGAATTTCCTGAGGGCTACCGTATCGAAGGACGAAGTTGTTAACGAAGCTCTGTGCTACAGTTACCGTATCCTTTCTCTGTAGAGGATAGGCTTCTACGAATTTACTTAAATCGCATTGTAGCGTTAAAATATACTTATTACCTAATTCATCTACTTCTAGGGGGCCCATTATATCTAAACTTATTCTCTGAAAAGACGAATTCGCTGTGCATGTCAAGGACAATGGTTCCTTAACGTGCTTATTCGAGTGTTTCTCGAATTGACATTGTTTACACCGATTAACGTACTTCGCTACGTCTTTATTCATGCCTGGCCAATAATAATACTTTTTGATATTATTTAACATCCTATTGATGCCTGCGTGTCCACTCGTTGGCAGAATATGAAAATCGTTTAATATCAACGTTTTATCATCGCTATTCACAACTCTTTGAATAGTCTTCGTAATTAAAAATCGCGGGAACAAAATATTAAGTCTCTTTGCTTCTTTTATTAATATTTTCATGCATGAATCTATCTCTTTATTTTTTACTATTAATATTTCTTCGATATTAAGTCTTTTGCATAAGGCTTCCAAGTCCCTCGCTAACACCTCTGGGGTCGATAACGATCGGGTACTCAGATAAATCGAAGCTTGTGACGTCACATATACACAACAACCCGCATTGGATACTATATTACTTCTTTCACATGTGTAACTATCAATATTATCCACAAAAATGAGCTCTGTTATATCCTTAGGAACTTTAAGAACTTCAACAGCTACAGGTTGATCAGACCCGTGTGCCGTACTATTCTCTGACGTTTGACGCTGGTCAGTTTCTAGTTTTTTCCTTTGTGACCGGGTCAGAACGGAAACTACTTGAGTTTGCATTTCTTTCAAGGTGTCATTTGTAATGGGAATGCTACTTAATGCATCTGCAGCTACATTGTCTCGCCCCGCTACATATTCTATCTCAAAATCGTATTCTTCTAGGTAAAGTCTAAACTTAGTTAACCTACTTGATGGATCTTTGAGGCTAAACAAATAAATTAAAGGTTTATGGTCAGTTATGATTTTGAACTTTCTCCCATATAAATACGGTCGAAAATGTCTCACACTCCAAACAATGGCTAACAGTTCTAATTCAATAATGGGATACCGCGTTTCGGCTGGCTTTAAATTACGACTAGCGTATGCTACAACTTGACCATTTCCATTAGACAAAACGGAACCTATCCCAGTTTTCGAAGCATCTGTCTGAAGGCGAAAAATATTTTGATCTGAAAATTCAGGATAAACCAATACAGGTGAATGTACTAAAGCATATCTCAAGGTCTCAAAAGCTATCTGGCATTCGGATGTCCACTGAAACTTGGCATCCTTTTTGCATAACTTATGTAATGGATAAACAATACTGGCAAAATTTGGAACAAATCGTCTGTAATAATTTGCAAACGCAACGAAACGTTTGACTTCGTCATTGTTCGTTGGTATAGGATAATTTTGCACTGCTTGTATTTTATCATTGTCAGGCAAAATACCTTGCGATGTGATTCTGTGACCTAAATAAATAATTTCTGTTCGCAAGAAATCACACTTCAATGGATTTAATTTTAAATTGATCTTTCGAAACCTTTCTAGAACATTAATTAAGTTTTTGTTATGATTTTCTATGTTTTTCCCAATAACAATACAATCGTCTAGATAAACAAATGCCTGCTTGTAATTAATACCTGACATAGCAATGGTCATTAAACGTGAAAAAACACTAGGAGACGTCTTCAGACCCATAGGGCATCGTTTCATCTGATACATCTTATTATTTGCTGTAAAAGCCGTGGGTTTTCGTGAACTTTCATCTAAAGAAATCTGATACATTTTGTCTACGCTGAAAGCTGTATATTTTCGCGACTGTTCGTCAAGCGACAACTGGTAATAGCTCTGTGAAAGGTCTAATTTGGAAAAGTATATACTTCCTGAAAGTGAATCTAGTATATCTGTTATGTTAGGTAACGGAAACTTGTCATCTTTTATACAATTATTCAAATTTCGATAATCTATCACTAATCGCCACTTTTTCTCATTCGACCTATCGACTTTTTTGGGTACTAATAAAACTGGACTGGACCACTCGGATGTGGCCTCTTCAATGATATCATTTTTTAACATTTCGTCAATCTGTCTCTGAACTTCCTGTCTCTGAGAAAACGGTATTCTATAAGGCTTGGTATATACAGGAGTGACGTTGTCTTTTAAAGTTATTTTATGTGTCATTAAATTAGTCGTACTTAGCTTGTCGCCGGGCAGATGAAAAACATCTGCATACTTGGCACAAATGGACTCGATACTAAGTTTTTGTTCGCTATTCAATTCTGATAAATTTAACAACTCAAACAATTTTTTAACGCGATCTACCGAAATGCCTTCTTCATGAAAATTACAGACTTCATATTCGTCTAATTTATGAATTTCAAAGTCAGCAAAATCTATGGATACTTCTTTGTCTGTCGTATTAAGTATCCTTATCGGGACTGAACCATTCTTTGGTTTTGTTATCAACCCTGCTACAAAAACTCCCTCTGCTATTTCCCTTGACAGAACAACACAATCACTGTCCAACTTAGTCGGAATGTGCTTAATTGTCTCACAGCGTGGAGATATAAAGTGACTGTAACTGACTTTACTTTTTATCGGAACATTTACGGTTTTATCATTTGACGTTAACCGTAGAACATCATCTTTGTAATCAATTATTGCTCCGAACCGAATAAAGAAATTTTCTCCTATTATTCCATCTACTTCGCACATTAATTCCTTAAACACGTAAAACTTTTGTCTAAAGTATAAGCCATTAATCTCTAGATCTAAATATAAATAACCTACTGATTCTAACCTACCGCTTATACGAGTACCTCTTATAATTATCTTATCGTTGCGCAACTGTCCTAATAAATTATTTCTACTAACCCAATCATACTTTAAGATGCATATGCTTGCACCACTATCTGCTAGTACATCAATAACCGAATTACTGATATTAAACCTAACCGTACTCGTATTGTTAAAACTATAAACATAATTCTCAAAGGGAACGAAAAAAAACGTTCTTGTTACTCATTTCACCTGCTTGTGACTCATTATTGTCACTATTGTCTTGATCTTGCAAGACGTGGTGAATTCGCGGAAAACGTACGGGACGTTCGGCGGCGGTACGGCGTGAGGTCGACGGTCGGCCTCCACGATTGCTACGTCCGCGCGATCCGCGATGTCCGCTGACCGAAGGGCCAGAAAAACGACACTGGGTCATGTTGTTTGGCGCATTGAACTTTGCGCTCGAGAAATGTGAATGGCGGTTATAATTATTGTTATAATTACCTCGGGCGTTTCCTCGAAGTACATTGCGCGCCGGGGTATTATAGTGCCTTACCCGCATGACCTGATCATTATTGACACTTAGAGTCTGCTCGTCTATGGCAGCTCTAATAGCCTCTGGTAAAGATTCAAACTGTCGTGAAGCTATAATCGTACTTAAACGCGTGTTAGATAAACCGTCTGCAAAGCGTTTAATTGCAACTTTTTCATTTAAGGGACGCAGAATTGCATACTTAGTGTCATCCCCGTCCGACTGAGATATAGTGAGATTCACAAACAATTCTTCTAACTCTGCACCGAATGACTCTACCGATCTGTGACCTTGTCTGGCAGTTTGCAGTTTCGATTGAATCGAGACAGCTGATTTCTTTTGAATCAGGTGTTTCTTCATGTCAGCTAAAAGCAAATCTACTGTGGTATAAGTGGTCTTTAAACGAAGTTTCGCACTTGCAGATAACCTCATTTTCAAAACAAAATCGATCAGTTGTGTATGGGTCGTTTCGGATATCATGGTTTTATATAGATCAATCGAATCTATAAGAGCCTTTGCTGTACCTTCCTGACCTGTCATCGGAGGTAGTACCGTGATAGCGGTTTTTAAATCAAAATCAGGTTTAGTTGCCATTTCGGATTCGTTTTCTTTTGGCTTGTAAGAAAGTAACACACTGTAAATTACCTTGATTTCTTTAACTACTTCATTAATCGAATCTATATCTCTAGGGGCTATCTCAGATTTTTCTATCAAGGATTTTACACGAGACAAAATATTTCCTAATTGAGAGTAAAGGGATTCCGCTTCCCGAAATTTAGACTGTGCTAAATCTGTATCTCTCCTACTTCCTAACTTACGCAAATATTCTTTTAAATAAAATATTTTATCTTTTAACGATTGAAGCTCAACTAACACACATGACATACCTAAATTAAGAAATTAACACCCTATATAAAACAATTAAATCATAATTAGTATAAATAAATGGAACAATAAATTCTCTCGGCGTCAGCAGATTATCGACCCGTCGCGGTAAACATTATTGAAGTCAGCTGATCCCTAAGTTATTATGTAAAACGTACTTACTGGTTTTTGTACTTAGGCAGTATAGTACATTGTTGTCGTCACAGGGTGGCCTTTCTTCTGAAGACGGAAGAGCTTGATTCGGACGCTGCGATGTCCTCGACGCTGCGTAGGGATGAAATCTTGACTTTTCTGCGCGCCGTGGTACGTTGTGGGCCGGGCTATACCCTGGACACCGTGGGCCGGGAAAACCCTGGACACCGCTCGTTCTGTGATGGGCCGGGCTATACCCTGGACTCCGTGGGCCGGGATTTACCCTGGACACCGCTCCTTCTCTGCGACAATGTTGACGACGATGATGATTGTGCGTCTAAACGGCGAAAGTGTTAGCCGTAGACTTGACGAGAAGTGCTGAGTTTAATTCTCGTCGTAGAGCTTGCACAGTGTTGCTACGACACTTCTTGTAGATGTAGTGAGATATTGCGACGATTAATATCACGATGATGACGATGAGTAAGATGTCTGTTGTAGTTACGCCTGTTGCATTTTTCTGAGTGGCTTGGGCATCTCCGCTGGCAGTTTGGGCGATGATAGTTTCTTCTTTTGAAATATTTTTTCCCATGTCGAAATTGGTAACTTCTGATAGTGCAACGGAACGACGAATTTGGATTACTGGAACCGGGCGAATCTTCCAAATTGTTTCCAACGAAAATAGTGTACAGGAACCGGACGAATCTTCAATTTTGAGTCAACGACGAAATTGGTTAGCTGGAACTGGATGAATCTTCTAATTTTTCATTTTTTGTTTCTTCCCAATCTTCAATCTCCCACGTAGAGGTTCGTTGTTGCAGGTCGCCATAAAGTATAGTGAGGGCGAGGGCTGCAGGGTTGAGATAAATAAGACAACTGTCTTTGTTGAGAGGTAAAGTAAGAATGTTTTATTGGTCTTAATAATTAATAAAGAAACCTTAAATGCTAACTAAACACTTCAATTATTGTATTATATTTCATCACATTTGGTGTCGATGCACCCACCTTTCAGCTAAGTCATGATTGACCTAGATGCAAGTTGAGTTGCATACTACAATAGTAACAAGTCGCAAAAATGAAATAACAATATTAAAAAACTTCCGTGTTAAGTATACCGTGTCCCCGTGTTTACATATTTTAGAAAACTTGCAAAATTTCTTACAGTAGGCAGGATTTGAACCTGCGACTTTGGGTATTGGTACTGACGACGCCTCTTCCATCTAGGTTACCGCGGCTTAATCGATGCCTGCAAAGTTATGCACATATATTTTGATCAATAACACGTGGCAAGTTTCTTCGTTCTTTTTTGGTTTTGGTTTATCCTCGTGAATTCCGACCCATGTTTGATAGTGTATTCAGCGATATTTTTTCTGCTTGAGGGCGCCACTAGTCTGAATTCTAACGTTAAATCTATAAATAAACAAAGTTACAATGCAAGATGCACTTCGGTAGATCCATCTCTCTTTTCGTGTGGAACACCGGTTCGTCCAACGACCCAATGTACCCTAGTGTCAGAATTTTTCAACCGCCTTCTACAAGTAGCAGGCTTCTGACACGGTTGTGTAACGACGGTAGATCCATTAGACGCCGTTACCATGTTTTCTACTGAGGTGTAGTAAAATTATTTTTATGACCCCGCAAAACATTTTCTATTTCAATTTTACTGCCTTAATGCCTTTATGTTGTCACAGATATTTTATCGTCTGTTGATCTGATAATGGAAATTCTTGTATATGTAAATCTGTATAATCCGTTTGCTGTCGGGTTTGATTTTTGAAATGCCACATTTAATAAAATTAAGTTGTACCTACTTGGTAATACGTGAGCAGTAAGAATTATAAAATCATCCACATAGGTCAATTTGAACTTTCATTTCAAAGGTATTACAGGTAGATTCTTAGTTTTTCGATTTTTATATTTCTACAGTTCATAAATGATAAGAAAATAGACATCTATGCTTTAAATTTAACAGAGTTCCGTATGATAACATAAAAAGTTTAAAATGCCATCTGATGCGCGTCTAAGTTTAATTTTAACCCGTCACATTTCAGCCTTAAACCAAAAGTGGCACGATCACAACCAGCATATACCTATAACTTCAGCTTTAGTAGATGACAAATAGAATTTACTCCATTACCTATATGCTGTTTTATAGTCTAGGTGTGGCAGATTAGCCTCTGTTTAGCTGTTGAGGTTGACATATCGAACCACTAACATACATTATTTACGACATGACTTCATCCGATGCTTGTAAAAGTGTAAACAGATTGAATGTTTAAAGCATTAGTATGCCTAAGGTTTATAGTGTTATAACCCTAAAAAAATATTGCTAATGCTGGCCTTAGTCTCCACTTAATCGTAGGTACTTAGAAAACAGTCCTCACTTAGGTATGCATAGATGTCTATATTCGTATGCGCTGAGAATAATACAAAAATAATGGTCCTATTAATTCAGAGCGTAAACTAAAACTTTCCAAGGGCAATCAATCATGCAATCCAAAATGTTCATAAAGTTTAAGGATGTTTAAAAGTTCCTTCCATTCCAAGACTCTGGGCAAGTATCCTTTATGAGAGAGTTTAATCGGTGCAAAAATAGAAAAATATTGTACACTAAATGAACTAGTATAACTCATTATGTTAAGAAAGACGACTTACTTGTACAAAATTGGATCAGGGCTCGGACCCGACAAGTTCGGCAATCACAGCTGACGGGCGGGCGTGTGTGATCTGTCGACCTCCTGATGAAGGCTGTCTTAATCAGCTGAAACCTTTCGGGGCCCGAGTCTTGGTCCAAATTTGTAACAAGTTAGTCAAGTTCGTCTTAATTTATTAGGATTTACCGCATTCACGGTGCTATATTAATCTCATAAATTAAAATAAGAAACTCAAAAATTTACCGGGAATCGAACCCGGGCCGCGTGGAGTACCGGCCCACGCTTGTCAATTTTTCGATTTATTATTTTCATTTATGAGTTATTCTTCTTTCCTTACCATAATAGTATACACACCAAAAAATAAGCAGAGTCTGCTATATTCCCTACAACTATAGTCTGTCGGGTGTAGTCTGTGAACGATTAGCATAATACAATCATGTTGGAGACCACCAGGGCCCACTTCCTCGGCTGTGAGACGCAGCCGGCTTATTAGCCCCCTGGGTCACGTCTCAGGCCACGCTCAGACTGGAGACGGGCACGCACAACGCTTCCGGTGTGAACGCAGCCTAACGACCATGAGGACACAGTAGAAGTAAAACGAGCAGTATGATAAATGAAAACAAGAAATTGAAAGATTTACAATCGTCGACTGGGAATCATTTTTTTTATATTTACATTTATGACCATAATATAGCACTGTGAGTGCATTAAATACCAATAAATTGCGCGGTGTTTTTAGCAGGAATACAGTCAAATAATCGCAAAAGAGAACTGCATTGGTCAAACGAAAGTCCCTGATTCGCAAAATCGGTTTAGCCTCGCTTAGTAAGTGCTAAATAAAGTATGCTGTCAACCTTCACTAACTAAGAGTCAAGGCAAGCAGTTATATCGTCCAATGTATATAAGCGTTTATTTTGCACTCACTCGAAGTGTTTATCATCACAAATGAATATCACAAATTGGATATTATGATATTGGATATTGTGACCCGGAGCGCGGAATGCAGCAACATTGCTCCAACTTCTGAACTAACGCTTTCCTGGCCACAATTTCCAAGTTTCCGACGTTATGATGGTCTAACCGCATCGAATTTTGTTCGCGATATCTAAAGCCCTATTACTATTATTTTCTAAGGTTTTTTTTACCATACGTCGATACGCAACACTTATTGGCTCACTAATTTGTGTAATTCAAAATACCGATACTACTCATCTTTGAATAGGGCCTTATTATTACATTCATGGCGTAAGTTACTCTTAGTACTTTCGTCTACTGTGTCGCAGCCATCAGCGGCACTAGAAGGAATGTATAAGCAGCATCGACCCAATGCTTTCAGGATACGCTCAGATATTCTAGAGCTTCTATCCTATGTACACAGAAGTTCGCTACAACATTTTTACTTCTCTGAAATGTCGGTCGTCTCTAGCAATGTTTCAAATGCTCTGAAAAAACCCTAGTCATCGAGCATTAATAATTTACGAGGAAAAAGTGTAGGGTTTAAGCACCGCTCTCTGTCTGAAAAGAGAAAAGAATTACGAGGAGAAAACAAGAGTCTAGACAAAAGAATGTAAGTACAGCATTGTTAAACATAAACAAAAGCTAATTAAAATACTAGAGGGCAATTCCTTTCGCATTTAAGTTTTTTCGTAGCAGACTATTTAGCTGCGCCCGTCTATGGAGTGTTGCCAGACTCTTAAGTCAAAACGCTGCAACTATGAAGCCGTAATTTTGGTTGATTTAAATTCTGCATAATTTCCTTTTTATGTGTTTTATTACTGCTCATATCAACGCGTTACTACGTATACGTAGGTAGGTACATTAGTTGAGGTCAAAGATTGACATCCAATTTCTGGGATCCAGAAAAAATAAACAACTTTTTTTTTTGCCTCGAAAGTTGACACCAACAACCGATATTCTTGTAAGGTGAGTATCCCAATTTCTTAACTACAAAAGCCAAGTTTTGAGAAACTTGAACTGTCAGAAGACAAGGTTTAGGGAAATGAAATGTCATCCGAATCCGGTTGCGTAATGTCTTTTGATGTTTCTGCTTAGGTACTAGCAGCAGCAGCATTCACATTCATGATATCTTGGAAAGTATTTCTTTAAAATATTTTCGACCAATTTCGTTGCAGGATTTCAATGTAAAAAACAGCTCTAATATACCTTCGTTCTAAACTACTTTTTAGTCGATATTCAGTCCGAAAACAAGGCAGGCATTCTAATAAACGATTTAGATATTTTTTATCGCATCTTTTATCCTAATTTTTAAGCTACTTTTAAGACTAAGCAGTAAATGGCCCGGACTTCTCGTATTATTCTAAATGAGATTTCAGAACGAACTGTAAAATGAGCGACTGAAAGCTGTGCAGCTGATAAACGTAGTTTGACATAAGCTTTTCGAGCTCTTTGATCAAATTTTTATTCAAAATCCTGTTTTCGTGATTCTCCTCTGCAAAATGAATAAAAAAGCTTGCCTGCGCTTTTCCCTTCTGGTACGAAGCTGGTTTACTTTGCTGAAAATGTTTGCAAGGAAGTTGTTAACCAAAACAAGTTGTCTATGTGTGACTTTATTATGTAGGTTGGCCGTCTATACGGTGCTTTCCTACAAATTTTACAAAGTAACAGCAAGAACTATTTCTTATTTTAGCTTGTTAAGTTTAATAGAATGAAGGAATATCTAATCGTAACTGAAAAGAAAAGATGGCGCGATTCGGATCCTTAGTATATTTTATTCTTTTTAGTCCATAGGGATATAAAAAAATGGTCTTACCTGAGAGTAGGTAATACAATATAGTAATACCTTAGTATCCGGCCACAATATCTATGTTTTATTTTTCATTATGTGGACCTGGACACTTGCTCATTGAAAAAAATCGGAAAATATCCTTCGTTTATTATAATTACTTTCCAGTGGCAAGCGACGCGATCAAACTCCTATTAATATTATGTAGTACGTATATGTTTTCAACATGCTCTAACGCTTCCCATGCTGGTAATATCCGGAGGCTATGCTGGCAGCTTTGATGTTGACAAGCGTGCGTGATTTTACGGCCAGCCCTAACTCTGCAAGGGAACTCGACAACCCTGCCTGCTAAATACAGGGTGTCAAAGAAGAATTAAAAGCTTTGTAAAAATGTGATAGGTTTATCGGTGTTTTGAAATGTTTCATCGAAGGTCCATCGGGTAAGTTAGGACGACGGTGAGAGACGACGATTTTTATCCAATGGTGTCCAGTCTCAAATTCCACCTTCACCTGTAAAGTGTGGGGAAAGTCAAGCCGCTCCCGCATCGGCTTACATAAATCGTATGTCACAAACGTGCGAGGCTAATGATGATGATGACTATGTGACAATGCTAAAGTCTCCACTGCCGAAGCCAGATAATATTATATTAGAAGCATTATTTAACATGATGATAATATCGTATCCTGAGTATTAATATAACTGTAGCGCCAACCGCCATGCAATATTTCCTTCCCAATATCATACTAATGCTAATATTGACACCGACAAAGCCCCACTCAACGGTCGATACAAGTATGGAGTAGATAATACTAGCTTTCCACCCTACGGTTTCATCCGCTTCTGAATGATTTTCCATTTTTCCGCTGAAAAATGGTGTCGTTGGTTTAGTTATATCGGAGTATGCTGTCGTTAAATTAGTTAGTTTGCTTGTGGTAGTACGAGTATTTCTATAGTTCAGGGCCCTAAGTCTGCTAAATGAAACTCAGTTGGATGGTTCTAGTATTTTCGTAGTTTGCTAACAGTTTGAAGCATAGAAAATCACAATGGCAATGGAATGGCAGTTGAGTTTCGATGGCGTTACAATGACAAGAAAATAGCAGACTTCTGGCACAGCTATTTCGTTAGTCGTGCGCTGATACTTTCATAAAACATTATTATTACTCAATTTGAGTAAATAATGTGTGTAATGAAAATGCGTCCTCTCGCGATATTTTGCGGTAAACAGTAACATATGCATCATCTCAGGCTACTCAATCTCTGTACAAAACTATGTCATTCGAATCTGTGCAGCCACTTTAGCGCACAGTGCTAACAAACACACTAACAAACATTCGCCTTTATTTTATTAGTACGATAAGATCTACAGTACATGTACTGTGGTTGATCTCGCCCAACTAGCGGTTGGGTAAATACTCGGTATTGTAATAATGGGAACGCCATGTATAAGCCGGAGTTTATTAGATTCCGAGGATGTATGGGATGTGCCGCTTACTGGATCATTTTATCCCGCTAGATACACGCTCTGAATTGTAATTTGAAAAATTTAATTCGTTGGAAAATTAAAAAAGAGGATCATTACATAAGATTGGCATGTTTATGAAAATGACTGGCCTGGTTTGAAACTTTTTGCGTATAACTTTCCAGGGCAGGCATCCAGCAATATTTTTACGCAGCTTTTGCCACATCCTGTATTCATAAACATTTATTGCGCTTGGTTTCCCTTTCTATACCTACGATCGGTAATTGTAATAAGCAAACCTTCAAAATACAAGATAATATTTAAGAATACAAATCAAGCCACGAGACTGGTAGAGATTTGTTGTCCATATTTCATCATCTCTTTAGACATCTAAAGCGTTAGATTATCAGTGAAAAAGAGGCGAATATTATTGTACGCCCTTTTCCCCTATATTTTGTTGTACACGCTTCTTGTTATACAGACAGGAAATTAAAAACATTGAGAGATCTGTCATACAGATTAGACCGAACGCCAAAAAAGCCATTCATGTTGTTGACAAACTGTCACTATAGTGATTCATACATGATTTTTCAGCCCTTAGAAATATTTGTCAGGCGTTGCAATGGCGACATGAAATTGCGACCGTATTCTTACGGCTGTTAACGCCTACACGCAAGGAATAAAAACGTGAAGAAAGAAAATAGTAGGTGTATATTTCATTTATTTACTCCGCAACAGACTCACTGCCTCAACAAGTACCATCAATAGTTTCTATCCTCTTGATCGAGACCGTGACTGAAGGACAAAGGGATTCCTAAGTGAGGGCTGGCATTAATGAGCCACGCTCGAGGCGCCACCTATTGTCCACTATGTTACAACTCGCTTTGATGTGAACAAGACTCAGACATCAGAAACATCATTAAAAACATTAACTTCTTTTTGGTCGGGCAGTCGTGCGAAAACCCAGCTTATTCAGACGCTCGCTGCATGATAACTAGAAGGGTTGTGAACGTGACAACCCTATTTCGTTGTTTAATAAGATTTTTTCCCAAAGTAAACAGTGGTCTCGATGCCTGCTCGTGGAGCAGAAAATTAAAAATGTACAAACAAGCCCAAGGGATTTCGTTTTCGAGACGTATTTTTGTCGGCACAAATGATTAACTTTGTGGTTTCATGCTGACTAATTTTCTCAATTTTATGTCTATGAAGTGAGTAAGAGATCTAAAATAAGGTTGACCCCTGTTTGAACTGAAACAATATTTGCACACAACTCATTTAATAGAACAAAAGTGTACTTACCTACGTTAATTATCATACCATACATAAACAAAAATATGCCCGAAAATTTTAACAAGGATAAGTTAAATTAGCTATTCCATTTTGTGCCAGACTACAAAATTCACGGTTACGCCGAGGGATTCGCAACTATTATTTACATAAAAACCTATTTAGAACTGCTATTTTTCAAAGGACTTTTGTATTTAACAACAGTTAAAACGAGTTTTGTACGGTAAGTACTGGCAGTTACATAAAGTAGCAGCCTTGACCTTTTTAGGGGGCAGTAGGGTTGCCAACAGCTTTTTTCATGTCTGTCCGGCCCGAGTCCAGACTTGATTAATTAGGCTGCCCGTCTGAGCTTTTTGTAAGGTTTGCTCGACTAATTTAGGTTTCTATCTTCACAGATTTACTTAGTACTATCCTATATTAAGTTTCTTTATTTACACGCCTATCCTTCGTCAACGTGTAATCTTTGAGATATGACCCTTTTTCGTTCCTATGTTATGGTATATTAAACCTTTGGGAAATCCGCAAGAAGTTAGATATCAGACTTTGCCCAATCCGGCTTCTCGACTTTAAAGTAATCTTAGCAACCCTAAGTAGACGAGGAAGTTTCAGCATGGCCGGGCACTGATTATGACGATTCACTCCAAACTTTCGTGAGCTTTCGTATTAGTCATACAATCAGTTCAGGAATTTGTGCCCCATGTGCCTCTCATTTGAATACAAATTGGGGCTTACGGGTAAAAGCCCGTGTATGGTTGGGGACTCGTAGAAATATTGGCATATTCGCTCTTTATTACGGGCTGGGGACCCGGAGGTGATTTTACCGCTTCGTCGGGTTTCCGCGTACCCTTTCCGCTACACTGTTCAAAATAATATTCGCGCATGTTTTGTTCAACTGCGATACAATAGAAAATTATAAAAAATTATGAATGGTGACCCTTTTTTCACATAACAATTATTTGTTACGTAAATCACTGCCCACACTGGGTGTAAGGGACAGCCCTTCGAATACTGATAGTGTGCTTGGCATGCACTGCATGTAGAGTGCAGCAATGAAACTGCACATTTTCTTCTAAGATCATATTAAGTATGTCGAGACTCAACAAAAATTTGAACTTCCATACAAAATTACGATCAGCTGATTGCCTTAACTAAGGAAAATCAAAAAGAAGGCTGTAACCCGTAACCCGTACACATAGACGAAGCCATAATGCCATAACCTAACAGGCAATTAGGAAAGCATTCGACACACTTGTGGCGCCATAAATCCAATTTACGTGACATTTTGAAAAATGGGCGAATGGGCAATAAACTTATTATAGGTGGCGCTTTATGCGGATTCCCGCCACGTTTTGACCTAAATCGATAGTTCGATTTAACAGTATACAGGATGGTACCGAACGATGGACATTCACGATAACTGTATACTCTACAAGGCTAACTCAACCACTTTTCCTAGGGAAAATAGGTACGGATAATATTTCAAAAATTTCATCATTTAATTGCAAAATTGCTAGGTCAGCCAGCTGATTGTTTTATATGGGAGATCCATTTTTATTAATACATATTTTGGAATTTGGTTTTGAAAGGTGTAGAACTTAGCGTTTTCAGGAAATTCCGTCTTTTATTACGACCCTGTATAGTGCCGAAAGACGGTTAAAATTCGACTCACGCTCGCTCTCCATCAGTCACTCTTATTTCTAGTCATAATAAAATAAAAAGTCATTTAGTATTGGCATAAATACAAGGTGTAAGGGACGGTGTATCGTTTGTAGCCATGATCAGACTATGAAATTTAACAACTTTTACTATGGTGCAAGTGTTGGGAATCGAAAAAATATTTTAGAGGTTCCATAGATCATCTTTTTTTTCGTTTACAACATAGCCCCACAAAAAGTTGTTCAGTTTATTGACTATCCCTTACACCCCGTATATAACTTTAGGGACTTATTGTGAGCTAAAGTGCACACGTACAGTTAAAAGGCTCTTCATAAAAACCTTTCTTAGTAAGAAGTTCTTACATTACGATCTTCAACTCAAGTCCCGCAAATTGTAATAAAAATATATCGCTTTATTTGATTCTTTCTCTCTCTTTTTGGGCACTTTAAAGTATCTTATTCTTATCTATTAAAAGTTGTTAAAAAAACAATTACTGAGTAATTCCGAATACGTATGTTTATATTTTGTGTTGACAATTAAGCAGAAATTCTTATCATGTGTTAGCACAACTATTGCTCATCAATAGAACAACTTTACACATACATATATCACGTTTTTATCCCTTGCGGGGTAGGCAGAGCAATAACGATCGTAAAATTACGCCACGTCTAACAAGTATTAAGGGCCCGTTCAGATGATTCGTGCATCACTGTAGTGACAGGTTGTCAGTATGTCGCCTAAAGTTGTAATACACATGAAACCCTTGAGTCCCTCAGTTGCCTCTTAGAACACCCGCGTGAAGAAATGGGGTGATACTATTCTAAGCCGGCATCACACGGCATATACAAAAATTTTAAACTAAATAATAAACAGAACTTAAATCCGTTTTAAAAATGATTTTTGTAAGCAGGAAATTTATCTTAGCAAACAACCGACGCGATTTTCTACAGAGAGAGTTGGTGGGCTGGAGGCTGACATAAACGCAACTTTTTACACCGGGATTACATCTTGTTTTCCTCCTACGAATAAATATTAAAGGGCAGTAATGTATTGTATTGTGGAAGTAGCTACACAACTTAGGGAAAGAGCGGGAAACCACAAATTATGTATTTATTGGGTGGCATTTTGTGACCACTGACTGTTTTATTAATACAAGCTTTTATTTGACTTGCCGTGTTAGTTAGTTTGTTGGTTTCTTTCGAAGTAAAATTTGTGCCACTTATCGATCTGCGAATTTGCCGAGACAATAGATTGAGTTGGGAAGAGCGAGGCCTTTGCCCAGGAGTGGGACAGTATATAGGCTAATTAAGGTAGGATGACATATTTTATTTATTTAAGTATTTATTGTATGTACACTGTACAGTACATAGATAAGCCATAGTACAAACACAAAAAGAAAAAAAACGCACTGCTTATATCTAAAAAGAAAATTCTTACAGCAGACCTAAGAAAGAATCGGTAAAGTTGTTGCAAATGAATTTGGTCACAGACTTAGTGCGTCATCGATAAATACTGATCGTCGAAAGAGCGAGTAGCCATACTTAGTATTCTTTGACGAAATTGAGTACCTTTTACATAAAAAAGTCTAAAATATTGTCACCACCACAAACACCTTTTATTTTTTTCTCCACCCGTGTCCATCATTTTGATAGCGCGCCGCCTAGAGGATGTCAAAAAAACTTATAACGAGCTTTTACGGCGGTCCTCCGGGGTTCACCTGCATATGAATGTGGAGTTAGCACATTTCTCACATTAACGTCCCTGCCTCGTGTCGCCATAATGTAGTATGACGGAACAGTTTTATTCTTTCCAAACGCTATTTGGTATGAGAAATGTTTGTTATAGTGGGTGTAGGAAATGAAGTATTGTTTGACCAACGCGATAAACTTAGGTATTGTTTCTAACCTGTTTCCGGGGTAATAGGCCGTTTCCTGGCGAGTTTTACACGTATAAACCTTCCTTTTGAATCACACTGTCTATTAAAAACGCATCCATATTCTTTACATAGTTTAAAAGGGAGAATATCCAGTACAAGTAGTCTGGGCCCTAAGTCTGCTAAATGAAAATCGTTTTAGTTGGATGTCGATTGGATCTCAGTTGGATGATTTCAGTAGTTCGTAGTCTGCTAACAGTTTGAAGTATAGAAAATCACAATGGCAATTGAATGACAGTTGAGTTTCGATAGGGTTACAATGATAAAAAATAGCAGACTTGGGGCCCTGGTGAACAAGTCGACTCTTAAAGATCATTCATCTTTTAAGGATAAACAACTCATCACCATCTACGCCTTAAGAACTTACTAGAATAAAGAGCAGAGCACACCGCCTGCGTGTGCAGTTTGTCTGATTGACGGCACACTGCCTGTGTTACCTGCGCAACGCAAGCAATTTATTGTCTCCCATACAATACCATTTACACCTATTACAACCGGTACACCTGTGATCACGTGCACAAATACGCAGGCAGTGTGCTCTGCCCTTCACATAGCATCTTTGCCTTAACATTAAAGATCCTATATATCTTCATCATAACGCAGAAACCCCGAACTTTAACGTTCGTGTTTCTTCCGTCGCGTGCACAACTTCATCATCATCAAATGCACTTAGTTTTATAACACTCTTATAGCAGTCTTATAACAGTCGATTCATTTGCCAAACCTATTAATCCAGACACAGTATATCATTAGCATCAACGTGTAAATTAAATCATTACAAAAAGGAAACACGGGCGCTTTGGTTGCGCAACCAGGCCGACTTCATTGTGTAGGGGACAGCTATAGACACGCAAAGCTAAACTTAGACTACTGGCTAAGTGCGTGTCGTGTACAAAATGCAAGGATCCGTTCAAGAAACATAGAAATTTTAAATACTCGCTTTCGATTCGATTCGAACAAATGCCTCGAAGTTGTACTATTCGTCTCTCTTACAAATTGTGTGTGGAAACTTTTCAAAATTCTTTGCATTTTTGCATTCAAATCAACATTATGTCAATCTGATAAAAATAGTGAGTGTGCCTGAAAACCCCATAACACGATTTTTCAAAGAAAAGATCCCGAATTGGCAACTTTATTGTCATCTATATATCAAAATTCAAGATGTCAGCAATAATGTTGCCCTTTCGGGATCCTTTCGGGATTGCTGTCGGCTTTCAAACCTTTTTTCACACTTCCTGTCCACGGAACCCTAAAAAAACCCACAAGGCCATACGAACACGTGGAGTTGAAATTAACGCTTACGCTGTAATTGCATACTCCAATGAAGCAGTTACTCGTTAACTTGAGCTGTGATTATTGCCATTAGGCCTTACTTGCCACCAGTGATTAGTCGGCATTAATTAACCACTGATTGGAGTATTGAAGGCAAACATGAAAAGCTTTGATGGGGATATGTTATTAGAATGTATGTTACAATTGACAGCTACTCACCAATCACATAATTATAATAGTACAATTGGAATTGTAGATTGAGTTACTAATTTGCCTGCAGGTAAACGAAAAAACAGTATAAGAAGACATATCTGATTAATGTATTAGAGAAGCCTTTATCTATCACACTTTCGTGTAGCTAAAAAATAATAACTATAGATGTACAACCAATTTTTTTTTAATACAATGTGAAAATTTAATGCTAATTAATGTTTTACTATTTTATAGAAATATTCACAAGATAGTAATTTAGAATACTTGGTGTTTTATTCAAAACCCCGTGATTGAAATGACGTGATTTTTAATTTTTTTTAACACGTTTGTATTTCTAACAAAAAGTTAATGTAATCCTTACGTTTTTAAAACACATTTAAAAGCGGACCTAAACGATCAAAAAATTCTAGTTCGTAATAAAGTTATTAGGGATCACCAACTCAGTTTAATCATGCTGATATGATAGTATTTGTAAGTTCATTTCGAAGTCTGCCAGTGTGGCTGACTGACACAGGAATTTAAATTCAAATGACTGAATCAAAAACCTATTAATGTGGCTGCCGACGACCACACACTGCCTCGTAGTCCTTACGTGTTAGTCACACTCCATTGATCTATGTGTTGATTATTCCAGTTAATGATCAGATAATTGGCCATTGTGTATAACAATGCCTAGTGATGCCGGCTTGGAATAAATAAATATCCTGGACAATTCACTTCGTGCAATTTAGTCCCGAACTAAGCAAATATTGTACTATGGGAACTAGAAAGATAGACTTTTTAAAAATAAACACGTATTTTACATAGGAAACACCCAATATTTGCGTCATGTGGGGATCGAACCCACGACCCTCGGCGTAGAAGGCACAGGAGTACTATCCGCTACGTCATTGGGATAGTCATTCCATCCAGTCATCAGTCGGGAAGTATCACCCTATATCTTTCCCGCGGGTGTCGTAAGAAGCGACTGTGGGACTCCAGGATTTCATGAGTGTTACAATTCCAGGAGACAGGCCGACAACCTGTCTCTTTAGTGATACACGATTTAACAGAAACTGCTCTTAAATATTTATCAGACGTAGCGTTAGCGATGGTATTTTTATTCTCTGCCTTCCCCGCAAGAGATAAAGACGTGACATGAGTAGGTATGTATTATCCATTGTGTAACAGAGGTGGGCCCATTATAGAACTGGCTGGATGGAATATGCGTTTCGTTTTAGTTTTAATCTTATGCTCACACGCATTTGAGTGGTGACGGACTGTGGTGCCGGTGTTCAGAAATATCGTTGCTATTTTGAGCCAATCCATCGACATTTATGTGTACGGGTGTCTTCATATGCAATTATTCGGAACCGTATTCAGTAGAAATATTTACATGCCCTGCCGCTCCAACGAAGTATTCTTTATAGTCTTTCCGATTACAAAATGAGGCTCATGTTTTGCTCGGCATCGTATCGTAGTGTATGGTATGGGCTGAATTCTGTATCAACAAATGTACGGAAACCTTATGGAAACTTTTTGCTAAATCTATTTTCAATTTGTCCATCACTCTTACGAACACTCCTTCAGTTTCACAAATAGCGAAGTGATTTTATACTCCATAAAATTTGATAGTGTTTCACTCAACACCTACTTTTTATCGGCCATAAACGCTCGCACAGTGTGTATTAGAGAGTATGAACAAACGCAATAGAACGTAAGAAGATAAACGTTAATACTTTTGTGTCGGTGATATAGTAGGACACATGGGCGTAATAGCTTTCAGATGATATCCATTTGTTGTGGACGACAATCGTATTGGATTGAGTGCGGTGTTTCTAGGTTCAGAGCTGACGCGGCCTGGCGTTGAACTGAAACTTGCCACACGATGACGCACTGATTGTGTATGAAAAGTTGCTATTAGTGTGCGATACAATATTATTGTGGTGTTGGTTGGTTCATCGGGTCGTTGGACGACTCGGTGTCCCACACGAAAAGAAGAATTGTGGTGTTTGCTGGGCTAGCCTCGCAGCTGACTTGGGCAGGCGTACAACTCTTGCCACACTATGACGCACTGTTTAAAAATTGTTTATGAAAAATTGCATTGGATCACAGGACCGCGCCATAGAGCGCCAACTGGACAACTTGTCCAGAACATACGAAAAATGCTTCAGTTTGACACTTCTGTTCTCGCGAACCGCTGATCGCCGCTCATGACTAAACAGACATGATGACTAGACAATAAAATTATGACCAGATATAAACATATAGACAAGCATGTGCTATAGTGTGTGTGGGCCTAGGCTGGCACAGGCCCCCGCCATAGAGCGCCAACTGTCGGGCAACTTGTCCGGATCATCCGGATAATGCTTCTGACTGATACTTCTGTTCGCGCGCGCCGGCGAGCGCCGCTCTCTGTAAATAATATCCTTTGAAGCCTCTCGTTGCCATGCTACGCTGTATTTGCTCTCAAGTAACACAGTATTATATCGACCAAAAATTCTTTTTTTAGAAACAAGCGACCAACGACCAAATTGTGTTTATCAACATAACAACATTTTTATTGCCACGAAAAGCCTTTTAATTATCTACTGCCGAGTTGGTACTTAACAGAATCGTGGAAATCGAGAGATTTAGAGAATAATCCGGTTTCTGAGTGAGGATTACTGTGATAAAGGTTTTCATTAGGCAGAAAAGGGAACGAAATAAAAAGAGATGTAATTTCGGTCTCATGTCGAAATCGCGTTAATACGGGAAAGGGTCGGTGGAATCCTTTTGGCCGTCAAATTAGTATCGTTGCCACTGAAGGATGTCGGCCACTTCTCGACCACAACTCAAACAAAAGACTTCGAAAGATTCATCGACTGAACATTTTCCTCGACCCAGAGAGTGTAAGCCAATTAATACGTAACGTATTTTTCCCAAGTGTCATTCGTATTTTCGCCTGGATCATTCTTGATGAACATGAAAAATGGATGTCTAAGTTCCGATATTTTCAGCCATCAATAACTGTAGAGCCGGTTTTAGAAGTCGCGCGCCCCGCATCCTTCAGACCGACATTAATGTCGAATAAAGAACGGATTGGAAAAATATAGCTTTTGAAGGCAAACTGTGCCCTTTTGCTAGTGCCTTTGAGACTTCATCTGTGTATTATGAAACAAAAATATTGAGAAGATTTTAGCAGAGACTAGATTATGCTAAGAGACGGTTAGAGATGAGACTGTCTAAGGAATGCAACAGATTATGACGGTTTACAGAAAAGGGCAGTAATTTCCTCACACCTACCCGTAATCTGAGACAATGTAAAGGGTATTTCGTATTCAGACTCTCCTCCGTTTTACATGAGCCCGCATTACGATTTGTAGAATACTTACCCAGAAATTACTGTTGCGCAAAACTAAGTTACAATAAAAGGGATACAAACTTTCCCTTACTTCTGAAATACCCGACAGAACAAACAGTCTTCGCAAATGAAATTCTTTACTTACAATTTAACTCAATTCTCTTGAAAACTCAAAGTGGAAAATGGAAGCTTTTTGCGTCGGAACGCGGCGTCCGCTACATAAACGCCACAATGTATAATGTTTCGTGTCTGAAGCGTGTTTGTAAAGTGGAACAGTTTTTAGATCGCGCTCGGAGTGGGTCGGAACAAAGTTTGCGGCGTAACAGCAGCGGGCGGCGCGTCCAGCTTGCGGGAATGGGAAAAACAGCAAAACAAGCGCGACACCACGCAACAGCCTTTGTTGTACGAACTGCAGCCCGCCGGCTATTCCACTAGTTTTCCCTCCGTTCGAAACTAAATGTCGTTAGTCTTTGTCAGGAGAGGTGCGCCCCAAAAGATTCGTCGCGATTATTATAACTTTATTATCTACGGCTTGTGCGAGCGGGCTCGTTCCGCCTTTTTTGGCAGTGATTTGTGGGGAAACCTTTGTTGACTCTGTGATAGGCTGCTTTTGTTGGATAGCCTAATTTGTAACAATTAAGTACTCTCGTATCTTAAGTAAATTATCGTGTTGAAGAAATTTGGAGTGTTTTGTCGGCACGGTTCGCGTAGATAATGAAATAAATGGATAGAAATTTACTTTGAAGCGAAATAGCTAGGCTCGCGGTAAAAACATTACCTAAATTCATTTCAAATTGATTACTATGTTAGTCTAATAGATAGGGGCATGCAGCTGGCAGCTTGTATTTCATACAAAAAACTCCCCAAACTTGGGACCTTTATTGGCAATAATTGTGCCAGTCAATATCTTAAATGTTACAAGCTGACATTTAGGTGTCCAATATCACCGATCAAGGGACCAGCATAAGTTTTTATTCAATAGATTATGATCGCGATCGTATGTCCTTCGCGCAGGCAGGGTGGATATTTTTCAAGAGAACATGATAGTAGAAATGATAAAATTACAGAATGAATAGATTTAGTTCGGCCACCCGGAACTCAAAAGTTGGTATCTCGTTGCTATGATTTGAGAATTGTGTATACCAAATGCTATAAAACTGGCTCGAGCCATGTCTATCAAGAGCAATCCCGTAATCTCGTTGCAAAAATATTCAACTCTTCATGGGTAGGAACTGCAATATAGGTATGTCATGTGACGTCCATAAATCTCCCAGCCCAGGTTGTGAATGGTCGCGGCGGATGAACAAGGGATGTCGGATACGTGCCAACGATACGATCCTACAAGAACTGTTATTGTCAAACATGCCGCCCGTTTGCACTACCTGCAGTTTTATGCATACTAGTTATTGTAAGTGGCGGTAACTGCACAATATCGATGTCGGTGACAATCATAGTTGGACGACTCGGTGGCCCAAAGAGATAAAGACAACAAAAAAAAAATATTAATATTTTGTTAGACTAGATGTGAGGAAGAGTATTTTACTAGTCTAAGCTATTCAACGGTCTACCGAGTCTTTTTCGTACACTTGCTATTCTACATCTTTTTCACCGATCTTCAAACAGCCGATCATATTGCTTGACAAAGTAACAAATTGCTAGTCGTAAAAGAAAAACTGTGTATTCAATTACGAATTTGAACGCTGAAATACTTCTAATATTTTAGACATTTTTACTGTTATTACGACAAAACCACTCGCGACAGCCACTAAAATAAAATATACCGATTTCCGAGCGCTGCAATGGCTTTGTGCCAGAAAAAAGACAATTTTATGTGCGCCCGTTCAGTTCAAGTTCAAAATCATACACTTCATATGATTCAGCGTAATCCCCCGAAACGTATGCGTAGACTCGAGGAATGGAATAAATCACAAATTTAATGCGATTTAGACGCTCGTTCAACTCTACTCTTGCAAGTTAATATGATTACTGAGAGCCGTATACCGGCTCAGACTCTGCTCAATATTTACTCAAGTTAATGGGAAGGGAAAGGCTTGTTATAAAGCTATTAATTTACTCCTACAATGGTTTCACCAACCGTGAAATTAGGATGGTAAAATATTAATGACAGTCATATGTTGTGGTTGTGTGGCAGTGGCTTAGCGATTGCTCATTCTCGTATTACATTCGGGTCGGTGCGCGGCCGGCGCCGTACCACCACAGAAGCTCAACTACATCCGTTTTGAACTCAGCACGACAACCATTGCTTCTTATGTTAGCCGTGTCAGGCACAGATGTAGAGGTATAAACCAATGTACACCAAGCACAGTATTGTAGTGAGAAGAAAGCATCGCGGTTATGTGCAGAATTTGGCAGACTGCGCTAACCGACCCTGGCAATGTGTGTTTGTATACAGTAAGAAAGAAAAGGCAGTAATGAGTCTGCGGGGAAATAAGCTACGACTACGATCGAAGTCTGTTACATGATTTGATGTGATGGAAACACTTTAAGCTGAGCTTCATTCACAGGTCCTAAAAATTAAAGTTCCCATTTAACTTATTTTATAAGTTGTAAAAAAATCTCTAAGACGTAAAAAACCCTTGTGGAGAGGGTCCAATCCAGCGCCTGTACTGGCTTTAGGCTACGATTATTGCTAGCTATCAGGGACAGCCCATTGCATCTTTATCACGATTAAATAAGCAATTTACGGCTCATAAACTTCTACTGTGCATGTTGTCTGTCTGTTTTAATCAAACACATGGCACGAGACCGCCCCGCCCGCGCCGCCAAGCAGTCTGAAGGTGAACCTGTACATCAACAATTCTAATAAAGTATTTTCTCAGATATTTATGGAAAGCACATGCAGAATCCAGCCCACTTTGCATTCTCGCTTCAGTAACCAGTTCGATCCTAGTGACATACAATATGCTAATACTATCCTAGAGCATCTGTTAAGGCAGTTAATGTAATTATCTTCATATATTACGGCAATAATAGCCTTAATGGGATATAAACTTTACATTTTAATATGAAAGAAACTACGGCGAGTAATTTATATGGAGTTTTTTCATTTGAATAACCAGGAGCGCAGAACTAAAAGAAGGTTTTAATAACAAACGATACAGCAGGCGCTATGTTGCAGCGTATCGGAAATTATTTCCATATTTATAATGGCGATAAATTCTCGTAATAGGTATTGGCAAACCACCTATACAGGGAAGTTAAATGGCTATTGCGAACCAGTAAGCCACATGGCGATATCCGAGTATCGATTATCCTATATTAGATAAATTTTAGTGACACTTTTTTATTCGATAATCAAAAAGCTCAACATTAGATTTTACGACGAAAATGACGTTTAATGCTGAAACTTTTCAAGAATGCTACTTCAAAAGCAGACAGTGACACGACCAACTTTTTAAATTAAGAAAGTGTCGTTCAAAATGGAGTCCATTGTTGAACTCGAAGCCAAAAGCCGTTAGCGAATAGACGTATTAATCAAAGCCATTTGCCTGATAGAGTAGTTACAGGTTAATCAGATTGAATGAAATATGAATAGTGATTCGCGCTGGCTCAGTCCAGACCGACTATGAATTTCAAATGGCCATAAATCGGACCGATCCGTATACGTAGATGAAATTGAAATGGTCAACCGGAACCTTTCTGAGGTAGCGAGGTGCGGTACGATAAATATGCTCGGTTCGAGCCGGTATGCGATCAAATAGAAAAGTATAGAGGTTAAATGTGCTGAAGCATTTCAAAGGGGCCATCTCATCTACTATCCTATGAAACTAAAAAACTTGGGCAAAATGCAAATGTCGAAATATGAATGCCTAGCAAAAAAAAAAGTAACACTAAAATCTTGTTTATTGGCATAAAAACTCAATATAATTGTCAAATATCATTTGTCATGCTAAATTGTTAGGAACTTATTTAGTAATTTCCTTGTAACTTCACTAAAATACGTATAATTAGATTATTTTATGCCTGCTTTACACGTTTGTCTCATTTCGGCAACTAAAAATCTAAATGTGATTGTCCTGTGTTTTATCTTGTGTGCAATAAACAGTTAAATAAATAAAATAAATAAATAATAAATAAAAATATACACATATTATGCGTACGAGGCGAGGTGTGTCATAGCCTATTTGTCTACGAACACAACTATGGTGTCTTTCCAAAAGTTCTGTCTTTACTTTTTATTTGATCTGAATTAGAGGTAAGATAAAAATGGTCGGGTGTTCGGTCCGTATTGGGTGCACCTTCCCGGATTAATAGTGTGGTTATGGAACAAATGCTCGGCGCGGGCGTATCAGTGGTTCACGGTCCGTTTCACTGCACCCTCCGATTCCTGTCTACGCCAAACATTGTTCCTTCGTTTATTTTTCCACAATCGGGAAAGCCGGTCAGTGAATTATCCACGCCCGTGTAAACACATTTGTCATTAATCGCTCTAAATAAAGCGGTCTTTTATTCGGCTTTTGTTTGTTGCCTATTCCGGTGATTAGAGTTTCGACACGGGTGTTGTTGGGCGCCAATCGGAACGAAAACGTTCGGGGAAGAAAAAGTCACGTTCTACTTCTTGTACGGAAATATGACTGGATTATTTGTTTTGGCCGCTTACTTGATCTACTTTCTTGTTCGGGTTATATTTTTAAGATTGCTGACGTAACATGAGGAAGACCAAGAATATCTGAGTTGTACGTATTTGTTCTGATCTGACCGACACGATAACGCGTTACACTTATATTTTTATAGGGGCAGAGGTCGACTCTTACGTTTCACAAGCAAGGGTGGCGATACAATAGAATCTCCTGTTTTGATAACTACTTCGGTGTTACAAAAATAATCTTTAGTAACATAAGGTGTTTTAATTTTAACAGGCTGCTACGAAAAACCTGATAAAATTACTTAGTAAACTAAACATTCTTCTAATGTTAAAGATCTTTTTCCTTGTCCACAGATGCGGTCTTCACGCGGACTTCACAGAGCTGACGGCCTGCGTCGGAGGTGAACTGGACAGGCATGAGGGTTCTGCGGTGCACAGACGATACTTCTACATCACACTTTTGCGGGAGCCGGTCTCCAGGTAAGATGAACAGCATCACCATATGTATACGCATGGGCATCGCTAAATCCACCCAAGGGATTGGCCGCAGTATTTCTTGTGGCATCCATCTGGCATGAGGGTTCCGCGCTGTACAGACGGTATTTCTGCATCACACTAGCAGTAGGTGTGACAGATAAAATGAACAACATCACTATATTTATACTATATTTATACATATAGTGGGTACCGCTCGACTTGGGGACAATTCAAACCATAATTTGGACTGCAGCAATCCACCTGTCAAACGTGGTAAGATCCCTGCTTGGATCACACGTCTATGTCAAAGGTTTTCAGACAGCTCTCTGCGTCGGGAGTATACTTTGCTATACCACTGGAAAAACAGTGAAGTGGACATTCATTTAGAACATGTGATAAGGCTTGGTCAGGTTCTCAGCAGTTGCACTAGGTATGGCAAATGTTTCTACATAGAAGAGGCCCTGATCCAGCCTAGGATGTTGTAGCTGCTGTTGATGACGATTTTCGACTTTACGTATGCCCATCACCATCTCAATAGCAGTAAACTTGACCAGAAAATGGAATGGCGCTTCCATGGAAATGCTCCAAAATTTCGGGTTAATTAAGTCCCAGCTCTTTATCAATACCCTGTTTGGAATCGAGCCGCGAAACAAACGAGCCTAATTAATACACAACTGTAGAAGTGCTTCTCCGAATAAATTGATACTCTTGAGTGCCACTTTATGTTTACAAAATCGAGTTATTTCAGAGTTGCAAATAACTGAGAACTGGCAATCGTAGGCACTCAGTTTTAATAATTAGAAGTAAGTAAATAATTGCTGCTTCTAAGCTTAAGAGAAAGACGATTTCATAGCTGTAAAATTGCCATAAATTAAACTGGGGGAAAGGGCAGCATTGTACCCTGTGATGGATATGTATCTCTACAACACATTGCACTGTGAAGGGTTAACCTGCACCGCTTCTTTTAACTGTAATTTTGGAAAGTCTCAATTATGTTGATCCTTTATGAACGTTGAACTTAGAAGTGCTGTATGAGGTATCTCTTATAAAATAGCAGGTATCAATCTATCAATTCCATCATGGTTCAATGAGCAATGTCTCAAGATTCGACTGTGACCTTGACGATCGGCTCATATGGGCTCTTATCGTGAGAACTGAGTGGGCCTGATCTCTCTTTATTGGTTCTTGGGATGAGTCAATCTTGTCGTAATTGATGAGTATCGCGTAAATCGAAATCAAATAAAATCTAAGAAACTCCAGACTTAATAAACAGTTGTATTTTTTGTCACGGTTACATTTTACCAATGCTGGTTTACAAATTGTTATAAGTTTTATACTTATACCTTTCTCTACATAAGGAACCATCATTACTAAATTATGCGTTGTAAGTTTTATATAACTTATCGTTACCTAAAGATCGCAAAAAACGCAAACTACTTAATGTGATAACGTAGGTAAATAAAATTAGCTTAGTTTTCTGCACCTACTGTACGTGGAAAAGATAGATGAATCTGACACCAGGGTCCACCAGGTCCACCAGGTCGTTGGACGATCCGCACGAAACGAAAAAGAAGATAAATAGAGAACCTTGAATACAGTAAAAACTTACCGAAAAATGTGATTTCTCGTCTCAGGAACACAAAGTACCAAACATGAAAGGAAAATGTAATTGCCAAAAATAAAGCGAAATGTAATTTTCCATGGTAGATTTATAATTTAAAATTGCTCTTTTATTCCACATCTAAAAAGTCGTAATTAGTAAGGTAGATATTTATTTTCCTTCTCGCCTCTTGCCTAGTGTTGCAAGCTTCATAAAAGATTAATTATCAATAAGGCGAGTAATAACCGTTTCCTAGCGCTGATATTAAAAGAGTTCGATATCACAATCTCGCCTATATTTCTCAAGGGGCAAGCAGATCGTTAACAGCCTATTAAAGTCCGACAACACCTTTCTTCCGAAGAAATATTTTTTCTTCGGCTCCTTAGCTCATGATCCCATCCGGGGGAAAGCATGGAACTTGACTTGCATATAGCTTTCTATTTTATATCATGACTATTTAACTAGCTCTAGCTAGCTTAGCGGATTGTACTCCGGCTTGCCACAACAAGGGTCGTGGGTTCGAATCCCACATAATAGAAACATAACTGTATGTTTGCATATGAAACAGAGTTACAAAATAGGAGAGAGAGTTAATTTGTTACGACATTGACTTTTTCCTTTATCTGTGTAAAGTATTACTTCTGCCCCTCTCATTCCTTCTACATTTCCTTGATGTGTTTTTTCATAACTACCTAGTACCTACTAAGATATAATTATTTGTTTGTAACAGGTACCTATCGGAGTACCGCCACGTGAAGAGAGGAGCCACATGGAAAGGCTCCAGGCACTGGTGTCAAGGGAGGACCGCCTCAGGTAAGATTTCACTGAACTGTAACAAAACAAAAACTTCTTTGGGCGTGTCGTCTCAATAAACTAGTTAGGTCTCAAATCAAGAGTTTTTCTTCTCCGAGTGCCGTACTTTTTGTAAATTATTACTCAAGACAAAACTTCATTCGCTGTGATTTACAAAGAAGTTACGAAGTATTTTAAACCCGTGTGCAAAATGGCTGGCATCAAATGATACTTAATTTACGCCAGACCTAATTAGGTGTGTGATATTCTGGGCAACCCTGCGTTTTCCACAAGTCTCAGGCGACGCAATGTCTGTGGAGAAGTCTCGCCTCAGACACTGATTACATCTTCTGTCACAGACGTGCTAGGCCGATGATGATGAGTGTATAATATTGATGTTTAAAAAGCTACGAACTTTCCATACACTTTGTTTACGCCTACGTAAGCTTAAACAACTCAGTTAACTTCGCCACCAAGTAGCACTGGTCACGCTTGCTGATTCCTGTTGAATATACTTCGACCGTAAACTGAAAGCCTGTTCACGCAAACTTCTAGTCTATTTACAAGTTCACAACAAATAAAACACAACCTATATTTCTAGCTTTGCACTCGTTTCAAAAGTAGGGATCTTTCCGTACAATAGGTAATTTTAGTTACGCCTGACGCTAACTTGACCAATTAAGTTTGCTTGGCCAGCAAGCATCACTGGTCACGCTAACTAAAGCTTGTTGGATATACTTCAACCCTCAACTGTAAGCCTGTTAGCCCCGGGTCAATGAGATAAAGCCAGCTCTAGTCTTTTTACAAGTTCACAACTAAACACAACAACGGTTGTACTTACCTTAATATTTTTTACTCTTTTTGCTCTCATTTTATACGTCCTCGTTTTCAAAAGTATTGATCTTTCAATACTAGGCAGTAGGTAATTTTGTTTACGCCTGATGTTAACTGGACGAAAAAAAAAGTCGGATGTAAAAAACTGAAACATTTCAAACGATCCATCGACTTTACAACTGAACAACCAATCCAACCTTTCCAACCTTGCGTACTTAGACCGAAATAATAAAATAGGTTAGGCCGAAACTACTGTTTATTAAGGGAAATCACTTTTTTTACATTATTATATGAAATGATTGCTTGTGTTCTTTAGTGAAAGTTATTCCATTTCACGGCTTGAAATATTTTCAGTATTTTTCTTATACCCTGTGTTTGATCTCTCGTTTTATACTTGCCTTCGCTTTATTAAAGAAATTCTTTCGACTTGCAAATGAGAAAACGTTAAATTTTTCATTATTTTGATATTGCGATTTATGGGAACATTCAGTTTTTAATATTAAAATTCTTTGTTGTTTATATTTTGATTCGTCACAATAATATATTTCTGGAAATACACAGTTTCGGTATCGGTGGCAGAAGCACAATCATTGTTGCTTATTTATGATTATTTATAGATTGGCGGCCATTAAACAACTACGTCAGAGGCCTTATAACTATACGAGAGGTAGTTTAAAAACTGTAGGTAACACTAGTTCACCGGGTTGTTAATGTTATGTTGTAACTTCCACACGAAAAGAAAAGGAAATAAAATCAACTTACATTGAATATAATTTGGTTTGTGTCTCTCTATCTGTTTTCGTGTGGGTCACCAAGTCGTCCAACGACCCAACGTACCAAGAATTCTGACACTAGGGCTTGTCTCTAACATTATAGGTTTATTTAGTATAACACATAATACGATTTTACCAAAATAAATATGAATCGTCGCTTTATTAAAAATTAATAAGATTCGTTTGAGTTTTAGGTATAATGGTAAACTGATGAATAAACGAATAAGAAGCAGAAGTAAACAGTCGAGTCGATATCTATGCGGCGTCGAGCGCTTTGATCCAACTCATCTGGTTAAATTCAGTTTTATACGTTCCTGTAACTGTAACTGAGCTTGCTTCAGCTAGGTTAGAAAACAAAGACATGCTTATCGAATGCGCAACTGAAGCTAGTCCAATAATAATGTGCACGAAAAAATCGGATATAAAAAATCGGATACAGATGACAGATTCTTTATTCGCATGCCTTATATACGATTTTTTTCGTGCACATTATTATTGGACTAGATTGGCGGTCGATTGTCATGCTTTTTCTCTCCTACTGAGGCTCTTACATATTTCAGTCGTTCACATGCTCTCTCCCTCACACTTAGGTAACCGCAGCCATTAACAATTCCTTTATTCGCTCGCCTTACGAACGGCGATACTTTTGAAAAAAACACCGAGACGTTGACGAGCGCCAGTATGGGGTGTATAACTTGTGTCTTTTCTCACAAGTATTTGTTGACATATTGAACGAATCAGAGTACCTACCTACTAAATACCTCCCCTAATACCCTCACTTAGCCGAAATTGTTTTTCTAACAAAACAAGCCGTGTCTATACTTAAATGATCGGTCTTTGCGCGTGACCGATCGATCGCTCAGTAATTAAAAACACCGGCGTACTGGAATGAGGAAATTCTTGCCGTTTTTCCAATAGTTTTTTTTTACCTTCTCACTTGTTTGTGATCGTGACACGCACGCGCAGTTTAATTTATTGTTTCGACTTGTGGGAAGTGTCCGATTGTGGCTGCCAGTTGTGCGCGTCTGGACAATCTAGACAGTGGACATATTTCGTTGTCTCAAGCGCATGGTAATGTCACTGACCTGAAATTAGATGTAGACTGGTTTTTGCTACAATATGCAATGGTGGCACTCATTGAAAATCGCCATTTTGGCGCTGGTGGTCAAGCAAATACGAAAGTACTCGGAACTAAACAATTTAGTTCTGAAGTCGCCACTGAGGCGGTGGCAGTCAAGGAAAGCAAATACGAAAGAACGCGGCGGTACTCTCGTAGGTGGCGCATGGTTGGCGCTTCAATTAGGGCCGCAAAACTGGCTGTCATTTGTATGGGACAACCTATCCAGTGTGTAGATAACTTCATATCAATGTTGGAAATAGTATTGTGTCCGATTGTGGCTGCCAGTTGTGCGCGTCTGGAAAATCTAGACAGTGGACATATTTAGTTGTCTCAATCGCCCGATTGGTAATGTTTACAGGAAAGTGACAGTATGAATTTGAGTGATGTTTACGTATGAGATAATGCGGCGACTAAATCCTAAGGCGCGTACACGCAATAGAGACAGGCGGCGACGATGCGGATGTTCTACCTATAGTAAAATAAATCGTCGCGTCTGCTTACAATGCGACGTAGATGCGCCAACTTTTTTGTATTGAGCGCTCGCGCCACCCCGCTTTGATTCGTGTACGCACCCTTAGTGACGCGTATGTTAGTCATGCATTTTTCAGACACCTGTAAAAAAAATGCTTCGTAAACATACCCTGTGCACAAATAGTCATCCACTCGGATTTTTTAAAACATTGATAGATTCGGGTAGCGCTACTACGGTGAATATTTTACTAGGGTTGAAGAATTGATAAGGTTTCACCAGAATTCTTAACTAAGCCGTAGTTACATTAAATAAACATCTTGCAATCCAATGTTCCTACCATAGAATTACTTATATGTTCATACATTCAAAAGTTTCATGGACTTTTCCATTTGCATATTTTTCCTGTAGGTATCCTATTTTGTGGATCAAGAGATTTCCTTGTAAAATGAGTTACCTACTTCCATTGCTGCATTCCGCCGCGGCTACATTTTTCAGCAACAGTAAGACCACTGCTGGACCAGTGTATGGATAAACTTATTTGCTGTGTGCGTGAACAGAATAAGTGCACTGACAGAAAGGCAGACACAGGCATCTTTGTTAAGATTTACGACAGAATATTTTGCTTATATAATTTTCGATATATTATTTTTTCTTTCGTAGGTTCAGAGGTGCCGCCGTGCTACACAGGCGACTCCTGGAAAGGGGTCACGCTTCAAGAGTTTGCCTCGTGTCCTTGGAACTTGGCGAACAACAGGCAGACCAGGATGCTGGCAGACTTGGCGCTGGTGGGCTGCTACAACGGCACGCTCAGGCATCGCTCAGCGGAGACTGACAGGGTGCTGCTAGCGTCAGCGAAGAGGAACCTCGCTGCTATGGCGTACTTCGGACTCACTGAGTTCCAAAAGGTAACACTTCAATGCAAGTTTAAACCTCATATTAGCAGACTTGGCGCGATAAGAAGAAGAAGCGGAGACAGACAGGGTGCCTCTGGCGATGCGAAGAAGAACCTCGTGCTTACATAGGTAGGACTTTCAGAAGATCCATTGTGTTTGTAATTTTTCAATGATCAATTGGTAGGTATGTCTACGAAGAATTATGCTTATGAAGAAAGATCATGAGGAAGATCTTAAGCTATTAATTCGCCGTTATAATGAAACGCTCAGGAATCGATCAGCTAAGATTATACAAAATCTACTCGGCTATGTACGTACCCATCTTCTAGCCAACAACGGTATTACCGGTGATCTACCCTGTGATGTGACTTAACTTTGAAGTAGTTTTGGAACTACTTACTTCGTAATACATTTATCAAGCAGCGATAAAAACCTCAATTTATCGTTTACGGGGACGTGGGAGTAGAGATAATCTCTTAATTAGAAACTACTAACTCCCAACTAGTCATGTCCTCATGAAATGGAGCTTTCATTACAAATAACTTTATACTTTGTAAAATCTAATTTGATTCTTATAATTGGGACTTAATTAACTAATTAAAACACTGGCCGCCGGCCAACGTTCTCGGCTGCAATATCTGGCTGCAAAATTGCTCATAAAATGTTTTTCAGTCGAGAAATGGCCTCTGGGGTCTACAGGCCCATTGAGACAGCTGAGAAATCCATATCTTATACAGGGTGAAAGGGACAACAGCGTCCTGAATACTGATAGGGTGCAAGCAGAACAACTTTCCCCTAGGAACATATGTCAGGAAACGACAAAAAAATTCGACCTCCCATACAAAATCAGCTGACTGCATTTACCATGGGAAACCAAAAAATTTTTTGACGTTTCCTGACATATGTTCCTAGGGGAAAGTTGTTCAGTTTCATGGTCTGCTTGCACCCTATCAATATTAAGAAGTTAGGGAAATTAGATCACTAGCATGGATTTGAAAGCTTTCTAAAATGGGTTTCAAAACTGGCTCGGCTGTAACAGTCTCGGTCTTTTGGCTAACAATTTGGAGGTCATAGGTTCACTCCGGTTCATTTACATGAAGGGCAAAGTTAGTTGATCACTTTGTTGTTTGGTTAGGACAAAGCAGGCTAAATTGCCTGGGGTTAGTTTCACGCCACAGAAAATATACTTCTGCAAGTTTAATCTACATTGCTTTGCATAGTCCGTCCGTCAATCTCTTTCAGTGAGCCTTTTCTTTTAGTTAGGCCCTATCGTACTATCATCATAATATCAACCCACATCTACCCGCTGCTCAGTATAGGCCTCTTTTTTTTTCGCCATCTGCGCCGGTCCTGTGCCTCCCGCATCCACTGTCTACCAGCAACGGTGGCTAAGTCGTCCGTCCATCTAGCGGGTACTATATTCGTACTATCGAGGGAAATAATCATTACATCCTAGCCTATAGCCACTGCTGGACGTAGGTACGCCACAAGGCACAATCTCCAGTTTTCGCCATCCTTTCGCTACTTGCCACTCTCTTAAAGTCATCGGTTTATTTGGCCGAAGTGCAAAGGGTTTGTTAATTACAATATCCAGACGATCTCTTATATTTGCAATGAATCTGCGAACAAACACAACTACAGCAAATCTTGGAAGTAAAGTTTTGTAGAAGGACTATAGTGTTAATCCCGTAGCATCCCACAGGGATCTTTTTTCGGGATAACAACTATTCTATGTGTTAATCCAATTTGCCCTCTATCTATGTGCCGAGTTTCATGAAAATCGGTTCAGTAGTTTTAGCGTGAAGGAGTAACAAACAAACAAACATTCCAAACAAACCTTCGCATTTTTAATATTAGTAGGATAGATAGAGACACTAAATTGCTAAGAATATGACATAACATCCATATGAAAACCCACCCTTAAGCTTTACCTTTATTATGGCACTCTATAATCATGTTCTCCATAATGCCTTTGAAATTTAAGCCTGCCTTTGTGTCATGTTTCGAAAGCGCCTGTCTGGAATAACCCGATCGATTTGGCTTTAATAATAAGTAGCCTTCCGTACAACGGATAATACGACGAGAATTAGATAGTTTCCAGCGAAAATGTTTAATTCCAACAACAACAATACTTCTAAATAATTAGGTCCAGCTAATTCAATTTTGGACGTTTAAGAAAATTTGCTGTTTTTTTTAAATCATTCTGTTCTAATACAAATTATATACTTGTTTTGTAGGGAATCGCTTATATTCGAAATCAATAGATCGATATCAACATTGTTACATACACAGTAACATAGACCCTTCAGACTTCACACGCATAATGTACATACATGCATACATAAATCACGCCTTTATCCCTTACGGGGTAGGCAGATCGTTAACGGCCGTAAAAATACGATCGTTGTCTCCACGTCTGACAAATATAAAGGGCTGGTTGAGATAATTTGTGTATCACTATAGTGACAGGTTGTCAGCCTATCGCCTAAAAGTTGTAATACACCTGAAACCCTCAAGTCCCTCAGTCGCCTCTTACGACACCCACGGGTAGGAAATGGCGTGATGCTATTCTAAGCCGGCATCACTCGGCAAAAACACGGCATAATGTACGTTTCGCATTATGTCTATTTATCGCAAGACGTCGCAAAATTTCCCTTTTAAAAGCTACCTGTTATCGCGTCAACAGACTGGCAGTTCCTGTATAAACTTGATAAGTTACTTCAGATAATATAACTCATATCTGCCCTTTACCCTTTACCACTGATCTTCCTACATACAGAACTATTGCTTATTCTATGCCACGTTATTAATTAAGTAAAAGCATATTTATGATTGCGATATGCCTGGCGCCCCAAGATATTGATGGCTTGCTCCTCCTAGGCCAACGCATAAATGCCTAGCAGACGATTTAATATCGCTGGCTGATAATAATTAATAATGAAGTGACATTCGTCATAAAATATTCTAGTCAGGACGGGCACCTTATTATTCATATCATATCTAGCAATACCCTAGGATTGCTTAGCTGAATGAGGCGGATCCTCCATTTTATCTTTCATAAACCGTGGTACCTACTGGCAGGTTTTCAGCTAAACTTATACATGAAACCCTCGACTCCCATAGAGGTTTACAAATTACACGAAACTCACTTAACCTAAAGTCCTTTAAAACGCTAAAATTTAAAGTGACTCGCCATAGTTTGGCGAAGCCTAATCTAGGTGGGATTAGTTTCGGTCTACCCTCTGGGCTTCTCTTTGCGCGGGTTACATGGCAGTGGCTCTGTGTAAAAAGTAGTAACTTTGCCAAATCCCGCAGCATAGGAACCAACGGACAAATAGGGTACTTTGGTCTGTGCTTTGGTGCACGACGCTTTTGAAACTTTTAAAAAGCATAAGTATCCATAGGAAAAAAGGAATAGGAAAAAATAGGGAAAAAAATATCGTTTTCAATGCCTAACATAATCAAAACTGAACAACTTTGTACTAAGAGTTACCTAAATTTGTATTTAGTTGCCTGAACCAATTTTTATTTCATTTTTCTTCTAGCATGCATAAAAAAAACACCACACAAATTGAAGTCCACGACTTTCCACGGTCCACGGTCTTGGTTCGAATAAGTTTTGTGATATTTCTCTACACCTTATATTTCTAATCAGAATCAAACATGCATTTCATTAACAAACATCAAGCGCATAATCTTGTATAGTTGACGACATAACAAACTGATTATACAAAGCGTTAATCTCTTAGAATGATCATAGTAGATGGTATGTTAATCTGAATCTGATTATCGTTAACGATTATACACACAGGTGGAAGCGGGATGAAGGATTACCGGCTTAGGGTGTCCCCACGTTTGTTGCCAAGGAAATATACTAAGCCAGAAAGCAAAAGCCGTGTGATGCCGGCTTAGAATAGCATCACCCCACATCCTTCCCGTGGGTGTCGTAAGAGGCGACTAAGGGACTCGAGAGTATTGGTGTATTACAATTTTTAGGTGACAGGCTGACAACCTGTCACTATAGTGATACACATGTTTTCTGAAACAACCCTGGAAAACAGTCCTCAAAAATGTCAGACGTGGCGATAGCGACCGTATTCTTACGGCTGGTAACGCTCTGCCTACCCCGCAAGGGATAAAGGCGTGATATATGATATATATGATGAGAAAGCATAAGCTTCGTTTTCCTTTCAATGTTCTGCACTTCATTCTACTAGTTTTTGTAGATAATTAGTCTTGGTTTACTAAGTTCACAGTTTCCAAGTTTAATTAAAAGTAAATTCTGCAAACAAATAGTTATTTTTAAAGGAATTACTAATATCTGCTCCAAATGCATCTACTCTTACTTAGATTATCTGCCTTGTAGTAAAATTGTTAGTGATGATAAAATTTTTAACTAAATTTAGTTGAAATGCAATCGACTCAGTCTTATTCTGCCCCGACAAGCGTAAGATCGAACACCGTAACACCTTCAACGTGTCTACATAAGCCGATTTATTGAAGTAATAATAATAACGACACAATGCACGTCTAACCATCTTCATCCATTGCAGGCTTGTTAAGCTGTAGGTGCGTAGAACCTGTGATTATTTCAAATGTCCTTTTGTTCTCAAATTATGTTTGAGTAAGACTACCTGCAGGTTTGCTCAAAATCATACTTTACTTTGAGCCTAAGAATCTACATGCCTAAGGCCTCCCTCTGCTTCTTCCAACATTGGGCGCTTTTTCTTTTCTTTGGACGAGCATTTAAGTTCCAATGGGCTAAGTACATAGTTGTTTATTTTGTCATTATAGTAGCTTTTAGCTTCAACCCAGTCACACACAATTTATACTGTCTTCTACACTACGTCAAACCCAATAAATTTATTTTAAAAACACACAAGAAGCTGCAAGGACGACGGATAGTAATATATTAGTCATGCGGGCGACTGGCTAGTGGCTAACGTAAGGCAGGGGCCAGATAGCCGACTATTAGCAATTCGTATCCAACGAGTGCGACCCCGGAGATAACCGCACATTATTTGCGCTTGAATCACAGACAGGGCTTTCGTCGTCTACCATATCTGGAGTAAGCTTACGTTCTTAATAGCTTGGAAGCGAGTGCTGAGGTATAAGGGCGGTCTAGACGGAATAGCTTGAGGCGGAATCTAGTAAGGAGACAAACATTATAAAAGATCTGACTGAAAATTTTCCGCCGCAGGATAGATAGATAGATAGATAGAATCGTTCATTTCCCAGTCTATAATGCTTTTAATGTCGGCTGCAGACTAACAATTTCTAGCCGCAATTGGAAACAGTCTCACAAACAGTTTGACAATATCATAATATGTTTATGCCCATTCACCAGGAAACTAAAGAAGTTGGTATAATATTTTTATGCGTTTTTTGATCGAAACTAGCTTCCTAATTACGTATCTACTATCACGCATATTGTCAACGTAAACATGTGCTTAGTCAGTTTTCTAACTATAACACTTTAAATTTGCATTTTCTTCTGGTTAAGACACGGTATACGCGTAAAATGCAATAAAATTTTCCGTCTTAATTTCCACAGAACCTACTTCACCGTAATTACAACGCTGACTTGGCCAGTTTTCTTTACAGCCTTTCTGAATATTCATAGGCCATCTGCCATTCCCACATTTGCGCATTGAACAATGTTAAGCAGAAGATTTGTATGGAAATCCGAGTGTTACTCTCACACAGGTCCCATTCTGGCCCTTACGCCGCTAGTTTGAAGAAAATCGAAAAGGAATTTGACGCGTTTCCTTTAGAAAAGATGCTGTTACCGGAATTTTCGTGTTGGCTTCAAGTTTTAGTATAGTGCTCGGTTGAAAATGGCATAAGTATTCAAGAATCGATTTTGGTGCTCATACTCGCATTTGTTGAACGCATACTATGCATTTGTAGAAAGATTTTGAGGCCTATGATGTGATGACTAAGTTGCCATTGTTGACGGAATATTTTGCTGATTATTTTCCAGCTAAAATATCATGGTGCTATAAGGCTCTTAATAAGCCATACGTACTAAATAGGTACCTAAACATCGATACAAATCATTTTGCAAAAACACTCGTTAAATTTCTGAAAACAATGTTATCTGTCCCATTTGTTCCATCATACAACAACTCAATGGAATAGATGGTAACGGGCGCATCTATCTATAAGTAGTTATGCTATAACTGTAACAAGGGCTTTCAGAAAGCGAGGTACAGTTAAGTAGACTAGGGGTTAGACGGGGAACTTTTCTAAACTCGATCACGCCCAATTGACTGAAGATTGAAAAAGTTGAAAAGAATCGAGACGGCGCAGGCCGTTACACTCATTTTATAGTAGTTTCAGAAAGAGTTGCTAATTTCCAATAACAAAGCAATCTTCAAGTTTAGCTATTTTGTTTGAGACGTACACACATCATGCCTTTTTGTTCTTGCGGGGTAGGCACAGCGTTAACAGTCTTAAGGATACAGTCATCATCGCCACGACTGTCAATGAGAGTATCATCAGATCATTTCAGAAAAAACGTGTGTCACTATAGTGACATGTTATATAGTGATATGTTATACCTACACATGGGTCCTTCGAGACGTCTCTTAGTTGCCTTATACAACACCAACGGGAAAGATGTGGAGGTGATGGTATTCTACAGCCGGCATCATACTAATATTTTTACATGTCGATACTAAATCCTGTCTCGAGTTATTTAGACTGGTTTTACTAGAATAGATTTCACGGCTATAAACGTTTCAATCGGGACAATAAAACGACACCCACGTTGGATACGAAATATTATCAGCCCTTCACTCATTTGCAAGGTTGTCATTAATGAGCCATTTGTCTATTTCAAAAGCCGAATGGTCGTTTATACCTTTATCCAAGACGATTTTTATGAAGTCTTGGGACGAACATATTAACCGTGTTGTTACAAAAAAGTCAAACATATTGGACACCATATTACAACATTAGATTATTAAAGCCGATTAACTACGTTAAATCGCACGGAAAAATATTTTTTTAATTCACTAGAACATTTTTTGTAATTAATGTTTAAAACACAGTTATCAATGTTTCTGGCAACTTTTCCTGTTACGTTTGTTAAAGTTTAACTATGAACGTGAACCTACCTGAGCTCATATAAGGCGTGCGATAAAAGAAAGTATCTATAAATGGCGGTTACCTAAGTGTGAGGGAGAAAGCATGAACGCCTGATGTAAAAGCCTCAGTGTGAGACAGAATAAGGAATGATGAGAAGAATAAAAATGAGATGAATGAATGAGAAGAGTGGGAGTATCAGGCACGCCTTATAAACGACTAGCGGGCCGTTCAGCGGCTGCGCCCGCTGTAAGTCATTTTCCCGTGGGAATGAGATATTTTCCCGGCAAGTATAATACACATAAACCGTTCTCTTGAATCATTCTATTTATAAAGGAAACCCGCATCAAAATCCGTTGTGTAGTTTTAAAGATTTAAGCATACATACATACATACAGACGCGAAATAAGCGACTTTGCTATATACTATGTGTAGAGATAACGATCAGATGATGAATATTGCAAATGATTGATTATATATTGACACAATGTTATTTGTCTACAGATCTCCCAATACGTGTTCGAGGAGACATTCAACTTGCGTTTTGCGGTGCCGTTCACGCAGCACAACGCCACAGTGTCAGGCGCGACTTTAGCAGCTTTGTCGCCGGCACAAGTGGCTCACATCAAACGACTCAACTCTCTAGATATAGAGCTGTACGAGTTCGCCAAGAACCTCATGTTCAAGCGGTGAGTATTTACCTCTTTCTTTTTCTTCTATGGGGCACTGAGTTTTCCGACGATCCAATGAACCCTAGCGTCACAGGTGCAAACTCAAACTCAAATTATTTATTCAAAGTAGTAAATTTTACATTTATCTTATTGATGGTCAGAAATTAACAATTTTAACAATAACAGTTTTATGAACCTAGTGTAAACGCGGCTCAGGTGCCAGAGTTTTTCAACCGCCTAGTGACAAGTAGCATGCCTCTGAAATGGTTGTGAAATGACCACCGTCTAAGTAATCATACGCACCCACCGGGACCGACGGCTTTATGTGCCCGCCGCCGTTCGAAGCACGAAACCATCTTCCTTACGGACAATCAAGATCCTCTCATTTCATATGATGATCTCGACCGATTTGAGCCATGACCACTTCGACTCCCAAATGAAGTCAGCGTTGATGCGCTTGGAGATGGCTATTGTAGCCAATTTTAGCAGCGTAATTATGGTTACGAAAGGTCTCAAGAACGGGGCTTGAAGTTGAGTTGAGGCCTTCAAGTCATCGCGTTTAGTGTTGAAGTTTGCTTCACGCTGCTCCTAGAAGTCGCTGTTTCGCCTTTTTGAACGTTACAACTCTGTCTTTATTGTATGAGCTCGCTAATAGGCAATTGAACAAATAAATAAGGTTTGCAATGATTCTAAGTAGCGTAAATAATCCATTCCAGCGCAATTTCAAGGATTAAAAAAGAATATTAGATTTACTTTTCAAGAGAACCATTTCTTTTCAAGATGTCAGAAGTTTTCAAGAGGTATCTATATCCCCGGCTTACTCTTTTATGCGGACATTCGATTTTCCTAAATTAGTTTTCTTCGTGCAGATTCGAAGCGCTAAAAAAGCGCGACTCCGACTTCGACTACCGGTGGCGACATCTAGGCGAGGTGTCCCCAAGGAATGGCGTGACAGAGTTTGACTGGGACAGCAATCTTGAAGACGCCACTACCGAGAAGTATCGAGGCAAGTAAGGCAAGCAACACGAGCCAAGTGGCGCTCGTCAATACCCCTAGTGCGGGCACTAGTCATAACAAACCAGAACATAATGTTACATTCATACTATACACAGTTATTTTGTAAATAACAGGGTGAGGGAACAAGATACCCTATCAGACGAGCAGTAAAATTTATCTATCCCAATTAAACGGTACGCAAGCTCGTGATGTCGAGATGCAGCTATAAAAGCTGGCGCGACATTGAACCCGACTTTAATTACAACATTACAAATAATGTGTTTATTTGTAGCGAACAACAATCTTCTGGTTAGTTTCTACTTGTGTATAAATTATTGTGACCATAAAGCCTTAGTTGTTCGCGTTTAGTAGCTTCTCCCAAACGCTCGACGGCTACGTTTCAGCGGTAATAAAAGTTAAGTAATTTTCGACTTAATACAGTTTTCATAGCCGCCTAGTTGGGGCACGCTCCCGTATTCCAGTTTAATGTGTTTCGAAATCGAAACGGCTGTAGTGTTTCGGTTGTATGATCGTTTAGTTTAGGCAGCTTTTTTAAAGTGAAAAAGGATGCAAAGTCCGCAGATTGTGCTATAAATCCATCCCTTGTAATTCTATTGTATTAGTCTGTTGTTGAATGAATGTTGATGATAGAAACAGGGTAGGTATTGCATCTAGGATGAACCCAACGAAGAGTAGTGTTATGTATGGTTCGCTCAGTGAACCGAGACTGCTAGGGGCAAAAATAATAGAAAAATGTTTGCTCAAATATTGGGAATGATAGGAATTTTGGTGATCGCTTTTAATACTATGTAGAGTTAGTTGATATCTCGATTCACTGAGCGAACATTAACTTATTAAATACGTGTATTGTGCTACTGTAAATAATGAAGTATGTAATATAGTCACATACATACATACATACATACATATATCACGCCTTTATCCCTTGCGGGGTAGGCAGAGCGTTAACAGCCGTAAGAATACGGTCGCTATCGCCACGTCTGACAAGTATGTAATATAGTCACATCAAAGTAGATATAATCAAAGAGTGTTAAAATATGTTTGAAGCTGTTCAAATAGTTTAGAATAGAAGGACTACTGAAATATTTTTAGTAAAAATGAATGGAATTTAGTAAAGATGCAGATATTCGTTTTCGATAATAATTGGTGTAAATATTGTACGCGGAAAATTCTCATTTTAATACCAAAGAACAAAATTGAGTGCTATAGAGAAGTTTTCATACCGAACAAGTTAAAATTAAGTGTGTACATAGGTTCTTATTTACCATCGGGTAGGTTTTAGTGTATACGTAATATTGAGTACATAACGTAACGGAGGCACCTATACTATTATATTGTGTTCTATGTGTTATTTATAAATGTTTTGCATGAGTTTTTTACTTCTTATATCCAATTTAATGCATTTTGATCGTTTATGACAAGTGCGATCTCTCAATTAAATGGTAACGCATAACAGATACATTTAGTTCGTAAGTTGATACCTTTATTTAATTTTATATTTTAGTACCAACTATCTTAGCTATACACAGTACAACTTTTACGTTTACTTTACTATTATTTACGTTTTATACTGCCAATGGGAGAGTGCATCTAGTGAGCTCTTATAATATTTAATTATTCTTAAGAATTATTTTTTAGCCTACGGTATTTTTTGGATGTAGGTATTACGAAAAGCCAATTTATAAATTGGGATGTAATATGATTATGGAGTGGCATCCGATCTCACAAGCACGTGTAGGGGTCGGGCGCGGCGCCCTAAAGAATTTTATATCGGCGTTGGGGACGTAGCAAAGTGTCAAACGGTAATTTATTGGGGTGGCCAACTCGATTTTCCTTCACCCGAGGTATTCCCTGATAATGCCGTTTGACATTTCTCTCGTCGTTATATTACAAAAATGTTATTCCCAAAAAGCAATTTGACATAATCCCGAGCGAAAACAAATCTACAAAATGAGAGAACCCATATCAAATCTCTTGACGGGCACTTGTAATAAAACGAAATAACTGGGCCTACGATAGCGGAAAGTCAATTTATTTGGCTTTCAATCCCCGAAATTTAATGTTGTTGTCGAGTTATATGCGGGAACTATGTGAAGGCTGTCGGGGTTGCCATGCCTACCCGCCGGAATATTCCCCAGTGCCACACGACAAATTAAACATTTTTCATTTCAACACGCTCCGAATTACTCGTCAACTCATTTCTGTGTACAGTCAGTTATTTTCCAGTCATGCTTATTTTTCTCTAACGAACATAAAACACATATCCGTACACCCTTTTTTGCGGGTATTTTCTTCATATCTAGCATTTTTCATGCTTGTAAATAAAAAATGTGTGGTGGACCGATGCAGAATTGACAAGATTTTTCAAGACAAGGTCATTCTATTTTTATTTTTATTTATTTTTATTCTTACTAGAGTTCATGAAATAAGTGAAATATGTATCACTATAAAGGGTTGAGTTTTGTTTTGGTTTCAACGTCAAAATTACTAGTTTTTACTGAACTGACTGTACATTTCGCATATGAATGAGATGACACGGGCTTACCCCGGCATTTGGGCGTCCACATTGCATTTTTGTAATAACTCTCTCGTCGCGATATACTATGCGTTGTGTACTGCCAATCTGGTTTATTTACGACTCCTTTTCATGTGGATATTTCTGGATATAAATTCGCTAACATTTAGAGTTGCATTTCCAATTCTGAGAGCCGTATATCGTTTTACTGAAGACTTATCAGCATTTGATTTTTGCTTTGCAAGGAAAGTTTGGTGTACCTATCGATGTCTCCTCAAGCTACCCGTTTAAAAAGTCAAAATACAATGGTTCGTTTTACAAACTGTATAAAGAATCAGTATAAGATGATCCTTTAAAGATATTTTTGTAGTTTTTTGGCTGGAATATTGGATGGACGCTATGATTACCTGTCTATACTGTGGCGTCTTTTCGTCCTTAATAGAGTTACTCTCCAGGAATACGTAATGCCTAAAAGTGCTATCTAAAGCTGGAACTACACCAACGCGCAAACATATATTTCGGTTACGACTGTTTTTTTCAACATGAGTGATTGTAAACTTTGTAATTTTTGCGCCTGCAGACTCAGTAGGACGGTGAGATCAAAGTCAGTCAAAATGTCGTAATGAAGAAAGAAATCGCATCAAAAATCTGCAAATTGTAAAATGTTTTAATACCAATTTTGCTATGACATTCTGCCACTCGTGACATTATCGTCACCATGGGAAATCCTTAACCGGTCTACTGAGACTATTGATTGTAAAAGTGTAGCGCCATGTTGTAATCGTGAACTAGACAATGTGCGTGTTTGAGTGTGGCTGAATGCCTGCTCTTGACAATAAGCACCCCTGACTCTTCCTATCACACCAGTGCTGCTGAGTGAGTTATTAGTCGAAATACCACTTTCTTATGGGATACCGAGTCGTCCAACGACCCAATGTGTGTGTCAGAATTTCACAACCGCCTTCTGCAAGTAGTAGGCTTCTGGCTTTTACGAATGTTGGAAAAATATCTGTGAATTGTGAATATCAGTGGTTTCAAACGAAATTTTTGCAAATACTTTCATTGAGACGAACCAGTGTACTATATTAATTTGTGAATATTTCGGTTTAAAATCGTGCTAAGCTGCATTTAATGAACTGATTTGGTTTCCCATTTTATTTGTATGAGCCATATTAATAACTTACTTAATAAATAGTTTACCGGTTTTTAACGCTACTCGGCATTAGTATTAGAAATCACAAGTGAAAGACATTTATTTTAGTTATACTTTTACTTTGCTTTACTATTTTATACTTACCTACATTCATTAATTGACATAAATAAGTATATCATAAAATCACAAAAATTTATATCACAAACAGTTGCTGTTTTAAGATACATATACACTTATTTATGTATTTATTATATTATTTTTTGTGTGTAGCATGGTGTAAGCCCTGTGATATAAAATCAATTGCACCCCATCTTTATATGAAATTTGTATTTAAGTCTTAATTTTTTATGGTTATGTGTTATGTTTTATGAACTTAGAGCATGCAACCTATGGAGGTGGTAAACAGTCAATTACCGAATATTTTTTTCTGCCACTTTTTGCAACAACTTGACACCTTGACAATACATGTCATACAAAATGGCAACTATCAGTCTCATATAGATGCGTAGTGAGTTTTGGCAGAGCAGTAAGCCCAGCTTTGCCATCTCCATAGGTTGAATGCTCTAAGTCTATGAAGCTGATCCGACGAAATTATGTACCTAGTGTAAACTAATAAAAAATGAAGGACTACTTCATTATATAAAATGTATAAAAGTTAGCTGGAGATTCTGTATTTATGCAGAATTTTCTGGGCTTTTGTCGTGTCAACTTGCTAAGTTAAGATGGAAGGTGCAAGCCATACTACAAGCTAGCCATATAGAGCACATGTATTGGGAAAATATAGAGCATTTTTATATCAGTATCTACTATAAGTATTAGGGTCATTTTAAATGTTTTTGGGATGAGTTGTTCATGTGAAATTGAACTACGTTCTCCAAAGAATATATAGGTCGAAATGTGATAAATATGTTTGGAGCTCCAATAAAAATGTTCAAATAACGAACATTTTGGACGGTCCGAATTTTCATTTTATCGACCTATGTTCTGTTTCACGATTAGAACTCATACTAAAAATTTTTAGACTGAATTTAAAGTTGCCTTATAACAAGCACTCATGGATCGAACGTGCATACTAAAGTAATTTTCCTATGTAGATACCTACTAAAGATCTCCCGGATAAATATCAGACAACTATTCTACACATTGTGTTCAAATTTTTGGTCATCCTTCGACCCGTTCGTCTTAGGTAAATTAGTATGGTACACACACTTTGTATGGTAATATTGTTTATACATTCTGCTAGTTCGCCGTCAAGTCCATACAGCACTGGCAAACTAAGTTAGTATGCCCAGCAGATTCAGAAGCAGTCAGAACTCAGAACTCGGAACATAGCGCCGGCTGATGGGATGACGTCCAACTTTGGACTAATATCTCGTTTACTTGCGAACGCAACGCGAGCCGTGCAAGCAAGCTGTGTTGGGTTATACGTATATAGGGTGTAAAGGATTCCCCCAAAACTGATAGTGTATTTAGACTATGAAACTGAAAAATTTCCCCTTAAAATATATTTCAGGAAAGGTAATTTAAGAATACTAAGTAGCCCACAGTACGCTGTCAGATAGCTGATAGTAAAAGTGAACTCCTTACATTTTTTTCTTTAATATTGGCTCATTCATGGGAAAGTTGTTCGTTACTACGAGGAAAGACAAGACAAACCATTGTTTAAGGGATTTGCATCTTCGCAGATACGCCCTGTATGTATAGTATATAAATCGATTGTTCCCGATAAGTACCTATATACCTACATAGAATTTTATACATATATGTGGGTAAACAAAATTCCGAACTTAACTTCTCCACTGAGAAACAAATAAATTTTACCCAAGAGACGGCGCGGCGGTAGAATACAAAAGAAAAAACATGTCAAAAAGTTGTGTCGCCATCGCCACGCGATCTCGTGATTGATTCACGAACTTTATTTCTTGATTATTTATGTGTTTTTTTAGAAATACTCTTGAACAAAGCCTTTAGGGAGAATTTTGTTTTAGAGTTCCTTAGTCTGTTGGGAATGCTCCTTCAAAAGTATTTTCCCGGTGTTTGTCTATCAATACAGAATGTAAAAAAACTACAGATATTTTAGGGGATAAATCGTAGATAAATCACTCCATGCAACTGGGCAAATTTTCCTAAAGACCATATAGAAAATGTGGAAGAAACACTTACCTCACATACAAAATACATCCACCCCCCGTGCAGCTGACCGAGTCAATTTGTATAGGAAGTTCAAAAAATTTCATTGTATTCGGAAAATAATTCAGTTTCATGAACTGGTTCAGACAATAAAATATTTGTGTTTGACATTATTGTGCTCTACATTGTTTCAATACATGATAATGTTAATAACTTAGATTATACATAGCTAGTTACTTATTGTACCTACTTGCAGCACGCCACCTGGTGCATACGCGTTGTACCAAACATTAGTGTTTAGTTTTTTAAGTTCCCGACTGAACCAAAACATAGAGAGTTATGTTGTTTTAACGAACACAGTAATAAAACAAACGAAACCTATTTGGTGCTTTTATTTCCTTACCTAAGTCCATAAACAAGCTGGTTGTTAAGGCGTTCGTAGTCCCAAAGCAATATGTTGTAATTTATTTTTCAAGTTTTCCAGAATTATACTTACTTTTTATAGTAGACAGTTAAAATAATTTAGGTCGCTTGGATGGAGGAAGTAAGTAGTAAAAATATAGGTAATTAGTTCATTTTAAATACCTTCAAGTACCACAGAGCTAAGGTAAGGCCAGATCAACGCGAGCAGCTTTCAGTGGCAAATCTAAAATAACTGTATTTTTCAGAGGTAAAAGTTTCACAAAAGGTCAAAGGGCCCTCGACCTTCTATATTCCTACCTTCCTACTAAACACGGGTTGCTGCCCGGAACCTTGGAATATAAAGTATCTATGAACGAATCTGAATTGCGAAAAATCAACCGAGAGTACATGAATTGGGAAGAAAATATGTGAAATAAGTAGTTTAGATTACTTTTCTTTTCCTCAGTACCTTTGGTTACATAGCTCCGCCATTGCCTTAGTGGCAAACTTGAAAAGTAGTTAGCTATAATAAAGTGGCCTATAAGCCATAGAAATTACACGAGAAAATCGTGTTAAGCGGCTTATTAGCGGCGAAATATCTGGTTAACGCGCGACGGAAGCTGTCAAAACGCTATTAAGAGTGCGTTATACGACCGGCGTGTCATAAGTACGGAAAACTGGACATGTTTTTATACCTACAAATGTGTTAGTAACAGCCAAAGGATGTTGGGAGCTTGTTAAAGCTGATTTGGAAATAGTAAGACGCTTATGCTGCAATAAAGCAGCAAACGAGCAATTACCGTCACTTTTTGCAGCTTGCAGTGCTGAATAGACGGGCGGGTAAGTAAGTAGTAGTTACCTGTTTTTTTAATTATCTAAATGTGACTTTTCTGTGTTTTATCTTGTGTGCAATAAATAAATAGGTAAGACAGGTAGGATAGGTGTAAAAAAATTTGCTGCAAATATTTTAGGGGTAAACCAGCCCATGAAAGTGAACTACTTTCCCCAAGGAACAAAGGTCGAAATATGAAAAAAAATTGGACCTCCCATACAAAATTACCGGCCGACCAAGTCAACTTGTATGGGAGGTCCAAAAAGTTCTCATATTTCGACCTATGCCCTCATATTTCTTGGGGAAAGTTATTCAGTTTCATGGGCTGATTCACTCCTTAAAATATTTGCAGCTAATATTTTTACACCTTAGATACTTAGTAAGATACTTGTTTTACCTTGTCAGAACTTATTTAGAAATTACCTATTAGGTAGTGATATTAGCCACAAAATTGTGCCTCATTGTCCAGTGTTTCGTGTGCCAGTTTTTCTAGAATGTTTTCAGCTCGTTGAGCTTAAACGACGCGGACAGCTATGCCTGGCCTGGCTGCAAAAAACAACTTGATAGGTTACCTATAAGAATATTTATTGACAAGTGTAGTAGGCACTTAGTAGGTGGTTGTCACACTGAACTATTTTAGAGCATCCGTAACGCAATCCGTCTGTCAGATGCATACTAAAAACGCCCTCCGGACAACTTTGACATTTTCTTAAGCTTGGCCCTTTTTAAACTTGGCACTTTCCTACTTTGACACTTTCTTAAGCTTGGTCCTTTTTTAAACTTGGCACTTTCCTAATTCGTCTCATTCCTTATCTTGAATCTTTCCTAGCTCGTCTCTTTCCTTATCTTGAATCTTTCCTAACTCGTCTCTTTTTTAACTCGCCATTTTCTTAAAATAAAAAAAAATGAATGTCCTGCAGTGAACGTCAAAAGACGCTGATGATGATACAAAATAATAAATAAAATTATAAGGGTTCCGTTTTTTACCATTTTGGCTATGGAACCCTACAAATTGTGTGTTAGAAAACTAACTACGAAGTCCGGATAGTCACTGGCTACTTGAGCGATTAGATTAAAACCTACTTGAATAGTAATCTCAAGATTTCAATATGATTGACATTTTCGTTGACGGTGACATTTTCATTATTGCAATTATTGATAGTGAAAATTAATGGTTGTAAATTAATTCTGGGAGAAATGTCGGACTTTATTTTCATAAAAACGCAAAGAAATAAAGATTTGCTTCTTTACAAGAAAAGCACGTATACTTTTATTTAAAAAAAAATTGAATGGATCATCTAGATGGAGGTGCACGGAACGGCAAGATTGTTCCGCCTCTGTTACGCTAAACGAAACTCAAACTGAAACTTTAAAGGAGTCGTCGAGAGGAAAACCAAACTTTTTTTTTCTTTACAGCATCCTAAAAAAGGAAATAAAACACTTCGATATTAAAACTATGCGGAGTGTCTATCACAAATTCCCAAAAAACAGGAAACCAAAAGACATTATTTTTGACATTAAATATAAAAAATATTTGTCAAAATTATACAGAAAAATGATGACTCCTTTAGCTTTTTTAAGAAAAATATTTTTTTTAAGCTCACCATAGGTTAAAAAGGTCTTACATTAGAGAAGGAAGAGGGGGTTAGGCTTAGCTTAAAGTTGAATACACCATTTTAGCCAGGCGGTTCGCCATTATTTTTAAGTTATAGAAAGCGGTTTTAGTTAAAGAATAAAAAGGTTTTCAGAGATAGTCATTGTTTTATTAAAACTTATCTGTAGTTAATTTATACCTGAGAACGACGATTAGTCGCAGAATGTCCCATTCGCGAAACGTTTTTTCCACGCGGGAAAAAAAATCTCCCGTTCGCAATATGTCCGGGGACATTCTGCGACTTATCGGAGAACGACCTGTTTTCGTTTCAATGCGAATTAGACAATTAGAAATGTCGAGTTGATAAAGAGACGAGTTAGGAAAGTACCAAGTTAAGAAAATGGCGAATCTGAGTAAGAAAAATGGCGAGTTAAAAAAGAGACGAGTTAGGAAAGTGCCAAGTTTAAAAAGGGCCAAGCTTAAGAAAGTGTCAAAGTCGTCCGGAGGGAAACGTACGAGTAAAAACGGATGCCCGACGCAAAGCAGACATCTCCGTTGTTAGACAGAGGGATCCGTTACGCAAAAGTCTGCGTTGACCTGTATTTAGTATGGGTACCTTTATCTACTGACGTTTTTTGTATGCATCTGACAACTTCTCAGTATCTCATCTAAAAAGCGTATCAGAGTATGTGCAAGCACAGTATTGAATCCCATTCTCAAAGTCCATTAGTGTGAATAAGGTATAGAGTGGTTCTGGCCAGTTGGCGGTGGACTATAGCTAGGGCGTACAGGAAGCCCGAATGGCTGAATTTGCATTTATGTCATTAGGCCGCATCCGCCGGCCTGCTGGTTCACTGGTACTGCAGTTTACTATACACAGGGTGTCATTTTGTTGGAAAACTAAACCGACTCTATAAAATTTAGCTTGATACCTGCGACAGCTGTGAGTTTCCAGCAAATGCTATGGCATAAGAACCATTTTCCTTTGTTTACTTTAGTACGGAGCTGTCAAACGTCACAGGTATCTAGCTATGTTTTATAAACTATACGTAGGTTTCAAGAGGTCTTAATAATTCTTGAGGCTAGCGTATATTTCATACTGCGAAGCATACTTGCTGTTAGTTGTTGATACAAGCAGTGAAACGATAATGCTAAACGCAAAGAACCAGCCAGATGCGAATTTTTAAATACATACATACATATATCACGCCTTTATCCTTTGAAGGGTAGGCAGACGGTTAACGACAGTAAAATTACGGTCGTTATCGCCACGTCTGTCATTTTTGAGGATTGTTTTCCAAGGTAGTTTCAGAAAACATTTGTATCACTATAGGGACAGGTTGTCAGCATGTCGCCTAAAAATTGTAATACACCAATACTCTCGAGTCCCTTAGTCGCCTCTTACGACACCCGCGGGAAGGATGTGGGGTGATGCTATTCTAAGCCGGCGTCACACGGCGATTTTTACAAGTTTTTAAATCGTTCCTCTAAAACTGGGATAAGCACATCTGTAGGTGAGTACTTATTTTTTCCTTCATCAGCTGGTAGATCAGCTGAGACCAATACAAGAGGAAAGCAAAAGTAGGGAAGGATAAAACAAAACCAATAAAGACTGCCTCCATAACATCCTGGGTAATACGATATTGCAGTTCTATTCCAAACAGCCTGTACACGCACTGATAGTGCGTTGCACCCTCGTGACGTCACAATCCTGATTGATGCCCTGATGGATGAGCACTCAATGGAGTGAGGAGCTTTGGTTAGTGGCCAGTGCAAATGCAGTGTTTTTAAATGGCCTGAAATGTCAATAGAATGCTCTAGAATAGCATACGTACTATGTGTGCTCCTGAAAAAACCTCACACACACACACACACACACACATAAATTACGCCTTTATCCTTTGCGGGGCAGGCAGAAAGTTAACACCCATAAAATACCGTATTTCGCTATCGCCATGCATAGACGTGTCTGGCAAATATTCAGATGATTGGAGTGATGCTATTCTAGACGGGAAGAATTGGGATGATGCTATTCTAAGCCGGAATCACACGGCTGAAAGAACCTTCCTACCTACAAATAAGTGCCTATATCTTAGTACATAATTATCGAGTAGTTAAATAACTATAGTTAGTATTTTTAGATATTGTCCACTTATTTTCACTTATATTTAGTACCTACCTATTCTATTAAAAAGAAAAATGATTGCTACCACCTAGTTATGCTCATAAACTAGCCTGTGTTCTGTGATATGGATCAATTATCACTGATAATCACAAAGACCAAACGTTTTCACATAGATGATATAAGTACCTATACAAATAGATACTAACTTTTTCCATCTATCCATCTTTGCTCCTTTCCCCTGAGGAAGGGACCCTCGGTTTCCATCAGTATCGAATCAATCTATCAACCAAGAGTCGACTCAGGCAACTTGATTTTGATTGATAAGATGTTCGCAGGAAATCGTGGCCAGTTGGCGAGTTCCTGAGTGGCAAATTTCATTATTTCGGGTGTGTCAATCATCATTTTCGCTCCCCACGGCGAAAAGGACTTGAGTGGCAGTCTAATACGTGTATCAGCAGAACATCGAGCTATCTACCTATGTAAGTAGAAAACTTATAGTGGTTTCTATACATATACAGATATAATTTGTTCCCAGTTTGGTTAGGCGATTGCCGTTGCAGTTTTTTCTTCTGGTTCCTGTCTAAGATAACTGTGATGGCGGCGGTCGTTACAAAATCATTTTAGCGGTTGAAGTACTTTGAAGCCAGAGTTCCTCGGGTTGTTTGACGACTCAGTGTCCCATGAAGAGAAATATAGGTACTTATGCATATATATGCTTTGCACAATAAACACATCGTAAACGGTCGTTGCGCCTGAGAAATATTTTTAAGAATAATTTAATTTTTCGTACAGTTAAGAGCCGATGACTCGAAGAGAGCGGCTGATAGCGATGTAATCGATCGCGATCGCGAAAGCGGAAGATCTTTCATTGTGGCGTACCTTGGGAGAGGCCTATATCCAGAAGTAGACTGCTATATGCTGACGTGATGGTTGAATGGTGGATGATGTTGATCTATTAAATTGCATACTTGAAAAGCAGAGCTGGTAGTATACAGGGTGTTAGGGACAGTGTCCCGAATACTGATAGGGTGCAAGCAGACCATGAAACTGAACAACTTTCCACTAGGAACATATGTCAGGAAACGACAAAAAAATTTCGACCTCCCATACAAAATAGCGATAAGCTCATGCATGTACTAAGGGAAACCAAAAATTTTTTGACGTTTCCTGACATATGTTCTTAGGGGAAAGTTGTTCAGTTTCATGGTCTGTTTGCACCCTATCATTATTCGGGTCGCTGTTCCTTACATCCCGTATAAGAACGTAGTTACAAATAGGCCTCTTACGAAACTAGCGCCCTTTTCTTTCATTGTGAAAACTATCGCAACTGCGCTAGTTAGCAATGCATTCATACGAATAGGACAACTGCATTCATTAGCTATTATAACCAAGTTGCACCAATCAATTGTATGAGTTGGAGTGACTGAGAGAGTTATTGGCAAATATAGGGCAGCTCGCAGCTGGCAAACTTAGGGTTGCCAGCTCTTAGGCTTGTATTTATAAATTACTCTCAACTCTAATCGATCGATCTTGAGAGCGATATTGACAAAAAACAGCAATAACTATATAATCACTCTCTAGAGCGATCTCAGATTTTAGTGACTTTATGAATACGGACCTTGACTAAGGTCTGTATTAATAAATCGCACTCAACTCTGAGATCGTTTTGACAAATATCAGTCAATCAATACTAACAGCATCTCAAAGTCGCACTCAAGATCGATCTTGGAGTTGAGTGTGGTTTATAAATACGGGCTAAATATTAACGGACTCTATACTCCCGATGACAAAAATTGAGTGTAGCCAATTGGAAATAATCACTCATAAATTAAAAAGCAAGAAATAAGCAGAAGGCTTCTGCACTTTCGTCAGGCGTTGTGGAGTTCAATCTCTGAAACGATGTAATTCGGTTACGGGCACGAAGGTCCGCAACGATTGGTCTAACCACCCGTATTAATACTTCTACTACTCTATTTTCTTATGGGTATATTAGGGTATGTGCGATTCGATAAGAAAAGAAGACATGTGATACATGCATAATTAGCAGTAGTATTACATACATACATACACATATCACGCCTTTATCCCTTACGGGGTAGGCAGAGCGTTAACGGCCGCAAGAATACAGTCGCTATCGCCACGTCTGACATTTTTGAGGATTGTTTTCCAAGGTTGTTTCAGAAAACATATTGTAGGGTTTGATTAATTTAAATATATTTATTTCGTTGAAATTGACAGTTGTTGCGATTGGTATACCAACTCCGGCCAATTTTCTTAGTATGGCAATAGTTTTAAACCAATCACCAGCAGCCGCCTTTTTTCAACCAATGAAATTGTGTCTAAGATGTACCCACGTGTGGGGAGCGATTGTCTAAGTGGGGAGAATTGAGGGTTGGAAGAGAGGTGAGCCGGCCGAGGCCGGCAGTCTGATTTACGAGTGTACTAGAAGTAAGACGTGTTCAGAAAATAAAATATTGAGTGAAATTTATACTGTGTTTTATCTGAAGATCCAAAATCTTCAGAAGTTGGAAAAATCCGCAGCCTACAAGTGGAAAATAAGGTAATGTACAATGTTCTTATGATTTTCTTCTTAAAAATCTAACGATATTTGCCGCGTTTTTAAGTGATTCATTCTAATTAATAAATTCGTTAAATCTTAAGGGATTTGGTCGGTACTTGATGTGAGTTTTCTACTTTTGATTTTATCGAGTGAATCTGAAAGGAGTTTTGATATCGTTCGCGCTGAGTCGTGTAAGTGCGTGGGCAGGGCTACTCTTTGTCCGCACAGACACCATTACAGTGCGAATTTGTGTCGAGGTACCTAATCATTCATGACAGTATAGTTCGTTTTTTTTCATGGAATTTGGTTGATACTTGAAGGGAGTTATCTACTCTTGTTTATATCAAGTGAATCTGAAAATGAGGTTGATATCATTTGCGCTGAATTGTGTAAGTGCGTGGGCAGGGCTACTCTTTGTCCGCACAAACACCATACAAGGCGTATTTGTGTTCAGGTTCATAATCATTCATGACAGTATAGTTCGTTTTTTTTTCATGGAATTTGGTTGATACTTGAAGGGAGTTATCTACTCTTGTTTATATCAAGTGAATCTGAAAATGAGGTTGATATCATTTGCGCTGAATTGTGTAAGTGCGTGGGCAGGGCTACTCTTTGTCCGCACAGACGCCATACAAGGCGTATTTGTGTTCAGGTTCATAATCATTCACGACAGTAGTTCTTTTTTTATTATTATTATTTATTTTTCATGGGAATTGATTGATAGGTACTTAATGGGATCTAACCATTGAATGCGTATGTGGGTTCATGTTTTTAAATATTCTGCTTAAATTTTATTAAAAAAAGTGCTAGTAAATCAGTTTCTTTTTGAAAAGTTTTATCTTTTATGTTAACATCTGTTATTAACCAGTTTCATCTGGTAACATTTTCTTTTAAGCAGCATTTTATACTGTTTTCTCACACAGGGTTTATGTTTGCAAGTTCCAGGTGCGATGGATGAGCCAGACGACCGTCGGCAAGTAGTGACGCCTTCACGTGGTCGTAGGCGTGACTCACTGCTGCATCGTTCTCGAAGCCGCAGCCCTATTCTGCAGGCTGCTGTAGAACGGAGCCGCAGTAGGAGACGACATGAGATTACCGATGCAGAAAGAGAGCTGCAACGAGCCAGAGATGTAGTATATCGAAGAGAGATGGAGGTGCTACGCGAACGTGAAGACCGTATGCGCTCACGAGAGCGCAGTCACCAGCGCGTTGCATCAGCAGCGAGCGGACACCGACAGAAGACCACACCTGGACCTGATGACAGGAAATCCCGAGCCAGTGCCGAGAGTCGTCGCAGCTCGAGCCAACACAACAATCGACGTGATCCGAATAAGAGGGGGCGCAGTCGCAGTATCGAACAGGATAAACACAGGTCACGTAGTCCTTCTTTTTCTACTAAAGATGTATCTAAAATAATTGAACTGGTGAGAAAGGGTCATATGGATCCCCAGTTACCACAGAGCACAAACAGTTTCAAAAGTAACGATTTTAAGAATGTCTTGCCAAATTTTGACCCGGCTGTTAAAAATCAACGTATTGACGTATGGCTCAAAAAAGTTAACGAATGTGCGACTGTGTATAACTGGGATGATAAGACCACTTCTTATTTTGCATTGCAAAAACTCCAAGGGTTGGCCAAAGTTTGGTACGAGAGCTTGGATTCGATACTTTTTACATGGGAAGAATGGCAAACAAAGTTACTACACGCTTTTCCGTACGAACAAAACTATGGCCAACGCTTGGAGGAGATGCTAAAACGTAAAAGCAGGTATAACGAACCAATCGAGACTTACTATTACGAGAAATTAGCTTTGGTTAATCAGTGTGACATAAGCGGAAAGCGCGCAGTTGATTGCATTATTCATGGCTTGTCAGATCGTACTATGAAATCCAGTGCTCTGGCGTTGCGAACATCGCAGCCAGAGCATCTACTGGAGTTTTTGATGAGCAATAAAGATGCAACGTTCTCGGGTCAATCTTATCAATTCAAGAATAAACGTTCTTCAGAATATCCAAACTTTTCTAAAAACTTCACAAAGCCAAACGTTTCTCAGGGATTTCATTGCTACAACTGCAAAGCTAAAGACCACCCTTACACCCAATGTCCGAAACCTTTACTCAGGTGTAACAAATGCATAAAAATCGGTCACAAAACTGAAGATTGTTCCAAGACTTCAGACAGCAGCACCGTTAAATCTGATGCTGCTAAAAAAGTCATGTACATCGCTTCTTCTAAACAAAATAAGAAGTATTACATGGACATTTTAGTAGAGGGACAAACTTTGGATTCTTTTGTGGATTTTGGTAGCGAAGTTACGCTTATTAGAGAATCGGCAGTAACCCAATTGGGTTTCACACATGATGAAACACCAACGACGATGATAGGTTTCGGCAAAGGACTTGTTAGATCGTTAGGTAATATTGATCTTGAAATATCGATCCATGGGGTTAAACGTCGCGTGCCATGCATAGTTGTTAGCGACCAGTTCCTCGAAAAATCTTTGATGGTCGGTCAGTCCTACACTGAACTGCCACAAATAGGAGTTTACAAAACTGATCAAAAATTGCAGTTTTTAGAGACGAGCAGCGAACTACCTTTACCAGAAGCGTGTTCGGATGACGAACAGCTATTGCGGTTACGTTTTGCAGGGCATGTAAAGTTGTACGGAGCTGCAACTGTCAAAGCAATAACTGAACCAAATATTACTGGTGAGATTTTACTCGAAAGTAAAGTGATAGGAAAACCAAATGATCAATATTTAGTTTGTGGTAGTGTTTACTATGTCAAAAACGGTATGACAAATGTTTTGGTTACACCTAGCTTCAACTCCTGTTCACTACAAGAGAATGCCATTTTCGCGAGGGGAGAAAGAGTGCAGATGGTCAATAGAGTTGAACTGGCTCCAAATGATATCAAGAACAATAACCCCTATCTTGAACTCACGAATAGAATCGAAGAAAAATCATTGAGTTTTGACGAGAAAAGTATTAAAATGGGCGATTCTGTTTCTGAAGCTGATAGACAACGACTTGTTGACTTGTTGAATCGATTTAAACATTGTTTTGCAACCGCAATGAAAGATTTGGGGTGTACCAACGTTACCGAAATGAATATTGAACTAAATAGCCAACGAGCCGTCGTCTATCGTCCCTATCGGCTGTCACATCATGAAAGGGAGAAGGTGCGTGAAATGGTAGGTAAAATGATGGACGCTGGAATCATTCGGGAATCTTCCTCTGGGTATGCGAGCCCGATTATTTTGGTTCGAAAAAAAGACGGTAACATTCGTTTGTGTATAGATTTCAGAATGTTAAATTCTATAACCGTCAAAGAGAGGTTTCCCATGCCCATCATAGATGACGAGATTTCCCGGCTGTCGGGTCAAGCTTGGTTTGTGACGTTAGACTTGATGTCTGGTTACTACCAAGTGCCTATAGCTGAAAAATGCAAACATTTAACAGCGTTCGTAACTCCAGACGGCCAGTACGAATTCAACCGAATGCCGTTTGGCTTGGCGAACGCTCCAGCCGTGTTCCAGCGCATGATGAACAGCGTGTTAGGTCCGGCGCGTTTCAATAAGGCAATGGTTTACATTGATGACCTTTTGATATATGGAAAGACTTCTGCAGAGTGTTTGGATAGGCTAGAGGAAATACTGGGTCTTCTGAATGAAGCAAACCTTTCGTTGAACCTATCCAAATGCAATTTTCTTCTTAATAAAATAGATTACCTTGGGTATGAAATAGGAGGAACAGGCATCCAACCGGGCATGACCAAGATCCAGAGCGTCCTTAATTTTCCGAGACCGGAAAACGTGCATTGTGTGCGACAGTTTCTTGGACTCGTGAGCTATTTTCGCAAATTTGTTAAGGATTTTGCATTGATAGCTCACCCTCTCAACAAGCTGTTGAAAAAGGACGCCACTTGGGAGTGGGGAAAAGAACAAGAGGCAGCGTTTCAGAGTTTGAAGTCTAAATTAGTAGATCGGCCAGTACTGGCAATATTCGATCCAACTGCTGATTTGGAACTTCATACTGACGCCAGCCGGATAGGAGTAGGTGGTATATTGCTACAACGCTCAGGAGGAAATGACTCTCTACATCCGATTGCATATTATAGTAGGCAAACCTCGCCTGAGGAAAAGAACTTCCACGCCTACGAATTGGAAACCTTGGCAGTCGTTTCTTGTCTAAGGAAGTTTCGGGTCTATTTATTAGGCAAGAAGTTTAAAGTAGTTTCAGATTGTAGTGCTCTGCGGTCCACGTTCCAGAAACGTGACTTGATACCACGCATTGCTCGCTGGTGGTTGTTACTCCAGGAGTTTGATTGCCATGTGGAATATCGAGCAGGCACTAAAATGTCTCACGTGGACGCATTGTCAAGGAACCCTGACAGTAAAACTGAGAAAACGGTAGAAGAACAATTTCCTACTGTTATGTCTATAAGAGAAGAAGATTGGTTGCTCACTCTTCAATTGGGTGATCCCGAACTAAATAGGATCCGCGATATTCTATGCAGTAAGGTAGATGAGAGGGGATTACAGTACATACAAGACAGCTATACTATCCGCGATAACAAACTTTATAGGTATCTTGGTGGGGATAAAAACGAGATAAGGTGGGTGGTACCTAAGGGTGCAAGGTGGCAGGTATGTAGAATGTGCCACGATGATTTGGGGCACTTAGGGGCGGAAAAGACGTTGGAGAGAATAAAAAAGACTTATTATTTCCCAAAGATGTCTCGTTTTGTAAAAAAATACGTTGAAGCATGTCTCGAATGTGCGTTTTCAAAAAAATTTAACAACACACGAGAGGGTCTTCTTCATCCTATAGAAAAGGTGGCAATGCCCTTTCACACAGTCCACTTAGATCACGTCGGGCCATTTGTTAAGTCAAAACGGGGCATACCCACGTCCTGGTTGTAATTGATGCGTTTACGAAGTTCGTATTCATAAGGTCTGTGCGTAACACAAACACACAAAATGTGATCAATGTGCTGGATGAAATTTTCTATACATTCAGAACACCTGACCGCATCATAAGTGACCGAGGTAGTTGTTTTACTTCACACGCGTTTAAGAGATTTTGTCTCGATAAAGGAACCAAGCACGTCTTAAACGCTGTGGCAAGTCCGCAGTCAAATGGTCAAGTAGAGCGGTACAACCGTACAATTCTTGATTGTTTGACTGCTGAAATGATTAATCGGGATGAAAGAGGATGGGACACAAAACTTGGCAAGATTCAATGGGGCCTTAATAATAACGTGCAAAAAACCACCGGTAGGACCCCTTCAGAGGTCATGTTTGGCACACAAATGAATAGCGAGGTGAGGCCTATTTTTAATGAAATAACAGCTCAGACTCGAGATAACACGGATATCAATTCTATTCGAAACGAGGTAAAAGATAGGATTGATATGTGTCAGGCTAAACAAAAAGAATACTACGACAAAAATAGAAAGCCAGCACGCGTCTACTCGAAAGGGGATTTGGTAAAAATAGCCAAATCTTCATTCCGCAACGATGGTAAGAGCACAAAACTCTTACCGGTGTATGAAGGACCATTTAGGGTTATCAAAGACTTAGGGAACGATCGGTACAAATTAGCCCCTGTGGCAGGGTTCGAAGGTACAAAAGGTAAACGGAAAACTGTTGTTTCTACAAGAAGAATGCAGCCGTGGATTCACATTGCGGCTTTAAATGTAAATGATGATGAAAATGAAATAGGAGTTGCAGAAAGTGATGAAAGTGAGAATGATAATGTATAATATGTTTTATTAATAGTTATATCTATTTATTTAATACCTAACCTGATTGATATTCGCTAATTATATACACAGTATTGTTTTCTTTTTAATTTCTTGACCAGAAAGCTAGAAGTCGAGAGGGTGTACCTCGACCATTACTTGCAAGTCGAGAGGAAGAACCTCGATCAAAATCTGTTGGTCGAGAGGAGAAACCTTGACCGAAATTTGAAAATCGAGAGGAAGGATCTTGATCAATATTTACAAGTCGAGAGGAATTACCTCGCAAGTCAAAAGAATGTATACTTTAATCGGAGTAATTGATTGATTCGTTAATTCTGTTCAAAATTATTTGAAATACTAATTACTACAGATTTTGATTAAGTGGTGTGTAAACAAGGTGTGATTTGATTATGAATCAGTTTAAAAGATATTCTATGTCAAGCTTGGAATGTCAAGAGATTGAACCTTGACCAGATACTGTAATTTTGAGTACATAATTAGATATTATAATTGCAAGTAGGTACTGAAATGTAATTAAGATAAATAGATTACGTGGTTTTAATTATTATTATTGGCAAATAATTATGTTAAATTGATTGGGTTAAATTCAAATTTACCGTAAAGACTTTATATAAATACCGAATGTAGGGTTCAGTTTTAAGTTAGTATAAAATATTGTTTATATTTACTTTAAGAAAGATGATTTTGTTATTAAAACATAATTTTAAGTAGCTAATACAGAAAATAGGGTTCAACCTGAAGTCGTGTATGAGGGCATACACCTCGTCAGGATGGACGAATGTAGGGTTTGATTAATTTAAATATATTTATTTCGTTGAAATTGACAGTTGTTGCGATTGGTATACCAACTCCGGCCAATTTTCTTAGTATGGCAATAGTTTTAAACCAATCACCAGCAGCCGCCTTTTTTCAACCAATGAAATTGTGTCTAAGATGTACCCACGTGTGGGGAGCGATTGTCTAAGTGGGGAGAATTGAGGGTTGGAAGAGAGGTGAGCCGGCCGAGGCCGGCAGTCTGATTTACGAGTGTACTAGAAGTAAGACGTGTTCAGAAAATAAAATATTGAGTGAAATTTATACTGTGTTTTATCTGAAGATCCAAAAATATGTATCACTATAGTGACAGGTTGTCAGCCTGTCGCCTAAAAATTGTAATACACTAATACTCTCGAGTCCCTTAGTCGCCTCTTACGACACCCGCGGGAAGGATTTGGGGTGATGCTGTTCTATGCCGGCATCGCACGGCATTACATGTATAATTAGTTGTATTCGCATGAATCGAATTACGACTAATTAGAATTGAGATAATGGACGCTTAATGAGATAGATGACCCTATCCACCTTCTACAATTCTGGCAACACTGCCGCAACCGCAAATGCAACTGGATCATGCGATTGAATTGATGAATGCACAATCAGCGCCCCTGCCGAGTGGACTCGAAACCAATTTCAATTGAAACATCCTTCACGTCCTGACAATTTTTAAACTGAAACCTAAAACACTATTACTTGAACTGAACTGAAAGCATTATTACCTACTTCTTTCTTTTCGTGTGGGATACCAAGTCGTTCAACGACCCGATGAACCCTAGTGTCAGAATTTTTCAACCGCCTTCTACAAGTAGCAGGCTTCTGACACGGTTGTGTAACGACCGCCGTCTAAGTGATCATAGACAGCAACCGGAACCTACGGCTTAACGTGCTATCCGAAACACGGAACCATCTTACTTACGGACAATCGGGTGGTTCAGCCCGCAATGTCCTAACCAGACTGGGAACAAATTCATAAAGTGATAAATATTAACTTTGTGAGTGACCCACCGAGAATCGAACCCGGAACCTTCGGCATGTAAGGCAGTCGCACTACCACTGCGCCACGTCGGTCGTCAATTACCTACTGAAGAGAATATATATATATATATATATCCTACTGAACAGACATGCGGACTGGCACGTCAAATGAGCTACTTTTTAAAACAATCTAAAACGGTATTTTTTATGAAAAGAGGAATGTATGACGTCATACGTCGCTATTTAAGATTGCGTCAGAACTCTTACATTTATTTGGTTTTTCTGGTTATTAATTCAAACCTTGAATATTTTGACAAAAATATGTATGAAGTGCGTAGTATTTTTCGACAATTGTTTTAACCGTACAGATTTTATATTTTATTAATGACCCAGTCCACAAGCGAATTGTCACAGGATCAAATGCTGGAGCCGGATCAAACAACCTGCTATTTGGCAAAAAAATAACCGACTTCGCATTTAGTTCATTTCACAGTTGTCTTACAAACTACAAAGCAGATTTTTATGATAAACTTATAGTGACCCGTAACGTAAGCACAGAATAATTTTACTGGCGTAAGTAAACAACTTCTACCGATATAAATAGAATACTTCACAAACTTAAAATTATATATGGGAAATTTTGATATAATCTCAAAGTGGCTAACTTACAAACGACAGTCAGGTAAGATACATATACTATCTAATTAATAAGCAATTTTTTTGAAGTCGGTTAGTACTTAAATTAAATTCAGATTGTATCACATCACATCACATCGCACCAGTCGAATATAAAATGGTCGCGTTTCCTGGTAAAGTGTCGTTCGACGGCTTTTCGAATGCATTAGGAATATTAGGATGCACCAGAGTTCACGTAAATCTCAGATCAGGAGAATATCGCTAAGGGAATCCTATGCACAAACAGAATGAAGCATTGAAAAACACGTTTCGTTCAAACTTGGCATGCAAATTGAATGCACAAAAACACGTTCATTTCTGTTCAAAGAATTCAAAATTTGACATAAGTAGTAAGTAGGTAAGTTACTATCAAGTTTTAGTGCGTTCTAACGTTGCAGTATGTACTTAGTTGTGTTTTAGTACAAACTCAATCCGTCTGTAATGAGTTTTCGTTACTACATTTTGGAAGCAAGTTTTTACGGCTCTCTCTGAAGTATTCCTTAACTCACAGAGCAAACTCTTCTACCGTTACTGGAACCACGGTTTCTTGAGAACCACTCTGTTTGGGGCCTACTTCGCTATTCCGAGAACATCGTAACGCAGTTTGTTTTTATGAAGCAAAGGAGTATCGGATTATCTTTTCCAAAAGGAAATTCCTGGGCACGTACGAAAAATCCCGGCATCCCGAATCTTGTTTATCAGTTAGCGTGCGCCGAAGAGAGGGTTCTAAATCGAATCAAGATAATCAAACTTTCTGGGCTGGAAGTTTTAACAATCTCACCAGTACGAGAACTCATCAAAACGATCCATTGTTTCGAATTGAGGCAACGCTGTTTAGGTTGAAGGAGTTTTATTCTGGGCGAATGGGAGACGGTTGTTGCTAAAGACACTTAACTGTTTAAGCGTTTGAAGTTGCACAAAGGGTGAGGAACCGCCGCTCGGGGTTCAGGAAAAAGCTTTTTGAATTAAGTTCCGTTTGAGAGTCTCAGGGCTACGTTTCTTGTAATCTCTATTGTGCCCGTTATCGCCAGCACCAGTTATCTTTCGGGAGGCACCAATTTATAGTTATTATGCGGGCCCGCCGGAGGCACAACAGTTATTGTGGCACGCCTTTGTTTTGTAGTGATAAAGGCACCTTATCGAAGCAAGTCGGCCGATGTTAGCTGTTTAACAACGAGAGAATGGGTCGGAACTTCGGAGTTCGGACATGTTTGTTTAGTTCCGCTCGACCGAGTTATAATTTCCAAGGGTCTGGTATTGTTTTATGGCGCATTAAATAAAATGGCCGCGTTTTATAAAATAATATTTATGAGTGCTCTGGACGGGTTAGAGAGTCATTAATCCCGTGGTCTGCAGAATGGCGAACAAAAGGTTATTGTTTAGAGGGCTATCGTGGTAGGTACTCTCTCGTGCGGAGCAATAGCGCGTGAAACATGGGTGGATCATGTGCTCAGAGTAAAGAGTGTTTCAGGCGCAATCTTAGGCACAAACCATCAGGACTTACCACTAAAAAATTGTTCCGCAGCAACAACTCCCTTAGAAACATTTTCTTGTACTTAGCTCAGAAAAAATTGTAAGCATCATCATTTTATTTCGAAAGAGTTTTAATTACAAACGAACAATGAAACTCCAGTCTGTCCTGACAGTAGCAGCTTGCTTGCTGCAGCTACTGGTAAACAGTTAACACATAGCTACATTGTAGCTAGACTATTCTAGCTACTACGATCATAAAGGTCAACACACATACAGCGGCTTTGACGTTTTCAGCAGCAACTTGAAAATTTATCTAAGAACCCGGCGTCTGGTGCACATCACAAACCTACTGCAACAAGCAAGCCAGACCAATATTTATTTTCATTTTGTCATTACACCAGTACGTGCCAAAAGAATCGCGCCTGCCCTACGCAAGAGTTCATTCAACCATTAGTAATGAATGAAATATGATGGCATTCATGAATGCATTCCATCCGGTACTTAATGTTAGTTTATTGAACGACATAGATTCTAATACATGTCCACGCACACAAGCACACCCAGGCAATGCCGGGAACGTACGAGTTTATCAGCTAACTTATACTGCGAGGAAAAACCTGATTACCTCCCACTAAAAAGGTTACTACTAGCCATTGAAACTTGTGCGTGCCTTTAGTTTAGTCGAAAATAAAAAGCCAAGTCTTCTTTGCCGTCTACGTCTGAAGCTCTGAAGCACGTAGTGGGTAAGTAGTCGCGACTGGCCGACTGTAGTCTGAAGTAGCGAAGTGGTAAATGAGGGAGAAGTAGTCATTATCCCGCTGAGCTAGAGAACGTGCCGGGCACGTCTCTTTGTTCCACCTGGGATGACTGTGGCATTGTAGGGTTAATTTTAAACGAATTCAAAGAAATAGATTATCAACTCGACCCGTATGTAGGTAAGTATCTAGTTTTTCTTGTTTTCGAACTACTAGCCGTGAAATCAGTAGAGCTGTGTTTTTACTACGACAAAACAGTGTAAAGCACTGGGCGTGCGTTTAGTCGCAAATAAAATGCTTTGTGGTACGCCTGTAGCTCTGGAGCACGTAGTCAGTAAGTAGTCGCGACTGGCCGACTGTAGTCTGAAGTGGCGAAGTGGTAAATGAGGGAGAAGTAGTCATTATCCCGGTGAAGTGCTGGAGTGCAGGAGAACGTGCCGGGTGTGCCAGTTTGTTGCACTTAGGGTTACTGTGGTATGAGCGTGTAGTATGTTTTTACATAGTAGGTATGTTTAAAAAAAGAAAGTTAAAATGGTCTTAATTTCACCCATGTATGTATAAGGTCTCAAGTATCAGCTGCAAATAGATATTTTACGAGGTAATCAGTCCATGAAACTGAACAACTTTCCCCAAAAAACATAGGTATTTCGTATGTATTGCCTGTTCTTATCTGTAAATATAAAACATTCATTATCATTATCTGCTTGAATTCATAGATATTGTTATTGTGCACGTATTCGCCTTTATCCAAATGCCATTTCTCTCCTCTAGGTCTGCTGTAAGTAATAAGCAAGCAAATAAGCAAGCAGTGCCTGTTGTGTCCATTTTGTTTATGTGTTGTCCTGTAAAATTTCTTGTGTGCAATAAATGGTAAATAAATAAATAAAAAGGTATTCTTAGAATCTTTTTAGGACGATATATGAGACTCAGACAGTGCACCTGCGATTTGCAAACACCGAAAGCAATCTCAGAAAGTGAATAATTGACGATCTATGCTAACTTTGCGAGTTCTATCAGTCCAGGAGCTCAATTTCTGAATCGTTCGTTTTCTTTTCATGCGAAAATGTGCTACTTATCATGCTTGTATCACACATTTACTTTACTTATCGATTCACGTATGCTCTCATTAACTCACACATACCCTTGACTATAAAACCATCGAATAGTAGAAATTTAAATACGTGTACCCAATCACGACGTTTCAGAAATTCCAGGAATCGAACCAGAGTCCATCAGGTCAAGTTACCAAAAGCTCAGACATTTATCACGAAAGCGGTGGTCATTTCATTGCTCTCCTAGCTTATATGAGCCACGGACTCATAGATTAAATAGCAAGAACGTGCTAAGTGACGCTAGAAAGACGTGACGACTAGCTTACTGCATAAACCTAGTCTAGTATTAGTCTAGCTAATGGCTCTTTTATCTGTTTGCTTTAAGGCTTGCCGTGTGGTAGAGTAGCATCACCCTATTTATAGTTGTGGGTGTCGTATGAGGCGAGTTGGGTATGAATATACCCTCAAGGGCATTTTACATTTAATGAGGAAGAAGAGAGTACAAAATAAAAAGTGAAACATTGGACAACAATCAAATCGTTCAGGTCTTTAGCTGAGTCTAAATGATAAATGATAAAATGATAAATGATAAAAATATTTATTTTCTCCCAATCATTAATAAAATTAATATACACATTTCGTATAGTACATTTTCAGAAAATTTATGATTATTTAATTAAAAGGGAGATAGGAGTCCAAACTAGGTGTCCCTGTGCTATGGATCTCCTAGCTCCACCATTTTGACATCAGCAGACAATTATTAAAATGTCTAGTATAAATATTTCAGTACCGAAATGAAAATTACCTTACAACTAACTAACAACAATTTGTTTAGGAAAAAATCAATACAAAATAAAATAAAAGTGGGCAGTTATAATAAAAATTGAGTTAGTAAATAAACTTAAAATATTAAAATATAGTTAAGTACATAATAGAAAACTAAGTATTAAACACAATTTGTTGCATATCATTCCTAAGTAATTACCTCGAGCAAACTTTCGATATTCTCATAATTAATTTTCATCAGCCACTCAGTGACCAATTGCTTACATTCAAATTTAACTTTACTGTAAATATCTAGTTCTTTATTTGCAACATTGTAAAGTTTACTACTTAGAAAAATATAGAAATGTTGTGCAAACGAGGTATTTACAGGAGGGACTCTGCATACCTGGTGAAAACGTCTTTTACTCGAGTTAGCGTGATTTGACTGAAAAATATGACTGTGCTTTTGTAAAATAGTAGCTAGTATAAAAAGCTGTCTGACAGTTAGAACTTCAGTTCAGAACCTCGTACTAGGACATGTATGCGTACGAAGAAGAATATCGAAGAAAGACTGATTCAAAAATACGCATCGGTATATGCCTCGATCAACCATGAGATACAGCTAGTCGTAACAAATTAACTTGAACTTTCCCCTCTCTTCCCGTGGCCGTGTATCTTGGGGCCGGAGAGCGCAGTGTTGTACTCGTATCTCGGTAAACACCTGCTCAAATTTATTGTCGATCGCAGCGGCTGCCAATGATAATAAATAAACATAAATACGAGTATGGCCGACCCCGGCGCTTGCGCTGCTATTCACGCCTTTTATCTTGAGGCGATACGCGGAGCTAAGTGGCGTTTGCGCAGCACAGTTTCAAAAATATAAATACGGATACGTTCTTTTAAAAAATGCAAATTATAAGTGAACCTCAAATTCAGGTAAGTTTAACAATAAGAGGCCTCTTTAGGCTAGGTGCTGCCTCCACGACATAAGAATTCGTAACTCGATGAAAGCGTACTTTGTTGATTGAAAATCTAAAGCCAGCTAAAAGTAGCCACTTCTAGCACTTTCGATAAATCACGTTTTCATCGAGTTCATAGATGGGGGCAGCACAAACACATTGCGATTAAAAGTAGATTCTATGTTTTAAGGTCTGAGTCAGTGCTTTTATTTCATACCAGGGGGCGTTATTTTAAAAGATATACAAATCTGCTTACGAGCAATCTTTAGGTTACCGCCAGAACTGATAAGATATTGAAGCCTACTAGTATGTCCCCTGTACCTATATCAATCTAATTTCAAAATCAATTTTATATCAAAATCAATCAGATTGATTTGTTTAGCTGAGGTATTTATTATTAGGAAGGTATCTGGTTTAGTATTATATTTTTTGTTAATCTAACCTTACCTAACCTAAACTTAGTTGTTGTAAAAAATAAATTTCACTCATTTCAATTAGCTACTATAATTACGTACGTAATTTAAATTTTATGAATAAAGTTTCTCTATGGCGCTACGTAGCTACAGGTAGCGTTCTACAGCATATCGCATCTAATCTACCGCAACGTTATGTTTGTTATTTAAAGCATTTTGTAATCACAGTTAACGGACAATGATCGGATCTTGTAATAACCCTACCGTCCAATACGCAGATAGATATAGGTAGATATTTATTTAAGAGGCTGCCAGTGCACATGTGCTGCCCCCAACGCTTAAAAAGCTCTATGAAAAATGGGTAAATAAGCTTGTAAAGTAAGGAATATCGAATGTCGTCAAAATACTAAGTCGTTGCAAAAAAACGGCCAAGTGGTCACTTTTAGCAATGTTGCTAGAAATCTGTTACTACACTGAACAATTTTCTGTTAGTAAGTCAACATTATGTAGGTAAATAAGCTTCAGTATCTGAAGCTCAATCTGGTCCAGTGGATTTTAAATAAATTACGTTTTCTTCGACTTATGATTGTTTAATTATTGGAGGCAGCAACTACAATCTGGGGTCTTCCTTGAGAATGGGACATACGGTATTCTGGCAGATAACTGGTATCTTAAGGTGTTCAAAATATCTCGTCTCCGGAGTTTTTATTACCTTCATTTTATCATAAGTCATAAAATAATATGATAAATAAGTTTAGGCTCATTATGAGAAATGTATCTCATTTTAATATTAACGATATTATGTAAATTATAATGCCGTATGGAAGAAAGAAAGATGACCATTCGAATTTAATAATTAAATCAATACATATTCTATTGGCGTCATAAATGCTAGGTATATTACTACAAAAATCTTAATAGAAATACATAATACTAGCAGTCACCATTATTTCTCAAAACCACTTAATTTTATAATTCTTCGAAATTTTTTAATGACTCTGGCCTCTAGGGCAATGCTTGTGCGTTTTATCTACTTGGGAGGTCTATACGTGTACCTTTGACCATAGAATGGGGCTAATTACAAATATCTGATGTGAGCTATGGGGTCCTCATGTCATAAACATGAATGATATATGCAGCATGCGTTCGCTTTGTAGAAATTTCGGTAGAGTAGTAAAAATTATAAGTCTTATATAAAGCACGCTTTCAAGTAAAAGCAAATTAATATTAGCAAAAAAGTCTCTCGGCGTCACTAGTACCATCGGTTAGTACCATTAATGGTATTAGTGACACGGATGTTTTACCTTAGACACTGATTTCTTTAATCGTCTGTCACAGACGTATGAGGCCAATGATGAGTGATCTTAGAACTAAAGAGAAATCCCACAGGTGCTCGGATAACCTCACAATGGTCCCAGCCACCGCTCATGATGCGGTTGCATGGAAAATGCGTATCGTTTGGCCCCATGCGGCTTTCCTATACAAATCAAGATTTTCCTCGGAGCGAAGTCCAGTGCAATGTATGATTCGCGTAGCCTACAACGCTCAACTACTGTAGTAATTGCCTATTGATTGTAAAATGTTCAAGTTTATTAGTCATTGCCTTCCAACTACTTTACGATTTAGTAAGTCCAGTACTTGCCGTGTGATGCCCGCTTGCCGTGTGATGTCGGCTTAGAATAGCATCACCCCATTTCTTTCCCGTGGATGTCGTAGAAACCGACTAACGGACATGAGGGTTTCATGTGTATTGCATTATTAGGCGACAGGCTGACAACCTGTCATTATAATGATACACGTCTTATCTGAAACAACCCTCAAACATTTGACGAGGCGATAACGGCCGTAATTTTGTTATCGTTAACGCTCTGCCTACCTCGCCAGCGCCAGGGATATAGGCGTGATTTGTGTATGTGTATGTATATAGTACTACCGCGCGTTCCCGCTATCGTCCTGATTTCGAGTCGCGTTAACAGATTTGCCGCACGCAACTAGATTGTAAACAATGCCTGCTGGGTACCAACTAACAAGGATCCTCTGTATCTACACAATTTGTACGCAAATACAGGTAGCGAGCCTTCGCGAACCTGCATATTCATTAGTTCAGTAAACCTGTAAACTTCCATGGGTTACTGGCAAAAAAAAAACTGTGGTTTTAGGAAAGGTACTGCAGAAGGTGAATCCCACATCGCACCCAGGCATCGCTACAGTGTACGGTGGTGTGAAGCTTTTGTAGTAAATATCTTTTATAGAAAGACCGCAACGTATCATACACAGGTGACTTCTCCCTTTAGGTTTTCGGGGTTTTGGCACGACTAATCCGCAGCCAGTGAGATGTTTGCCTAGCTTATTGTTTTTTTTTACAAAGTTAAAAATTTTACAAGTCATTGTAAAAAAGAGAAAAATGTAATTTTATAAACCTAGTGTAAACGCGGCTCGGGTGGACTATAAAATTAAAAATAGCTCCTAACGTGGTGAGTTTTCTTGCCCATTTAATTCTTCTTCGAAACCTAATACTTGTTTGCCCGCAATAACTTTGCCATAATTATGGTTTTCATTATACTTACTCGAGGAGGTACGTACAGGTGGCTGCTACTTAGATAAGTACCAATTATTTGTATGCTAATATCGCATCTTGTGATGAGATCGCAACTCGCTAACTCGCTACATAAAATGTTGAATGAACTTTATTTGATCCGAGTTTGCTTGAGATGTCATACGGCAATTTGCTTATTAATATGTTGTTTTTATTGATCTAGTTAATTTGCATTGCTAGTTAGGAGCAATTCTCATGCATATAGTAAACAAACATCATTGCATTACGTATTCATGGCATGTGCGATTGACAAGTATGTAGGTGTATATAACCTGCAGATCTTCGTAAGGTAGGTATTGTGATCATTATAGAATAGAATTTAATAGAAATCTTTATTTCAAAGTACAAGAAGCAATACAACATTAGTAACTTAAATACTAGGCACAGGTTGTGCATTGAAAACGGTATCCCACTCAGTATATACTATAATACGAAGCAAGTATTACAGCGCTGGTATTCTGTGGTACCCATGCATGCTTTTGCACTGAGACAAGGCAACATTATTGAAATATAAGTAGGACGAGTACAATAAGTATGCTATTATCTAGATCTTATAAACTAATTGTATAGGTAATGAATGTATGAGGTGTTGAAGGGTGGTGTTATATTGAAATATCTAACATGAAGGTGTAGAGAAAATCGAAATCGCGGTGCGCATTATAACTGTGCTTGTAGTTATATTATTTGGTAAGTGATGGAAGCGCTAGCTTTGTTCAGTAACTCTGTTAGAAGTAACTCCATACAAATCAACGCACACGCACGATCTTGCGGTTCGTGACTGTCACCATATACAAACGACAGCCGCAATTTGAAGCGTTGGCATGTACTATTATTCCAACCGGTTTCTGTACGGGACTTCGTCTTAAAAAACTCCTTTCGTAGTAAAGCTGGATATGGTAAACACCGCAGAATCATACGTTGCGTGTGAGAACCGCCATATCTCTTTGGCAATAGAATACCGACAACCGGAAGCCATCTTACCTCCGATATAAACTTGACGAGGCTTTAAATATCATTAAGAGGGCCATTTATTGGCCTCCTCCCTTGTAAGTTGCATCAGGAATTTTAATATATTAATAGCACCTTTATTTGGACTTTGATGTGTGTATGGTAGTAAACAGGATAATAACGTCATTAAGGAACTTGAAAGAACTGTAATATATGTCGAGATTTTAAAATAATTGAGTTTTATTTCACAGTCCCAGTGGGATTCGTTCTATCGGGATGCCATCGCACTAAAAACGCTCAGGCCCTACAAATTTTCAGGTTCTTCATTAAATTTCAGGGACCAGAAGGCTTGGGGTTCATGATGCCTGTAAAAGGCGGTTGAAAAATTCTGACACTAGGGTTCATCGGGCCATTGGACGACTTGGTGTCCCACACGAAAAGATTGAGGGGTTCATATAGACGGCTCGCTCTGCCAACTCTGCGAGAGATATATAAGGTGTAAAAATATTAGCTGCAAATATTTTAAGGTGTGAATCAGCAAAAGAATTTCATATTTCGACCTATGTTCCTTGGGGAAAGCTGTTCAGTTTCATGGGCTGATTCACCCCTAAATATTTGTATTTGAAGAATTTTTTTTACACCGTACAGATACACGTGTATATAAGCGAGTATTAAAACGTAACTAACGTAACGTAAGTTCTTATTACACGATTTTAATTCGACCAACATTTAATATAGATGATGTAATGGCGCAATACTGCCACCATCTGTGGGCCACCAGGCAGAAGCCAGCCCTCTCCAAACCCCCGGCATCACACGGCACCTGACTTTTGACAAATTGTCGCACATTATTGTGACACTTCCTGTCATGTGTCTGTTAAAGTGGAGATGAAGTTACGGATCGGGTGACACTATTAACACATTTTGTAATTAGAAATGTCGGCTTTATTCGTCTTAATTTGAGCTAATAGAGTGGGAATAAATGATTGTAGCTAGACGAAAGAGCCTGAACCGAACATTTTTGAAACAGAACTTTTGTTTGGAGTAGTAAAGAAAATACCCCGCGTCTACGATACTGCACGATTGGGAATAGGTAAAAAATGACAGACCAAACAAATAGAAAATTTTATGCTTTCATTGTCTAGTAGAACAAAATTATGTCCTACGCATCGCACCGATTTCGAGCAGATTACGAAGAATTGGAACTTTCCTTTTTACTCGAAGGATGTTTTAGTATGTTGTTCCTTAGTAGTCCAAACAAAGTTCCGTTGTGTTTCCGCCTTAGGCTTGTCCGCTCTCTTATCTATAAACACTCGATCATTTTACAAACTACCTAAAACGAATATACTAAAGTTTAATCTTTGTCCTTGAAAAAACTACTTGTTTGCTACAGTATTCTTCTGGGAAAACTACATGAGGCCAAGAAAATTCCGTAATAGCCTTTCGCCATCTAAGTTGTTATTTCCTAAACTCTAGTCTAGAACCTACATAGAAAACTTTTATACTTAAACAAGCGGCGAGCTGAGGGATATGAAAACTTAAACAAGCACTTTGCTTACATCATTCATACACAGGAGACCAATATTAGAAAGAGTCGGGTGGATGACATGTACTTGACTCATTATATCATCCAAATAGGAGAAAACTATTTTTATATCAAAGTTGCTTTTCAGGTAGATATTGTTAGGCGTCTTCATCATGTTCACTGCATAGTAGTAGTAGGTATACCTAAAGCAATGTCGCTTCCCTGTCCTTATGTCTGTAAAAAGTATGTTGTACACAGGGTGTTATGTGTCGTATATAGGGTGTTAGGAAAAGTACTGACTTCCTTTCAAGGGATTAACCAGCCCATGAAACTGAACAACTTTCCCCAAGGAACATAGGTCAAGATATGAAAAAAAAATTTGACCTCCCATACAAAATGTAACAACCGACTAAGTCAGTTTGTATTGGAGATCTTAAATTTCATATTTTGACTTATGTTCCTTGGGGAAAGTTGTTAAGTTTCATAGGCTGGTACATCCCTTGAAGGGAAGTCAGTACTTTTCCTAACAGCCTGTATAGGTATGCTTAGATCTTTAAAACCACACAACGGATTCTGATGCATTTGTTTAATAGGTAAAGTGATTCAAAAGGGAAGGTCACATGTATAATACATAACGGGAAAATGTTTAATTCCCACGGGAAAACGTAGCAGCGGGTGCAACGACTGGTAGATGTATGACAAAAATCTTATATTATAATAGACCAGCGCTTACTCGGTTCATATATTGTTAGATTTACGACCGAGAAGCGTGGCTAATCGCTCTCATGTAATTTATGACTAAGATAATTTTGTTTTAATTACATACTGGTACTTTTATTTTAATTGAAGTTTGGTTGAAACGAGCAACATTTGTTTCAACCGAACTTGAATACTTAATTTAGTCACAAAGTAAAAGTGAAAACAGAAATAATTTTTCCTTTCGCCATTTTGTAAACATACATACATACACAAATCACGCCTTTTTCCCTTGCGGGGTAGGCAGAGCGTTAACGATCGTAAAATTACAGTCGGTATCGCCACGTCTGACAAGCATTGAGGGCCTTTGCAGATAATTCGTGTATCACTGTAGTGACACGTTGTCAGCCTGTCGCCTAAAATTGTAATACACATGAAACCCTCGAGTCCCTTAGTTGCCTTTTACAACACCCGCGGAAAGAAATGGGGTGATGCTATTCTAAGCCGGCATCACACGGCAATTTAAGCCGGCATCACACGGCAACTTTTGTAAACAAACCACAAGAACTTCAGGGTAGCTACTGTAATCCCTGCACCATAATACGACCGAACATTTATGTGGGTAGGTATCTAATCGTGCGCGATATAGGTACTTACTCGTGTAAGTTATTTTCCCTAGAGATCCTTTGAGAACACCAGCTGTAGTCGTAGGTATAGGTAGTATGCAATGTAGCACTATTTAACCCGCGCAGGTTGTGGCGAGAAAATGTAACACGGACTATGTGGCAGGGTATGACATATCCGAATTTTAAATTGCCTATATTTTATTTAATAAATACCAAATAACATATTGTTTTAATATTAATAGCTAGTGGGATATATTAGTATTATAATAAATAAATGTTAAATAATATATTACTATATCTTTATATTTAAATATAGAAATAACAAGTCCGGGTCATTTTAGGCACTGATTAATAGGCGCTTCACTTACAAGCTTAAAAAAAATAGAAAAAAATGAAATCTTAAAAAACTCCAAAAATAAACAGAAACGAACATAAAATAAGATATAAAAAAGAACCTTACATGGTTGCAAAAAAATATAACACCTTATTAATATGAATCAGTATCACGTATTTACGTAACCGAAAGCACTTTGTACACGATTATCTCCGACGCTGGTTGTTGTCACACTACAATCACGTAAGCTATTTCACACACCTTTAGTTGCAGCTACATGGAGCGACAAGAAAAAATTACGGTAGTTTACAAAAATATTTGCAGATAAGCAACAGTCTGGGTATGACATACCCTGCCACATTCTTGGCGGGTTAATAATTCATCAGTGTTGCCGTGACGTGTCGGCTTGGAATAGCATCACCCCATTGCTACCCGCGGTTGTCGTAAAAAGCGACTAAGGGATAGATTCATCCATGGAATGGGCAGCAACTTTCTCTATGAATGCATATGGTGATAATGGCAAATACGCACCAATCGAGAAAGGCCCAAAGGCCCAAGCAGTGGACTGTTGTGTCTGTTGAAGATATCTTCAAGAACACTACCAGCGCCTCGTTTTTCGAAACTACAGGTGAAATTCGATGTACATTGCGTAACGGGTCAAAAATCATGGTTTTATAATGTCCCACGCGAATTTCACCTGTATAATTTGTAGACTGTAGTTTCATTACATAAGGCACTGGAATCGTAGATTATTTAATGTAAGTAGCACAAATAAATTAGGCATATTGTATTACCGAGCGCCGTTTGTGTTTTATCTCTCAAAAACGCTACAAAATTTATACAGTCAAGTCTGCAAAGTATTCAGTAGGCACTCTGAAGCTACCGCCCGCACATCAAACCACTATTTAAGAGGCCAAATTACACTGGTTTTCTTAGTACATGTATGAAAAACCGCTATTAGTTGACCCTTAAAATAGGTAGGCTTGCAAAGGTACTAAACTTACTTTAAGCCCTGTATGCAGACGCTGTTGACAGTAAACAAGCAAGCCTTGTCGCAGACAGACAGCAGGGTTGCCGGAGTAATTACTAATCGTATTACGCCGCCGGGAGGCTTTGTCGACGAGTGCAACGACCTACAACGAGTATTGCCAGATACTTGTACACTAAGGCTCGTATTTATAACCCGCACTCAACTCTAAGATCGATCTTGAGTGCGACTTTGAGATGCTGTTAGTACGGGCTGACATTTGTCAAAATCGCTCTTGAGATCGATCTCAAAGTTGAGCGCGATTTATAAATACGGACTTTAGTGTGGTTCGCATCTGTACCTACTAGAGGAACAAATTTTCGTGTGACACCCGGCTTTATACCCATGCTTGGTATCGTTGGATTGGTGATGCCCTGAATCAGAAACCGGAGTTGTCAAAAAATCATGTGGTGGAGGAAGGGAGAATCAAAGATGGCGTTTTTTTATATAAATCCTATCATGTGGGGTATCATATCAAATTAAAGAACTTTTCAAGACGATTTCGACAATATATCGCATTAGGATATTTGAGTTACATACACCTTTTTAAAATTTTACGATTGTTGGCGCTTTGCCTACCCCGCCAGGGATATAGGCGTGATGTGTGTGTAAGCTGGCATGTTTGTACAAAACATGGGCCTCTATGTACAAAACGGCTGGCTCCATTTCGTAAAAAGTATGCCAAATGTCATACTACTAGATAAGTCAAACGAGTTTCTCTGCTTATAGTCTTAACCAATGTACTTAGCCATAAAAGAAGTCTAATAAATAAATTACAAATTAAATTAAATGACAGGACAGGAGCCCAATTTCTTTAACGTCGTTAATTCTGTACATGCAAAAATCTGCTACTTACTAATAACACGTTCTACTTTACTTATCAATTTTCACATAAATAAATTCACACTACACTTGACTAATCGAATAGTAGAAATTTAAAAACGTGTGGTTAGATCAGTCGTTGCGGACTTTCGTGCACGGAACTGAAACCATCATCCGCACAAATCGAATAGTAAAAAAATGATATTAAAATAGCAATAAATACTCATTTTCTATTATAATCACCCTTTTTTTAAACTGCCCGAGCTGTTTTTGGTATTCTGCCAAATTCCACGATCGTCTGTTCTCACGATCCTTCAAATCACAGTAGTAAAATAGGCAGTAGGTAAGTTTTTAAGTCGTAACTTCTACATGTTACGTGGAGGGAGCCGTTTCTTATCCCGCCTGCGAATATTAGAGACCTCCCGGGTGCAGCACCGGCCCATTATCCGATGATTTTTTTGACCTTTTCGTATGCCACACACAATGATAAGGACACGACCTACATATATAGGTACATACACACACACAAATCACGCCTGTATCCCTTGCGGGGTAGGCAGAGCGTCAACGATCTGTCTAGGATTGACCACGTCTGACAATTATTGAGGGCCCTTTCAGAGGACACGGACACCTACTGATACCTTTTGGTAATGTGGTCAAATGCAAATGCAGTAGGTGCGAATGAGGGAGTCGTGTCCCGCTACCGAATTTCAGGGACGTCCCAGATGCGGCCCTGATTGTCTGCACTATACACATAATATGCCACAATAATAAGAACACGACCTACTGATATTTTTTGGTAATGTGGTGAAATGCAAATGCAGTAGGTGCGAATGAGGGAGTCGTGTCTTGCCTGCGAATTAGTGGAGGGAATTACGGATCGCTCCCATACTAAACCCATTTTTTTTTTGTGGAGTGATGAGCTTCATCTAATATGTTCCTTGAGTAATTCTATGGGTGGATATTTGAAAACGCTTCTCCAGGTCCCTTTCCTGGCAAATTTAAAATTTTAGTTTTATGGTTATTTTATCATTGCATAATAATTAAGGCCTATTGAAAAGGTTATTTACGAAAAAACACTTAAATCGAACCACAGGTTTCGTCAAAATTCAATTTTGAAATTTGAGGTGCCAGTCAACGGGACATTTTGCGCCAGTCAAGGGACAAAGTAATTATTTTAACAAAATATATGTATAAAAGCTGTTCATCTTTTGCTTTTAACTAAGTAGAATAGAAGTAAAAGTTGCCGCAGCCTACCAGCCTGACGCCCTGAAGCCTCAGCCTGCTTGAAACACGACACAGCCAGCCCGACATACGAAATGAAACAGCCACAGTGTTCGACAATCACAGTTGACAGGCGGGCGTATGTGCTCTGTCGACCTCCAGAAGAAGGCTGTTTGTAAACAGCCGAAACGTAGACCCAATTCTCTACCAAAACAATAGTAACGTAAGTCGTTTAAACTTAGGCCATAATGAAACAGCTAGCATGAGACAAGAAGAAATCACCGAAAAGATTATGACCTGAGAATTAACTGTGTTGTATATTCTGCTACTGAACAGACGAAGATAACCTTAAACATGACGCAATCAGCCTAAGACATAGACTATGACTATGACTAGAGCCAGACTCAGATAGCCTTAGACACCACTAGGCAAGCAACCTAACACACGCCGCTGTATTCATGAGACATGACGCAATCAGCTTAAGAGACATTGCCATCAGACTGAGAAATAGCGTAACTAACCTGGGACACGACGCAGTCACCTCAGAGACGACGTAATCAGCCTGAGACACGATGTACTTAGCTAAAAAGACTCCGAAATACAATCCAATCATCTTAAGAGACGTCGCAACCAACCTGAGACATAACACAGCCATGTTGAAATACAATGCAGACAGCTGAAGAGACGTCGCAATCAACCTCAGACAACGCAGTAGGCTAAGAGACGTCGTAAACAGCTTTAGAGATGTCGAAGTCACCCTTAGTGAGACATAACGCAGCCGCCCTAAGATACAACGCAGTCTGCTTAAGAGACGTCAAAATCAGCCTGACATAGCGCAGCCACCCTGAGATACAACGCAGTTGCTTAAGAGACTTTGTTTAATGACTCTGAATGAGATGCAACGCAGTAAGCTGAAGAGACGTCGCAATCATTCTGTGACATGATGCAGCCACCCTGAGATACAACGCAGTCAGCTGAAGAGACGTTGCAATAAGCCTGAGTGAGACATGACGCAGCCACCCTTAGATATATCGCAGTCAGCTTAAGAGACGTCACAATGAGCCTGAGTGAGACATGACGCAGCCACCTTTAGATACTCGTACACCGGAGTCAGCTTCAGAGACGTCGCAGTCAGTTCAAAAGACGTCGAAATCAGTCTAAACGAGACATAACATATATATATATATATATATATATATATATATATATATATATATATATATATATATATGGGTATGTATATAGGTATGTTAGGTAGTTATTTGTGTAGTACGTATATAATATTTATTTGTGTATTCATATGTTATGGTATGTGTGTGCCGTCTTGTTCCCGTCTACATTCTTATATCTAATTCCACTGTATAGGTTGACTGGAAGAGATCTCTTTAAAGAGATAAGTTCACCTATTGTAATCTAGTTTCTAAGTTCACATTTATTTATAATTGTACACAATAAAGAATAATAATAATAACGCAGCCGCCCTGATATACAACGCAGTAGCTTAAGAGACGTCGCAATCAGTCTGAGACATCATTACGCAACCACCCTGAGATACTACGCTGTCAGCTGAAGACCGTCGCAATTAACCTGAAACCTAACGCAGAGATCCTGAGATACAACGCAGTCAGCTTAAGGTACGTCGCAATGTGCCTGAGTGAGACGTATCGCAGCCAACCTGAGATACAACGCACTCAGCTTAAGAGACGTCGCAGTCAGCCTAAGACATAACGCAACCACCCTGAAATACACCGCAGTCTGCTTAAGATACGTCGAAATTAACCTGAGACTTAACGCAGCCTCCCTGAGATACAACGCAGTAGCTTAAGAGACGTCTATCAATCAGCCTGAGATATCGCGCAGCTACCCTGATGCCTAACGCAGCCACACCTAGAGACATAAAGCAAGTGTTTTTAAACTATGTTATCTGCACGAAAAACAATGCTGTTCACCAACTGGAAACCCTTAAACTAATTTATGGTACCCACGGGCAGACATGGGGTGGTGCTATTCTACTCTGCAGGCACACCTTTACACAAAATAATTGCAAAAACAATCATTAAAATAACATTAGTCACTTGACTGGCATAAAATGTCCCTTGACTGGGAAAAATGCCAGTCAAATGAAGCCAGTCAAGGGACAATTTTCTATGTATTGAGTGATTAATTGGTAAACGCTTGAATGTAATCAAAAAATTTAAACGGATCCTTAATCTCGCTTTATTATGCGACATTATTTGTTCAGAACAAATCCTCTGTAATTACTCTTTCATGAAGAAAACATGCACAGGAAAGGGACCTGGCGCGGGTGCAAAAATAGGATCTAAAAATTTAACAACTCCTATTTTATTCTAGAAGTTCCAAGGAGCTATATGCTCCCTCTCCAGGGACGAAGATGTAATCCTGGCAGAAGGCAGAAACAAGACCCAGCTCATGGTTTTATTAGTTTCATCGATTCAGTCGTTTTAGACCACGTATTCAGAAAACACAAAAACGTGTGACCAACACAAACTGTCATTTTTATCGGTATAAGCAGTTAAATATTGTCCAATTAATAATTTTCTATAAATCTACATGATATAAGGATTATTATGATGGGTGAAAAGTTATATGATGTCCAGCTAGATAAAACTTTATACGTGTTTGAATTTCGCAATAGCTGAGTGTGACACGCGAAGAACGCGTGTTTTGGCCCCGATTTCAGGTTTCAGATTAAGTTTTAGTTAAACATATTTCATAATTTGTGGATGGAGTTTTACTTTCCAAATAGTCAATTAAACATTCTTTCGTGTGAATGATACTTAAAATCTGTATGTGTTGTACACTTAAAGAAATTTACGTGTGACCGCAATTTTTAACTGTGCAAATTTTCACCCCTAAGCATTTCTAGTCCGGGAGACAATAAAAAAATTTAGTCTGGTCGGGGAGGGGGGGGTACAAAGATGGCCGCCACCCGTCATCTTAAAAAAAAGTCTTTTTTCGTTCCGGTGGCTACTATGGCAAGATTGGTATCATTTTCGTATAAACCAAAGACGTAGAATTCATTTCTGATATAAGGATTTTAAAATTCCCTAGTAATATACAAATAAAACGTAAAAAGGTGAAAATTTAGGTTGCAGATTTTTGCTTTGAGAGCTAATAACTTTTGTATTGTAACAAAAAAATCCTAATAAAAAATACTATAATAAAGCGTTATTCATGCAGATTTTATAAATATATAGTTTATGCTACATCTTCATACAAAAAGATGCTGAAAAAAATTATAACCGCAGCGGTGTATGCGCGCGTACTCATGTCGCATTCGCGGAGGGAATTACGGATTTAACAAATTTTTTTTTGGCGCTATGAATTTCATCTCATATGTTCCTTGAGTAATTCTAAACATTTCTAGTCCGGGAAATAATAAAAAAGTTCAGTCTGGTCAGGTAGAGGGGGGTACCAAGATGGCCGACACCCGTTATCTTAAAAAAAAATCTTTACTTGTCTTGTTGGCTACTAGGGCAAGATTGGTATCATTTTCGTATAATCCAAAGACGTAAAATTCATTTCTGATATTAGGTTTTTAAAATTCCATAGTAATATTATCAATAAGACGTAAAAAAGGTTCTTAATTATTTAGGTTGCAGATTTTTGCTTTGAGAGCTCATAACTTTTGTATAGTGACTTAAATGTCCAAATAAAAAATACTGTAATAATGCGTAGTTTATGCAGATTTCGAGAATATTCACATGTAATAATGTTGTATTGTAAAAATATTGTGAAATAAATAAATTACTGCAACCCAGAAGGGTAACTTTACTTGCGTTAGGCGGAATTTATCTTGCAAAATGGTCGAGTAGGTTCATAATACTCGTGTATCTTATGTTAAAGTGATGATGATGATGATCTCTCCGACCGATTCCGGTCATGGCGACCACTTTGACTCCTAATCAGATCGGCGCTGCTGCGCCCGGAGATGGCTATTGTAGCCAATTTTGGCAGTAAACTCCCGTGCACAGTGTGGACACGTGAGTTTGCCACTTACATAATTATAGTTAATGGCGACGGGTGGACGGGCCTTCAGCTCATCGCGCTTAGCGTCGAGGTCTGCTTTACGCTGTTCCTCAAACTCGCGGACTTGCCTCTTAACCATCCCGCGCCATTCGGGACGCTGTACTGCCAGACCCTCCCATTGCGTGGGCTCAATGTTGCATCTTTTCATGTGTCGTTTCTGAACATCTTTATATATGAGGAGTTGTCCGCTATGCTTTCGCTTGCCCTCCTCTAGCTCAGAGTAAAGGATGCGCTTCGCCACTCTCTCCTCCGACATCCGGGATACATGAACGCACCACCGAAGCTGACGACGCATTAGATAGGCCTCAATGCCACCAACATTGGCTCGTCTCAGAACTTCGGTATTGCGCACTCGGTCAGACCATCTGATCTTCATGATGGTGCGAATGCATTTTAGGTGGAAGCGATCCAGAGTGCGTATGTGGTGACGATACATACACCAAGTCTCGGAGGAGTGTAGAAGGTTTGGCAGCACAATCGCCATATATACAGAGATTTTTGTGGCTAGCTTTAGGTCGTGCGAGCAGAAAACCTTGGAACACAACTTCCCAAATGCTGCAGCTGCAGCACTGATTCTGCTGTTGATCTCAGCATCAAGGTTACACTTAGATGTTATAGTGTTCCCCAGATAACGAAACTTATCAACCTGTTTCAGCATATCCTCATTAAGCATAATCACCAGTGTCTCGCGACTATGCGAGCCTAAAAACATCACTTCCGTCTTTTTGACACTGATCTTCAGGCCGAATTTACAGCATGCTTGGTGAAAAACGGACATAAGCTGTTGCAGGCCGTCTGGGGATTCTGCAAGAAAGCACAAGTCATCAGCATAGATGATCTCAGTAATCAATGCAAACGAGACTTTAGTGCGCGCCTTAAGTCTAGCCAGGTTAAAAAGACTGCCATGTGAAAAAACGGATGCGGACTCCTTGGGAAACAGTATTTAGGACTTCTTTGACTACAACTGCAAAGTATAAGGCGAACAGTGTGGGCGCTAGAACACACCATTGTTTCACCCCACAGGTGACGGGGAAGAAATCAGACTGTTCACCGTCTACGGAGACGCAGCATTGCCAGTCGTCATGAAAATTAAAGAAAATTAAAGTGCACAGAATTATGCCTGTGTGCCGGAAACTGCGCTCATTAAATTAAATTATAATAATGTATAGAAAGTGTTTTACTTGCCATCATCAAATGAATTATTAAGTAAGTAATACTTAAACATAGATACACGAGTATTATGAACCTACTCGACCATTTTGCAAGATAAATTCCACCTAACGCAAGTAAAGTTACCCTTCTGGATTGCAGTAATTTATTTATTTCACAATATTTTTACAATAGAACATTATTACATGTGAATATTCTCGAAATCTGCATAAACTACGCATTATTACGGTATTTTTTATTTGGACATTTTTGTCACTATACAAAAGTTATGAGCTCTCAAAGCAAAAATCTGCAACCTAAATTTTTACCTTTTTTACGTTTTATTAATAATATTACTATGGAATTTTAAAAACCTAATATCAGAAATGAATTTTACGTCTTTGGATTATACGAAAATGATACCAATCTTGCCCTAGTAGCCAACAAGACGAGTAGAGATTTTTTTTAAAGATGACGGGTGTCGGCCATCTTGGTACCCCCGCTACCCGACCAGACTGAACTTTTTTATTGTCTCCCGGACTAGAAATGTTTAGAATTACTCAAGGAACATTATAAGATGAAATTTATAGCGCCAAAAAAAAAATAGTTAAATCCGTAATTCCCTCCGCGAATGCGACATGAGTACGCGCGCATACACCACTGCGGTCATAATTTTTTTTTAGCATCTTTTTGTATGAAGATGTAGCATAAACTATATATTTATATAGTCTGCATGAGTTACGCTTTATTCTAATATTTTTTATTAGGAGTTTTTTGTTACTATACAAAAGTTATTAGCTCTCAAAGCAAAAATCTGCAACCTAAATTTTCACGTTTTTACGTTTTATTTGTAATATTACTATGGAATTTTAAAATCCTTATATCAGAAATGAATTCTACGTCTTTGGTTTATACGAAAATGATACCAATCTTGCCACAGTAGCCACCGGAACGAAAAAAGATTTTTTTTAAAGATGACGGGTGGCGGCCATCTTTGTACCCCCCCTCCCCGACCAGACCGAACTTTTTTATTGTCTCCCGGACTAGAAATGCTTAGAATTACTCAAGGAACATATAAGATGAAGCTCATTGCTCCACAAAAAATTTTTTAGTTAAATCCGTAATTCCCTCCACTAAATGTCAGAGACGACCCGGATGCGGCTGCCTATTGTCCGGTGAGCTTTATGACATCCGCACTCCGTATGTCATATTGGACAGTTTGAAGATCAAGACCTTGAATGCAATGGGAATCTCTCTTTTTTGCTCGTTTCGTTCCTAGTAGATGGTGCTCGGACCGAATTGTATTAACAAATTTCCATAGATAGGTGTAATAAATTAATACGTGAAATTAGAAAAAAAAAAATTTATGAGAATGAGCACATTAAATCCTGGTACAACAGCCACAAAACCCCAATAAATACCTAGGGATGATAGTTTTTTATTGAGTACTAAACTTGATAGGTAATTCCTCAATCTGAAATAGCACCCCCTAGTTGCTATGAACCCAAAAAATCCTTATTGTTTGAATTCCAAAAACCAAACTCACGCTTCCTTTGAGTAAATGGTTCCTTCTTTATACTTTTTTTTACTAAGCAACTCTAGAAAGGGGAAAATGAGAAAGGGCGAACCTCTTAATGGCACCGGACACTGCTGCGGTGAAAATCCGGATGCGGTTGCGGGCGTACGGAAACCGCACCCTTTGCATTATAATCCTGCATTTAATAATGCCGTGTGATGCCGGCTTAGAATAGCATCACCCCAAATCCTTCCCGCGGGTGTCGTAAGAGGCGACTAAGGGATTCGAGAGTATTGGTGTATTACAATTTTTAGGCGACAGGCTGACAGCCTGTCACTATAGTGATACACATGTTTTCTAAAACAACCTTGGAAAACTACCGTCAAAAATGTCAGAAGTGGCGATAGTGACCGTATTCTTACGGCCGTTAACGCTCTGGCTACCCTGCAAGGGATAAAGGCGTGATATATGTATGATAGCGCAGCGAGGATCTCAACAATTTTTAAACGTTTTATTCTCATTTCTTGCTTTAATGTTCAATTGATAATTTCATTCTTGTAATTTATTATTGTTAATTAATCTAAATAATTCTAATTTAATTATTTAATCACAATTGTACCGAATTTAATTAGAAATAAGAACAAAGAGTATGTAAACGAAACCACGTGCAGGTGGCATGACGTATCCTACCTGCCGCCACCCGGCCCGGCAGTGGGGACTGGCGGGGTTGTTTTGATCGTTCTATAAAAAAGGCCGAGCGCGTGGCTCGAGCATCATTCGATCCGCAGACGTCGAGGAGATGACTACTCTAGTTTGTACTCCTCGGATCATACGTCAAACGGAACGTTGCTCTGCTAGTCTGTATAGACAGGCAGTATAAGTTATTATAAGGCGAAGCCCTGTTACTTACTAGAACAAAAAGATAATGTAAAACACCGACCACGTACAGTTGTTTATAACAATAAAGTGTGACCAGGGAATCAAAGTCTCATTATTATCTCACCATCGATTTACACACTCCTGAAGTCAATTAATGAAGATATTACCTGTAGGGTACTAGAAGACTCTTACATCAGAAGTGCAGAAACGAAGATCTAAACGCCATGATCTCTGGCCAATATCCTTGACAATATAATTGTTGGATCAGCACCTACAGGAAAAAGGAACGGCACGAGATTGAGCTTGAGTTCTCAATTATGAGGGATGAAAACTAAGCCGGTGAGTTTGTTCCATGTTAGTGGCAACTTATTGTGATTAATTGCATCAGGTTAGCGTGTTTACCAGTTTTAATATTAATTTCAGATGAACTTCTGTCCTACGCTTGTGATACGGTAGCAACATGGCAAAGCATTTCAACGTGGACTTTTTACCCCTGTGTTGCAGACATCAGACCATACAAAATAACTAAAGGATAAGAAATGAGGATACCGCTGAAAATTCTGTGAGTTTGTTCCATTATACTAGGCATGTTTCTTCAGGTTTCAAACCCCTAAAAAACTTAATTGAAAATCGGAAAAAATTTGACAGTAAAGGAACAATTTGCGCTTTTCTACATAAAATAACATTACTATTGATACTACTACATTGTTGGCCTAGCTAGAACACGTAAATTAAATTACCTTTATGATAAAATCAACAGAGAAGCTAAAACTATTTAATTATTGATTAAAAAAAAAACCCATGTGGCCCCGAATCATTTGTTTACCTTTCGATACTTTTGTATCGAAAAACTCTCAAATTTTGGATTTTTTATTTCTTTTACTTTACTACTCCTTTATAATATGCAACAAGAAAATATTCCGCAATATTCTTTCACAAATGCCAATTAATTTCATGCATTATTTGAGTTCTACCTATGTTCTCCGAAACATAATTTTTTTTTGTTTTTTTTTGTTTTATCATTACTGCGAAACCACAATGAATTAAAGGCGGAAATTCTACAAGATTTAGAAAGGCATAAAAAGACACGTTTAATAATATGAAGTATAGTTTATTTATTAATATGGGCTTCTAACCATTTAGGGTAATTCTGTCAGTGTCAGTAAATACAGATTCCAGTGCTCCTGTCGTGGCTCCAGTAGTGTAGGTAATAGTGCTATCTACAGGAACCGATGGGGTCCTCTTGATACAATCCACAAATTATCTCCATTCTATTTTTGCACTAAACTACTACCGGAAACAATTCTCCTTGTTGAATAAATTAAAAGGAAAATTTATCAATAACAGTTTCAGTTCTATAAAGTTTCTTAAGTTGAAATTAATGAATCACACTCACTACTTTATTAAATAGTATTAAACATTTTATGTGCTACACTACACGTAGACAATCTTCTACTTCTCTCACATGGAAAACCTTCTATGAAGTCCATGAACCATCTTACTACGAAGATTACAAATTATTTATTATTTTCTTGGAGCTTCATTATTTCATGTCACAGTATTTTTAATTAAATTTATTGAATTGTCTATTAAACAATGCACATTGCACAATTAAATTATCTGGTTCCAGATGTCCCTATTCGGGTAGATCTCAGATGCAAATTTTGAAACAAAATTGTTTTCTTGCAATCGGATAACATAAAAATAATAATAATAGTATACCATTAGGTAATATAAAATAACAAGCTACTAAGAATTAGAAAATGTAATCCTTAACACTGTGTAGTAACGTTATAACATTATGGCGTTAGTCGCTCAAACTAAGTATTTTAATAACTGTGCCATCATAAAACACTTTATTTCTGGGCTATATTATGCCATTAATGCAAGAAGAAAAATATTATAAAGCAATGTTTGTTGTCTTACGATTTTCTGGGAAAATATTTTTCCAAGTATGAAAGACATTATAAGGGACAATTTATCTCTTACACATTTACAATTTCAGTGTCTATTATATTCAATTATGATATAAAATAGTAAGATATAAAAAGCAAAAGTTAAAATAAGGATTTAAGAACGCATAAAACAAGCAATACACATAAGTACCAAAAATATTAATAAAGACAGATATTAAGTAATGGACAGTGTCTAACATTCTATTTGCAAGATTAATTAAGAAAGAATGAAAATAAAAAAAAAAAAAGGTTTTTGTGGAATAACTTGCCAGCTAGGAGAAATGAAATGAACAAAATTCTGTGTATGGTGTCATATGACAGAATTGGGCAGTAATAGCCACCAAAAGAGCAGTAATAGCCACCAAAAAGAGCAGTAATAGCCACCAAAAGAGCCGTAATAGCCACCAAATAAAGCAATAATAGCCACCAAAAGAGCAGTAATAGCCACCAAAAGAGCAGTAATAGCCACCAAGAGAGCAGTAATAGCCTCCAAAAGAGCAGTAGTAGCCACTAAAAGAGCAGTAACAGCGCAGTTGTATCCACCAAAAGAGCAGTAATAGCCACCAAAAGAGCAGTAATAGCCGCCAAGAGAACAGAAATAGCTTCCAAAAGAGCAGTAACAGCTCGGTTTAACCACCAAATGAGCAGTAATAGCCACTAAAGTAGCTAAAAGAGCTGAAACGTCATACGAAAATTTTACCTAAGCATTGATGAAGATCTGACTTATGATATGACTAAATATTTTTATTAGTACAATGAAACACTTTGAAATTAAATACTTTGATTAATTCACATAAGTACCTGTACCATGTACAAACTTTATTTATTCTTTACTACTTGTTTACCGTTTACATAACAAACACCCTATTTACAGTAAATATTTAAAAGATTTGATATGAACGTATTTTTTTTTTTACAAGTCTTAATTTTTTTATATTAGGTATCACATGAGCATTTATTGTTTTCAGAATGACCGAACGAAATGTTAATGACCACATTAGAAAGACGCAGAATTATTTAACTTCATTTACTTCATTTTTGGGCTAATAGCAACTCTTGTCTGAACCAGGTGGCGCTATTTCAAATTGAGGAATTGTCAAGATGATTACCCCTATCTATGAGAAATTTTATAATTCACTCCGAGCGCCATCTGCTAGGAACTAAACGAAAAAAAAAAAAACACAGAGTCCCCATTAATATCTACTAAAAAGTTTTGAGTCATACAAAAATAGACCGTGATAGCCATGAAAATAAAAAATGAGGCGGCTACTGATTCAATGTCGTTATTCAAATTGCTTGATCAATTTATGTTTCTTTTTTAGATTTTGGAGTTCGCTAGCTCGAGCACGAGCTGCTCGTCAGGATGGTCGTGATAGCGCAGCGAGGATCTCAACAATTTTTAAACGTTTTATTCTCATTTCTTGCTTTAATGTTCAATTGATAATTTCATTCTTGTAATTTATTATTGTTAATTAATCTAAATAATTCTAATTTAATTATTTAATCACAATTGTACCGAATTTAATTAGAAATAAGAACAAAGAGTATGTAAACGAAACCACGTGCAGGTGGCATGACGTATCCTACCTGCCGCCACCCGGCCCGGCAGTGGGGACTGGCGGGGTTGTTTTGATCGTTCTATAAAAAAGGCCGAGCGCGTGGCTCGAGCATCATTCGATCCGCAGACGTCGAGGAGATGACTACTCTAGTTTGTACTCCTCGGATCATACGTCAAACGGAACGTTGCTCTGCTAGTCTGTATAGACAGGCAGTATAAGTTATTATAAGGCGAAGCCCTGTTACTTACTAGAACAAAAAGATAATGTAAAACACCGACCACGTACAGTTGTTTATAACAATAAAGTGTGACCAGGGAATCAAAGTCTCATTATTATCTCACCATCGATTTACACACTCCTGAAGTCAATTAATGAAGATATTACCTGTAGGGTACTAGAAGACTCTTACATGTATGTATTTAACAATTCCAAAGATTAAAAATGGCGAGACGCACTCATTCCATTCATAAGGCTAAGGACAAATACCAGGTTATTTATAAACTTCAATGGGGCTCCGAATGCAGTCGCTATGAATATTGAAAGCGTGCATAACAACCGTGTGATGCCGGCTTAGAATAGCATCACCCCATTTCCTAGCCGTGGGTGTCGTAAGAGGCGACTGAGGGACTTGAGGGTTTCAGGTGTATTACGACTTTTAGGCAGCAGGCTGACAACCTATCACTATAGTGATACACAAATTATTTCGAAGGGCCCTCTATATTTGTCAGACGTGGCGATAGCGACCGTAATTTTTACGGTCGTTAGCGCTCTGCCTACCCCGTAAGGGATAAAGGCGTGATATATGCATGCATGCATGCATAACAACATATAAGTAGGTAACATAGGTAGAGAGATTGTATGACCAAAGAGTAACATATTATTAGTCTTGATTCTGACGGGACACTTCCTTAGGTCATCTATACTTAATACTTTTGAAACGGCTTTTTTTCGTTCGTTTAGTTCCTAGTAGATGGCGCTGTACCTACTTATAGGTACGTAATATTTTCCTTATTATCACTTTTAATTTGTCGTTATTCACGAAAGGGGGAAATCTAATACAAGAACAGCTAAAAATAAACTAAGTAAAGGCTCTGGCAGAATCACTTGGTCCTTGTTTCGGAGTGCACGTGTTTGTGATGAAAAGGCAAAGACTCTTTTTATAAACCACTCACTTCCGCTGCAATAACGTGTTACCTTGACCCGACCGAAAATAAACAAAGCTTATATCGCTTAGTTAATTACTAGGAAGTGGGAAAAACTGTGGATTGTAAGGGTATTTGCACATCGTCAGACCGGGATCCCTTTCGTTACCATAATGTTTTTTCCACTAATATGTTTTAGCATAAGCTTTTTCCCCTTCTATATCTTTGTCATAAACATTTTTTCGCATAATATTTATCTTGGCATAATACAGTTTATTTATGTCTAACAATTTTTTATAACGTGTTATGCCTACTACTTTTATGCGTAAGTATCTTTAGTTCAATGTACATTGTGCCAACCTATATTATGCCTAAAACTTTTATGCAAATAGATAGGGAACCCGTCAGACCACAGGTTCTTTATTCATTCGAGGTCTCATAAGGGACTGAGTAGACCTAAATGCGACTTTTATAAGGGATTTCTACCCTAGGTATTATGCAGAAAACCTTCAGGAAAAATAGGTCTTAAGGATATTTGCTATTATGTTATTGTTTCCGAAACATGTCATTTGGTAGGAAAACATCATAGAGTTCCCCCATCATAGAGCCGTGTGATGTCGGCTTAGAATAGCATCACCCCACATCCCTCCCGCGGGTGTCGTAAGAGGCGACTAAGGGACTCGAGGGTATTGGTGTATTACAATTTTTAGGCGACAGGCTGACAACCTGTCACTATAGTGATACACATGTTTTCTGGAACAACTTTGGAAAACTATCCTCAAAAGTGTCAGACGTGGCGATAGCGACGGTATTCTTACAGCCGTTAACGTTCTGCCTAACCCGCAAGGGATAAAGGCGTGATATATGTATGTATGTTAGTATGAGTTCCCCCAAAAAACTATTAAGTATATCGTATCAATAATATCCATGCTTAAGCGTCTGCCGTGAAATTACGGTCGTTATCGCCACGTCTGACAAATGCTTAACGGTCATTCCAGATAAGTCGTGTATCACTATAGTGACAGGTTGTCAGCCTGTCGCCTATGCACATGAAATCATCAATTCTCTTAGTTGGTTTCTACAACACCCACAGGAAAGAACTAGGGTGATGCTATTTTAAGCCGGTGTCACACGACATTAATAAAATAAACTTCTTTATAATATTAGTATACACAGGTATTGCAAGTCCGAACACCAAAATGTTTAAAATTATGATAAGACAAAGGAAAACAAACACCTACCGTGATGGTTTTGCTTTCTGTTCTCTTTCTCTTTTCGTGTGGGACACCGAGCCGTCCAACGACCCGATGAACCCTAGTGTCAGAATTTTTCAACCGCCTTCTACAAGTAGCAGGCTTCTGACATGGTTGTGTAACGACCGCCGTCTAAGTGATCATAGACAGCAACCGGGACCTACGGCTTAACGTGTCATCCGAGACACGGAACCATCTTACTTACGGACAATCGGGTGGTTCAGCCCGCAATGTCCTAACCAGACTGGGAACAAATTCACAAAGTGATAAATATCAACTTTGTGAGTGACCCACCGAGAATCGAACCCGGAACCTTCTGCGTCTAAGGCAGTCGCACTACCACTGCGCCACATCGGTCGTCGCTTTCTGTTCAAAACATACATACACATACACAAATCACGCCTTTATTCCTGGCGGGGTAGGCAGAGCGTTTACGACCGTAAAATGACACGTATTGAGGGCCCTTTCAGATGACTCGTGTATCACTGTAGTGACAGGCTGTCAGCCTGTCGCCTAAAATTTTAATACACATGAAACCCTCGAGTCCCTTAGTTGGCTCTTACAACACCCACGGGAAGAAATGGGATGATGCTATTCTAAGCTGGTATCACACGGCACCAACAAAAAAAAACCATAAAACTTGGATGGTCTTAAACCACTGCAGTGTGCGACCACCCTAACTTGTAGGCGGTGAAGTAGGGGGCGATGGTGACAGGCACGCAACCCTGGGGTGGGGGGTTACGGGGGGGGGGGGGGGGGGTAATTAAATCAAGGCTTAGTTTCCCCCCATCTGATAAGCTTACTGCGCTGCGGTACCTAGAATTACCCTTTTAATTACTGAGGAAAATATCTTTAATCTTTAATATGTTGGGATTCCCAGTGACTACACTCTTTATGGCTCTTGACGGTAATTTTGGTTCAGGCAAATACATCAATGCTAGTTCCTTTTTATTTTAGATTATGCCAATTAAATTATAACGTCGTAACGGTAGAGCATCGGTGGCCAAGCCAAGTGGTTTCGACACCGGGCTTACAATCGTGAGACCCGAGTTCTATCCCGCCTTGTACCAATGTGTACTCACGTACATTTACCGACTGCTCTTACGGTGAAGGAAAAACATCGCGATGAAACCCACATTCAAATAAAATTTGAACTCGGATGATATTTGAATGTGATTTACCCTAGGATTCGGTCCAGGTTAGCCTTCGAGTTGCAGAGGTCAGATGGCAGTCGCTCTGTGTACAAATTGGGATGCAAGTCAAATCCTCTAGGTTAGGTAGCCGACCCCGATAGAGAACTGGATAAAGCAAGGAGATCCTAATGATGATGACAAATAAATTATAAGGCCTTTGGGTTATACTATACGTAACAACAAGTTGTCTACATACAACCTATTCGCGTACTTTTTCGTAGACCTCATGCTACGAAGCTACGAAATCTCTACGCATTTTCTATACTTCTGTATTCCTTTTTATATGTTTTGCTTCTATTTAAGTGTTTAGCATATTTCTCTCTCGTAATCCTTTGTTTAGACTGGTCCGATCGTTAAAAGAGGAATTTATACGCAATCAGCGCGTGCGCCGCCACGCACTCAAAACAGAACACGCGTAAAATACACATTCGACTATACAGTGTTGCACAGTTGCTCAAAATCGCCAATAAAACGTGAATTTTGATGAACCAGGCTGATCACTTCTGTATCCAATATTGTGAAGGACTAATACAATTAGTTGTGCGAAAATTTTTTGTGTACCGAAAGGGCAACAATAATATTGACATCCCACTCATATTATGTCATATATTTTGATAGAGAGACAAACAAATGTTTCCAATTCTGCATGGCTAACATGCGTGCCACGATAAAATTTTGTCACCGCAGTATGTCTTCTGCGGCTAACTTCACTGCGAATAAGTTGCGCTTTCGTCCGTAGTGACATTGTGCGCATATGAGACGACAAAATATATCATGGCACGCATGTTAGCCAGGCAGGATCCTTTCTTAAAAATCAGGTTAGCGGCACAATAAGTGAGAAAGACAGAGGATCAATTTGTTAGGCGGGTCCCACACTTGACATCCATTGTTGAGTATTTTTAGCGCATCCGAAAAACATGCGTCTGTTACATGCAAGGAAATTTCCATTTTCCCTTACTAGCGCAGGAGCAATCTTGCGTTACCTTGCCATTTATTTTAGTGCATGCAATGTGCACCAATAGACGTCAATATGGGATTCGTATTTTGGATACTGTTCTATAGTTTAGGAAAAATAATTTGAGCCGATGAATGGATGATATCTCTAAATGATTGTTGTCTATTGTATAAGTTCATCGTTTTATTGTGCTCGCTATACGCCGAATCAGCTCAAATTATATTTCTAAGACTATACACACATTGCCTTTGCAATGGCTACTATATTTGCATACGTTATTCATGCCTACTTTCAACAAGCATGAATGAATAGAAATATCTACTACGTTCCATATAAAGAACAATGCAGTACGTCTACTTATAACACTTATATGATCAAAATGACCTTGACAAATCCATACATGTCTTCAAATTATATAATGATTATGCAAAATTTAACCCGCAAATACCTAGCTAGTAAACTAGCGTACTGCCCAGTGGTTAAACCTGCGGCTAGTCCTTTTCCCGTGGGAATATGACATTTTTCTGGCATGTGTTTTGCTTAGAAACCTTCCTCTTGTATCACTCTATCTATTAAAAAAAACTGCTTCATAATCCATTGTTTAGTTTTAAAGACTATTACTTTAGATTACAGGCTGACAACCTGTCATTCACTACAGTTATACAGACATCATCTGCAAGGGCCCTCAATACTTGTCAAACGTGGCGATAACGACCGTAATTTTGCGGCCGTTAACACTCTACCCACCCCGCAAGTGATAAAGGCGTGATATGTGTGTGTTATATTAAAGTACATTCATAGTAAGGTATATGATTAGACTTTCCGAAGCTTAGGTAATAGAACACCTTATAAACAAATGCAAGTGAAACCTCACCAGTGCAATTGCAGCCGGCTTGCATTCACTGCACTAGTGCGGGTCAAAAGCCGGGTAATACAATGACATCCGTACGTTGCACTCGTCCATAGAGAAAAAATGTTATTCGCGCGCGCCTGACATATCTGGGCTGTGCACTCGACAGTCGACATATTATGCCACTTTTTATGTAGGAAGGAGTAGTATAAGAGCACATATAGATGGCGCGGTTAAAGAGTTAGGTATATTAGGTACTTTATTTCTCAACAACCGTGATATGTTTATGTATTTGTATGTTATGTATTTAAGTATTAGGATTTTTATTTATGTAGATTAGGTAGGTATATTTATTTAAGTAGGTATGTACGTTTTATTATTTTATAGCATTAGTTATTTGTTTAGTTTTCATGTAACTTATTTTATTGCCTAATTGCCCCAAAATTTTAGATTCTCTCACGACACATGGGTTGGCTGGAAGAGATCTCTCATTAAGAGATAAGCTCGCCTTTGCGACAAATTTTGATGTATTAATTTTCTGTAATAATTATGCAATAAAGAATATATATATTAAACATACTTGTGATGTTACTTTCTTAAATAGAGATAATTATGTAAACAATGTAAATTTGAGTATGAGATGGCAACCTGTAAGCAGTTCCTATGTTAGTAAGGGTATAAAAAATATGAATTCTAAAAAGTCTCCTGGAAGCGATCTCATGCGCATGTGTGATATAAAGTTTATATGTGATAAAATAAGCCCTGTAGTTGCTAAGTTGGTTAATTTGTCAGTTAGTCAGCATAAATTTCCTGATAAATTAAAAGAGGCAATAATACGCCCTGTGCATAAAAAAGGTAGTCGAAAGTCATATTCGAACTACAGACCGATAGCTATCTTGTCAAGTTTAGATAAAATTATGGAAAAATGCATAATTAATCAGCTTGGGGACTACCTACATTTGAATAACATTCTAAATGAATCGCAATATGGGTTTCAAAGGGGGAAAGGTACTAATACTTTATTGTCCAAATTCTCTGATGAAATTAATAACTATCTTGGTGACAAGCAGTTTGTAGTGTCTATATTTTTTGATTATAGGAAGGCGTTTGACACTTTGGAAACTTCTACGTTAATTAATGCAGTCGGAGAATGTGGAGTGGGATATCCACTGAATCAGTGGTTTAGTGACTATCTCACATCACGTTCATATCGGGTTAAAGTTGGTGACACGTATAGCGATGAAAGGGAAGTACGGTGCGGGGTCCCGCAAGGTTCGGGATGTGGTCCCGTTTGCTACTTGATGAACGTGAACAGCCTATGTGGAGTGCTACAGCACAGCTCGGCGTACATGTTCGCGGATGACTTGTGCATTCTGCGGGCCGGTACCAGCTTGGCTGATACAATACGTCTAGTTCAACAAGATGTGGATGCTGTCGTTAAGTGGTCGCACGATAATGGCATAGTGCTAAATTCAGATAAAACTAAGTTGTTGATTATACATTCGCCATACTTACCGCTAACTGATGAGCCGTCACCTTTATTTACTCACACATACAGTTGCATTCATAATGACCTTGTTAATTGTTGTTGTAGGCCGATAGAAAGAGTAAGCTGCGTAACTTATCTTGGTGTAAAGATAGACGAGCACTTTTCTTGGGCTGATCATATTACTTATATTAGCAATAAGCTTAGAATTATTTTAGGTAAATTCTATCATTTAAGTTACAAAGTACCTTTAAGCACCCTACGATTGTTGTATACAGCTTTAGTGGATTCAATACTGGATTACGCTCTTGATTGTTATGGTCTAACATTTAAAACCTATATTGATAAATTAGAAAACATACAGTTAAGATTCGTTAAATTGCTAGTAGATAAGAAGATTAAAAATAAACACAAAGATAACTATAGTAAACTATTTAAAATTTGTAAAATTCTCCCTATTAGTTTAAAACATAAATATCTACTTTTAATTAATAGTCATGGCAATCCAGAGCGTAACTCAGTGTTGACTAATGTTTTTAATAGTCACAATACAAGGGCTATGACCTCGTGTAAATATGTTGTTCCTCGAGTATATAATTATTATGGGGACAGAACCCTAAAAAAACGTTTTCCGTATTTATTAAATAGTTTGCCGGAGCATATACGCAGGGAGACTAAAAAAAGTGTATTTAAGAGCAAATTAAGGAAGTACTATGTTAATTCACTGATCTAAATGTCACTCCATGTTTATCTGAAGTCTAAATTAAGTATAACATGAAATGTATTTATATTAGTATGTTTAAGTAGCGAGTATCGCTTGATCCTACAGTCAAACTGTTTGTGCAGTTTTGTGGGACACTGTTTTAGTTTATAAGTGTAAACACTGTTTTGTAAAATAAAATAAATAAATAATAATATATATACTTTTAGTGCAGTTTAGTGCATACTGACAGTCCGATCAAAGAGATAACATTATAGTAATACATGAGTAATACCCAGTAATTCATTGCGCGCCATCTGTATTTTCTTAAAATAAAGTAGCACTTGACGTACACAGAACAAATATTTAAGTATATGTATAAGTGATCTGTGGCCCTAGAACTACGCCCTAGAAAGTCCCTATATGTTTGACTATAGACGGTTTTTCACTTGACATCCATTGCTTGGCTTTGTAAAGCGCATCCGTAACAAGCAAAGTATTTTAATTTTGAACTCTCCATCCAACAAAACTTGCGTTGGCATCAGTCTCTGTTACACATTCTATGATGCGATATAACTGCCTCTTTTGCATCAACGGGCGTCAGCTGTGAGATTCGCCGAATACATATCCTGTATTAGTTCAATAACCCGTCAATAAAAGTAACTGAATGAAAGCTGTGATAAAAGTACATTCTTGCAGTTTAATTAAACATCACAGGTTAAAGGCCGGATCTCTACACGTGCGTCGGCGCAACATTCGCATTTTACATTGAATTGAGAAAATAAACTACAAATATTTTGAACGACTTTCCTCAAGGTACATAAATTGAAATAGGGAAAAAGCTGGGGAATAGCTTTCCCATACAACCACCGAACCACCCATTACGACCGAATAAATTTTGTACGGGAGGTAAATTTTTTTTTCATATTCCGACATACGCTCGTCTGGAAAAGCTGGGTTCATATATGGTCCAGACAGGTCAGATCGAGGACCCTGGATCATCACCCCGGTTTGCCCATTTGTAGCGACAGTATGCAACGTCAACTCCAATCAGTGAGGTGGTTCTCAGTAGTCATGCTGGTATCAGAGACCGCTCAGGTTTTACATATTCTCCGATTCGGTACGCATTCGCGCTGTTCGCAGGTCCGGATCCATCGGACACGCTTAAACACCGCACGGAAATGCAGTGTCAGTGGGTGGTACCTACCGCGGTATTTCTATAAAAAGATAAAAATACATATTTACAACCCAAGTTCAAGAGCCAGCAAACTTCTGGCTAACGATTGGCGAGAAACCACGCAAGACCGAAACAAGTGGCGAAATCTCGTACCGAAGCCAAGACTCATTTTGGTTCGTCGAGTCGGCGAAGTAAGTATGTAAACTTTAAAAGCGGATCATCGCAAATCGGAGCAGGATTCGGTGCCGTGTGAGGCTCGCCTAGTTCGTTCCGCTCGCATTCTATGGGCCTTTATCATTCGGACTAATACATGGCAACAAACTACCTGCGTTACGCTGTTGCCGTGTTTTGTTAGAGATAGGCATACTAGCGGCAATCAGTACTTTTGCTTTTGCTGTGCTCTGTATATCGTAGTGCTGTTTCAGAGAAAATGCATTAAATTGGAACAATCGTACAAAAATTTACACCACTATGCATGTATTTGACCATGTATGTATAAAACGAAAAATACTTTCGACCGCCTAAACGTAAAATTCAAGAGCTGACTTGCGGGGTCGATATTATTCTTGTTTTTCAGCTGAGGTGACAATTGTTTAACTACGATGCCCTAAATAGCGTGTCCCACTTAATTCACGTCCTCCGAAACACGACGTATAGGTAGATAATATATTGCATGATTTCTAAAAGTTATTTACACTTTGAACTCTGTAGGCAGGTAGCAGGTATACAATGATTTGATGAAGTTGATTGGGCTCCCCAATCAGAATGACTGATCATTGACATAAACGTAAAAGACTATTGAAACGAGAATCAGTGGACAGACCAATCAGAGAGCGGTGTTTGACTGTTTAGCTCTGGCTGCAGTTTGCCCCAGTTCCTCAACTATTTCTGGCATATTCCCTAAACAGCTACAGCTTAACTCGCCGATTGAAATAGAAATGCTGGTCAATTTTAAAATAGTTCGCTGAGTTCTGTTATTGTTGCCATCAGGATTAAGTCGAGCTCATTATTCCTAAGAATTGAAATGGAGAATGACATAAGTAGGTTAGGTTGCGTAACAGTTAGAAGTATGTGAAATTAATACGAGTGCAATTTATAAGGACCTCGCAGCTGCCTTTCTAAGAAAGAGTGAAGTACAGGGTTATTTATAGTCAGTACACATAATTTGAGGGTATTTCTACTCATGATTCCGAAAAACTTTTACTATGGAGCCACATGCGAAATCGAGAAAAAAAAATGGGTGTTCCATTGGGTGTTCTATAGGTATGAATTTTTCTATGCTACATCCAAATGTTTTTTGCGATTTCGTAGGTGTCCCATAGTAAAAGTTGTTCAGAGTCATTAGTAGAAACACGCTACAAAGTGTACTGACTAAAAAATAACCCTGTATATCTACTAGTGGCGCGCCCAAGGTTTTGTTTTCTGCCCTAAGACAACACTCTGCCAGAAAAGTAGTTATTGCATGTGCATTAAAATATACAACAAAATTCCTGACAAATTTAAAGAAGGTCCTGTTAAATTAATGACTAAGAAATTAAGGGAATGGTTAATAGATTTAAGTTTGTATGACCTGCATGAATTTTTTAATATTAATTTTTCACGCTGATGTAAGTTGGCACAATAGAGAACATTATTCAGTACTATTGTAAATACCAACTTATTATACCTATTTTATGCAAATAAAGAATCTTGAATCTTGAATCTTGAATCCAACGGTTGCTATCGTAGGAAAAAGACATTTCGCGGCATGTGGTTGTTATGCTCTATAAAAATTTACTTGAATCACTTTATCTTAAAAATCCGCATCAAAACCCGTTGTGGTAAAGCACGTGACGATTTGACGTAGTCTGATCCGTAATATTGTTTATTTCAAAGGTATCTTATCATATTATCAGTTATATAGTAAAGTATAATACGTAGAATTGCGGGATTTGTAAGATTGTTTACTAGTGTTGAATCTTATCAGTTGGGTATACCTAGTAATCTATCTATAAGTTTATCTTAATGGCTAATTTAATCTAAAAACCTTGTAAAAGTATACGTAAATATTTTTGTATGATTCGGAGTCATTGGGAATTTTGTAGATTATTTTTAGTGATTCCTTTATTTATTGTGTTTATAATATTAACGATTACACAGGTTCTCGAATGGCGGCCACGGGTCGGAAGACGTAGTGTTGGACGGTTTCCCACAAGGTGGACAGATGATCTGGTGAAGATCGCTGGGCGCCAGTGGATGCAAGTTGCGCAGGATAGTTCAGTTTGGAAATCTTTGGGGAAAGGCCTATGTTTAACAGTGGACGTCTTCCGGCTGAAATGATGATGATGATTAACGATTATCTGTAATTATATTACTATTACGTAGCTGTTAGTTTTCTTTGATAAATACTTATAAAAAATAATATGATGTCAAATAATAAAGGTTACTCAAACGGACGAAGATAACATAATATTTCATGCGACTGTCATCTGTTTTAAACGACATTTTGTAAGAAGTGTGACCATCTCCACGGATTTTAATGTAAATAATTTTATTTGATCAAGCTCAAAAGCATAAAATAAAATTTCTCATAAAATATTGTCACGTTTCTTGCGACGCCCATTGCCTAAACAAACTTGGATATCAGTTCCGTTTGCGTGTATTTACCCAGCGTACTTACCTACTCACTATCTACTAATCATGTATACAGGAATGTGTAAAAAATCAAGCTGTGATAGCTCATTATCATGATATCTAGATAATAAATCATGATAGCTAAAACGTGCGTTGATATCCAAAATATCGCGTGCGTAGCGTACCTACATGCGCAAGCGCATCCCAGCTTGTCCGGATATCACGCATTGCCCCCGTCGCGCGGCTAAATGATCAACAATGATCTATGGACAGAGAGCTTTCTCGTGGGAACCATACCGGGTTAGTACACTGGATGCAATAACTAATCAACAGAGCGGTGCAACCGCCCGGCTATTTCCGGCTCTCCGACCGATTTCGGCCATGGCGACCACTTTGACTCCTAATCAGATCGGCGCTGATGCGCCCGGAGATGGCTATTGTAGCCAATTTTGGCAGTTAACTCCCGTGCACAGTGTGGACACTTCTGTTTGCTATTTACATAATTATAGTTAATGGCGACGGGTGGACGGGCCTTGAGCTCATCGCACTTAGCGTCGAGGTCTGCTTTACGCTGTTCCTCAGACTCGCGGACTTGCCTCTTAAGCATCCCGCGCCATTCGGGGCGCTGTGCTGCCAGACCCTCCCATTGAGTGGGCTCAATGTTGCATCTTTTCATGTGTCGTTTCTGAACATGTTTATATCTGAGGAGTCGTCCGCCATGCTTTCGCTGGCCCTCCTCTAGCTCAGAATAAAAGATGCGCTTCGCCACTCTCTCCTCCGACATCCGGACTTCATTCATAATTTTTCGAAATATTCAAAGTTTGAATAAAGAAACAGAAAATTATATAAAAGTAAGTGTTCTGCCGCCATCCAAAGTAGCAACGAAATATGACTTCGTACGTTCATATTTTTTATACAAAATACCGTTTTAGATCGTGACTCATCCAATTTTAATTTGAGATGGAAAATTCTTCAGTTATATGTTCTGAGTCGGACCAATATCCGCGGACACCCGCCTTTCGTAGAAAACTAAATGCAAATTATAGGTACTTCTGTAACGAATGACGATTTATCAATCATTGAAAACTATAAAATTTTATTAAATGACATAGGGTATCCAATCCATGGCAAAGAATCCAGAAACCACCGGCTGTAACTGCTCGGTGTAAAGCTAGAGCTAGATCCTATTGAAACATGTCTAGATCAAGAGCTGCGGAAAAGGCTGCCAGTGTAATAAGCACATAATATTCAGACTGAGAACATTTATTACATAGGTACACAGTAGATAGATGGTTAATTAGTTGATTATCGAAAAATTATGTGCTATGCGAGATACGGAATTTTATGTTACCTATTACAAATAATTATCCTCAACTTTTCACGGGCCTCGCTCGATATTATCTTTATAAGGGGTGTTATGGACAAAAATTGTGTAAAAGCACGTCTTCAATCCGAGGTGTGGTCTGAATAACTTAAAGATGATAAAAAAAGCTTCCGCATCATGAAATATTATAGAGGTAAATTCGAACTCTGTATGTCTGCTTAGCCTTCACACTTAAACCACAGAACTGATACGAATGAAATTTGTCAAGGGCATAGATGAAATGGTAAAAAAGGCGTAGGCTACGCTTTACCGCGGAAAAGTAGCCAAACCACACCCCGCTCGAAGGCTACTGACCCGTTTGTAGCCCGCACAAAAAGCAAGTCAAACAAAATGTAATGATATACTTTGGTAAAATATTGGAAATGGCCTACTCTCTAACCCCCTCCAGGGAATATACCGAATTACCGTTCACCCTATAGGTACTGTGTGTTGCGGTGTTCGCAAATGGCTCCTTGATAAAAGTTGATCTAATCATAATTATAATTAGATGCCTAGTGTCACCAGTTTCAATTAATGTCCACGTGCTGGTAACACACTGTATAAGTAATTCTAAAATAAAGATAAATAGATTTGTTTATTATCTTCTTTTACCCATCATCTAGCTTTATCTGATTATTTCTCTGTTGGGGTTTATCCAAGCTCTATAAAGGGTGACGCATATTCTATGCATATTCTATAAAAAGGTTTCAGAAAAATAATGTAAAGGGAACCCTCGAGTACCTTACAACACAAGTGGGAAAGAAATGGGGTCATACTGTTCTAAGCCGGCATCACGAATCAATGAGAAACGAAATAAATTACTAATACATACATTTTATCAATTGTAAATAATCATATATGAAATAAGGACGTGCAGAAAATAAAGAAACCATAGAAGTTATAATTTTTATGAACACATAATATGGGGCACCCTGTATACTGGATACCGAGGTAGAATAGAAATCAATACATAAACAGTATGGTGCAATCAACTATTGTAATATACAACAAATTCATCATGTGGTGCGGACGTATGTGTTTGGGGGTAGCGATATTGCTTGCGCTTGCGCACGGGCAAGCACAAATCGATTCCCGGACAGTAGTGATCGACCAAGGCCCAGTTCGCGGCTACAAGGACCCGGGAGGTGGACTTTACGTATTCTACGACATTCCTTATGCTAAAGCTCCCACCGGCAAGAACAGATATAAGGTCAGATATAAAACAACATATATCAACATTAATAACTACATAAATCATTTCAGAAAATTCTTCAATCCACACATTTGAAAATGTAAAGCTTAAAAAATAAGGGCTCTCTAATATTTTTAAATTATTGTTGTAAATCCCGTTAACTTTAACCTCTTGGTGAAGGAAAAGCTATGCGCTGTAGGGCAGATTTTCAGACACTAGGGTACATTGAGCTGTCGGACGACTGGGTGTTCCACACTAAAAGAGAAAGAGAGAGGGCAGATAGTCGACCCCAAAATATGTGGGAGATACTTATCCTTTGGGGGATGATAGGCGGCCTACTATTTAAAATCAAACAAGGAAACGCCTTTTAAAATAATAATTAAATAGTTAATTGATTGTATTTATCATTTAGTATATCGGCTACATTTCATTTATCTCAGAATAATAGTAAATTTCAATGACAACTGATAAAAATATTTTGACGCATACTAATGAGAAATAAAGTCCGAATGCTGTCTCTTCTTCCGGAACATTTTCCCTGTGTGCAACATGTGCTTTAAAAATATATCTGGTCAACTATGCGCCACAACAAACTGCAAAAGTACCAAACATTACTGATAAAAAAGGTAACATATGTACCTACTTGAAACGCTACAGCATGTCCCAGCCGTACAGTCAAAACGTGCGCCCCTGTACGTGAAAAGATTTTGACAATCTGTTTTCTTTGTATATATTTCAGGCCCCTTTGGCAGCTCCGACATGGCAGACAGTCCGTGAAGCTGTTGACAGACAAGTAGTTTGCCCTCAACTGCTCGGTATGGGAAACAGTTTAAATATGCAAGAAGATTGCCTCATTGCAAACGTATTTGTTCCTGACACGAACGAGACAAACCTTCCCGTTGTTGTCGTTATACCTGGAGGTGCATACCTTACAGGATATGGAAATTCTCGCACACCAATGCAAATGGTCCGAAGAGATCAGAAATTAATTTATGTCACATTTAACTATCGTCTTGGAGTTCACGGGTTCCTGTGTTTAGGAACGCCAGACGTGCCTGGTAACGCCGGTATGAAGGACCAACTGGCTTTATTGCGATGGGTACAAAGAAACATTGCTAGTTTTGGAGGAAATCCTAACGACGTTACCATACAAGGTTACAGTGCAGGTTCCTCGTCAGTTGATCTCATGTTAGTATCGAAAGCAGCAAGAGGTCTGTTCCACAAAGCGATACCTGAAAGCGGAGCTAACGTGGCTATGTGGTCTGTCCAAATTGATCCGATTGGCTACGCAAAAGAGTTTGCAGAATCAGATCATGGATTTATATCTGATGACCTCTATGTTCTTGAAGAATTTTTCAAAACTGTGCCACTTGAAAGGATGTATACTTCAGGATTTGCTTTAATGTATGACACCTCAAGTAAAAATGTACAGTTTACACCATGTGTGGAACGGGATATTGGAGTTGAGAGATTTCTAGACGATAATCCTATAAACATTCTGAAGAGTGGCGACTACAATAAGGTTCCCGTATTATATGGCTTTACAAATATGGAAGGGTATTTGCGAGTTTCGGGTGGTTACAACACTATCATGAGTGATATAAACGAAAAGTTTTCAGACTATCTTCCAAATGATTTACAATTTAAAGATGATGAAGAAAAGGAAAGAGTTGCGAATGAAGTGAAGCAATTCTATTTCGGGGACAAAAGAATTGATAACGATACAATTCTGGAGTACATTGATTTCTTTTCTGATAATATGTTTAATTACCCTCATCTCAGATCAGTGAGTTTACAAGTGGAGGCTGGTAATGATCAAATCTTCCTGTATCAATTCTCACACCCATTTGAATTGCCAGCGCCTGCAGGAGTCACTGTGAAATTGATAGGATCGCAACATGTTGCCCAGTCAGTAGTCGTTCTGGATGGTGATATTTCGCTGAATGAAGTCAATGTCAGAAATGTCACCAGGCAGTTTTGGTTCAATTTTATTACTACAGGGTTGGTAATGATTATTGTCAAAGATCCCGCTATACAACGACCTTAACCTAGCTGTTTAATGGATGAAATATAACTTTTATCAAAAAATATATTGAATAGTCTAAAAAGTTTAAATCCAGAATATGATCAATTAACAATATCTTTTTTTTCCTGGCTTGTTTAATGGACAAATTGAATAAAAACGTTAGGTTGACTATTTATTTTAATTTTCTGAATATATTTATCGGTAGACTTTATTTGTTGAAAATAATATTGATTCCATTAAACAGCTCGATGAATGTTATTGTATAGCGGGATCCTATTATATAATTCGTTACGTCTATTTACTATTCAGTAATAACTATTGTCATATTTTAGAAAACCGGTACCGGAAGGATCTGACTTGCCAGCGTGGCCGGCAGCCAACAGGGATCGGTCCCCCCACATGGACATAACCGAGAACCCGCAACTGCTGGGCGCGCCGATTCAGGCGCGTGCGCAACTCTGGGACTCACTCTATGAGCAGTACTACCGGCCGCCTACTCCGCCACCTGCACCGCCTGCTCAAACTTCATCTTCATTACGAATTGCACCGCCGTTGGGAATGGTGTTTTCTACTCTTATTCTCGTGTTGTTATTAATAAAGATACTTTAGTCCTCACTTTGAATTCATTCTATTGTTATAAAGCTTATGCTATAAACAGCGCCCTAAGTCTTCTAAATGAAAATCGTTTCAGTTGGATGTCGATTGCACCTCAGTTGGATGATTTTGGCACTAATACTATGAAGTATAGAAAACCACAATGGCAATTCAATGGCAGTTAATTTTCGATGGATACAATGACAAAAAATAGCAGACTTGGGGCACTGAGGATGTGTAGGAAATAAAATGCAACATTCACAAAAAACAGACATAAAACCACACAAAACAAACGATTACATTGACATTGCACATAATAGTATACTTAGTAAGTACTACTTATGAAAAATTTGAGGTCCACAATTCAATCTCCATCAAGACAAAAGTTTGTATGAGTATTTGTACTTGATAGATTTTCTTGAAAATATATTCAGCAGGTGAATCTGGTGGGCGAAATACTTGTTACTAAATGCACCGTTACAAGGTCTATCCGGACATTAATTACTGCTTAGTTCTCAAATTAACAGCCAATTCATTCTTTTGCTATGACTTTTCACCAGAAACTACCACGTTGTAAAGCGTTTTACTCGTAGACCTACTATTATATAATTAAAAATGCTGTTTCAAGAAACTTTAGTACAGAAATCGATGTATAAAAAAGAACACAACACGGTAATTCCTAAAATTAATGTGTAAGGCGATTCTTACCTACGTATTATCTACTAATTATCTATTTGGGAATGTATAAAAATAGGTTTGATGATGATAAAGCAGATTCAAGGTTGGTTATAAGCACTCTTAATAGCTGCCGCATTATCAAAGCTAATTGAGTGGGTGCCGAGAACCACATATCGGCGTAGCACATTGAATGCAACACGGCATGGCAATCGATGGCACACCTTTTCACAATCGATGGCATAATAAAGGACCTTAGGTGAAAGCACACTGATCTGCGAGTTCTTTATACTGCTACTTTTTTATATTCAGTCTTTATCAAATAAAATAACAAAAACAGTAATATTTGCCCAAAAGACACAATACTGAGCGGATGACTAGTGTGATGAAAAATGGCGGCATTTGAGTTTTGGCACAGATTGTAGTATTAGGCGACAAATCGTTTCATCGGTACATTTAATCGAAGTATCAACTTTAAATTACCTAAAGCTCAGTTACCGGTTTTCAGGACTAAAGTACATTTAATAGGCTGTATGTTTTTAAATTACAACTTTATACAACTGGGCTAAGGAACGAGTGTAGATAAAAGTGTTTTATTTAAAAAACAAACTTTCACACCACACACGGACACACACATACAAATCACGTCTATATCCCTGGCAGGGTAGGCAGGGTAGGCAGAGCATTAACGACCAAAAAATTACGGTCGTTATCGCCACGTCTGACAAATGTTTGAGGGTCGTTTCAGATAAGTCTTGTATCACTATAGTGACAGGGTTGTCAGCCTGTCGCCTAAAATTGCAATACACACGAAACCCTCGACTCTCTTAGTCGGCTTCCACGACACCCACGGAAAGAAATGCCTCTAAGCCGGCATCTCACGACTAACTAAAAAAACTCTGTATGTCTGCTAAATTTTCACACTTAAACTAATAGACACTGATACTGATCACACACCACCCACCCAAAGAGCTAGACAAATAGAATTGAATGGATAAAAATTTCATACGTCCTATCCTAAGACATATTACGACATAAATGTATCATAAGAGCTGTTAGGGAATCCCACCAACATTTTTACGATTATGACCACTTCGGCTTATCTTATTTTTTGGATTAAACACTTAAGGGTAAAGGGGTACGACGGGGTTTTCGCTATAAATCGGAAATTACTTTGACCAACCCACGACTAATTATGCCATTTTGATGCGCCGCCATGACACCTCCCTCCTAGTGAGCAAAGTTACAGCTGAGTGTTCAGCAAAGTTCCACAAATCATATACCTAAGAATCACCAGTTGGAAATAATGTTTGAATTGAAATGTTTATATTCCCGCGTGCTAGTAACACACAGTATGGTGGTAAATCTAAGATAAAGATAAATATTTTGGTTATTCCTTTATCTAGCTTTATCTGATTATTCTATGTTTGGGTTTCTCCAAGCTCTATACAGGGTGACACAGTTTGTGAATATGTCTTTTTTCTTATGAATTATATCAGTTACAGTAATCGTGTATAGGGAACCCTCGAGTCCCCTATTCGCCTCTTACAAGACCCGTGGGATGATGAACTTGGGTGGTAGTTTCAACATCATACAACAACGATATTGTTAATATAAAAGCCAAATTATCATTACCCTGTTTTCGCAGAACTTTGGAATTTTTCGGGCATATAGCAGAAAGACTGCAGCAACCTCGGACAACTGATTGTAACTGGGAAGATTGATGGAAAGCGAGTAACACGCCATATTCCCGTGAGATGGTCCAATCAGATTACTTCTTCTCTCGAAAGCAATCTCCAAGATGCGCTTCACATAGCCTAAGATAAAAGAAGTTGGCGAAATATATTTACATAGAATATGATTTTGGGGGGAATCACGACCCTCAGTAATGAGGAGTACTACGCGAGGAAGAGGACAGTAATGAGAAGAAAATAACTGAACACACATTTATCAATTGTAAATACGTAGGTATATAGACTTAAAGAAAATAAAATAGATAAAAACACATTTTTTTTATTCCATTCATTGTTATCTCACAGATAACATAATGGGGCACCCTGTATAGGGAGGTAGAAATCAATACATAAACAGTAAGCTGCAATCAACAATTGTAATATACAACTAATTCATCATGTGGTACGGACGTGTGTGTTGGGGGGTAGCGATATTGTTTGCGCTTGCGCACGGACAAGCACAAAACGATTCCCGGACAGTAGTGATAGAACAAGGCCCAGTTCGCGGCTACAAGGACCCGGGAGGTGGACTTTATGCATTCTACGACATTCCGTATGCTACAGCACCCACTGGCAAGGACAGATATAAGGTCAGTTAATTCTTTTATCACTCATTTGAAATTGTTTACTTACATAAGGTAAAGTACAGATAGTTGCCCACCTTTTTGAATAAAATCTATTATTTTATAAAAGTCTCGTTGCTTATTAGTATGAATTTATAGGTGACATTTGCGGGCCGTGAAGTCCCCACGTTGGTAACTCGCCTTTTGATCTAGCAATCCCGAGAAGGGGCATGGTAAAGTTGTGCTACCAAAAACGATTTCTGTAAATCGTCTATCACAGACGTACGAGGCAAACGATGATGACTAATAAATTAGTTAAATTTTAAAATCACACAATCAATACTGATTGCATTCTCTTGAAAAAAATGTGGTTTACTATCCTCCACAGGGCAACTATCTGCCAAAGTAAACCGCGCAGTATCATGTTTTAATACGAATAATTGCGCTATTTACTTAAAAAACAAGAAATTGTTGTTATGAGAAAATAAAACGAGGCGATTAGGTTATCAAGAGAATGATATGCTAATTCAAATGAGCAGCGGTAGTGCTGGAGTTTCGTATTTACAAACCGTGACCGTACCGCACCTGGATCTATCCATAATTAATCACCCACCTACTTCATAAGTGTGCCGTGTGATGCCGGCTTACAATAGAATCACCCCACATCCTTCCCGCGGGTGTCGTAAGAGGCGACTAAGGGACTGGAGGGTATTGGTGTATTACAATTTTTAGGTGACAGGCTGACAACCTGTCACTATAATGATACACATGTTTTCTGGAACAACCTTGGAAAACAATCCTCAAAAATGTCAGACGTGGCGATAGCGACCGTATTCTTACGCCCTTAACGCTCTGCCTACCCCGCAAGGGATAAAGGCGTGATATATGTATGTATGTACTTCATAAAATTTTCGTTACAAAAGATAGTTAAAATTTAAAATCACACAAACAATACTGATTGCATTCTCTTGAAAAAATTGTGGTCCACTATCCTCCACAGTAAACCGCGCATTTATTATTAATGTATTTCTTATTATTAATACCAATAATTGCGCAATTTACTAAAAAAATAAGAAATTGTTATTATGTGAAAATAAAATGAGGCGATTAGGTTATCAATAGAAGTGATAAGTATGCTAATTTAAATGAGCAGTGGTGTTGCTGGAATTTCGAATACACAACCTGCATCTATCCATAATTAATTACCTACTTCATAAAATTTTCGTTACAAAACATCTTGACATGCCTTCCTTATCTCTATTTCAGGCCCCTTTGGCGGCTCCAACATGGCAGACTGTCCGTGAAGCTGTTGACAGACAAGTTGTATGCCCTCAACTGCCCGAATTTGGAAACAGTTTTAATATGCAAGAAGACTGCCTCATTGCAAATGTATTTGTCCCTGACACGAACGAGACCAACCTTCCCGTAGTTGTTCTAATACACGGAGGTGCATACATCACAGGATATGGAAATTATTTCACGCCAATACAAATGGTCCGAAGAGATCAGAAATTACTTTATGTCACATTTAACTATCGCCTTGGAGTACACGGTTTCCTGTGCTTAGGAACGCCAGACGTACCTGGTAACGCCGGTATGAAGGACCAACTGGCTTTATTGCGATGGGTACAAAGAAACATTGCTAGTTTTGGAGGAAATCCTAACGACGTTACTATACAAGGTTACAGTGCAGGTTCCTCGTCAGTTGATCTCATGTTGGTATCGAAAGCAGCAAAAGGCCTGTTCCACAAAGCGATACCTGAAAGCGGAGCTAACGTGGCTATGTGGTCTGTCCAAGTTGATCCGATTGGTTACGCAAAAGAATTTGCGGAATCAGATCACGGTTTCATAACTGATGACCTCTATGCTCTCGAAGAATTCTTCAAAACTGTGCCACTAGAAAAGATTTACACTAGAGGATTTGCTCTAATGTATGACACTTCTAGTAAAAATATACAGTTTACACCATGTATTGAACGAGATACTGGAGTTGAAAGATTTCTAGACGATATTCCTGTTAATATTCTGAAGAGTGGTGACTACAATAAGGTTCCCGTATTATATGGTTTTTCAAACTTGGAAGGGTATATGCGAGTGATGGATGGTTATGACACTTTCATGAGTGATATAAACGAAAAGTTTTCAGATTATCTTCCAAATGACTTACAATTCAAAGACGAAGAAGAAAAGGAAAGAGTAGCAAATGAAGTGAAACAATTCTATTTTGGGGACAAAAGAATTGATAACGATACTATTCTTGAATACATTGATTTCTTTTCTGACAATATATTCAATTACCCTCATCTCAGATCACTGACTTTACAAGTGGAGGCGGGTAATGATCAAGTCTACCTGTACCAATTTTCACATCCATTTGAATTACCAGCGCCTACAGGAGTGACTGTGCAGCTTATAGGTTCAGAACATGTTGCCCAGTCTTTAGTCGTTCTGGATGATGAATTTTGGTTGAATTCAGTCAGTGGCGGGAGGGATTTAACGCCAATCAGAAATGTCACCAGGCAATTCTGGTTCAATTTTATTACTACTGGGTTGGTATTGATTCTTCCAATAATGTGTTTTTAGTAAATTACAAAACGATTGCTAAATAATCTACTAAACTTTCTCATATTTCAGAAAACCGGTACCAGAAGGATCTGCCTTGCCAGCGTGGCCGGCAGCCAACAAGGACCGCTCCCCTCACATGGACATAACCGAGAACCCGCAACTGCTGGGCGCGCCGATGCCGGCGCGTGCGCAACTCTGGGACTCACTCTATGAGCAGTACTACCGGCCGCCTTCTCCGCCACCTGCGCCGCCTACTCAACCTTCATCTTCATTACGAATTGCACCGGCGTTGGGAATGGTGGTCTTTACACTATTTCTCTGCTTTTTATAAATAAAAATATTTAATTTTGTAATATTATTCTAAATAAAGCTAAGGTGATAAACAGAGGATGAAAGTTTGTCCTAAATCTTGATAGATTTGCGTGAATATGTATCACCAGAAAATGAATCTGGTGGACAGAAAACTTGTTAGTAAATGCCAACCTATACTCACAGTGCTTCTTAATTCCCAAATTAACTAAATTCATACTTCCTATTTTTTAATTTTCAGCAAAAACTACCATGTTGTAAAAAACTTTACTTGTAAACTGTTGACAAAAGTTATTGTAAGCGAAGTTGTAGAAAAATCTAAGGCTAACATATTGTTAATACAATATTGCCATTTTTGACTTTGTACAAAAACACAAAATTTTGGCCAATAAACATGGCCGGCGGCCGGCATTTTATCTTGGGAGCACAATTAGGCTATGACTCTGAATATCTGATAAAATAAACGTGATGAACAGCCTAAAATTAATCATCAATGTGTCGCCTAGTATAAATTAGTGGGTATGGCGATTCGATCCCACTATACTTGCTATCGACTAATTATCTATTTAGGTATGCATAAAAAAATGAAAGTTGTAGATAATAAAGATTTAAGATTGTTACGTTGGTATTAGTATAATTACGCATATACATATTATAAATTCGAACACTCTCCTTATGCTAGGCTTTATGAAATTTGGTAGACATATATGCTATGTCGTGTTTATGCTGTGTGATGCCGGTTTGGAAAAGCATCACCCCATTTCTTTCCCGCGGCTGCAGTGGGAGACGACAAAGGGACTAGACTAGAGGGTTTCACAGTATTATACAATATTAGACGACAGGCACATTATCTTGACACTATACTGATTATTTTTGTAATGACACTCAAAATATTTTGTTAGGCGTGGCCGATAGTAACGCTCTTACAACTCCGCAAGGAATAAAGGCATGATTTGTACGTGTTTGTGTGTGTAGATCTGATCATCTACTCGCGCGCGAGATAACTATCTCTAATAGCAAATAATACTAACTTTAATAATATATATTTTTTGCGAACATATTTTCGGAGCCTTCATTGTTCTATAAGAAATCTTTTGCTTCCCCTCGCCTTCTGATCAGCTCATTTGAAACAATTTAATATATAGAGCTTATATATTTAAATTGTTTTCGGTGTTCGTGGTTTCGCAAATGGGACCATAGTAAAAAAATATCATAAACATACATGCCTACAATAACCAGTTTGTAGGCATCTATTACGATAAAACAACTAATAAGTCAATCAAGATACTTAAAGATAAAATATTTGGTGATTTCTTTATCTAGCTTTATCTGGTTATTCTTTGTTGGGGTTTATCAAAGTTCTATAAAGGGTGAAATATTATATCATGCTTCATAAAATGAACTTTTTAATTATAAAATACTTAATTATTAGTCACGGAGCTTTTTTCAACAGGAATTTATAATGTGTTCACGGTTAAGCTTTAATGAACAATAATACCTACATTTACCCATTGTAATACAAGGTGGCCCAAACACAGACGTTTTTAGACAAATTCAAATTCGAATTCCTTATTGTGAGGAGAACCTGAATCATATCCATGAAAGTTCAACGATTTTTGTAAATTCCGAATTATTTACTTCGGAAGAAAATAAGAAAATTAAAAATTGCAAGGTTTGAATGGGAATGGAACCTGGCACACGTGGGGTGGCGTCCTACACTGCTCGGCTACTGAACCACCCGCGCACTGATCAACAACCAATTATTGTCTTTGGACTTCACTCCTTCGGCCATCCTGTATATGGACACAAACAAAAAAAACAGTGGAAATCTCTATTTTGAGTTTATTTGATAAGTTTAACATTTTTATGAGCTCATTATGGACCTATACACATAAATAGTAAGTTTCAATATTGTTTTAAACAACAAATCATGTGGTACGTACGTGTGTGTTGGGGTAGCGATATTGCTTGCGCTTGCGCACGGGCAATCCCAAAACGCTTCCCAGACAGCAGTGATAGAACAAGGACCAGTTCGCGGCTACAAGGATCCGGGAGGTGGACTTTACGTATTCTACGACATTACTTATACTACAGCTCCCACCGGCAAGGACAGATATAATGTGATATATAAAACAAACAAATCGTATCAGATATTTTTTCAGTAAAGTTCTCGTGGAGAATTCTTGCATATTAGAGGATTGATCTTTGATCTTTCTTGGCTATGAAATACCTATAATTATTATTTTTACTCAAAATATTCTTAAAAAAAAAACAAACTGCGCAAATACCGTTTTTAAGACAAAACGAATGACACGTACCTTGTTTAAATTATACACTACGGAGAAGCAGAAAACAAAAATATGAGTGATTCTAAAGCCATATGAAAAAATATACCCGTATGACAAAACGTACCAAAATCAAAATAATTTTAACCCCACACGTACCTTTGCTATATTTCAATGAGCGAAAGTGGTTGAAAATTCGTGTTTTCAAAACGTGAAACTAGTATCGTAGAAGGTCGAATTTTTTTTTATATTTACCATAAAAAAAGCCCCCATAGAAAAAGTTGTTCAGTTTCATGATCCGGTTACGCCTGCAAAGTTTTCGTTACACCGTCTCTTACACCCTGTATAGGCATAATTTTAGGGTGAGAAGGAGAAACACCCTGTAAATTGAGCAGGTAAATCTAGTGGGCGGAAAACTTGTTACTAAATGCACCGTAGCATGGGATATCAAATGAACAGTCAATTCATACTTATACTATGACTTTTAACCAGAAACTATCACGTTGCAAAGCGTTTTACTCGTATACTATTTAAATAATTAAAAATGTTATTTCAGGAAAATTTGTAGCGAAATCTATGCACCTATAGAAAAGAACACAACACGGTAATTCCCAAAATTTATGTGTAAGGCGGTTCTTACCTACGTATTATCTACTAATTATCTATTTGTATGTATAAAATAAAGGTGTAATGATGATAAAGCAGATTCAAGATTGGTTCTAGGTACTCATAATAGCTGCCGCATTATCAAAGCTAATAGGCGTTCGTTGATTTCCAAAATATTGCGTGCGTGCGGAAAACCACATATCGGCGTAGCACATTGAAAGCAACAAGGCATGGCAATTGATGACACACCTTTTCACAATCGATGGCACAATAAAGGACCTTAGGTGAACGCACACTGATCCGCACCGAAAGAATCGAATTTTAGAATTCTTTATTACCAAAAAATAATAATTATAAAACCAAAATATTATCAATGACCTGTTTTCGCAGAACTTTGGAATTTTTCGGGCATATAGCATTAAGACGGCAGTAACCTCGGACAACTGATTGTAACTGGGAAAGAAAAGGGCCGTTGTCCCATGAGATGGTCCGATCAGATTACTTCTTCTTTCGGAAGCAATCTCCACGATGCGCTTCTAAGCCTAAGCAGATAGAAGAAGTTAGAAACAGAAATCACGACCCTCAAGAGGACAGCAATGAGAAGAAAATAGCACATTATTTTATCAATTGTAAATTTGTAGGTATATGGACGTGAATAAAATTAGTTAGAAACACATTTTTTTATTTAGTTCATTGGTTTATCATTTAATGAGATAACAAAATAGGGCACCCTGTATAGGGAGGTAGAAATCAATACATAAACAGTAAGGTGCAATCAACAATTGTAATAAACAACTAATTTATCATGTGGTACGGACGTGTGTATTGGGGGGGTAGCGATATTGTTTGCGCTTGCGCACGGGCAAGCACAAAACGATTCCCGGACAGTAGTGATCGACCAAGGACCAGTTCGCGGCTACAAGGACCCGGGAGGTGGACTTTACGTATTCTACGACATTCCATAACAAAATACCGGAAAATATATTATGTTTATCTGAAAGTAAATTTAAATCTATTATTAAGAGAACATTATGTTATAAAGCTTATTATAAGTTAGATGATTATGTTAATGACAAGGAGGCATGGTCCTCTGAAATTCCAGCGCAGCACAAGAAACATGCAGTCATTTTTAATACCAGATCGGGACGTGCATGGAATTTACAATTGGCATAATTAGTAAGGAAGACGAAACAGTTAGAATTATCTACTGTAATACTTTTATTTTATTTTAGCGTAGCCGTCTTTTGGGCTAATAATATATATATAATTATAAAACTTAGCTAGGGTAGCTTAGGGCCTATTCTATAGGTACAAATTGTAAATTGAGATTAGGAGCACTTCTGAGCAGGTTTTTGGGTGGTTTTCCTGTTCAGGGGGTCCGGCTGATTAGCATGTAACAAGCATTTTTTAAATATTTTGTCTTTAATTTAACTGATTTCATTAATTGATGGTGGTGATGTAAGTTACATGATGTGTGGTCAGCCTGGCCAGCCCCGAGGCAGTGCCTTTATTATTATTTTTTATTTTTTTATTTTTATCCCACTCGTCCGCGATTCTATTAGGAACTGAAAATTGTTATTGTTTACAATGACTCATTCATTTATTCAGTGACATTATTGTATTGTAACTCTCTGACGTTCTAAAAGTATTCATTGTGAATCTACTTGGAAATAAACGATTGAATCTGAATTGAATCTTGAATCCATATGCTAAAGCACCCACAGGCAAGGACAGATATAAGGTCAGATAATTCTTTAATCTAAAATTTGAAATTGTCTACTTACATAAGGTAAAGTTCGGATAGTTGCCCACCTTTTTGAATAAAAACTATTATAATAGTAGAACCTATTTATAAAGAATGATGAATGTTGAGGAAGCGAAGAGGTGTGTCAGGATCGTAGCAAGTGGAAGGATGTAGTCTCTGCCTACCCCTCCGGGAAAGAGGCGTGATTATATGTATGTATGTATGTACCTATTTATAAAATTCTCGTCGCATTAGTATGAATTTTTAGGTGACATTTGCGGGCCATCGAGTCCTCACGGTGGTAACTTACCTTTAGGCTGATCTAGCTTTCCCGAGAAGGGGCACGGTTGTGCTACCAAATACTACCAACAACGATTTTAGTAACAACATTAGTTAAAATTTAAAATCACACAAACAATACTGATTGCATTCTCTTGAAAAAATTGTGGTCCGCTATCCTCCACAGGGCAACTATCTGCCAAAGTAAACCGCGCATTTTTTATTATGTAATTTTTATTATTAATACGAATAATTAAGCAATTTACTAAAAAAAGAAGAAATTGTTATTATGAGAAAATGAAATGAGGCGATTAGGTTATCAATAGAAGTGATAAGTATGCTAATTTAAATGAGCAGCGGTGTTGCTGGAATTTCGTATTTATACAACCTGCATCTATCCATAATTAATTACCTACTTCATAAAATTTTCATTACAAAACATCTTGACATATGTCTTCCTTATCTCTATTTCAGGCCCCTTTGGCGGCTCCAACATGGCAGACTGTCCGTGAAGCTGTTGACAGACAAGTAGTATGCCCTCAACTGCCCGAATTTGGAAACAGTTTTAATATGCAAGAAGACTGCCTCATTGCAAATGTATTTGTCCCTGACACGAACGAGACCAACCTTCCCGTAGTTGTTCTTATACACGGAGGTGCATACATCACAGGATATGGAAATTATTACACGCCAATACAAATGGTCCGAAGAGATCAGAAATTACTTTATGTCACATTTAACTATCGCCTTGGAGTACACGGTTTCCTGTGCTTAGGAACGCCAGACGTACCTGGTAACGCCGGTATGAAGGACCAACTGGCTTTATTGCGATGGGTACAAAGAAACATTGCTAGTTTTGGAGGAAATCCTAACGACGTTACTATACAAGGTTACAGTGCAGGTTCCTCGTCAGTTGATCTCATGTTGGTATCGAAAGCAGCAAAAGGCCTGTTCCACAAAGCGATACCTGAAAGCGGAGCTAACGTGGCTATGTGGTCTGTCCAAGTTGATCCGATTGGTTACGCAAAAGAATTTGCGGAATCAGATCACGGTTTCATAACTGATGACCTCTATGCTCTTGAAGAATTCTTCAAAACTGTGCCACTAGAAAAGATTTACACTAGAGGATTTGCTCTAATGTATGACACTTCTAGTAAAAATATACAGTTTACACCATGTATTGAACGAGATACTGGAGTTGAAAGATTTCTAGACGATATTCCTGTTAATATTCTGAAGAGTGGTGACTACAATAAGGTTCCCGTATTATATGGTTTTTCAAACTTGGAAGGGTATATGCGAGTGACGGATGGTTATGACACTTTCATGAGTGATATAAACGAAAAGTTTTCAGATTATCTTCCAAATGACTTACAATTCAAAGACGAAGAAGAAAAGGAAAGAGTAGCAAATGAAGTGAAACAATTCTATTTTGGGGACAAAAGAATTGATAACGATACAATTCTTGAATACGTTGATTTCTTTTCTGACAATATATTCAATTACCCTCATCTCAGATCACTGACTTTACAAGTGGAGGCGGGTAATGATCAAGTCTACCTGTACCAATTTTCACATCCATTTGAATTACCAGCGCCTACAGGAGTGACTGTGCAGCTCATAGGTTCAGAACATGTTGCCCAGTCTTTAGTCGTTCTGGATGGTGAACTTTGGTTGAATTCAGTCAGTGGCGGGAGGGATTTAACGCCAATCAGAAATGTCACCAGGCAATTCTGGTTCAACTTTATTACTACTGGGTTGGTATTGATTCTTCTAACAAAGTGTTTTCAGTAAATTACAAAACGATTGCTAAATAATCTATTAAACTTTCTCATATTTCAGAAAACCGGTACCAGAAGGATCTGCCTTGCCAGCGTGGCCGGCAGCCAACAAGGACCGCTCTCCTCACATGGACATAACTGAGAACCCGCAATTGCTGGGCGCGCCGATGCCGGCGCGTGCGCAACTCTGGGACTCACTCTATGAACAATACTACCGGCCGCCTTCTCCGCCACCTGCGCCGCCTACTCAACCTTCATCTTCATTACGAATTGCACCGGCGTTGGGAATGGTGTTCTCTGCTCTTATTCTCTGGTTTTTATAAATAAAAGCACAAGCATGATTAATTTTATTTACTAGACTCGATGGAACACCAGAATTTTTATGGTCGCTGATTTTAAAAGAACATGGCGACTCGGAAACAACAAGCAACTCATGTAAGGTATCAAGCATGTATATTTCAGAGAGAAGCAAATATTTTAGGCCTACATAGGTGTCCACATCAGTGTACAATACGTACGGTGCTAATCCCCAAACCCTAGGTACCTATTATAATATGGATATCAATTCTAGCCGAATATGTCGGTGGAATTTCGGTTTGATAGAATGCCAGTCAGATGAAGCTGGTCGATTCGTACATGTAGTTTGAGATCTTTCGACAATATACAATGATAGGTGAGGGTCACTAAAATTAGTAGAGTTGTAATGGCAAAAAAATAGAGGAAAATATCCCAGAACTTTTTATTGAAGTCACAAATTACCTATGTGAATCAAATATGATTATATGAGGTCTCCCAAGGATAGATGCTGTTCCCATCACTTTAAAACTCGATAAAAATGTAATTTATCGAAAATCTGCTGGTTGAGAATGAAATAATTGAATATTTACTTACTATCAGAATGTTGTATAAGTAAAAAGTTTATACAAGCCTATGATTAGCCAAAGGAATGCTAAGATGGTTTGGGTTTGGTCACGTTCAGAGGATGGATGAAAGAAGATTAACTAAACAAGTAGGTATAATAGTGTCCCACACAAAAAGAAGAAGAAGGTATAACATGACGAGTGTGAATGCTCTGCCTACCCCGCAAGGGATAAAGTGTGTGAATGGGAACGTTGGACGGGGAAGACCTAGACGAACGTACCCTAGATCAAATCGGGGACGTTCTAAAGAAAAAGTTCCCTAAACCAACGAGCATGTATGAAAAAGCTGATGAATGTTGAGGAAGCGAAAGAAGTATGTCAGGATTGGAGCAAGTGGAAGGATGTAGTCTCTACCTACCGCTCCGGGAAAGAGGCGTAATTATATGTATGTATGCATTATTTAAAAAACATTCTGAACATCTGTACAACAATTTCGATCAAAAGATTTTCTAATAATTACTTTCAAATTACGAATTACTTCGTCAAGTTACGAGTTTTGAAGAGATGGTGACAGCATCTGGTGTTTGGGAGCGTCACAAGCACGCCATAAGGATTTGTATCTTGTATCTTTGATCTTAAATACTTAAAACAAACCCTAGGTACCTATTATAATATGGATATCAATTCTGGCCGAATATGTCGGTGGAATTTCGGTTTGATAGAATGCCAGTCAGATGAAGCTGGTCGATTCGTACATGTAGTTTGAGATCTTTCGACAATACAATGATAGGTGAGGGTCACTAAAATTAGTAGAGTTGTAATGGCAAAAAAATAGAGGAAAATATCCCAGAACTTTTTATTGAAGTCACAAATTACCTATGTGAATCAAATATGATTATATGAGGTCTCCCAAGGATAGATGCTGTTCCCATCACTTTAAAACTCGATAAAAATGTAATTTATCGAAAATCTGCTGGTTGAGAATGAAATAATTGAATATTTACTTACTATCAGAATGTTGTATAAGTAAAAAGTTTATACAAGCCTATGATTAGCCAAAGGAATGCTAAGATGGTTTGGGTTTGGTCACGTTCAGAGGATGGATGAAAGAAGATTAACTAAACAAGTAGGTATAATAGTGTCCCACACAAAAAGAAGAAGAAGGTATAACATGACGAGTGTGAATGCTCTGCCTACCCCGCAAGGGATAAAGTGTGTGAATGGGAACGTTGGACGGGGAAGACCTAGACGAACGTACCCTAGATCAAATCGGGGACGTTCTAAAGAAAAAGTTCCCTAAACCAACGAGCATGTATGAAAAAGCTGATGAATGTTGAGGAAGCGAAAGAAGTATGTCAGGATTGGAGCAAGTGGAAGGATGTAGTCTCTACCTACCGCTCCGGGAAAGAGGCGTAATTATATGTATGTATGCATTATTTAAAAAACATTCTGAACATCTGTACAACAATTTCGATCAAAAGATTTTCTAATAATTACTTTCAAATTACGAATTACCTACTTCGTCAAGTTACGAGTTTTGAAGAGATGGTGACAGCATCTGGTGTTTGGGAGCGTCACAAGCACGCCATAAGGATTTGTATCTTGTATCTTTGATCTTAAATACTTAAAGACGTCATGTGGAGAGACAGCATCAACATGGTTATTTTGTTTATCTAATGATTGCATAGGTAGCCATCTAAGGTTTATACAGGATAGCAAATTAGTTGTTAGATAAAAAATATACAAAACTTATAAAACAAATTGTATAAAATGGAAGTGCTCCTAACTCATCTGAATAACTTTTCCTTTACTCAAAGATATATAAATGTTTCGATCCGTAAAAATATAAGGTGTACCTACCTATCTCAGATTTCTAAAATATACAATACACATTTTGGATTACATTCATTGTAAAGTCGATTTAATATTTGCGGCTTTGCGACTTGTAATGTATTGTAAACTAGCGTTGCTAATCATTCTCCCGTGGGAATACGACGTTTTACCGGCATGTACTTATTACACATATAAATCTTACTCTTGAATGAATCGCTATATGTATCAACATGCGTCATTATCCATTGTGAGGTTTTATAAAAAAGTTAGCTGTGTCTATGGTCATATTCATATTTATATTCTTTATTACGAATCATATGGTAGGTACATAAGATGATGGAGGCTATGTACCATGATAGACAGAGAGACGCAAAATCAACTTCATTTTATGCTATGTATTGATTGATGAGAACTTAAACACCATCCTGTATATAGAAAGGACACGCATAAAAGCGGGATGATAAAATTTTGAGATTTAACTCTAATCGGTTTCACCATGTCGTGTGGACGTGTGATTTGCGTCCTCGCGGTTTTGTGTGCGCTTGCGCACGCACAAGTAAACTCACGGACAGTAGTGATAGAGCAAGGCCCACTCCGCGGGTACGAGGACCCAGAAGGAGGGCTCTATGTATTCCACAACATTCCTTACGCTACAGCTCCCACAGGCAAGGACAGATATAAGGTAAGAATCAAACTTTAAATGATTTTTTTTTGTTATGAAAGAGTGAGTGAGGACGAGATATCGCCCTAGGCCTACGGAAAAATTGCTCGCAGCGGATGAAACCACTGGACGGGCACTTAAGAAAATTAAATTGTTTTTGACGAGATCTCTGAAAAACATGATACAGATTTATATCTCTATTTCAGGCGCCATTGCCGGCTCCAGTTTGGTTGACAATTCGTGACGCTGTTGATAAAGGAGTTGCGTGCCCTCAAATGCTCGAAACAGGGTCCGACAAGACCATGCAGGAAGATTGCCTCATTGCAAATGTATTTGTTCCTGACACAGATGAGAAAAACATTTCGGTAGTGGTTCTTGTACATGGAGGCGCTTACCTCACAGGATATGGAAATAAATATACACCAAAAGATATGGTCAAAGAACACAAAATAATTTATGTCACATTCAACTATCGTCTAGGAGTACATGGGTTCCTGTGTTTAGGAACGCCGGACGTGCCTGGAAACGCCGGTATGAAAGACATGGTAGCTTTGCTACGATGGGTGAAAAAGAACATTGCTAGTTTCGGAGGAAATCCTGATGATGTAACTATAGACGGCTACAGCTCAGGTTCTTCGGCAGTTGATCTCTTGCTACTATCGAAAACAACTAAAGGCCTATTCCATAAAGCGATACCTGAGAGCGGAGCCAACGTGGCTATGTGGTCTGTCCAGATCGACCCGATTGCTCAAGCAAAAGAGTTTGCAAGAGATGAACACGGCTTTGAAAGTGGAGATGACGTTTATGCCCTCGAAGAATTTTATAAAACTTTGCCTTTTGATGGGATGTACAAATCTGGTTTGACTCTAATGTACAACAGTTCAACCAAAAATATATTGTTTCAACCTTGTCTGGAACGGGATACTGGAGTGGAGAGATTCCTTGTCGATTCTCCTGTGGACATTCTAAAAAGTGGTGATTACAACAAGGTTCCCATGTTGTATGGCTTTACAAATATGGAAGGGTTAATTCGAGTTAAAGATTTCGTTAGTTATAGGAGTTTTATGAGTGACATAGACGAAAAGTTTTCTGATTATCTTCCAAATGACTTACAATTTAAAGATAACGAAGAAAAAGAAAGAGTAGCGAATGAAGTTAGGCAATTCTATTTTGGAAACAATGTAATTGATAACGATGCAATTTTCGAGTACATTAACTTTTTTACTGATAACTTGTTTGCATACCCAACACTGCGATCACTGAAGTTGCAAGTAGAGGCGGGTAATGATCAAGTCTATCTGTATCAATTTTCGTACCCTTTCGAAAATGCAGCGCCCGAAGAAATCAATGCAAAACTGGAGGGATCATTCCATTGTGCTCAGACTCAAGTCGTACTAGATACACACAAAGACGATGATAATTTGGTGATCGTAAGAAATATCACCAGACAGTTCTGGGCCAACTTTATAAAAACAGGGTTAGTAATCAAAGATTTAATTATTGCAATCACACATGAGGATATAATCTCATCATTATATAGTATTTTTCTTCCATTAATTTCTACCAGCAGTCAAATCCTCGTTAATCCTTTTTTTTATTCATGTCATGACGTCTTTTATACCATCCATCGAAACCTTTTTAGGCCTTTCTCTCCTTCTACATCCATCCACATTAATGCTAATTTCATTAGGTACTTGCTCCTCATCCCTCCTCATGCTATTGTTTTGGCGCTACTTTCAAACTTCTATAACTGTAAAATTTTATCTACGACTGTTTACATTGCAGTTCACCTGTACCAGTAGGATCTGACCTGCCAGCGTGGCCGGCAGCCGGCAAGGACCGTTCTCCTCACATGGACATATCGAACACTCCACAACTTAAGGGCAAGCTACTACCGGAGCGGGCGCAGTTATGGGACTCACTTTATGAAAAATACTACCGCGCGCCTACACCGCCACCTACACCGCCTCAGCCTTCATCTCTCTTATCACCGATGGCGTTAGGAATACCGGCTTGAGTTATATTACCCTAGCTAGTTTATTATAATACTCATTTAGCTTTACTTTTAGAACATTTAAGCACCATTTCCTGTGACCACCATTTTATGTACCGCTATTATAGACTTATAGTGCTTATAGATAGGTACACTGTAAATCGGTCATTCTCGCAATTTTGGTTGTCTCGTTGAATTTCTACTAAGTACTATTACTTACTTTGTGTTAGCAACATGTGTTTTTTTACTTATAAATAAAAATGATATAAACATTTGAACCTTTTATTCACCTACATAATTTAATCCTAAAATGGCCCGATACTTTATGATTTAAGCACAAATTTTAAAACAATTTGCATCTAATAACACCAACTTTCACACAAGCGTTTAACCCTCTTTTTGCTATACTATTTAGGACAGGCGTACTAGACAGTTCCGTGTATTTATCTTATTTATCATCATGTATCCCAACCCAATGTCTAATTTCCTAAGTTTACTTATTTACTGTTGAAAGAACTGAAAGCCGTTTCATCTCTTATTGTTTACGATTATTACTAGTGGGCGCCCGCGGCTCCGCTCGCGTGGAAGTCGGTTTCAATCCGTAGCGTCCCACAGGTTTTTTTTTTTCGGGATAACAACTGTCTTATGTGTTAATTCAAGTTACCCTCTATCTGTGTGCCAAATTTCATGAAAATCGGTTGTGTAGTCTTAGCGTGAAGGAGGAGAGAAAGCGGAACAAACAAACATACATACAAACTCCCGTATTTATAATATTAGAAGGATGGTTGTCAGCCTGTCGTCTATACTTAAAATCACCTACACATGAAACCTTCGATTCCCTTCCAACGTCACCAGGAAATAAATGAAGTGCTGCTAATCTCAGCAAACATAACACGGCAGTGTCTTTATGTACCTTTAGCGGTTTGTGACTGGGTAGTAGACAAGTAAAACTGCTAATTCAGGAGCGAATATTGATGTGTGTTTTATTTACAAAAAGTGCCTAATTATATTTACAAAAGTAGGTTCTCATTTAGCTATTTACATACAGAGCTTATCAACTAATTAAATCTACAAACACATGAAATCATGCGCGCACCATCGAGGTAATATGTACGCTAGTACATATTACCTCGATGGCGCGCACACATACGCGAAACCGCGGGACGCGAGGGGCGGAGCGTGGCGTTTCGCGGGTCGCGAAATCTGTCGATTCTATAAATAGAGCGATCGCGGCCGCGCTCTTCCTATCTATACGCTCGCCGCTCGCCGTGGAAGATGGACGTCTGCGCAGTTCCGTCGCGTCTCGCGTCGCACCAAGCCAGTCGAGATCATCGAGGTAATATGTACTAGCGTACTAGAGGAGGCACCGCAACTTCACTTTTTGTAACACGCGTTAGAGAGCATGCTCTCTAGCTCGCTCAGTTTGAGCCCACCGCTTGCCGCGACGTCACGTGTCAGTGCTAGTATCAAAATGCCTGGCTGTGTACTAAGATACTGCTCAAACAGTTCGAGAACCACAAGCAAAGCCCAAGGAGTAACATTTCATGTGTAAGTTATCTAATTTTATCAGTAAACCATGCATCGGAATATTATTTTCATAATTTTGTAAAAAATCACCGCGCGCTCGGAAGCGGCGGCCATATTTCGGCGAAAATCATAGATTAACAACATTACAGTATGTACAGACGTGACACTTCAGATGAGTCATTTTAATGAAAAACAGTCAATTTGCTAGGAAATGTTATTGTAGTATAGTATTGTAAATATTTATACTTTTACTGACTACGCAAAGTGAAAATGAGGTTCAACTTAATAAATATTTACGTTCTTGCTGTTTATTTTTATTTGAACTTGTTTAAAGGTTTCCGCATCCGGGCCATGAAAAAAGAGAGGCGTGGATTAAAAGAAGAGGCGTTTGTACAAAAAGATCTAATTTTTTAAATAAAATTTCTCTATCATTAGTTCCTACTGACAGTGTCAAGTAGACGAATTGCACAAATTGTCGCATCCGCGCGCGTTACTCGTTATCTATGACTTTCACCGCGGCTCCCGCGGGCCCCGCCGCAAGGTCGCGCGCAATGCTTTCATTGGGAAATAGCTACTCCAGTACTTTAGTACATATTACCTCGATGGTCGAGATGAAGATGCTGTGATGATGATCTTCGTGTTGCTGCCGTGCGTTGGTGCACTAGAACAGCTCTTTTCAGAGCTACATTCTAAGTTTCGAACAGCTCTTTTCAGGGCTCCATCTCAGCTGTTCCTCGTGGAATGGCGCGAAGTTTCAATGGTCTATCTATCGTGATGAATGCGTAGTGCTTGCTTGTAGATAGTAGCCATCGAGGTAATATGTACTAGCGTACTAGAGGAGGCACCGCAACTTCACTTTTTGTAACACGCGTTAGAGAGCATGCTCTCTAGCTCGCTCAGTTTGAGCCCACCGCTTGCCGCGACGTCACGTGTCAGTGCTAGTATCAAAATGCCTGGCTGTGTACTAAGATACTGCTCAAACAGTTCGAGAACCACAAGCAAAGCCCAAGGAGTAACATTTCATGTGTAAGTTATCTAATTTTATCAGTAAACCATGCATCGGAATATTATTTTCATAATTTTGTAAAAAATCACCGCGCGCTCGGAAGCGGCGGCCATATTTCGGCGACAATCATAGATTAACGACATTACAGTATGTACAGACGTGACACTTCAGATGAGTCATTTTATTGAAAAACAGTCAATTTGCTAGGAAATGTTATTGTAGTATATGTTATTATAGTATTGTAAATATTTATACTTTTACTGACTACGCAAAGTGAAAATGAGGTTCAACTTAATAAATATTTACGTTCTTGCTGTTTATTTTTATTTGAACTTGTTTAAAGGTTTCCGCATCCGGGCCATGAAAAAAGAGAGGCGTGGATTAAAAGAAGAGGCGTTTGTACAAAAAGATCTAATATTTTAATTTTTAAAATAAAATTTCTCTATCATTAGTTCCTACTGACAGTGTCAAGTAGACGAATTGCACAAATTGTCGCATCTGCGCGCGTTACTCGTTATCTATGACTTTCACCGCGGCTCCCGCGCGTCCCGCGCGGGCCCCGCCGCAAGGTCGCGCGCAATGCTTTCATTGGGAATAGCTACTCCAGTACTTTAGTACATATTACCTCGATGATAGTAGCTGTAGTAATGCTTCATGATGATAGTGCGCAGTACTGTGTATAGGTGTAGCAGATCGATCGTCGCTTGCTTGCTCGCACGCCCAGTAGGTATACTCGCTGCTTGAATGTGACGTCACACGCGTAGGTTCTGACTTAGGTATGTGCACGGCGAAATGCTTGTAGGTAACGCTTCTATCGCCTTGCCTTTGCGCTCACGTAGTTATTCGCGCTTGCAGTCGATGTACATGTAGGTATGTATGTTGTAGCGTGACGTAGGCACCTACAGTGCACCCCCTCAAGCGAAGCGTACTGGCAGATTGATGGTGCGGCCGGAACGTGTTTTTTTCGTAGGGTCGTCGGCGCTCTGCAGTGCGGGCTTTGCGGTAGGAGGGACTAGCGAACTTGTAGGTACAGCTAGCGTAGTAGGTACTGTGGTCGGCGTAGGTACGACGGTTGTCGTCGGCGGCGTGTTGCGATCGTGATCTGCGAGTAGGTATACAGGCTTCAGTCTGTCGATCGAGATAGTAGCTTGACGGTCTGGTAGCTGTAGTGTGAAGAACTTGTCAGTACGTTTCAGCACACGGTAGGGTCCGTCGTATGGCGGTGAGAGAGGTCTCTTCACGGCGTCGATTCTGACAAACACGTAGTTGCAGTTTTGTAGATCTCGATGGACAAAAATCGGTCGACTGTTGCTATGCGGTTCTGTAGGTACTGGCTTGAGCTTGTCTATCGCTTCTCGAAGTTGGTCGACGTAGACGTGGTCCATGGTGACGTCATGAGGTGTTGGTATGAAAAAATCACCGGGTAGTCGGATAGTACAGCCGTAGGTAAGTTCGGCTGCACTGACACCGGTATCGCTGCGCGATGCAGTGCGAAGACCCAACATGACTGTAGGTAGCTCGGTCACCCAGTTTTCGGTAGTGAGTCGAGCTGTGAGTGCTGTCTTCATGGATCGGTGCCATCGTTCGATGATTCCGTTCGACTGCGGATGGTAGGCTGTAGTTTGGATTTTTTCAATACCCATTAGGCGAGTGAGACACGTGAATAGGGCACTCTGGAACTGTCGTCCTTGGTCGCTAGTTAGCCTGTGTGGACATCCGAATCGTGTTATCCAACCTTCGTAGACGATTTTTGCGACTGTCTCAGCTGTGATATCTCGTACTGGGTAAGCTTCTGGCCAACGTGTCGTTCGGTCGATCATGGTCACGACGTAGCGGTATCCGTCAGCAGTGGTAGGTAGAGGTCCGACTATGTCGATGTGTAGGTGAGTAAACCTTGGTGATGCCGGGAACGTTGATATGGCGCTTTGTGTATGCCTGTTTATCTTCGCTCGCTGACATTGTAGACACGTCTTAGTCCATTTGCTGACATCTGCGTTCATTGATGGCCAAAAGTATCGAGTTTGAAGTAGCTTGCGTGTTGTTCTCGTACCAGGATGACTGAGACCGTGAATTGCTTTGAATGCGATTTCACGATACTCAAGCGGTAGGTATGGACGAATGTTTCTCGTAGATACTTCGCAGTAGATCGGTTGACTTGTAGTAGGTAGCGTGACTTTCTTCAGTTTGATGTTGTCTTGTTGCAACAAGGTAGGTATGTTGCTGTCTCGCTCTTGCGCGCTAGCTAGTTCGGCGTAGTCGATAGGTGTCGGGCAGCTGATTTCTTCGACACGTGATAAGGCATCCGCGACGACGTTTTCTTGTCCGCTGACGTGGCGAATATCAGTGGTGAATTCGCTGATGAAAAGTAGCTGTCGCGTGCGTCTCGGTGTCTCGCTGTCTGAACCAATCTTCTTGTATGCGTAGGTAAGAGGTTTGTGATCGGTGAACACGATAACTTCTCGGCCTTCAAACATTTTACGAAAGTGTTTTATCGCCATGAAGATTGCAAGTAGCTCTCTGTCGTAGGTAGAGTACTTTTGTTGGGCTTCAGTGAATTTCTTTGAGAAATATCCGAGTGGTTGCCATCTGTTGTTTACGCGTTGCTGTAGAACGGCGCCAGCCGATGTGCTGCTCGCGTCACACATGAGTGCGAGAGGGACAGAGTGATGCGGGTGAGAGAGTAGAGCAGCTTTTTCGATGCTTTGTTTGCAGTTCGTAAAAGCTTGCGTTGCGTCATCGGTCCATTCAATCTCTGTCTTGTCGCGTTTCTTAGAATTGTGTAGGTATTTACACAGTGGCGCTTGTAGAGTGGCGGCGTTCGGGATATTTGCTCGGTAGAAGTTTAGCATGCCGAGAAATCTTCTTAGTTCTTCGACTGTCTTCGGCTTGGGGTACTCTACTATGGCGTTGACTTTCTCTTGAGGAGGTTTGATGCCTTCAGTGTTCACGGTGAATCCGAGGAATGTGACTTCGCTCTTCCCTAGTACGCATTTCGACGGGTTGATAGTGATTCCATATTCATCGAGTCGTGATAACACGGTACGTAGGTGTTCTCGGTGCTCGGTTTCATTGTTCGACGCGATGAGTAGGTCGTCGATGAATGGAAACACGAAGTCTAAGCCTCGTAGTACTTCATGAATGAAACGTTGAAACGTTTGGCCTGCGTTTTTCAATCCGGGACACATTCGAGGAAATTCGAATAAGCCAAATGGTGTGATTATGGCTGTCTTCTCTATGTCTTGCGGTGCTACCGGTAGCTGTTGGTAGGCTCTGTTGAGATCGAGTGTAGAGAAAATCTTCTTATCGGCGAGTCGGTAGGTAAAGTCTTTGATGCGAGGTATCGGGTAGCGATCGGCTTTTGTTATAGAGTTCAGCCTTCGGTAGTCGCCACACACGCGTAGATCTCCATTTTTCTTCGGTACGACATGTAGAGGGTTAGCCCAAGGACTTTTGCTTGGACGGCATAGGCCCTGAGCTATCATATTTTCGAACTCCTTCTTGACTTGTTCGTAGCGGTGAGGTGGGAGGGGTCTCGCTCGACAGTGTAGTGGCTGGCCGGTAGTTTCGATCACGTGCTCGACGCTGTGCTTCGGACTGAGTTTCATTGATGTTAATCTTGTAATACCGGGGAATTGAGCGAGAATATCGTGGTAGCTTTGATGTTCGTCGATGCTCATGATTCTGGGCTCTTCCGACTTGCAGATAGGTAGATTCACGGCGAGTAGGGTTCGGCCGTCAATCAGTCGGCGGTTCTTGACATCGACAAGTAGGTTATGGTGATGTAGAAAGTCAGCTCCGATTATTGGTTTATTGACTTTCGCGATGATAAACTTCCAGCGATATGGTCTTCGTAAGTTGAGATTGAGCTCCATTGTTTTCTCTCCGTAGGTAGGTATAACGGTGTTGTTTGCGGCGTACAGGTTGAAAGATAGCGGCGGTGCGTTGCATCCTTTTCTTTTTGGTATTACGGATATGTTTGCTCCCGAGTCAACCAAAAAGGTAAGTTTTGAGTTCTTGTCCGTGATAAGTAGGCGGTATTCTTTATCTTGAACGCCGGTGTCCGCCGCTGCCAGCGTTCGGTCTAGTTTTCCGGCTGCTGGTTTTCGTAGGTACTCGTCTTCTTGTAGGTACACGGTGCGTTGCAACGGCGGGCATGTTGTTTGAATTTGTAGTGATAGTAGCACACGCCATCGGTATGCGGACGGTAGTAGGTATTTCCTCTCGAGCGGGAACGGGGACGCGCGGGGTGCGGGGTGTGCGGGGACTTCTCTCGGTAGCGGTATTGTGAACGTGAATGATGTTCGCGTTTAAGTTTAAGTTAGATAGTTTTCTTATTTCGTCGACTAGGGCTTGCGTTTCAGACGGCTTCGCTGGACTCGATTCAGACGGGCTTGCGATTGACGAAATTTGCTGATGCTGTTGTTGCTCCATCATTTTGTCCGCGATGAGTGCGAGGTCGTCTAGTGCAGTGGATTTGCTGATGTTATCGCTTACGACGAGGACTGAGCGTACGTGGGATGGTAAGTGGTTCATCCACATCATACGTAGGGTTGCGTCCGAGATTTTCCCTCTTGCTAGACTCTTCATACGGCGAAGTAGCTGTGTAGGCTTCTGGTCACCGAGTTCCATTTCGGATAGTAGCTTCTGTAGTTGCCGTTCTTCTGACTCCTCGTAGACGGAAATGAGGCGCTCCTTAAGTTCGGTGTATGGTTTCGTATCGGATGGAGTGTAGAGAAGGTCTGCGATCTGCTCGACGTCTTGCTTTTCTAGTTGTGCGATGACCATCTGCGCGAGTTCTTTCTCTCCTCTCTTGCTCTCGGCTGTGACGGCTTCGAATGTGATGAACCAGAGCCTGTACATGTAGGTATGTATGTTGTAGCGTGACGTAGGCACCTACATACCTATTGATTTTCACCAAGACCAAGTTAATAAAAAAATGCAGTGGGGCAATAAAGATTTTAGAAACACAGAGTTCTAGGCTCCCATCTAGCTGAAGTACCATCATCCTAAATAATAAAACAGTTCACGGGAACCAGCTGGTAAAAAGTAAACACTGAAAAACCTTCACGTTACTTAAGGGGCTGAGTAGAGCTAAAAGCTACTTTTATAAGTGATTTCTACCCTAGATTAAATACAGAAAAACTGACGAAAAAAAAAGGTAATAATCTTCAGGATATTTGCTGTAGTGTTATTGTTTCCAAAAACATGATATTAGTAATTTAGCTTGATAGAAAAACATCGTAAAGTTACCTCTAAAAATCTATTATATCGCAAACTGTACGAACAAAACCCACGCAATAATTAAGTGTTTATTATCAGAATGAGCGCCTTACAATACTCTATCGACATATTGTTTTTGATTTTCAAATTACTTATTTTTGACCGAGTTATCATCGAAAATACGAAAATATCATTAAATCGGCAAGATTCCGTCCCGTTCGCACGCGCGCAGTTTGACATTTGTCAGAAAGGGACCGGTTTTTAGCTCGTGTCAGCCCCTTAAGTAGATAGACAGGCAAAAGTGCCAAAGTATGATTTATCATTTATTTATTTCTCAACTTACACTAACAGACAAGCCACACATGTAAATGTTAATATAAAGCAACAATTTGTTTTTAAAAATCTAATTCTATCATAGTACTCCTTGTAAGACGGATTTCTAGGTGGTGTCCTACAGATGCCAGAAATATTTTCTGTTGACGCGAATATATAAATTTAAGCATATATGGTAACTTCGTTTATAATCGTTAAGGCTTCTATCATAGGTGTTGCTGATAGTGACTTTGTTCTCCCGCACGTGACGAGAAAAGTTAATAAGTGGTTACCTTACCTTACAGAACAGATAAAACAATTCAAATGACTAAAATGCCAAGCACATGATGAAGTGGCTGATTTAAATGCCAAAAGCATGATTTATAACGGAATTGTAGGTATGTACGCACATAGTTGTGTTATCTTATTGAGTACCTATCAATTTTTTTCTGCTAATACAAAAGATAGTTTTGTTTATTTATTTTATTTCACACGGACTGCTTGCCCGTTCTTATTATCGTTTACCCGTGGAAGAAAGACGACATTATTCCATCACATTAATAAAACTTTCATTTATTATAACAATTTTAAATTAAATTTACAATGTCATGCGCTTCATAAAATAAAACTCTTCATGCAATCAATACACAAGAATGTCCTTTGCAAAATTACATTATTTATTATTATCATCATAAAGTTCAATTATTCACTACAAACTCGATGCAGTACCTACTTACGAAAATTTATATAATTGTAGTGCCAAAAGGTGCCGTTTTTGGCACTTTTATTGATAATTGCAGCAAATATTTTATTTCCTTACAAAAGCGAAAACAGGGAATTACTTAGGACTTAGGGTGATCCCTGAGGAATGCCTATCGATATTGCTTGACTCTGATCTTAATTCCGGACCATTTATACTTACTTGTACGATTTGATTTCTATCAGTCAGGAACGATGTTATTGGTTGGTTATCTATTACATCGTAACTTGACAGTTTGTTAAACATGATTTTATGATTCATTTATCTTTCACATCAAACGCTTTCGAGAGATCGCAAAAAGTGACTACTTCATACTTATCATCGCTACAAGTGGTCACACGAGCGATAATCGCAGTTGACGTAGTTGGTATAGGTAATAGTTTCTACCCTACGAAGTACTATGTACCTACACTACGACATATTTAAAAAATATCTAAGGGGCAAACATTTTCTATGCCTGATATTTGAGAAATATGCACATACACAGTTCATGCCTTAATCCCTAGCGGGGTACGCAGACCGTTCACGTCAACAGGTTGTCAGCCTATTGCCTACAATTTTAATGTACAAGAAAATCTCAAGTCCTTTCCACTCCCTATTGCGTAGATACATACTATCGGCATATAATACTATTACTATTACTATTATACTATTAGTTATTCTGTGCTAACGGCATAAGTGATCTATTTAAAAAAAAACTATTATTTTACTTTCTTCAGTGCGCTCTGTCGTTTTTTTCTATATCAATATTAGAAATAATAAATAATATTGGCCGTGTGATGCCGGCTTATCCTTGGGGTTCAAGGATGAGTGATGCGCAACATATGGTTGCATGAGAAGAACAGCCACTAAGCCTCTCCTCTTCAACTCCACTCCCACCTACTAGTGGTGAACCCTGTTACGTCGAGCAACCTAATGTCGAGATTGTGGTAACTAATCCCTTTGGAGACTTAGGTCGACCAGCAGACGTGAGAAAAGGGGGTCCGGTCGTTGTTTACACTATAAACCGGATGTTAGACGTTGGCAGCAGGACGTTCTAACTTATTTTGTAACACCACTGCGGTGCAGAAGGCAAGGGGAAACCACTGCACTATCCTCCCAAGAAATCCTTATGAAAGTAGACCAAAAAAGAATTGCGAAGGCATGCGACCCGGCTACCACCCGGCGCCATGTTGAGTCCAGGACACATGGTGTGAAATATGCTACTGGACACACTGTCGTGAATCATCAAGGGCAGTGCGCACAGGATGTTACTGGTGACAATACCAAAACTAGTCATTGTTCACAACTTCGCAAAATGATCAAGATAGGAACCTGGAATGTTCGAGGCATGATCCAGCAAGGGAAAAGGGAGATCATAGATAAAGAACAACAGCATTTCCAGCTGAAGATTTTGGGGATCACTGAAACGCACATGAGAGGTTCTGGTTTCTTTACAACACCGAATGGCCATACTGTATATTTCTCAGGGCCGGAGAACGAAAGCAAGAATGGAGTAGCACTATCTGTGTCCCCCGACTTCAACAAAGCGGTTCTAGGATATAACCCAGTAAGCGATCGCATATTAACGCTGAAAGTCAACACAAAACCTTGTCGTGTCAACGTCGTAGTGGTATATGCACCTACCTCGGCCTCAATTGATGTCGAAATTGAGGAATTTTATAACCAAGTCTCAGATACACTGAATAAACTGCCCAGAAGAGATATCACAATTCTGATGGGCGACCTTAATGCTAAGGTAGGAAACACTTCGAAAGATGAACACCTAAGAGAAGTAGTCGGAAAATATGGACTTGGGGTTAGAAACGACCGGGGAGAAATGTGGCTACAATTCTGTGCAGAACAATCTCTCACAATAATGAATACGTGCTTTAAACACCACCCGAGGAGACTGTATACGTGGAAAATGCCAGGAGATTTAGCACGTAATCAAATAGATTACATAACTGTCTCAAAAAGATGGAGGTCATGCTCAACAATGCTAAAACTTACCCTGGAGCCGACTGTGGGAGCGACCATAAATTGCTAATAGCAGAATTAAGCCTAAAACTTAAAAGATGCAGTCGAACTACTCAAACGCCTCAAAGGAGACCTACCTCAAAAGAACTTGAAGATTTTAAAGTCAAGGTTAGCACAAAGTTGTCCAATGCAACGGTGTTCGACCCCCACGCCGATGTTGACATTAACTGGAAAAATTTAAAAGATCTTATACTCTCGTCACGGAAAGAAAGCCAAGTAAAACCGGCTAATTCCCCGAGAAAAGTGTGGATAACAGAGGAAACGTGGAATGCTATCAAGGAACGAAAGGCACTTCTTACAGGCAACACCGATCCTGCTCACACAAAGTACCAGAGTCTTTCAGCGAAAGTCCAGCGTTTATGTCGCAGGGACTATAATGACCATCTGAACTCTATATGTCAGGATATAGAAGACCATGCGCAGAAATTTCAAACTAGGGACTTATTTTTGAAGATTAAGAGTATTACTCGTGAGTTTAAGCCGAAAACGTGGGCTATAGAAGATGACAGAGGTAAACTATTGACCGAGATAGATAAAGTCACAGAAAGATGGCGATCATATTGTGAGTCCCTGTACTCAAACCTCATGGAAACCACGGTGCCTACTCCTCTTATAGACGACCAGAATGCTGAACCGGACATCCTGGAATCTGAAATCAGAGATGCAATACGCAAGCTTAAGCACAACAAATCAGCCGGTAGAGACTTGATTTTTGCTGAAGAACTTAAGCATCTGAGTAATCAAGGGGAGAAAGTACTGCTCGATCTATGCAATCAAGTATGGAGGAAGGGAAAATGGCCGTCAGATTGGAAGGAATCGCTACTAATTCCACTGCACAAAAAGGGATCGACTAAAATCTGCGGGAATTATCGCACGGTGGCACTCATTTCCCACGCAAGTAAAATCATGCTCTACGTTATAAATAATCGCTTACAAACGTTTCTCCAATGGCAAATTCCGAATGAGCAAGCAGGATTCGTTAAAGGTCGTGGCACAAGGGAACAGATCGTGAATGTGAGGCAGATCATTGAAAAAAGCCGAGAGTTCAATACACCTATTCTTTTGTGCTTCATAGATTACTCTAAGGCGTTTGATTGCGTAAGGTGGGATTGCCTATGGACTATACTGCAGGAAATGGGAGTACCTCAACACCTTGTAGCGCTGATTGCAAACCTGTACGCGGACGGCGTGACTATGGTCAGAGTTAATGACACTATCTCGGTACCTTTTAAGCCGGAAAAAGGAGTGAGACAGGGTTGTATCCTATCACCAATTCTCTTCAACATATATGGCGAGTACATCACGCGAAAAGCCCTAGAGAATTGGGAGGGAGGGATTTCTGTCGGTGGCTTAAGGATTAGTAACTTGAGATACGCAGACGATACCACTCTCTTTGCGTCATCAGAGTCTGAACTCGCTGATCTTTTCCGCAGAGTGGAACTTGAGAGTGAACTGATTGGACTCACGATCAACAAGTCGAAAACGAAAGTAATGCTTATCGACAGAACCGGACAGCTGTCAAGAACTAGAGAACTCTCGGACATAGAATTCGTTAGGGATTTCGTTTACCTCGGAGCGCTACTTACGGATCAGGGTGGGAGTGAACAAGAAATCCGAAGAAGGACTCAGATAGCCAAGAATGCCATGAGCAAACTGACTCGCGTATGGCAAAATCGAAAGGTCTCCAATGCCACCAAGACGAGACTAGTCCGCACACTTGTTTTCTCCATATTCTTATACGCGTCGGAGTCATGGACAATTAAGACCAATGACCGCAAGAGGATTGATGCATTTGAGATGTGGTGTTGGAGAAGAATGCTCCGTGTTCCATGGACCGCCAAAAGAACGAACAAATCTATACTCGACCAACTTCGCATAAAGACCAGACTATCAAGTATATGCTACCAAAGAATACTGGGATATTTTGGTCACATCGCCCGTCGTCAACCAGATAGCCTTGACAAGTTGGTAGTGGTGGGCAAAGTCGACGGAAAAAGACCACGCGGTCGTTCGCCAAGTCGGTGGTGTGATCAAGTAACCGCACTCACTGGTCTCTCTGTAGCTACAGCCCTTCGAGAAGCCGAACAGAGAGAGAAATGGAGGAGAATTATAAAAAACATGAAGGACTTTCATCAGGGACACGACCTTCAGTAATTGAAGACAACGACAAGGAAGAAGATGCCGGCTTAGAATAGCATCACCCCATTTCTTACCGGGGGTGTTGTAAGAGGCAAATAAAGGACTCAAAGGTTTCATATTGTGTATTAAAACTTTAGGCTACAGGCTGACAACATGTCACTATAGTGATACACGAGTTATCTAAAAGGGCCCTCAATACTTGTCAGACGTGGCGATATCGACGGTATTTTTAGGATACGTTAACGCTCTGCCTACCCCGCAAGGCGTGATTGGTATAAGTATGAATAAAATATTTCGCGATATTTTTTCTCTTCAAAAGTAATCTCCTCCGTTCCAAAACTTCCTAGTTTTTTTACACAATCATAGAAATCTGCAAGTCATGTTTATTTGCTCTCTTATAATAATCATGCTGACTTATCACAATTCAGTGTGCACGTGCGCTGGCGGCATTGGAGGTGATACCGGTTCTCTGTAGTACCTCTCGTACAACTCGTCCCAGAATCGCACGCGATCTGACATTATCTCATCTCGAAGTTCTGGCGCCTCTGATATGTCCATATATGGGGATAGCTGCTCGCCAATGACCGCCGGCCACGCTGGCAGGTCAGATCCATCTGGTACCGGACTCCTGAAAAACATATTTTTCATTTAAACATACATACGCATACATATATCACGCCTTTATCCCTTGCGGGGTAGGCAGAGCGTCAACGGCCGTAAGAATACGTTCCCTATCGCCACTTTTAACATTTTTGAGGATTGTTTTTCAGGGTTGTTTCAGAAAAATAAAAAAATAATAAAATGTGAATGCCGTGTGATGCCGGCTTAGAATATCATCACCCCATTTCTTCCCGCGGGTGTTGTAAAAGGCAACTAAGGGACTAGAGGGTTTCATGTGTATTACAATTTTAGGCGACTGGCTGACAACCTGTCACTACAGTGATACACGAATCATCTGAAAGGGCCTTCAATACTTGTCAAACGTGGCGATAACGACCGTAATTTTGCGATCGTTAACGCTCTACCTACCCCGCAAGGGATAAAGGCGTGATTTGTGTGTGTGTGTGTGTGTGTGTGTGTGTGTGTGTGTGTGTGTGTGTGTGTGTGTGTGTGTGTGTGTGTGTGTATGTGTATGTAAATTTGAATGCAGTCTATATAACTCATTCAAATAATATTATGATTGCATCTCTTACCCAGTTTTAGCAAAATTTGACCAGAAGTCTCTTATTACATCCTTTGCTATCTTGAAATCCTCAGAAAGATTGTCTTCCTTTTTGAGAGTCATATTCTGGCCATCAAGAACTGCCACAGTCTGAGCACAGTGATTGGCCCCGCGGGTACTAGTCGTATGAATAACTACAGGTGCACTTTCATCCACATATGAATATTCGTACAAATAAATATTGTCGTGACCATTTTGCACGTGCATTTTCACAGTTCTCAGAAGTGGATATTTAACCAATACGTCACCAAAATAATCTATGTATTTGAGAATGTTTTCCCCATTAATTGGAGAATCCCAAAAATAAAACTTTTTAATTCTCTTCGCTACTTTTTCTCTTTCATGTTTATTTTCAAAATGCAGGTCTCCAGGTATAAACTCGGAAAACTGTTCATTCATTTTCAGTTTCCAAAATTCAAAAAACGGCTCTCTGAACAATCCTTCCATGTTGGAAAATCCGTATATCATCGGAACTTGCGTATACCTGCCTTCTTTCAAGATTTTTATAGGAGCCTCTGATAGGAAAGCAAGCCCATCATCATCACGTTCTACGCATGGAGCAAATAGTAAAGTAGAGTTCGGTCTGTCCATAAATTCGCCTTTTGTCAAAGAGTCATAAGAGGCGGCTTTGTAAAACTTTTCGAGCGCATACACGTCATCCATATTGCTGAATCCCAAACGAGCCGCAAATATGTTGGCATTCTCCAAAGGATCTGAGACAACACTTCCGGTGAATAAGCTTGACCCGCTTTCGATTATTATTTTACTGAACAAACCTTCTGCTGATTTAGATATGGCCATCAAGTCTACTGAGATCGCACCTGCGCTATAACCAGCAATAGTGACGTCATTAGGGTTGCCTCCAAAATTTTTGATATTCTTATTGACCCAGCGTAAAGCAGCTACTTGGTCCTTCAATCCAGCGTTACCTGGAGCATCCTCTGTTCCCAGACATAAGAAACCATGCGCTCCGAGACGATAGTTGAATGTAACAGCTATTATATTTTTACTTCTGACAAGGTTTTTGGGGGTCATTAGATTGCCAAAGCCAACTTGGAAAGCTCCACCATGCACGTATACAATAACGGGCAGGTTTTTCTCCTTCGTGTCTGGTACGTAGACATTTGCGATCAGACAATCAACCTGCATTGTCATCTGCTTAGTGAAACCAGACTTCATTTGTGGACATATGATGCGCTTGTCCACTGCTTCGAATGGTTCTGTCCATATCGGTGGGAATAAAGGAGCCTGAAAGTAAATAATATTTATTCTAAATAATGCACAGTTTCGTGTCTTATTTATTGTTTTTCACTTCCAACGTGTGCACACGCATACCGTTCGTACATAATGCTATTCGGTACTCATTAAATTTATATTTGTCCAACAGGTCAACGACTTTCTACAAGATAAAGCAAGTGTAGAGTTAGCCACTAATTAAACACATTAAGAAACTCAAAATCTATTAATTCCTTTAAATACAATCTTAAAAAATATCTTTTGGAAAACCAAAAACAATTCTGAACTTGCAGTTGTACCCTGGTTTACATTATTATATATATTTTTTACTAAGTACTTAAAATTTAGAATAAACATTATAAATTAAAATATTATATACATAATTAAAGAAATTGATGCCTATTTTTACTTAAGATTTAAAACATTCTGATCTCATTTAGGAATATAAGTAAAGTTTATAGTTTTTACTATTCGCTTGTTATCATATTATATTGTATATTGATGTTATAAGTATTCTTTTATATGTAGGTATAAATAAATAATATTACGTATTTATAATAAATATGTATTTAGTTAATGCTATGAGAGGTGTGTTCTTTTAGGTTAAGAAATTGTTTAAATTGTGAATTAGGTGTTGTTGCTGACTTGCTGTGAATCTGGTTCCGCGGAAGACCAGCGCTTTGAGAGTGCTGTATAAGCAGTCTTAAAGCATTAGCTGAGCGGGTACCTTTTTGTTACCCTTTTGTTTATATCTTTTTTTTAATGACTGGCATATTTGGTAACTGCTGTATTTGGTAACAAATAAACATTTTTTCTTTTCTTTTTTTCTTTCTTTTCTTATTTAACAATGGGAGTTTTGGTTCTCTACGACAAAATCAAATCCCTTGTGTAATTATATCACGGTGATGCATAAAGTTAGGTTATGAATTGTAATGCGAATAAACCAAGTAAAATAAGTAACTGACCGTAAACTTAAGAGGTCCACTCGGCGCTGTAGCATAAGGTATACTATAGAATGCGAAGAGACCACCCTCAGAATCCCTGTACCCTTTTACGGGCCCTTGCGTGGTTTCCACTATTCGAGATCTAAGTTCATCTCCAGACACAATTCCAGACATGCACAAGCACAATGATATCACTAATGACCTGTTTATTGTCATTTTTCTATACGATACAATCAATTATAGTTTTGTTTTCACAACAAATTTACTTTAAATTCTACAGGAGATAGTAGCGCTCCCGACCGACATGAAACATGAAACTGTTCGGGTTGTTTTATCTTATGACCTCATACACTGTCCGTGCTATAAGTAATTTTATAACCAAGCGTATGTTGGTTTGTTATCGTAATCAACGACTCTTTTAAACTCTCGGCCGTTACATGAATTAAAAAGTTTATCAGTCGCAGTGTCAATGAATGGATCCAGTAGGTACTGAAATAGGTATATAATTTTTGAGTAGAAATTTGCATTCTTCTCCCTTTGAATATGATTGTGTATGCATGCATGAATGTTTTGCACCTGATTGCGGACGAGATATTTGCGCTATCGTATTGGGGTTTGTTATTCCCCGTAATCTTGGCATCTTCTTCTTATCGTATAGGACCTAAATCTTGGAGCATTAAGTGATAAACTGATAGTAAACATCAGTGCATCTGCGGGCACAGTTACTGCCCCCACCAAGACCAGCCACGCGATGCCCGAGGGCACTACCTAACTTTTCTCGAAGTGTTTCGTCGTTTTAGATGCTAATGTAAGTAATTAGATTTCAAAAGTTATTAAGTATCACTTTTAGCCTTGCTTTTCCTTCATTATGAAAAATAATAGTTGTTATTCTTGAATTTGTGAATTTTTTCCCATTCTGGGTAGAAAATATTGCAGGCTAAACCACCAGATTGTCTGAAAATAAAGATGGTTCCGTGTTTCGGCACGTTCGCCTCGGCTATAGTATGTAAGTTTAGGTACTTATCTTTTTGTAAACAAACTTTGTATTAAACTGAAAGTTCTGAAGTGTCACTTTCATACAAAGTTTGTTTACAAAAAGATAAGTACCTAAACTTACAGACTATAGTTTACTGTTTATGATTACGCAATAATTTTTTTAAAGAGGTCTGCTACCAGTTCAAAAAACTTTGACACCAGGATTCCAGTACACGTAGGACAACTCAGAGTCTAAAGAAAGCAAGAAAGCAAGTCAACGTACTGATATGCCAGAGAGGATTAATTTAGGGTACATTTATATATTTTTAAAGAAAAGTAATTATTTAATTTTAATTTTTCTTCAACAGCATCGACATCTACACTAACAAAAAAATACAACTGCGGCTCTTATAAAGCTAAATGGTTAACAGGATGCGGGGCAATAATTCTAGTTTTGACTATTCAATGATAATAATAATAACACAAGCTGAAGGCAAGATTTACAGATAAAAGAAAAATTGTTTACTTATGTGGATGATATTGTTATCTTATCATCCATCATAAGCTTGGACGAAATAACCACTGGACGCGAAACGTATCGAATTTGTTTGAAAACTCATTCAACCACTATTGGGGGGGAGGGAGGAAAGGACAAATATTATTCTTCCAAATTGAAATGTACACGTATTACATCATCATCTCTTTACTTCTGACAGTTTTGATTTTTTCCGGTTTATCAAGTAAGTCAAAGACAGTGCTGTACCATAGTCGATAATCGACAACGAATGAATGATTGAATGAAGTTTTTGATCAACTTATTCCTAAAAAAACATATAACAGGTAAGTACATGTAAAACGTTAAGTGTTAAAAAAATGAACCTTTAATACTGTGATGTCAGTTTAAAATAGAAACACTTTCATGCCGGATAAAATAGTACGTTATACATAAATTGACAAAAATGGATCAATTTCTGGTCGAGTAATATTGGAAGGATGAGACGAAGTCAAGGCCTTCCCAAGTTTCTTTCTTTCTTCGTGTGGGTCACCGAGTCGTCCAACGACCCAATGAACCTTAGTGTCAGAATTTTTCAACCGCCTTTTACAAGTAGCAGGCTTCAGACATGGTTGTGTAACGACCGCCATTTATAGATAGCAGCCGGGACCTGCGGCCTAACCTAACGTGATATACGAAATACATAACCATATTTCTTGCGGACAATCAGGTGGTTCAGTCCGCAATGTCCTAACCAGACTGGGAATAAATTTAGAAAGTGACAAATATCAACTTTGTGAGTGACCTACCGGGAATCGAACCCGGAACCTGCTGCGTTGCAGGCAGTCGCACTACCACTGTGCTACGTCGTTGTTCCGTTCCCATGTGGACGGAAAGAGACCAGAAATTGCAATTTTGGCTAAGGCTGTATAAGTAATGCTTTTCTTCCATTTGCGAGAAAACATTATAAATCCACATTTTAATTGTAATAAATTTTGAAATACGCTAGCTAGCGAGAGAACGCGTCGATGATGATAAGCTATATATATTTTTTTTTTATTATGAACACCCATAAGAAAGCGAAATGTGTACCTACATACTTGCGACACAGTTATAACGTGAGGTTTCAATGAAATAAGGCAAAATCTATCGACGAGGTTATAGCAAATGGTTTGTTTACATTTTAGGTCACTTTTAAATAAAATAGACTTTACTATCATTTTTATCGATATCCTTCATCGAAAGTTGAATAGCACTAGACTGAATGTAATTGTTGAACGAATGAAAAAATGACTGATAATAACCGACTAATTAGAGTACGATCAAATATTGGTTGAAATGTTCTATAAAATATGACCTTTTTTATTGTGTCGTATTATACGATCGAGTCTTGCATATTTTATTAATTTTCTACGTAAATAACACAAAATGCAGGACAAAAATATACTTACGAGTGAAAAGAAATATTGCTTGTACGATGGCTATAGTTTTTACAAAGCAATACAGCACATTTCACCATTTTTAAAGCGATGTTTTCTCTCGTAGCACTGAAGCGACACTGACGGTTGCGGTTAGATAACTTTGGCTAAATTTCAGGGTTTGTGGCTAGAGGGGTAAAGGGTGAAATGACATCGTTTCGCGTCCAGTGGTTATTTCGTCCAAGATCATAAGGGTTGTATATCCGCAAAACCATTGCATAATGTGGGTAACTTAGAAGTAATCATAATATTTACCTACACATATTATTGATTAAATTGTTAATATTAAATCCTTTTAAATAATGATAAAATTGCAGTATCATCAGTACATCCGGCTTCGCCATTTGGCTTAGGTGTATGACGTGTTTTGTTTTTGCAATCACTTGGGTGTTAGCAAAGACAGAAGATGAAAATTCACGGACAGTATAATACGCCAAGGCAAAGTCCGCGGGTACAACGACCCCGAAGAACGACTTCGTTTCGTTTACGTTTCATATATATAGTAGTTTAAGGGACTTTTAATGGGGCACTAAAAATTATACGAAAACAGTCCGACCTGCAAGGAACTTGAAGCTTGAACCTGTCAAGGTGAGAATTACGTCAATCTTGCGTTAAGCCGGCCTTCACATTGGCATCTGACGACGGAGCTACTGAATCTGTCTGCGGTTGCGGAAGCATGCGTTTTTTATACAATTTTATACATGAGGCAGCTCACCCTCTACGGCGCGTGTGGTAGTATAGTATTCCTTGGTGTGGTTTTATAACACATACACACAAATCACGCCTATATTATACCTGGCGGGGTAGGCAGAGTGCTGACGACCGTAAAATTACGGTCATTATCGCTACGTCTGACAAACGTTTTAGGGTCGTTTCAGATGAGTCGTGTATCACTATAGTGACAGGTTGTCAGCCTGTCCCTAAAATTGCAATGCACATGAAACCCTCGAGTCCCTTTGGTTTTTACGACACTCATGGGAAAAAAGGGGTGATGCTATTCTAAGCCGGCATCACACGGCAATAACATAACATTGGACAAAAACATTTGTTTTTTCATTGAAGAGCCTTACCACAACAAAGTTAGAAATACGAGTCGAACACGTGTTTAAATAACACAAAAAAAACACGCTAGACACGCGTTGAACTCACCCCAAAGTCTTTGTGGTACCTAAGACAAAAAGTCCGCTCTATACGATTTACTCTTTACGTTTCTGAGTCATTGGATTTGATGATGATGGCCTAGTTACACCGTTTTGTCATTCCAAAATACTTATAGTAGGTATATCCAAGGTAATGTTTTTTCTATATTTTGACCTAGGTATGTTTCCCGGGGAAAAAATATAACCTTATAACTAAACACAGTCGAGTTTTGTTTTGTTTCTTAATATTTAAATGCTATAGTATTGTTTGGTTGGCCCAAGATCGCGCCACAGTTGGCGCAAGAAAGACAGGAGAGAATATGCCCTGCAGTGAAACGAAAAACTCTGACACAAGGTTCATCGGGTCGTTGGACGACTCGGTGTCCCACACGAAAATATAATAAAATAGTGAAACGCTGAACCGACAATTTAGAACAATGTTTGCTTGCTTTTCGTGTGGGACACCTAGTCGTCAAACGACTCGATGAACCCTAGTGTCAGAATTTTTCAACCGCCTTCTACAAGTAGCAGGCTTCTGACATGGTTGAGTAACGACCGCTGCCTAAGTGATCATAGACAGCAACCGGGACCTACGGCTTAACGTGCTATCCGAAACACGGAACCATCTTACTTACGGACAATCGGGTGGTTCAGCCCGCAATGCTCTTACCAGACTGGGAACAAATTCACAAAGTGATAAATTTCAACTTTGTGAGTGACCCACCGAGAATCGAACCCGGAACATTCTGCGTCAAAGGCAGTCGCGCTACCACTGCGCCACATCGGTCGTCAACAACAATGAACAATGCTTGCGTCGGACTGGGTCATTAATAAAACATAAAAGCTGTACGCTTAAAATTATTATCCAAAAATACTAAACATGAGGAAGCTCGTAAATGTGGGAAAAACATTTTTTCTAATTACAGCACGCCGGTACCAGCAGGATCTGACCTATAAGCGTGGCCAGCAGCCGGCAAGGACGGCTTCGAATAGCATCACCCCACATCCTTCCCACGGGTGTTGTAAGAGGCGACTAAGGGACTCGAGAGTATAGGTGTATTACAATTTTTAGGCGACAGACTGACAACCTGTAACTATAGTGATACACATGTTATTTTTTTATGTTTTCTTGAACAACCTTGGAAAAAATGTCAGACGTGGCGATAGCGACCGTATTCTTAAGGCCGTTAACGCTCTGCCTACCCCGCAAGGGATAAAGGCGTGATATATGTATGTATGTATGTATACTATCGCGCACCTACCCCGCCCTCTACGCCACCAGGGAGACATACCGAGCTTTAGCTCTAGTTTAACAAGTCTTCTAAAAAATATCTTTTTTTTTGTCCTTTGGATCCCAATCCAGAATATGCAAATTGCAATAATACCTTATAACAACTTGTAACTACTTAGTAATTTACAGAATGTAATACGCAGGGTGATTAAAGGTGAAATAATCGCTTATTTAAAGAGTTACCTAGGCAAATAGGTGTTGTCTATGATACAAAGTTAGTAAGGATTTGACAGGTACACATCATTTTATATTGAATCCTGAAAAATATTTCAAAAATCACATGCACTTCGCCCTACTGGGCCCAATTCAAATTCAATTTTCCAGATTTATTTACACGCAGTTTTTGCATAGGTGTTGTTTGATAAAGTGACAAAACCTTGGTAAGTAAAGTTTGTTAGGGGTGTATCCATGGATGCATTTATAAGAGGATGTGTGAAAGTCTCAATTAGTAGCTAATTTTAGCGCATAGAAATATAGCTCCCGTAACATTAGCTAAAATTCAGCGAGCCAAGATTAATGACAAGACTAACTCATGTAAAAAAGGAGCATAGAATAGAAATAAAAATAGAATATAAAAGATTAGGTAGAATAGTGCTATTGTCCTCAGCACAATATATAATATAAACTACATTACACAGAAAGAATGACAGCGTTTTACCTTACAATAAAACGCTTATTAAATAACTTACCATATTCAAACCTAAATATTATGAGGTGGCAATCCTGTTTTTCCCCTGCCGGTCGCTGTCGTCGTATCCCTATCTCTTTCTAACATGCTCCGTCTCGTTCTTCCACCCCTCCTCACAGGCGTGCACTCAAGAGGTCCAGAGTGCTATTAAAATCATTGTGTTTCATAATATGTGGTATGCTACAAAGGTATAACATACACAACACGGGTATGTTATAACTTGTTCACCAGGCAGTGTTGAAAACCTTAGGTTTGAATATGGTAAGTTATTTAATAAGCGTTTTATTGTAAGGTAAAACGCTGTCATTAAACAACTGTACGATATTCAAACCTAAATATTATGAGATATGTTTGTTATCGCCTGGTGGAAGAACGCCAATGTGATTGTTCATACTAATTCATGTACATGAATGCCTATAAAAAGTTACCTATATTTATTTCAAAGTTAGGTCAATTTATCTTAGGTTAACATAAGTTAGGTTTTCCCATGTTAGGTTAAACCAGAGTATGATGGAGTGTAGGCAACTATTCAATGCAAAATACTGAATTAGTATGGACTGGATAAGTAGGTAAAGTAGACTGAAAGTGAATTTGTATTTATGTGTGTATGTGTGATATCCAGAGTACCTCATTAGTGTACCTACTTATCACCAGAATCCAATATTACCGACATCCTAGACTTATTTTTATCCAACTTGTCTGGACTATGTAGGTTATATTGAATACTCATGTAAAATGATGTCATAATCAAATGAGTATTTTAAAATAAAGAGCAGAGTAAATAAAAACAGAATTTGTTGTTTTCACTTATTATTTCTCATTATAATATTATGTAATTATTATAACACACCAATGTATAGAAATCACATTCAAACAAATGGATAAATTAGTAAGAGCTAAACTCAATTAACGTACGGTAAATTAACTTATATAAGTACACAGCATAGTTTTGCTTAATTGATTGCATGAAATAGACGAGTGACTGTATTAGTAGAAACATTACTTGGCAAAATAGTACGTCTGTAAAATCTAGCAAACGTGTTGGGAGATCTCCAATTGCCCCTGCTAAGAATCTCGTCCAAGGGGAAGTTCAGCATCCAGTTCTTAGAGGCCACAGCGGGCCTGATGCTGCCTGCCGAAGCTTTGACGCCTGCTTCCTGCAATAGAGATTTGATCCAATTTGCGATAACTGTTCTAGAAGCAGGCTTCGGGGGCCCGCAAGCTGTTATAAATAGACTGTTCGTTTTACAAATAGATCGTCTCTGAGAAGTCAAGTTAATGAGAGATTTGTCTAAAAAGACTGGGTCGAGTGCGTCACATTCAGTATTAGCAATAAGCTTCCATCCAGACTGCCTATATTCTGCACAATCTGTTTTAGACCCAAAAAGAGGCCAGAAAATTATCTCATTGTCAGAAATCGAACAATGTTCGGAATCTATGGATAGTAATGTTAGATCATGAACCCTGCGGCCCGAGCACAATAAGAGAATACAAGCTGTCCTACGGCAACACTCATACAAGGTTAATTGTTGTGAAAAATTGTTTGTTAGCCAGGTAGACAACTGATCGATATCCCATATGGGTGGCTTTGTGTCTTTCGGGGTTTGATTTGATATAGCTTTCAAAATACGGGTAACCAATGGGTGAGAACTTAGGTTAGTGGCCTTATTTGGATCACATAGGGTAGCTACTACAGACCTATGTAGTAAAACAGTGCGGTAGGACAATTTGTTAATAAGATAAAGGTCAGATAAGAATCGAGCAAGGTCTGATCCAGATGGGGAGTTCTGACTAACCTGATTCATTATGGACCAATTGCACCAGCGACGCCAGGCAGCATCGTAAGATTTTTTGGTAGATAATCTCCAGCTAGATTGTAGCAGATTTAGTTGTTCAGACGTCCAACCACTCAATTTTGTCTCCCAGCCCCACATTTCCATATTTCTAGATGCAGATCTTGAATTTTCGCTGGAGGGAGTTTCGTTCTGGTGTTGATCAGAACTTCGTGCAGGTTGTATATTGAAAAGGGGGCGTCTATTGCACGACTCTTCAAGTCCGGGCGCCAGAAAGCTTTCTCCCATCGAGGAGCTACGACTAGAAAGATTCCTCTCGCATTGTTCATGTGAGCCAAAACTTTTGGCATTAAGTATGGGGGAGGAAAAATCCATGCTAGTTTGAATTCCCACTGGCGAGAGAACGCGTCCACAAACACCGCGTTCCTGTCCGTTATGTCCAACGTCACGTATTGAGGAACGACGTGTGCTTGGTGGGATGCAAAAAGGTCTATTTCGGGATTCCCCCATTTGTCGAAGACCGTTTTCGTCAAAGTGGGGAGAAGATGCCATTCCGGATGTGCGTATCCCCGGGATAGATGATCCGCTTCCGTGTTGTACCTCCCTGGCAGGTGATATAGGCTGAGCCGTATATTGTACATTTGGAGTGTTAGGAACACTTGATATGTAAGCTTCATTAGAGCCTCGGATCGGGTCCCTCCTTGGTTTTTGAGGTAAGCCAAAACAGTTTTGTTGTCCGACTGTACAGATACTGTTGAATGTACCAGAGCGTGGCCGTGATCTTTTAGGACATGCAGAATCGCTAGCATCTCTTTTTGATTCGAGTGTAACCTGCTTTCCTGTTGGTTCCATACTCCGCTTAGCTTTAAGTTGTCTAGTTGTGCTCCCCAACCTGTCCCTGACGCGTCCGTCGACAGGTAATAGCTCGGGTTCGGAATGTGCAATGGAGAGGAACTGCGATGGAAGTTCAGCCACCATTTTAGATCTGTCAAAGTGTCCACAGGGAACGGATGGACTTTTTGGGGAGCTTCTGTCAACAATTGGTTGCAAAATCGAAGTAGCCTTCGATAGTTCAGGCGTCCGTACGGGACCACAAGGCACGCAAAATTCAGCAGGCCTATAAGACTTTGGAGGTCTTTCAAAGATGTCTTCCCGTTCGATAAGGATTGGGTGATTTTCATTCTGATAGCAGTTAATTTTTGGTTTGGCAGATATTTCAAATTTATGAGCGGATCCCAAATGATTCCCAGGAATTGAATGTGCGTTTGTGGTGACAATACACATTTTTTGTAATTTATCTGCCACCCTAAACTCTCGAGTAAGTTCGTTACAAATAAAATTTGGTTTTGGAGTACATCCTGGTTCTGGTGAGCAAGGAGGAAATCGTCCAGGTATACCAGTATTCGTACTCCTTGTTCCCTGATAATTTGAGCTACCCAGTTGGTGAGGGCTCGCGAACATTTTGGGAGCGGTTGCTAGGCCAAACGGCAAGCACGTCATTTCCAGAAGTTCGCCTTCGAAGACGAGGCGTAGAAACCTTCGATGAGAAGGGGAAACCGGTAGATGGAAATATGCATTCGATAAATCGATTTTTGCCATCCAGTCTTTCGGTTGTAGAAATGTGGGAACTTTTTGTTGATTGATCAGTTTGAATTTGCTGACTTGAACATATTTGTTCAAACTTTGAAGGTTGAACACTGGCCGAAATGAGCCGTCGTCCTTTTCCCTGAGGAAAAGCGACGATATGAAGCTTGGAGTGAGCTGCGCGCTCTCGAGAACTTGCATCTTCTTTAAAGTTTGAATTTGCAATGTCATTTCCGGGGAATAGGGTACTACGACATGCCGGTTGGTAAATGGTATTATTAGAGGTGGTTTGGACTTGAACGGTATGCGGTACCCTTCTCTGATTGTTTTTAAAATCATAGGTGGAGCCTTGAGGGCTTCCCATGCAGCATGAAAAGCCTGAAGGCGACCGCCTCGAAATTGTGAGTCAGAACTTTCTTCTTGGCTTGCCTCTGCGCGAGGAGCCTGTTTTTGCCTTATCCTCATTGGATTTAGGCACTCCGAAACGAAAGGTTTGGCCTTGCGTGGGCGCCCTGATAACTCCGGGCGAGAAGTTAGGACTGTATAGAGGCATAGCAGCTCCTTGCGCAGGAGTGTAAATGAGGGGTTGAAATGGTACACCATGCGCTGGCGTTATCATGCGGTTATTGTTAGACCATGCGTTACCCTCTTTCCAATTATGCGAAGGTATTTTAGAAACTTTCGGTGTATTATATCTGCCCTGGGACGGAGGTTTACTATTCGGTGCCTTAAGAGGCCAAAAGGTTTTGCTCATGCCCCCTTGTTTTTCTATTGTTTCCGAAAAAAATTTGGGTGTGAATAAGTATTCACAATTTGGGGGTATTTTTCTTAAACTGGCTTTCACAAATTTGTCTTTGACGCCACGTAAGATTGCGTCACGACGCTGTTCGATCAAGTCTGCTCTGTGGCCGCAAGCCATTTGCAAAAGGTCATTTGAAATTTTTTGAAAGTCATCGGAAAAAAATTCTTTGATTTTATTTTCAATACTTGACAAGTCAACGATCTCCGAAGATCTGAACCAAGACATAAGGCTTTGGAACCCGACTTCGACAGCCTCCTGTTGTTTCATAAAACCTTGAGTTATGGCTGCGAAACCTTTTTCCGTTACAGCCAAATGATTAAACTTGTCGTAGGGTTTGATTTCATCATTACACTCTAAGTTAGTAAAACCGGGGGTTGAGCAAAATCTTTTTTGAGCGTCTGAATAACGCACCTCGGACCAATCCGTGGATTCAAAATGCTGAATATTTTTCAGTTTTTCTAAACGAATTTCATCCGATTTTAGAATTGACGGTTCTTTGAGGGTAGTTTGTAAATTTAACGAAAAATTTTTATGTTCTTGTTCACATTCCGTGTCAAATAAATCATCACTAGCATTTAATGAAATTACGTCATCATCATCACGGTCAATAACGTTGATGTTCCGAGCATCAACATAACCCTTATCTTGGTGCATCGCGGGGCCATTACGTGACCAGTTGACACTTTGCAAAAAATTCTGGATTGAACTGACCTGTTGTACCAAATTATTTAATATCTGGTCCTCTTGGCAGTTTCTCTTAGATGTCTCCATGGACTCGGGCGGAGCCTTGCGTTTGCGCGCCATTGCCGCCGGTATGTCTGCCGCGTGCTGACCAGCGCCCACTTCCGCCTCGTTTTCCGAGATTGCAGGCGACGCGATATTTTCTTCCATAATTTCTCTGGAAAATTCACATTTTTTAACAAGGGATTTTTAAAATTATATTTAAATAAAACGATCGATAAAATCGATAGAAAATTGTATTGATTGAAAAAAACTTACATTCAGTACAGCGGTGCTGAAATATGTAAGATTTATTATAGCAAAAATAAAATAAATTATTTTTTAAACAGAATTTGAAACTTACCAGCAGTTTAGCTAACACGACCAGTCACGGCGAAATACAGAACACCAATGATTTTAATAGCACTCTGGACCTCTTGAGTGCACGCCTGTGAGGAGGGGTGGAAGAACGAGACGGAGCATGTTAGAAAGAGATAGGGATACGACGACAGCGACCGGCAGGGGAAAAACAGGATTGCCATCTCATAATATTTAGGTTTGAATATCGTACAGTTGTTTAATGACTGCTTGTCATTTACGCATAACAAGTTTACTAGGAAGCGAAGTTTATTTTCGTGGTTAAACCTCGTTACATCACAAGTCAAAATTTACGCCGCATCATGATGATGATGAGTATGATGTTATATTAATTTATATCTACGACAACAACAACATCATTATAAAGGGGCAAGTTCGTTCTGCCGAGAGTCAAAATTAATTCGTCATGCAATGTGGAGTGTGGACGTGTGTTATGTGTCCTCCTCGGAGCGATATTATGTGCGCGCGCGCAGGATGAAGGTTCAAGGACAGTAGTGATCGAGCAAGGACCAGTCCGCGGCTATAAAGAACCAGGAGGATATTTCAGTTTTCACAACATTCCTTATGCCACAGCTCCCACCGGCAAGGACAGATTTAAGGTCAGTAAATTGCAACAAGGCAGTTGGCATCAACCAAATTGTTGCCTAATAACGTGTAATGTAGAGTCTTTTATCCTCTATAAATAACCTGCCTGCTATTTACAGCCACATGGCAGACACAACATAGAAAAGATAAAATTGTTTATTACCTAATATTTAATCCGTGAAAAACGGTGCAAACCCATCGTAATGATATTCAGAGCTTTTCTTAAATTAAATTTTATATCTCGATCAGATAAAGAAAGAATCCCAAATTGGCAACATTCCTGTTTGTCTCACTATCAAAATATGTGTCATAAATGAGCGGGATGTCTATGATTACTTAGACGGCGGTCGTTACACAAAGTACTTTAATATATGGTCGTTACACCACCATGTTAGAAGCCTGCTACTTGTAGAAGGCGGTTGAAAAATTAAGTAGGTACTTATGTATTTTCATGTGGTGGTTTCAATCCGCAAATTTATACTGAGACAACACATAACGCTAGAATTTCAAACCCTCTATAATTACCCGAAAATGTTAACCTTTGGTCTACTTGTGTGTTACAGGGTCCACTGCCACCTCCAACATGGATAACGCCGAGAGATTCGAGGGACAAAGGAGTGGTATGCCCTCAAATTAATATAATTGCTGAAGGTTACAATCCTCTCGTAAATAAGACAATACAGGAAGACTGCCTCATTGCAAATGTATATGTCCCTGATACAGATATGAAGAACCTACCCGTTGTGGTTGTAGTGCACGGCGGTGCTTACCTTTTCGGTTATTCAAATTATATCGGCCCAAAACATATGGTCCAAACAAAGAAAGTAATTTATGTAAACTTTAATTATCGTCTCGGAATACACGGATTCCTGTGTTTGGGAACACCTGATGTACCCGGTAATGCCGGTATGAAGGATATGGTGGCTCTGCTACGTTGGGTGAAGAGGAATATTGCTAGTTTTGGAGGAAATCCAGATGATGTAACCATAAACAGTCACAGTGCAGGCTCCTCGGCCGTCGATCTTTTGTTACTGTCGAAATCTGCTAAAGGTCTGTTCCACAAGGCAATGCCTGAGAGTGGAGCCAATGTAGCGTCATGGCCTGTTCAGATAGATCCAATCGCTAACGCGAAAGAATTAAGTCTAATCTTGGTTTCGAGGGTGTGGATGACATATACGTACTTGAAGAATTTTATAAAACCCTGCCTTACGACGTTATACATGGTTTAGATGGTATGGAGTTCCTGAATAAGTACGTAAACCGATTTTTATTCACGCCTTGCGTGGAACGCGATGCTGGAGTAGGAGAGATGTTCCTTGACGACTCGCCTGTAAACATAGTCAAGAAAGGTGACTACAATAAAGTTCCTGTATTGTACGGATTTGCCAACATGGAAGGTCTATTTTGGGTTCGAGAAGGATTAGAAAAAATCATGGCGGGAATGAATGAAAATTTTTCTAATTATCTACCAATTGATTTACAATTCAAAGATGAAAAAGAAAAGGAAAAAGTAGCAAACGAAGTAAAGAACTTCTATTTTGGAAATAAAAAAATTGATTATGATACGATCGTGGAATACATTGATTTTTATTCTGATACAATATTCGCTTATGGACATCTTAGATCGCTGAAGCTACAAGTGGAAGCTGGTAACAATAAGATATACCTTTACTAATTTTCCCACCCGTTTGAGAACCCAGTACCTGAAGGTGTCAAAGTGAAAGTACTAGGCTCTAAACACTGCGCTCAGACAATGACTGTGGGTTCAGATTTTATATCAAATTCTGAAGATCAGGAAATAACCTTAGCGCAACTCAAAAATGTTACCCGACAATTCTGGCTGAACTTTATTACAACTGGGTAAGTTCCCTTCCCACTTATTTACTACTAGCTGGTGCCCACGACACGGTTCATCGGACCATTGGACGACTCGGTGTTCCGCACGTGAACAAAAAACACAACACGGTTATTCAAATATAGCAATGGTTGTCGCAGTTGGTTTTGTAAAACACGCTAGGTATAGGCATGTTTTTCGAAAACTAAACATAAGTCCTATTATATGTATAGATAGATAGATAAATAAATAAATAGATGACGTCACGTCTTATCTGAAACGACCCTCACATATTTATCAGACGTGGCGAAAACTACCGTAATTTTACGGTCGGTAACGGTCTTCCTACCCCGCGAGGGATAAAGGCGTGATGTGAGTGGTAGATAGATTGAATGAATTTTAACATGTACAGTATTTCAAACCTATTCATTTCGCGAAGGTAGCGATAACAGTAAAGTAACACATAATATTGTCTCTAAGGAGCAACTTTAAGACGAACTAACCGAATAATATCTCAAATTCAATTTGCTGTGTGATGCCGGCTTAGAATAGCATCACCCCATTACTTCCCGCGGGTGTTGTAAAAGGCATCTAAGGGACTAGAGGGTTTCATGTGTATTACAGTTTCAGGCGACTGGCTGACAACCTCTCACTACAGTTATACACAAATCATCTGAAAGGACCCTCAATACTTGTCAGACGTGTGTACGATCGTTAACGCTCTGCCTACCCCGCATGGATTAAAGGTGTGATTTATGTATGTATGTATTCCAGTGAACCAGTGCCAGCAGGGTCTGACCTGCCAGCGTGGCCGGCAGCAGGCAAGACGGGCTCGCCGTACATGGACATAACCGAAAATCCGCAACTGGTGGAGGAAGACCTGCTGGGGGAGCGCACGCGTTTTTGGGACGCCATTTACGAGCGATACTACCGTGCGCCTTCACCACCCCCCACTCCCGCGGCGAGGCATAATGAGCTTTAAAAACGCCTTTCATAAATTTAATTAAAATCCTGTAATCGTAATGCCGTTGCCAATTTTTACATTCTTCTTTATGTCGTAGCGTCATCTCCACCTCTAAATTTTTCAGTCTTGCGCCATGTGTATCATCATTATCTTAGCCTTATCCCGTTCTCTGTCAGGGTCGGCTACCTAACCTAGGGGATTGTACCAAGTTTTTTACTAAGAGCGACTGCCATCTGACCTCTGCAACCCGAAGGCTAACCTGGCCCGAATCCTAGGTTAAGTCCCATTTGAATATCATCTGAATTCAAATTATGTGTTAATATGGGTTTCATCACGATGTTTTTCCTTCACCGTAAGAGCAGTCGGTAAATGTTCGTGAGTAAAAACACATTGGTACATGGCGGGGATCTAATTTGGGTCTCATGATTGTAAGACCGGTGTCCTAACCACTTGGCCACCGACGCTCTTGCGCCATACTTTAAGGAGGTGTAAGCTAAAAGGGCTTCCTTTATCAAGTCACTCAAATGCGATGGTCAATTTGATATATTAAAATCAATTTCTATGGGTAATAAAGTTTTCACCGTACTCTCTATGGCAAATCTAGGGGTCGCATGAGGTGATTTGCCTTTATCGCCTTAACGGTGTTGAGGTTGGTCAATAATTCGTAATATATAGCAGACGACATATTGAATAGTTTTCAGTTTGTTCGGTTCCATCATGTGGTTAGGAAGTGTATGTTTTATTCTATCTATAGGATCTACTAGTTTAGGAGGAGGATATTAGTTCAAGCAGAAACTAGAGATTCTCGGACAGTAGTCATAGATCAAGGCCCTGTCGTCGGCTGCAAGGAACCTGAAGGGGGACGTTATGTATACTACAATATTCCTTACGCTACAGCTCCTACCGGCAAGGATAGATACAAGGTCAGACCGTCAAATTCAAAATACATGCAATAATGTTCTAATTTAGTACACATGTAATTTGTTAAGTAAGTCTAAAATAATTGGTTTTTTTTTATTAAAAATTTTAAATTGTAAGAAAAGTTAAAGAAAATACATTAACTTGCTTTTCTAATGTTATTTTATTATTTATGATAGTCTAAACAAACCTTTTTAAATACGGAAAATGATTTTTATCAGCCTTACCGACTTGTAAAGTAAAATTGTCAAGAAATCAATTTCAACATGGGTTAATGTCCTATATAACGTTTCTTTTAATGCAGGCATATTTCCAGCAGATTCATTTCCTACGCTTGAAACCAAGGTTTATGGGTCGTTGGGTTCGTCCCACACGATAATCACGCTACTTGAAGGGTTGGGGATATGGATTCATTTTATTCAGTTTATCGTCTGCATCTCCGCTTACCACCAGGTGAGATGGCAGACAAATGCGGGCCTATTACATAAAAAAAAAAAAAAAACAGTAAACTAACACACAATATTGTCTCCAACGAACAACTTTGAGACCAACTAACCGAATAATATCTCAAATTCCATTTGCTGTGTGATGCCGGCTTAGAATAGCATCACCCCATTTCTTCCCGCGGGTGTTGTAAAAGGCAACTAAGGGACTCGAGGGTTTCATGTGTATTACAATTTTAGGCGACTGGCTGACAACCTCTCACTACAGTGATACACAAATCATCTGAAAGGGCCCTCAATACTTGTCAGACGTAGCGATAACGACCGTATTTTTACTGCCGCTAACGCTCTGCCTACCCTGCATGGGTCTTTAAACCGTGATTTATGTAAGTATGTATTGCAGTGAACCAGTGCCAGCAGGGTCTGACCTGCCAGCGTGGCCGGCAGCAGGCAAGACGGGCTCGCCGTACATGGACATAACCGAAAATCCGCAACTGGTGGAGGAAGATCTACTGGGGAAGCGCACGCGTTTTTGGGACGCCATTTACGAGAAATACTACCGTGCGCCTACACCTCCCTCCGCTCCAGCGGCGAGGCACAATGAGCTTTAAAAACGCCTTTCATAAATTTAAATAAAATCCTTTAATCGTACTGCAGCCTTTGCCAATTTTCATATTCTTCTTTATGTCGTAGCCTCATGTCACCACGTTCCTCCAAACCTTTCAGTCTTGCCCCATGTGTATCATCATTCTCCTCACCCTATCCCGTTCTCTGTCGGGGTCGGCTACCTAACCTAGGGGAATTGACGTGGTACCAAGTTTTTACAAAGAGCGACTGTCATCTGACCTCTGGAACCCGAAGGCTAACCAGGCCCGAATCCCGAATCCCAGGTTAAGTCACATTCAAATATCATCTGAATTCAAATTTTACTTGAATGTGGGTTTCATCACGAAGTTTTTCCTTCACCGTAAGAGCAGTCGGTAAATGTACGTGAGTAATAGCACATTGGTACATGGCGGGGATCGAACTTGGGTCTCACGATTGGAAGACCGGTGTCCGAACCACTTGGCCACCGACGCTTTTGCGCCATACTTTAAGGTGGTGTAAGCTAAAACGGCTTCCTTTATCAAGTCACTCAAATGGTCAATTTGATATATTACAATCAATTTCTATGGGTAATAAAGTTTTCACCGTACTCTCTATGGCAAATCTAGGGGTCACATGAGGCGATCGTCTTTATCGCCTTAACGGTGTTGAGGTTAGTCAATAAATCGTAATATATAGCAGACGACATATTGAATAGTTTTCAGTTTGTTCGTTTCCATCATGTGGTTAGGAAGTGTATGTTTTATTATATCTATAGGATATATATTAGTTCGTGCAGAACTCAGAGATTCTCGGACAGTAGTCATAGATCAAGGCCCTGTCATCGGCTACAAAGAACCTGAAGGGGGACGTTATGTATACTACAATATTCCTTACGCCACAGCTCCTACCGGCAAGGATAGATACAAGGTCAGACAGTAAAATTCAAAATGCATGCAATAATGTTCTAATTTAGTACACATGTAACTTGTGAAGTAAGTCTTGAATAAATCTTTTTTTATATAAAAAAATTAAATTGTAAGAAAATTTCAAAGAAAATACATTAATTTGCTTTTCTAATGTTATTTTATTATTTATCAATTTATCATAGTCTAAACAAACCTTTTAAAATACGGTAAATGATTTTTATCAGCCTTACCGACTTGTAAAGTAAAATTGACAAGAAATCAATTTCAACATGGGTTAATGCCCTATATGTAAATATTAATAACGTTTCTTTTAATTCAGGCATATTTCCAGCAGATTCAATTCCTACGCTTGAAACCAGGGTTTATGGGTATTTGGGTTCGTCCCACACGATAAATACGCTACTTGAGGGGTTAGGGGTATGGATTCATTTTATTCATTTTATTTCTTACAGGCTCCATTACCACCTCCTTCATGGGTATCGCCTTTTAAAGCCATAAATAGAGGAATAATATGCCCTCAAATGGACGTGCGTAGTCACCACGGTCAGAGTTATATCGACCACTTGCATATGCAGGAAGATTGCCTCGTTGCAAATATATTTGTTCCTGATACGGAAGCCACAAATCTTCCAGTTGTCGTCGAAGTACATGGTGGTTGTTATTTGTTAAATTTAGGCCAATACCTGCACCACAAAGAGATGAGTCGCACCAACAAATTTATTTACGTCTACTTCAACCATCGCCTCGGGGCGCACGGTTTCCTATGTTTAGGTACGCCGGATGTGCCCGGTAACGCTGGCATGAAAGACATGGTGGCTCTACTGCGCTGGGTGAAGAGAAACATTGCTAGTTTCGGAGGTAATCCTGAAGATGTAACGTTAGAAGGTCATGACTCTGGATCCTCAGCTATAGATCTTATGCTACTATCGAAATCTGCTAAAGGACTATTCCGTAGAGTGATACCTGAGAGCGGAGCTGGTGTGGCTATGTGGTCCGTACAGATAGACCCCATTGCTAACGCAAAACACTTTGCAAAGTTCGAACTCGGATATGACAATGTAGATGACTTTTATGCGCTTGAAGAATTTTATAAAACTGTATCGTATGATGTAATGTTTAATAAAGATGGCATATCGCTTGTAAATAAACATATAAATAATTATATGTTTACACCTTGTGTGGAACGTGATACAGGATCAGAAATGTTTCTTGACGATTCTCCGATAAGCATTCTGAAGAAAGGTGACTTCAATAAAGTACCCACATTGTACGGATTTACTGATATGGAAGGCTTATTTCGAGTAGATAACGGTTATGAGGAGTTTATGGCCGGGATGAAAAATAAATTTTCCGATTATCTTCCGCACGACTTACAATTCAAAGATGAAATGGAAAAAGAAAAAGTTGCAAATATGGTAAAGAGGTTTTATTTTGGGGACAAACCCATAGGCAACGAAACCATCTTAGAATACATTAATTACTATACGGATACTATGTTCGCTTACCCGCACATCAGATCACTGAGGTTGCAAGTGGAAGCTGGTCATTATCAAATGTACTTGTATCAATTTTCGCATCCATTTCCATTTCAATTTAAAACCCCAAATATCCCGGAGGAGGTGAAAGTAAAAATTAATGGCTCAAGACATTGTTTACAAGCGATGGCTGTGGCAGACGACTTGAGTGAAAGCTTCAACAACGTCGAACACATCATAAGTGTAACACGGCAGTTCTGGGCAAGCTTTATAAAGACAAGGTAAATGCTTTATCCGTTAAACGTTCTCAATAGGCTTGATGTGATTTAGAAAACAAACAGTGAACTCATCCAAGTCATAACAACGGTACATACACTATGGGCGCCGGACAGTGGATAAAAGATGGAAAGGATGGTCGTGGTCATGGTCAAATACTGGGTTATTTTTTAGTCAGTACGAACTTTGTAGGGTGAGTCTACTCATTTAATATGAATTGGGTTTTTGAGGTTTTTGTCAAGAGTCGGCAATTTAGGTGATGGCAACTCAAGGTGTAGGTATTTGTTAATTCAAGCTTCCTACCTGACATTTCAGCAACCCAGTGCCGCCTGGATCCAAGTTGCCAGCGTGGCCGCCAGCGGGCAGATCAGGCTCTCCTCACATGGTGATAACGGAACATCCGCAACTGCGTGGTGAGCCTCTGCCGGAGCGCACGCGCTTCTGGGACGCTATCTATGGACGCTACTACCGTGCGCCGGCGCCGCCGCCGACGCCGCCGCCCAAGCCACGCACTGAACTATGAAGTAAAATTTAATTCCAGACATCAGAATATTCCTTCACTACTATAGTGTCTACTACAGCGTGGTTCTTTTCTCTTTCGCCAATGTTTCTGAAATGCATTTAATTTTTTCGTCTCGAATATACACTTACAGTTTCATTGATGTACCTATATTTATTTACAGTTAGTATCAGTCCTAGGAAAACACCTTTTTTAAGACCTGAATTGCAATTCATTCATTTGATAAGATCATCCATGTAGTTTGACTGAAAAACTATTTATGATATCATCCATGTATACCTACTTAGCTATATAGTACGTTCTATTCAAGCAATGTCGGCGTGACGGACTGAGAGGCGTATTCACAAAGTGTGCAGCCATGTGGCTACAAGCCACACGGCTTGAGCAACTGGCTCAGGATAGGGTCTAGCGAACTATATAAATAACGGGTAAAGTAAAATCTACACACGCGCGCTCTATATATTTTATACAAAAATATAGTACCCCTATTTTAGAAATGCTTAGTAAGAAAATAATGACATCAACGACAATATAAGTAAGTTTAGTAAATAGATATACAGAGTGTTTGGAAGAGTGATAACTTCTTTTCAAGGGATGAACCAGCTCATGAAACTGAACAACTTTCCTAGAGATACATAGGTCGAAATATGGAAATATTTTTTGGACTACCTAACTGTCAGTTACTTTTGTATGTACCTTTTGTATTGGAGGTCCATAAATTTATTTTTTTATTTCGGCCTATGTGCCTTAGGGAGAGTTGTTGAGTGTAATGGGCTGGTTCATCCCTTGAAAGGAAGTTAGTACTTTTCCTCCTCAGCTTACCCACCGCATAGGTATACATGTAAGGGACAGTGTTTAGAAAACTTTGCAAGCATGATCAGACCATGAATCTGAACAACTATATATTTTCTATATTGGTAACCTAGAAAAAATATTCGACACCGTACAAAATCAGCGATCGCAGCTGACTGACTTTCTAAGGGAACTCGAAATATTTTTTTGGTTCCCAAGATAGGCTCCATAGAAAAGGTTGTTCAGTTACATGGTCTGATAATGCCTTTTCGTTACGCTATTTTATTTTAGTTCACTGGGTCGTTGGACGACTCTGTGTCCCACACGAAGAGAGAGTTACGCTATTTCATTTATGATTTCATTAAATACGGTATCGAACATAGGCTGTAGTATAGTTTAAAGTAAAGCTCGACGGTCAAGTGGACAGCTGAGTACACACACACACGTATCACGCCTTTATCCCTTGAGGAGCATATTGACAAACCGCGCAGTCATGTGGGGACAACTTCGCGCCTGTGAACATCTAGGCCAGACCACGCCAGACTGGAATATCTACGTACTTACCCCCAATGAGTGAATATACTGGGTTATTTTTTAATCAGTAGACTTTGTAGGGTGTTTCTGTTCATGATTCTGAACAACTTTTACTATGGGGCGACCTACGAAGTCGCAAAAGAAAATTGGGTGCTCCATACATTTTTGCCGAGTAGGTATGAATTTCGTAGGTGGCCAGAAACACCCTGCAAAGTGAACCTACATAATAACATGATGTTCTCGCATTGTAGAGACTTCTGATTACAATAAGTGCGTGGACTAGTGTTTGTTTAAGTAATTGGAGTACTTATCAAGTATAGAAATCCACTTACTTTACTGCTTTTCTGTAGTAATGTAGAAGTTTCGATTTCTTGAGAATTTTTCTCATTGTCGTCAATACCAGGATGACTGTAATAGAAAGAAAAACTGTAAAACACTACTCTTATGGTTATCATACGGCACACTTACAATATTATTTCAAACGACATACCTACTTTTAGTTGTCTTTCTGAAAACAAAATAGTCTAAATAAGTAGTCGCTATACCGCTGTAGTAAAGGTCTACGCGAGAACTGAATTCGTATCAAACCTATTTTTAAAATTTCTGATAGAAGGCATTGACTTGTATATAAGTATAAATAGGTAGGTGGGTAGCTTATTCGAAAGCGAATTCTAAACCTAACTTAAGGTACACTAAAAAGCGGAGCGGTAGGCCTAATATACAGTCTTTAGTAGGATTTTTAACCGCTGACGAACCAACCGGCGGGGTGTTATGATTTTTATGTTTCAGTTTCCGTAAAAATGGAATTCCCATTCCACCACCAGCCAGAATGGATTGGTTGGACAGCACAAAAGGCTGTGTATGGGTGAAAAGGCTGAAATACGCTTAGCTCGGCGCGTGCCGGTAGTTTTCCATTTATTTGCGAGTGTCAGCGCGCGTGGAATTGGAACAAAGGCTTAGCGGATCCTAGCCATTTGCACCCGCGATAGTCACGACATCCGCAACCGGTTCTCGAACTTTTGTATACAAACAATAAAATACATACACCTAGAGCAAGATCGAGTAGAGTGGCGGCGCGGCGGCCTAAGTAGGGCGTAGACAAAATGCTACGAAAACTGTAGTCATACAAGGTGTAAAAAAATTAGCTGCATATATTTTAAGGGGTGAACCAGGCCATGAAACTGAACAACTTTCCCTAAGGAACATAGTTCTAAATATGAAAAAAAAAGTTGGACCTCCAATACAAAATTATTATAAATTATGCCGTGTGATGCCGGCTTAGAATAGCATCTTCCCTTTCTTTCCCACGGGTGTCGTAAAAACCGACTAAGGGACTCGAGGGTTTCATGTGTATTGCAATTTTAGGCGGCAGGCTGACAACCTGTCACTATAGTGATACACGACTCATCTAAAACGACCCTCAAACATTAGTCAGACGTGGCGATAATGATCGTAATTTTACGGTGGTCAGCGCTCTGCCTACCCCGCCTGGGATGAAGGCGTGATTTGTGTATGTGTATGTAATACAAAATTACCAACCGACCAAGTCAACTTGTATGGAAGGTCCAAAGAAAAACCCATATCGACATATGTTCCTTTGAGAAAGTTGTTCAGTTTCATGGGCTGGCTCAGCCCTTAAAATATTTGCAGCTAATATTTTTACACGTTATATACATTTTCTACGAACATTTAACCAATTAGAGTCAAAGCTATCTATGAACTGAAACTGTAGGGTTGAAAACATCAATATAATGCAAAAACGAGGGTTATCGAGACGGACAGACAAAAGTCGTTGGAATGAAACAGCCCTATGAGCTATGCCCAATTCCGCTATATGAAAAAAGCGTCTCAGTTGCATACGAGTGGCAGATAGATGGTTTGGGCTACTCGTGACTTTCCACAAGTGTCCACACTACCCATTAAAGTAGGTCATATTTAACAGCTGTCAAAATCATGTTAGGTCTATTTTTCTTCGACCCTAAATATGGCCTATTCGAACGGCCATACTTTAAGTTTTTCAAATGTTTACAAACTTTGAGCGCCGCTGGCCTCGTATAGTGTTGGTGTAAAAAGCGCGCGAATTTCACGCGAGTGGCGTCTGGCCGATATTGCGATTTCGGTTTCCAATAGACAGTTTTTGTATCGCGTTATCTGGCCCGCTGGCCGGCTGGCTGTGGCAACCAAATGGGTTTTTACTCCAAATTGCTGTTCTTTATACAATGGCCAGTGTGTACGTGCTCTCATTAGACTTTAGATGAAACGAAGCTATTTTCGCTAACAGTATTGATTCACTGCCGTGTGAAGCCGGCTTAGCATAGCAATAGCATCACACCATTTCTTTCCGCGGGTATTGTAAAAGGCAACTAAGGAGGATCTCATGTGTATTACAATTTTAAGCGACAAGCTGACAACCTGTTACTACAGTGATACACGAATCATCTGAAAGGGCCCTCAATACTTGTCAGACGTGGCGATAACGACCGTAATTTTGCGATGCTTTTTGCAGAATCGAAGCTCTGCCTACCCCGCAAGTGATATATAAGCGTGATTTGTGTATGTATGTATATTATATAAGTCACAAAATGTATCTCTTTCTATCAATCAGTAATCTTTTCAGTACACAAAATATGCTACGCCGTAGCCAAGAGCTACGCCGAACCATTAAATCTTGAAAAGGAACCTATTACTTAAGGAGCCTACTACTTTTCCAAACACGCTGTGGTAGCTCTACATCATCTACGTCTTTTGTTCCATCTGCTGACATTAATAAAAAGAAAATTTCTGCGATGCTATTTTCATACGTATAACAAAGAATCATCCTAGGAGCAGTCTGCTAAATAAAAATTGCTTCGGATGGATGTCGATTGGATCTCAGTTGGATGATTTCGGTCATTTCGTGGACTGCTAACAGTATGAAGTATAGAAAAATCACAATGGCAATTGAATGACAGTGGAGTTTCGATCGCGTTACAATGACAAAAAATAGCAGACTTGGGGCCCTGTATTTTTGTGTTTGTACACACGGAAAGCTGCTGCTAAAATTATGATGGTATTGTATCACACGTCCTACACTTATTGATTCACATATACCCCATCTAGTAATAGAAATTGAAATACGTGTGGTTAGACCAATCGTTCCGGATTTTCGTGTGAGGAACCGAATTACGACGTTACAGAAATGGGAATGATGACTGTCATGTCAAATGCGCTACTTTTTAAAATGATGTTTTGTATTAAAATACGAAGAGGCGACGTCATATCTCTTTAGTTTGACTGGGGTCAAACACTTACTTTACTTTTATAATAATAGTCTGTTTATTATTTAAAATATTTCGTAAAACTATGGAGTACTTATGTAGTATTTTTGGACAATAATTTTAAGCGTACTACTTTGTATTTTTAATGACCTAGTCATCTAGCGAATTGGGCTTCAGAGCACTGAGCCGAGTTAGTTCTATACTTAGCTCGATTTAACACGCCGATGGGCGAAATGGAGTGAGAATATGATAACTGCGGGAGACGCCGTCTGAAAACTAAGTATATAAAGTCTAGACTTTGCTATTCCTTGTAGGAATTTGTGATCGGAATAAAATTAAATATCTAGAAAATGAATTTGGAATTAGTCGGCGCAGGAGTCACACGTGTTTAAACAAATAAATATGAAACTTTTTGAATGTATGGAAAATAATAGAGACGGCATTAAGTAGTTATTTTTAATCAATTTAATATGCTTTGATTTTAAATAGTAATTCTTATGTTAATGATCTTATATTGGATTGAGGAATTAGGGACCATTTCTGAAATAAATTATTTTTAATTTAAATTATTGAATCAGCCATCGGCCACTGCTGAGCCCTGGGATCCCATCCCAAAACATTCACGTAATTTTTGTTTATCCCACCATATCTTGCAAACAAAAACATACCCAAATTAGATGAGAAAGCAACTGGAACATTAATGTCCTAGAAACGACTTTTATTTCAATGACACATTAATATGGCGTTCAAGACTAGTATTCAAAATGGTGGCCCCAGTAATAATAAGTAGAGTCTGTGCGGAAAGAGAACCGGCGAGGAATTTGGGGGCGCTTTTGTGCCCTATTATGACGTTTGTCGGTCGTGGGTTTCTATGTAAAAATTAATAGTTCACTTATTTCCCGCGACGATTCTCTTTCCGCACAGAGCACTTCCGCACACTAGCTATTGTTTTTTTTTCAGCAACTGTCTCTGAAGAAGGCCGTATTTATCTTTCACGTGCGCGGGGGTGGCGCTGGTGGCGGTACAGGCGGGCGATAGTAGCGCGCATAGATGTCATCCCAGAAGCGCGCGCGCAGCGGAAACATCTCGCCCAGCAGTTGAGGATTGTCAGAGATGTCCATGTAAGGAGACCGGTCCTTGCCGGCTGCCGGCCACGCGGGCAGGGCAGATCCTGGTGGTACCGGCGTGCTACAAGCAAAAACAATACATAAACGTGGGAATCACACGTGACGTCTGTTACTGCGCATTTTAAGCTTGCCCTGTTTGACAGACGCATTTAACAATGCAAGCTCATGCGTTGCTAATGAGTCAACGTCCATTTTTTGTACCTATATGGATGGAGAATTCGAAATTTCCTTGCATATGAATCATACTGTCACTGCCACTACAAAACCGAAAACAAATTACTCTTATATAAAGATTGATTTAAGATAAGTAAATCCATCGATATTAAACCGTGTCGTCCGCATAAACCCAGCTGCTGGTGTAATGTCAATGGTTACTCGTCTCGTACCTACTAAATGAAAATAGTTTCAGTTGGATGTCGATTGGATCAATTTGGATCTCAGTTGGATGATTTCGGTCATTTCGTAGTCTGCTAACAGTTTAAAGTATAGGAAAATTACAATGGCAATTGAATGATAATAGTTGAGTTTCGATGGCGTTACAATGACAAAAAAGAGCAGACTGGGGCCCTGAAATAAACATAAAACATGAGATTACTTACCCAGTTTTGATAAAATTGAGCCAGAACTGACGAGTTACATTCTTCACCTTTTCAAGGACCTCTGGACTTACTCCTTCAGGATCTGGCCAAATCTTGAGGTCCATAACAGCCACCGTTTGGGCGCAATGATTGGCTCCTGAGACGTTCTTGGCACCATCAGGCATGGGGGGCATCCCAAGAGGGAACGAAAACAGATAGAGGTAGATGTTGGTGTTGCCTGATTCTACTTGCAGTTTTAACGATCTAAGCATCGGGTATGCAAACATAATGTCAGTGTAATAATCTATGTATCCCTGAATCGTCGCACCGCTTACCGGCTGGCCATTAAAGTAAAAGTCATATATTTTCTTCGCTACGGTCTCCTTTTCTACATCATTGACGAATATTAAATCATGCGGCAGATAATCTGAAAATTTTAGGTTCATTCCGTCCTTGAAAGTATAGTACTCTAAAGATATTCGAAACATGCCTTCCAGGATGGCAACACCGGATAGCATTGGCGCTTTTATATAATTGCCGCTTTTAAAAATATTGACGGGATTGTCGACGAGAAACCTTTCGATTCCAGTATCTCTTTCGACGCAGGGTGCGAACAAAAATTGGTTATCCTTCCTCACGAATCGCTCGTAAGTACTATTGATTAAAACATTGTATGGAGCAGTTTTATAGAATTTTTCCAAAGCCCAAATGTCGTTTAAATTTTGAAAATTCTGTTGCATTGCAAACTCTTTGGCATTTTGTAGAGGATCTATCTGAACTGACCACGTTGCAGGGCTTGCTCCACTGTCGGGTATTACTTTGTTAAAGAGGCCTTTTGTCATTGGTGATAGAAGGAATAGATCAGCAGCTGAAGCTCCAGCACTGGATCCATGGATCGTGATGTCATCAGGGTTACCGCCGAAGTAAGCTATGTTCTTTTTAACCCACCGAAGTGCCGCCACTTGGTCCTTCATGCCGGCATTACCAGGTATATCTGGCGTACCCAGACATACAAATCCATGTGCACCAAGACGATAATTGAATGTAACGTAAATAACGTTTCCGCTACGAGCCACGATTTTTGGCGAGAACATTTCTCCGTAGCCTGTCTGGTAGGCTCCCGGGTGGATATAAAAAACTACAGACAGACTTGTCTTGGTTGTGTTGGGCACGTAAATGTTGACGATAAGGCAGTCCTCCTGAACGATTTTAGTCAAGTCACCGTTCTGCTGCGGACATATTATGCCTTTGTTGATAGCAAAAAAAGGTAGTGTCCACACCGGTGGCGGAAGAGGTGCCTGAAACATAAACAGTGACTTTGCAAGAACATAATATAAGATTTGAATAAACGACACTATGAATCACATGCTCTTATCTGTTGTTGCTAATAATATCAACAACACGGTCTGCCACGTGCCTGCCGCTCACACATTAGAGTCCTATCAACTTCTCAGTTATATCAGGTCCGCTTCAGACCGATGCAACGGAACAGCAGCACAACTACACTGTCTCTACAAAATTACCTCGAACGATGCGTCGCTGCGTACGTCATCCGATTTAAAGGAACACTGGATAGAGAAACCAACAAACCTTAAACTTATCCGGGCCAGTGGGAGCCGTCGCATATGGAATACTGTAAAACATGAACAGATCTCCCTCTAAAGTCTTAAACCCTACCACAGGGCCTTGATCAATATTCACTGTGCGGGATACTAAATCGGTTGATTGCGTACGCGTATACGAGAGCGTCAATAAACAGAATACACGACTTAACCACATCTCGAACACTTACGTCAATATTATTCTCCCAGCAAAATCGCCTTTAAATATATAAAATTCTATACACTGTTGACTATTCAAATCATTGTATGCAATTTGATCTATTTTGGAAAACAATTCATTGTATTGTTGTGTGTAACAAACAACATGCATATCAAAGTAAAGGACACTGTGACAGTCATCATATCTGTATCAACATGGATCAGAAACATAAACGTATGCCTGCAAATAATTTATTCATTTATTTATTCGATATTAGCACAATTCACAGCTCTTAACAGATATTACAATACTTACATCTTTTTTAAATTACATAGCCATACGAATTTACGAAATAGGCATGAACTTGCAGGTCAAAAGAGCTACTTTTTAAAACGACCTTTTGTTTGAAAATACGAAGAGATGACCCTCTAGTGAAGTTTCTCTAGTTTAGGTCGTTAGGCGACTCGGTATCCCACACGAACAGAGAGATTTTGGCTGGCGTCAAAACACTTACTTTGATATTATTTTTCTGTTTATAATTCAAGCTTTGAATATTTCAAAAAAGTATAAATTAGCACACAACTACGCTATAGTATTATTATACTATAGTACTATTATTTATTCTATGGTACTATTTTTGTATTTTATTAATGACTCAGTTATCTAGCGAATTGTATTTGAAATTTTACAAAAGGTATGACAAGTTTGATGGTCAGGTAATACAGCAGGACCATTTATATTAATAGAGACGCAAATATTATGTTTTATTTGTTTGTGTGCAATCTTAAAACGTTTGAAACAAATAAAACATCATAATATTATGGAGTATAGCACTTTATGGAAGCGAGACGTGGACTATGACCCAGAGGGATAGAGAGAGGCTCGAAGCGTTCGAGATGTGGTGTTGGAGGAGGATGCAGAAAATAAGCTGGACTGATAGGAAGACGAACGAAGACGTCCTTAAGACAGTAGATGAAAAGAGAAGTTTGTTAAGAACCATAGAAGACAGAAGAGGAAAGATGATGGGACACCTGATACGACACGATAGTTTCCTGAAGAACATCATTGAAGGGAAAGTAGAAGGCAGAAGAGGCCGAGGTCGACCAAGGTGAAATTACTTTGACCAAATAAAAGAAAAAGTTAATGTCGTGTCGTATCAGGAGGTCAAATCACTGGCGGAGAGACGAATAGAATGGCGGTTACTCCACCGACAAGAGCTGGGCTCTTAAATCTAAGAAGAATATTATGTCGATTTGAGAGGCCTTTACGTTTCAAATACCAAAGTATTTAATTCGTTTTGAAAAAGGAGTTACATCGAGTAAGAATGCGTATTTTTTCAGGCAATTACGTGAATCTAACCCTTCCGAGAAACGTGTATAATGTTGTCGCACCTTATACTTTAATTTCCGTTTGATAATGTAGCCTTCCACAGACGGGCCACCCTACTAGACCGAGTTTCTGCAGGCAAGATGTTTTGCCAATTTTATCAAAAGGCTCTTCTCCTTATCTTCTTTTTTTTAAACGAAACTGTTGAAAACCACAGAGAGATCATAATCGGATTAAAATATTTGTACCTACACATCACGCTTTCGTCCCTTATTGGGTAGTAGGAAACTTTATTAATATTAAAAATAACTATAAATAATTTTAGAGAGCGGTGGGATATAGGCGCCGATCAAACACATATAGTGCCCGACGAAGAATCAATGATATTAGTTCAAAATTTCACGGAAACACGCAAAAATGATAGGCAAGTGATCTAATGACAGACTAATCTGGTGAAATTATTTATTTACATTTTAGCTAACTAAAACTCCATCAACGACTGTATATGAAATATAATATTCGTTGATAGAAAAGCGGCATTACGGTGCCTAAATAGAAAAGATCGTCTACGTAAAATACCCTTTCACTTGTCCCCATATCCATTATCTCGATGTCCCGCCTTTGTTTACCTTTGAATTAAATCGAAACGCAAACATCCTATATCAACCGTAAAATTATAATAACATATTCACTACAAAGGAAAATAAGCCTTATTTTATAACAACAAAGACTCTTTGTGAATGTAAGGAAAGGATTCGTGCGGAGTAATAAATTAATGTCGGTTTAAAACACAAATTCGGCAACATTTCAGCAAGGTGATGCGATTATGCGCCGCTCAAAATAAAGCTCATTAAAATTTGTGCTGTACGGGGAATGGAAATGTTTTGTTCGCATTATTATATTACATTACAGCGATTTGTTTTCGAGATGATTGGCAGTAAGTGACTAAGATAATACAGATTAATACCGCCATTTTAGGAGAATTAAATTGTCCCATCTATAAAAACAGTACAGTTTCAAAGATTTTTAGGATTACACAGGATGTAAAAAATTTACTGCAAAAATTTTAAGGGTATTTCGTCCAAGGGAGTCCATGAAACTGAACAAATTTCTCCATGGAACCAAATTTTTTTCATATCTCGACCTATGTTCCTTGTTGATGAGTTTCAGGGGCTGCTTCATCGCTTAAATATTTGCAGCTAATATTTTTACAACTTATATAAGGTGTTTAAAAATATTAGCTGCAAATATTTTAAGGGGTGATTCAGTCCATGAAAGTGAATAACTTTCCTCGGGGAACATTGGTCGAAATATGAGAATTTTTTTGGACCCCGCGTACTAATTGACTTAGTCTGTTGGTAATCTTGTATGGGAGGTCCAAAAATTTATAGGAAAAGTTTTTCAGTTTCATGGGTTGTTTCACCCCTTAAAATATTTGTAGCAAATTTTTTACACCCTGTATAAGTGACCTAATTCATTGCTCTTGAGTATTATCTATAATGTAATGAGTTTATAAACAGATAACCATATCACGCCCTAACAACATTGCATAGTGTTCATTATTCTCATGTGTATTTTCCGTGGTCGTAGAAGAGTCCCATGTTGGGCGCAAGAATTTATTTAAGGCTCAGAACCTTAGGCGCTTTATGTTTCTTTACGAGGGTTTCTTATATAGGGTACCTACTCCTTGATTTATATATAAAACGATTATGTGATAAGATGATTGCGTGTTTATGTATTTCACTGGCCTGGTATAACATAGCTTTTGCGCGTTATTCTGCTATTAAGAGTCCCGTGTTGGGCGCCATGATATTTTACCTACGTATTCGTTTACGCGGTTTTTATTGTGCTACAATTTTAGGCTCGCTTTATTAAGAAAAGGCCGCATCTGAAAGCTACACGTAATAATTATTAAAGTGACCATAAACTAAACATGTCAGAAGCCTGCTACTAGTAGAAGGCGGTCGAAAAATTCTGACACTAAGGATCATTGGGTCGTTGGATGACTCGGTGTCCCACACGTAAAGAGAGAGAACTAAACAGAAAATTAAACATCAAAGTAATTTGCTCACTTCAGCTTATAATTTTAATTTGCTTTGCTGTAAATTAAGATTACATTAATAAATTAATTAACTTACTACCTAAGTTTATGAGGTACTTAAATTAAAAGTTGAAAAGAACATCACATTAAATATTAAGTAGGTTATGATATGCCAGCAATTCATAAAAGAGTAAAATAATTTAAAATTGTTGTTGCTGTAGTTATAAATAGACTAAAACACGTGTTACTGCGTGATAAAAACGTAAAATACATGTATATTTTTTGTCATTTATTTAGGTGACTCTGTTTATTGTGTTAATTCATATCTTAACGTCATCATTGTCTTTGCCTTATACCGTTCTCTGTCGGGGTCGGCTACCTAATTTAGGGAATTTGACGTGGAACCAAGTTTTTACAAAGAGCGACTGCCATCCTACCTGTGCAACCGGAAGGCTAACCTGACCCGAATCCTAAGGTTAAGTCACATTCAAATATCATTCGAATTCGAATTTTATTTGAATGTGGGTTTCATCACGGTATTTTTCCTTCACTGCAAGAGCAGTCGGTAAATACACGTGAGTAAAAACATATTAGTACATGGCGGGGATCGAACTCAGGTCTCACGTTTGTAAGACCGGTGTCCTAACCACTTGGCCACCGACGATTTTCATAGAATTCATATCATAACGTAATGTATCTAAATTTATTTATTGATTCGACGTTTGATTCCTTTTTAAAACTGCACGATAAGTGGAAACAGCAAATCAACTTAGCACATCAAACATTAATTAGTAGGCAAGTAGTAATTATATAAATAAATAGTATACCTACCTAATCATACATTTTTCAATGCATTGCGTATGTAATTTTTATTATATTTCAATTATATGTATCTTCATTATATTGTTTATGTAGCATCAGCAAGGCAGAAAAAACACAGGCTACGATTTTTACATTCATACAAAAATAGTATTAGAACCTCATACATTATTTCAAAAATCAATACTTTAAGTAGTTTCCGATTGGTAGAATATGTTGGTCACTCAATTTTTTATACCCTGTACGAAGGTCAAACCAAGATTCTAGCCAGAGGGCATGCATATAGCAGAAGATACGAGTATTATGCGTTTTTATTAACCAGCATTTTAAGAATAAGGCCAACTAAAAGAAGATTATTATGGTTTGCAAAACCACATTTTTTAAGATTTGTACCTATCTTTCCGAAGGGCTAAAAAACGTCTTAAGTCTTAGATTTGTATGTTGGTGTCACCTTGCACCATTTTTCGGAATTGTGACTTCAATTTCATTCGTTATTGAAAACTTACTAAAGTAGCTTTCTATATAGGTACGTGCGTCGGCCCTCAGACTTTCGCTTCCTCATTCACTAATTGCAAACATAACAAGTATTAAAATGCAACATTTATATTTTACCTGTAGTTGAATACAAACAGCTAGAAAACTCACTTATCTAAAAAGGAGGCGCCATTTGGCGCTCACCGTTATTAGTAAGAAATTGAAGATAGGCCCATATTATAGATTTTCCTATATTATATTTCGCTTCATTTTCATAGTCAATAACGAATAACGTAGTACCGATCATTAACACACAAAAAGATCATATAATTGTATCGATGATACGTCAAATAAGTATGCATATACCATTGTAAGTTTATTCATTGGGTCCAAAATATTTACGTCCCAAACGATGCAAATTTCGAATTAAAAAATCCAGTCCATGATGGACATTTTGAGCCTAGATGACCGTCCGATATTTTGATCGTTTTGAGACATAAACATATTGGACCTAAAACTATCTAAGTTATCTAAGAATCTCAATAGGAGGGTCTCCATTGAACGAGCAGCATGATCAGCATGATCAGATGCTCACTGCCGCGCGCAGCATGTGGCGCATTTCGCGGTCAGTGTGGACGGTTTTTCGCCCGAGCTTGAGAATTTTAACATGCGCTGCTCAGGCGAAAAACGTCCACACCGACCGCGCATTGCGCCGCATGCTGCGCGCGGCAGAGAGCATCTGAGGCTGCTCGTTCAATGGTGACCCAGCTGATCAAATGTTTATACATTTATTCCTATGATATATACCAGAGATCATTCTCTGCAGAGGAATGTTTTATACATTTTTATAGTATTATTATCACAAATGATATAGACACCCATTAATAACTATTAACTAACTGTGATCCAATATACATAAAGCTTTTTTAATACATACATTTCATATCCGTGGCACTCCATTGTCATGCTTTCAATTTGTTTTTTGTTTTTATTATACCTAAAGTTTATCCAGTTTCGGTAGTAATTATAATATAATTATTTATAGTCATAGTTAAAATAACGCGAATAGTCGAACGCAATAAAACAATTCATCTTTCCTACTCACATTTGATAGCGCGTGAGCGAAACAACTATAGTTTTGTCACTACAACTCATATACAGTCTCAAGAGTCAGTCATTGTACTCACGCACACAAGCGGGTGTTCACACAGGAGTGTCCACACACACGCACACAGTGACCGCGGGCCGCTGATTGGTCGGCTCGTGCGAGTGTTAGAGCAAGGATTGTTCGACCATGATCTTTTCGAAACCAGCTGGAGGAGGGTAGAGGAAGCTTTCCAGCATTATATCTAGGATGGCGCCGTCGTCAACTGCAAGTGAGAAAACACGAAGAAGTCAGAATAAATTATGTCTGAGTAGGTCTTCTTTCTTTTCAACTTTTTGACTTTTCGTCCAACGACGCGATGAACCCTAGTGTCAGAAGTTTTCAACCGCCTTCTACAAGTAGCAGGCTTCTGACATGGTTGTGTAACGACCACCGCCTAAGCAATCATAGACAGTAACCGGGACCCACGGCTTAACGTGCCATCCGAAACACGGAACCATCTTACTTACGGACAATCGGGTGGTTCAGCCCGCAATGTCCTAACCAGACTGGGAACAAATACACAAAGTGATAAATATCAAATTTGTGAGTGACCCACCGAGAATGGAACCCGGAACCTTCTGCGTCAAAGGCAGTCGCACTACCATTGCGCCACATCGATCGTCGTTTTTCCCACTGAGGCTATGACGTATACCTACCAGGCGTTCATGTTTTCACCCTCACAGTTAGGTAACCGCCGCCATTTACAAATCCTTTCTCTATTTTCTATAGTGTTTTATATGGACATCAATTCCTGCCGAATTATTCGGTTTCGGCGAAACCTATGTTCAGCCCATCACTATTCTAAAGGTACTTTGAAACTTACCATACAAAGCCGGGTACACCGTCCCTTTAATATTCCTGACGGGGATTTCCATGCTCTTGCCGTTGAGGAAGAAGTTGAGGTTCTCATGGTCGTACGCCACTCCTATGGTGTCCCCTTCCGTGGGCATCGTCGCTGACACCGTATCACTGTCTTCTCTCTCTGTGTCATTGTGGTTTGGAGATCCTGTAATGGATAAAAAAGCAAATAAATTTGCTTTAGGTTAGCTGCCTCCCATAATCTCAATTATTCATATCGAAAGACCCTGGTGTTAATGTTTTTAAACAGCCTTATAGCAGACGCTTGACATGGTTAGTTTTTAGCAACCACCGGCATTTAACGCACACAACCATTTTACGATCAGCCCAATTTCTGAAACATTCGTTTTCGGCTCCGTGCACTAAAGTAAAAAAAGACTGGTCTAACCACACGTATTTAAATTTCTTTTACTTGATGTTTTTATAGTTAAAAGCATGTGTGAATTTTTGAGGGTATGAGGGAATTGATAAGTAAAGTAGAACATGTGATACAAATAAGTATAAGTAGCAGATTTTCGCATGAAACAAAAACGAACGATTCAGGAATTGAGCTGCAGGTAGTTTTTACTCGCTAATTTCACTAGAAGTTGGTCAATATCAAACAAATCCACACTAATGGAGCAGCCTCGCTCAGCATGCGTATCGTACCGCGCAGTTGGTGCGGACGTACCTCACCTGAGACAGCCAAATGAACCAAATGTTTCGGGCGAGCGTGCCTACAGCCGTACCACACAGACCACACGATACGACGCATGTGCTCGCTTAGTGTAGACCCTCCTGATGGGCTGTGTTATGCATTTTATTTTATTTAAGTTGTGGGCCACCCGATTGTCCGTAAGAAAAATGGTCCCGGTGGATGTCTATGATCACTTAGACGGCGGTCGTTACACAATCGTGTCAGACGCCTGCTACTTATAGAAGGACACGAAAAGAAGAAGGATCATCATCATATCGTACGGCGATTCTTAGGGCTCTTACACCCTGTATGTTCATATTCTATTCTAATCAGGTTTATGGGCTTTGTCTTTGACCAAAAGTACCACGATAAGGACAAAAGCGCTTGAATTACCTGTGGTGACTAGTAGTTCGTTGGTGGGCGAGTCTCCAGGCGCTGGTGAAAGGTGGTAGAGCTCGTTGTTGTCATGCCGCACGGTGCCGTCGCTGTTCAGACACCACGACTCTTTGTCCATTCCACCTGGAAAATAGTCATCAATTTTTTTTTAATATTTGCCTGCTATTTTGTAAGCGTAATGCTGATAAGGTTTTTGTTTATGTTCCGTAATCTGGGAAATATTATGATTGGACTTGACATTGGCTGGCTTCAAATAGGAAGTGTGTGGAAAATAATGTTTGGATTACAAAATCAAACTTTTTGCATTCCGTCTGTAATATCTTTAAATCTGAAATAAGCTATTATTATCCAGATTTTGAATGAAATTAAATCAATATAAAAATTGAAATTCCCCCCATTATTATATTGATTTTGTACCAATGAGGATTTTCTGGACACTGTTGGCGCTTTTTCAAATTGAGGGATCACCTGTCAAGTTCAATGCATAATAAAAAAAAACTGTTAACACGCCTATCTGTGGAAAAACACTCTAGAGCTTTTACATAATTCGCAAGACCGCCATATACTAGGGACTAAAGGAACAGATTAAAAACCCATTAAGGACTTTTATTACTTTAAATTGGAAAATGCATGAAAATCATTTATTTTACATTGCTACTTTACTACGATGAAAAATTTTGTTGCAATACATTTCATAACCAATTTTTTTTTTGCATTCGTACTATGAATAATGGATATCATGAAAGCAGTATCCTAATATAGCTTGCTGACACATAAGGCCTTGTGTTACGTAATTCACGTGACCTCAGGGATCGCAACATTGACCCACAGGACTGGCAACCTTTTTCGGAATGCTAAGCACTTGCTTGTTAATTCAGGATCAACTTAGAATTGTAATGAGAGGTGACTAATGGTACTACACTGAGGAAGATAAAAATAGACAGAGATGTTTCTTCTCTCAGAGAATAAATTTCGATCAATGGTTATTTTATATGTAAATATTTTTTCAAAGTTTATACATCATGTTCATTAATAGTTAGCAGGAGGTCCCGGGTTCGATTCTCGGTGGGTCACTCACAAAGTTGATATTTATCTCTTTGTGAATTTGTTCCCAGTCTGGTTAGGACATTGCGGGCTGAACTACCCGATTGTCCGTAAGTAAGATGGTTCCGTGTTTCGGATGGCACGTTAAGCCGTAGGTCCCGGTTGCTGTCTATGATCACTTAGACGGCGGTCGTTACACAACCATGTCAGAAGCCTGCTACATGTAGAAGGCGGTTGAAAAATTCTGACACTAGGGTTCATCGGGTCGTTGGACGAATCGGTGTCCCACACGAAAAGAAGAAGATTAATAGTTAATAATGGTATGTGAAGAATACAAGTAAGCAAAAGGCAAAATCAAATTGCAATGCGATGTTAGCTGCAGCAGAGTTTAAATCCTGATCGTAATGATGGTGGATACTGTCCCACTGCTCCACTAACATCTTTTCAATCTTTATTTTCTATTTTGAGACAAGCAAACCGATAATTGTAAATAACTAATGTTCCGGATCACTTGAATTAGTTATTTAAAGTAAAAGCAATTTAAACCATCACAACACAACACAATATTACATGGTCCTATATGGACAATAAATAGGCCGACACATACACAACTTTTAGTTAAAATATCCCAATATAAAACATTATTTTTAATCACATTAAAAATATTATTTCAAATAGATTTTAGTTGAAAACTTACTTTGAAAGATTTATTATTGATAATAACAGTTTACTGCACTCATCCAAAGTTCACCTGTGTAGCCTGTTCCTCATCTGTCTGCATACATTTACTTCTTGTTTAGTACAAAACTAGTTTGTTATATAATTTTATCCAATTACAGGTCTTCACTGTTAGATTATTGTAGTTGAAAAGATTTTTGACTACAACAATAACTAAAATATGTCATTGTGTAGGAATTTTCAAGTTTATTTATGTACATGTACATTTACATGTGCGAACCAAAATAGTACCTTAAGGCATTCTGTGTGACCGTAAAAGTATAAAACCATTTTTTATTCTAATAGCTGATATTTAGTTGTAGTAGTTCATGAATAGCTGAAACTACATGCAACTTATGATAGAGAGTTTTGTTTCAGCTAATTCAACTCTTACCATGGACTCTGTTAAGATCTGTGTCCCTCGTGGCCACACCGACTGCCCATACGCCGCCCTGCTGCAGTTTCACCTCAAAGTATGCCTTGTTCTGCATCAATGGCACATTCCCCAGGACACAGCCTGAGCCGCACACTCGTTGACCACCTTTAACCACTACCACCTCATGGCCTATAAAAGATGCAAACATACTGTTGTACAAAACAATAAAAAGACATAACATCAGCTGTGGGTGGCCATTTGTTGTCCCCTGGGAAGTCCGTACTCTTGACCCCAAACGCGTCGTGGCCTTTCTCAGAATGGCCCGACTTGAAGTGGTCATTTTAGCGAAAAGGGTTGCCGCAATAGATCTGCAAAGATTGCAGTGGCTGTTGGTCTTCTCAGGACTAAACCCTGCTCTATCAAATAATAGTAATAATAATAATACCATTCTCTAGAGAAAGAGTTTTGAGTGTACTGCACAATAACTCAGGAAATACATAAATACTTTTTTATTATATCAGCTATTTGCAATTGGTTGGTACCATGAGCTAATCATTAAATGGAATAGATGGCATTTTGAATGAAAAGCCCAGCAGTTTTTCTCTTCTCTCTCTCTTATAAATATCAAGTACAGTCCAACCTATCATTTGTTGCCTAAAGATCAATGATTATCTGACCCTTAGAACTCCACAGATAACGCTGTAGCCGTGGCTGCATACTGGTTATAGCTTAATACATAACTTGAACCAGACGACACGACAGAAGAGAAGAAGAGTTGGGGTGCCCTCCTAAATGCACTCCAAACAAAAGCAGATTAAGAAAAACACACATTATTACCTGAAGTCTTGTGTGCTACAAGTGTCAAACCATACTATTTTATATGGACTTATTTGATAATTTCTAAACATGAGAACATCAATAATTATGATTTGTTCAGTTTTAAATTGGAAACAAATTATCTGAGCTTTTCATGTAAACGTATAAACAAGAAATAAGCTGTTATTTACCCATATGTAAAGTATCCAACTGTACTGGGTTTTCCTTCACCCGAATCGGTACGCTGGGAGTTAACGTGAACCCATTGAGACATCCTTTGAGACAGCAGAACATTTTTTAGTCACTGGTATGATATTTAACAGAATTATTGAACGATTTCTGGACAAATTACGATATTTCGTCGTCTAACCTTTATTTACAGTTTGACGTTACTATTTTTTGTTTGACAGCACAGAACTATGTTTATGTAGCTCGAACCAATTATGATATTTTGACGATTTGTTGATACTCAAGTATTTTGCAAGTATTTAAGAAACATGGCCTAAAAGATCCTTAGGCCTTAAGATCATAACGCAGACGGTCTTTATTTTCTCGGCTGTGTATTATAAAATCATAAAAAAGTGTAAACTGTCAGTCCTACCTATCCTATACTCCTAACTACAAGAACGATAGTTTGACGTAATTGTTTGTTCCATTTCACGCAACAGTTAATCCTGTACGTGTACGCCTACCTATGAATGGTATAACGGAACGGAGTGAAAATCGGGCTTCTTTTTAGAAGCAAGACCGCCTTTTAGCTTCTACATATCTCCCACAGATTTAAGTCTTCTATAAAACTTGCCTTAATGTAAGTTTTAATTTAAATGCCTGTAATATCGTTATTACCGTGTGATGCGGACCAAGAATAGCTTCACATCATTTATTTCCCGCCGGTTTCATAAGAGGTGAGTAAGGGACTAGAGTCGAGGGTTTCCAGTCGTCGTCGTCGTCGTCGTCGTCGTCGTCTCAGCCGATAGACGTCCACTGCAGGACATAGGCCTCCCCCAAGGATCTCCACGATGATCGGTCCAGCGCCACCCGCATCCAGCGGCTTCCCGCGACCTTCACCAGATCGTCGGTCCACCTTGTGGGAGGCCTACCTACGCTGCGTCTACCGGTCCGTGGCCGCCACTCGAGAACTTTCCGGCCCCAGCGGCCATCGGTCCTACGAGCAATATGCCCCGCCCACTGCCACTTAAGTTGCGCAATCCTTCGAGCTATGTCGGTGGCTTTGGTTCTTCTCCGGATTTCCTCATTTCTGATTCGATCGCGGAGAGAAACTCCGAGCATAGCCCTTTCCATTGCCCTTTGAGTGACCTTGAGCCTTCTTATGAGGCCCATTGTTAGCGGCCACGTCTCAACTCCGTAAGTCATCACTGGCAACACGCACTGATCCCAGACTTTTGTCTTGAGGCACTGCGGTAGTTGTTGAGAAGAGAAGATGTTACGTAGCTTCCCGAACGCTGCCCAGCCGAGTTGGATTCGACGATTGACCTCTTTCTGAAAGTTGGACCTACCCAGCTGGACTATTTGTCCCAGGTAGACATACTCGTCGACAACTTCCAGAGTAGAGCCCCCAACTGTCAGAGTAATGGGTGCAACAAGAGAGTTTGACATAACCTTGTTGGGTTTCCAGTGTATTAAAATTATAGAGACACACAAATCATCCGAAACGGACCTCAATATTTGTCACGTGTAGTCTAACGACCGTTATAATTACTGCCATCAGCGCTCTGCCTACCTCACAAGGGGTAAAGGCGTGATATTATAATGATGGTGATGATGAAACTTAAGGGTAACCTCATTATCGGATGGTATAACCGGCAGTCGTTTACTCACAATAAATTACCACCGCATTCGATCAAAATAAAATGACTCTGAAAGCGTTGCACCTACCTACTTACTTGTAAAAGGGAAAGTTTTCCAATAAATTTAATACCAGAGTGAATCATGGTTATCAGTACGAACCAGACTGGTTGACTTGACCTTTATAGCTACCTACAACTTATACAGCTACCTACAACCCGTCTGGTAAGCAGAGTCCATCTAACTATATTCGCAGATTTTCTAATACCTTTTATCAGTTACTAGTTACTAGCGGCCCGCCCAGCGACTGAGCCCGCTGCAACTCGTTTTCCCGTGGGAATAAGATGTTTTCCCGGCAAGTATTATACATAAAAACCTTGCTCTTGAATCACTCTATCTATTAAAAACACCTGCAACAAAATCCGTTGTGTATTTTTGAAGATTTAAGCAAACATACATACATACAGACGCGAAAAACGACTTTGCTTTATACTATGTAGTGATCAGTTATCACTAGTAAGTGCACCGGCTCCTGTGTTTATCATGGTTGGCCGGTAGAGAATGCTGCGCGGCATTAGGTCCGCCATTTGTAGGCACTTGTACAATAAAGTTTTTTAGAAAATACCTACCTACGTATGTGACTTACTACTACAGTATTTTACGGTATATAGGTATAGAGTTTATCCCGTGAAACCGTCTCTGTGGGAGTTTGGTAGGCACCTATGAGCTTTGATCCGAAGACCACTGGTTCGATTCCTGAGGACGAGAGACAAAATCAATCTTTGAAGAGCATGGGAAGCCTTCACGACTACAAAAAAAATACTAAAATGAATTAAACATATCATTAATTAGATATACATAATACGTACCTACCTACTTGTATAGCGGCGATACGAATTAATTTCCCTCCATATTCGCTCATTAAATCAAACACGGAAAACCTAAGAACAATATTTAATGTTAAACAAAATCATACTAAATAAACTTTATAAGACAAATTCCTCCACGCCTCATATAGATTTTAAAATAATAATGAACATGCAAATAGGCAGAATATGGCAAATTACCGTCTACTACACTACCCTGCAGACAAGGCCCGTAGGCAAACATTGGTGGTAGGTAGACTTGAGAATATGATATGATATGACTTCCATTAAAATATCTAGCAATGTACCTTTGCCTAATCAGATCCCAGAGCAGTTTAAAATACTGCTACGATTTTGGCTATGGTAGGTATACCATAACAACTACTTACGAAAGCTATCCAGTTTTTGTCCACCATCCCACCTATAAATCATTTGACCGAAAATTTATTTACCGATATTTTTTGTTTTTGTTTGACAACTTGACATAACATCATTTCAATTTTATAATATATACGTACTTACTTAAAATAGGTACCTATCTACATTACAACGAGCTATATTCTAACTGCATATATGTAAGTTTATACTCAGTAAGAAGTTTACCTACCTAATTAAATACCTATATTTCTATATTTACATGTAAAATGGTATCAAAACGAGAGCATAATGGCTCACCATATGAAAAAGGTATCAGATCTCAAGTAGAGTCAATTTGAGCTTATAAATTTACACCCTCCTAACCTCCCCAAATATCACAAAATCAAAAACATGGAATTTGTAAAGCTTAGCCGTTTCGTTACCGATAAGACAAGTAGATAGATAAATAGATAAAAAAACTATATTTCTACGCGGAAGTAGATGTATGAACGCAATGTTCTATGTATTAAGTATACCAATCTACCAAAAGAGATGAAGTGTGTTGTTTTACCTAGATGTAAAAAGGAAATACAAGAAAAGTAGATTGGGTTGTATGCCTACACCATAACTTTTGCGACGATATGTGCCGATCAAAGTACCAATTTTCGACGCATTCCCATAAATAAAGATTTTTTGAGCTTCAAAACGTGCTTATATATGCCGTTTATCAGGTACTAGGCCCAGTTCTCATGGCAAGTCATTTTAACTTAGCAATGTCACTTATTTACTCAGAAAACGGATAACCCAGATATTTGCCATTCGCGGGGTTTAGCGCACCTAAGTAAGCAAGTGCGATTCGCAGGAAACATATTACTCGTAATGAAGACGACATAAGTATTGCGCAAGTATGATGCGTGCGCGCTCGTCATGTGTGATCCGCAGAAAGTGGGTAAACTGCCACACTATGGATGGATTGTATGGAAATTAGGTGCATAACCGCTTCTTGTACATGATATAAATACATTTGTCAGCTTTTTCGTATATCCATCAATAACAGAAGGGCGGCCTATAGAAGGTGATGCAACGAAGTTTATTTATAAATCGTTCTTGCTGCCCTAAAAAGATCTTCACCACTTCGATCAGCCAAATGACATCTTATAAAAATCATGACAGCATGACAGTTCGTAAAACTATAAAGACACACTAAAAGTCTCGCACTGCACAGCAGGTTGGCTGGAAAATAAGCGCATAGTTTGTAATTAGTGCTCAATAAAAATAAGGTCATTTGAAGTTCGCGAACTGTAACAACTCTAACCCCATTTCAACCCGTGGCGTGAGTGTTTGAAAGGCGACTAACGGATGAGTCCAGGGAACAAGCAGCGGCGTTCTCTGTGAATATCGAACACCTTGCAATACACTCGCTAATCCGCCTGCCAAGCGGCAGAATCCCCAATGAGATGCTCATGTCGAACAGTGAACCGTTGTGGCTGTAGTAGTAGTAGCAGTAGTAGTAACAATAGTTGTAACATCTAAATTTAGAAAAAGTTAAACATCCTTTGCCTAAGGGTAAACATGTCCTGGAGAGCTACAAACCAAATCACACCACAGTGGGTCGTTGGCCGACTTGGTGTCCCACACGAAAAAAGAAAGAAAGAGAGACCGCAGTGGGAAGCTATTCCTATACTTCGTATTGTAATTTCTTCATGGAACTCCATAATTATAGGTAAATTAAAAACTGTTTACACTAGTTCCACTAATATATTATACCTAGTTATAGTCCTATAATGGTTGACTCTATTCCGTCTTAATATTCGTGGGTATTCGTTATGAGTGTTGTGTGATGTGTGAAGACTCTGAAACAGACGCACAAACACTGAACATGAATGACTAGCTAGAATCTTCTATAACATACCACCACGGCTACCGAAAGAAATTCGCATTCATCGTCATTCATACATGACACATGTTAGGTGACAGGGTGAGGCAACGCCAAACACAACCCTTGCGTCTGCAGGCTCCGGATGCGCAAGCGCACTTCCTCCATATAAAACAAGCGCGCGCCGCCCGCGAAACAGTTTGTGACGGATACACCGACCATACACTCTTGTACCATGGTGAGCTCTATTTTTTATTATTCACAGTTGACATGTAATATAACAGGATATGTCAGAGCATTGTAAAACTTTACTACCTATAATCATTCTTGTGATAAGTTTTCGGTGCAATAAAAATAAAATAACTTAGAAATATTTTTTGGCAAACTAAAATGTTTGTAGTGATTTTTGCATTTCGATTTTCGATGCAATGATAATTGCAGCAAATATTTTTTTGCCGTAACAAATTACAACATAGTTACATCTAAGTAATTTCAAAATTATCTACTGTGGTGATTTCTAGGACTCGTTTTTCGGTGCAATGATAATTATTATTGTTGTTATATCTTTTAATGATGAATAAAATTTCAGGACACATACCTCAGTTTTCAAATTTATAATTTTTAGTAGTGATTTATGCGATTTGGTTTTCGGCACAGCACAATGACAGAAACTTAACGAATTTATTTCGGCATTCATAAACTAAGCAAGTAAGTACGTAGGGTATATTATCGAAGATTATTTGATGTGTCATCATAACAACATTTGTAATTTTAAAAAAACGAAGGATTTTTGCATTTTTCAGGGCGTCTATTTTACGATCTGGGTCAGAATAAGCAACCATTGGTCTCTTTAAATTAGTTTGGTAAAAGTATTGAAATTCAATACTCAGGTGAAAGGAACGCAACAAATTAGAATTTTAAACCAACTATAATAGAAATATATTACTTACATATTTAAAAATCAGAACTAAAAATTATATCATTTCAAATATCAGCAACAGTTTTTTTATGTGGGCCGGATGTTAAACTTTTGTTACATACCTACCTATAATGCTTTAAATACCTATTATTATCATGGACCAATAATACTTGTTTTTATATCTGATACGAAAAAATTTGGTTCTTATAAGGCCACAAACTCTTCCACTAATTTGTTCTCGTCAAACAAGTTTCTTTCCCAGAAAGCTCAAAATTAATTTAAGTCAATGTTTGTTTAGGTAAGGTTTACCTAAAACCGGTGTTGGAAATACCAGCTATTACATAAACTTCTTTTGCTGCTTATTATTACCTACTAGGTACCATATTGTGAATAGGATTGTCTCTATCCATTATCCAAATCGTAACAGGTTGCTGTAGTAGGTACCTACCTAACAAATAATAATTATGAGGTACAGAGATTAGGTACCTATCACACTTTAAGTACATAAAATCCTGTAAGAATATGGAAGGTCACGGAAAGACATTGGAAATAGATTTTTAAATCTAATTAGTTAGTGACAATAAATACTAACTATAGGTACTCGTCCTATAGTTCTTTACGCAATTTTTGCGTAGATTCTTGTAATTACTTCTACTAGATGTACTACCTACTTTTATGTAAAACAAAATATGAATGAATAACGTAAACCGGCATGTAGAAGATCATCGAACTCTTATTTGCAAATTTTACAGTAGCAGCTTAACTATTATTATTTAAAAAGTAATTTGTTAAAATTAATGGCTGTTCATGATTAATTATCGTAACCTCACATTTTCACGTCAGCTTTAGAAATCGCTCGTTTTAACATTTTGTTTTGCGATGAAAAGTCACAAAGGCTTCAAAAGGAAGAAAAACTATTTCACATTGATTCACGTTTACTTTTCAATATTTTCGAAATGTTTTGTATTCTTTGTATTTACGCGTTTGTATTCTAATGGCGTTTAACGGAAACTTTACGGAATAACTTTCCCACTTGCGCAATACATTGTGAAGGAACGGCTTGCGGTCTGACTGGAGATGAGCTAACACTTCGATAAGGAAATGGATATCAATAAAATTATATACTTACAATAAGTATATAAAAGAGATAGGTACTGGTTTGATGAAAATAACCATATAATTTTTTGGGATTAACCTTAGATATCAACAAACTGTTTCAAGAATCTTCTAAAAATATTTACATATTACAGACTTTATTTCCATAAAACTGCAACCAATTTGACTGAGCGGCCTTTATGAGGTTCTTTCCCATAATACGCCAACATTTGCTTGCTTTACGAATTTATAATATTATTAAGATATACATTTAGAGATCGATTTAAATCCTAAACAACAAGGCGATAGGTAGAAATCATCGTGTTTTCTTGATCCTCGCGACCCGGTCGGGCAGATCAAATCGGGCTATGTAAATGACTCTCAAATGGCAGGAGACCGGTCCCGGGAAAGGCCGATAGAAAGCGACCGGTGACCTTGCCTGTGGCCATCTACGATCTCTTTACACCCAACAGGTCTATGAACAAAACAGGTCATTCATCCCAACTCTTTCTGATTGAATTTATCGATACGAGCACCAACAAAATGAGCTTTTTATAAGAAAAAAGCTATGAATATAAATAGGCTATTTAAGGATTTTGAATATTTTGAAGTGACGAGGAGTTTATTCTGTTATGATTTATAAATAACTTTATTGAGAGTATAAAATAAAGCTAGTTACAGTTCGTAAAGTAGATAAACTGAGGTGCAAAAAAATTGTCGGCGAACCGGACAGTGGCAAAACGTGTGTCGGGGTATTGTAGATAGATCGGTGAAACGTGTGTCGGAAAACCATTACCTGCTCAGATAGGTATTTAGTTATATGATTATTATGTCAAAAATTCCTCAATATTGCATTATACCTACACGAATGAAATCAAAAGCTCGTAAGTAAAAGTATATCAAGGTTTTCATGTCAGCCTATTTGGTTTGAACGTTAAAATTTTTGAGGTAAAAATTACGTAAAAAAAAAGGTTTAATTATTAGGTGATAAATAAAGTAGTTGGTCCCCGATTGAAATAATTGTCTGGTCTAGCGATCTGACTTAGTTTTCATAATCTAGCTGTTTTGTAGATTTCTAAGGACCTCTGTGTTTATTTATTTTAACATCTACTCGACTACTTTTGTGGAACCCCGTTGCTCATATGGCAGACACACAATCCCACGCAGTCTAAATTTTAGAACTCTATAAATTTAATTTGATCATAAATGGATATAGAAGACTATGAGAGCATAAACCCTAACGCATACCTACAATACTATCTTTCATTGCAGATGAAACAGAGCATAGTGTTCGCCCTGGCGGCGCTGGCAGTTGCGCACGCGCAGTTCCCCAACGGACGCATCCTGGAGCCCCCGATCCCCTCACAATGCGTTCAGAGGGTCATACACGAGAGATATGCTGACAGTAAGTTCTACCAACAAGTACTTTCAAACTGGTTTATCCCATCACTGGCTGGGCTGGACCGAGAAGCGTGGAAAAATAGGCCTTTACTCCGCCTGCACTGGGACAACACATGCTCATACACATACATACATTCACATATCACGCCTTTCTCACTTATGGGGTAAGCAGAGCGTTAACGGCCGTATAAATACGGTGCTATCGCCACGCCAGACAAATATTGAGGGCCCTTTAATGATGATTAATAAATAGGTAGGTAGGATAGGAAATATAAGTTAATAATAATAATCCGATAACCATCTTAAGAATTCAAAGAACATAAAATACCTAGACCAAACTTGATGCAATCTAGAAAGTCGAAAATATCGGGACATGTCGGGTCAGCATTGGAATCGAAGCTTGCCATTATTTCACTGACAATCTCTGAACGTTTGGTTTTCATGTTCGTGACTAAGTCCAAAAAAGTAAGTAAGAATGTTCGCTTATCTTTTTGAGATAAACCTTTTCAACGTCCCAGGAAGTAGGTTACGTAATAATATTCTGATAAGGTCTGGAAGCATTCCAAAAATAATCACTAATGCGAGGAACACACTTGACGCATGACGGAGCGCAAAAATATCGCAGCGGTCTGTCTGATCGCAGCGCTATCGCAGTGTCATCCGTCGAGTGCGGTTTTAGTATGTGGAGTGACGTTTCTAGTATGGATCTGACAGACCGCTGCGATATTTTTGCGCTCCATACTAGAAATGTCAATCCCCATACTAAAACCGCTCAACCACTGTTGACGCAGCGCTATCGCAGTGTCATCCGTCTAGTGCGGTTTTAGTATGTGGAGTGACGTTTCTAGTATGGATCTGACAGACCGCTGCGATATTATTGCGCTCCGTCGTGCGTCAAGCGTGTTCCTCGCCTAAACTCTAGACTCTTTAACGTAGTACGTTAGTATATTAGTTTTTCTCTGTGGTAATAGGTAGGTTTCGTAAGAGGCGACTAAGGGAATCGAAGGTTTCATGTGTATTACAACTTTAGGCGACAGACTGACAACCTGTCACTACTGTGATACACGAATCATCTAAAACGGACGTCAATATTTGTCAGATGTGGTGAATAGTGGTGATAGTGACTGTTAGCGCTCTGCCTACCCCGTTAGGGATTAAGGTGTGATATGTGTATGACGTATGTAAGATTTTCTTGACCTTTAATGCGACCTGAATACGGAAATGATAATGTGATGAAATTACATTTATTACAAACTTTCTCGCCTCAGTGAATATTATGTGCATTTTTTAGCCAACTTCAAAAAGAAGGTTCTTACCCCCGGATATAAGGACCGTTAGTATATTAGTTTTTCTCTGTGGTAGTACCTATAAATGAACGAATATTCTATTGTATTGTGTTTAATGTTAAGTATTCTAGTATCCATCTTCCAATACAAGGGCTTCTCCCAACCCAATTTTCTGATGTAGGTACATTAATAACAAAAAGTTTAGTGCCCTATTTGCGTTAAGGACTCTACATTCTACACTACCAGATGTTATGGTAATTTATTGTAGGTATAATTTGAAACAAGTGTTTCAAAATTTATTGTTGTATCGAAGTGATAAACATACTACCTAATATTTTATTGGAACTTTGTAGTCATCGTTACGACAACAGACATGTGCATAAAAGTTTATAGGCAGAAATTGAAAAATATAATATTTTGCAATGATATTTTATTACGAAGGACATGGTTCTCGTTAGGTTGTAATTTTAGATTCGACTTCAACTTACAACGGCGTCTATCACAATTCAGTGCAAAAATAACTTATGCGCATGTCAGATACATACTAGAAAAGTCAATCCCCATACTAAAACCGCTCTTGACGCTTGACCCAGCGCTAACGCAGCGCTAGCGCAGCGTCGCGTCGTTCGTTGGACCTACATCGGGAGCGACTTTTGTTTGGGGAGTGAGGTTTCCAGTATGGATCTGACAGGCGCATACGTTATCGCAACGTTATTTTTACACGCTGAAGTGTGGGAAAGGCCAACAGCCACAACAGTCCATTGATGGACATGGAGCTGTCTCTATTTTCTTTGTCAGGCGAATTGGCGAGAGCAGTGTAAGATGTTGCATTTATAGAGAACGGTGCTGCCTATTCCTTGGATGAATTTTACGCACGCAGGGTGAAATTGGAGTGATGCTATTCTAAGTTGGCATCGCACGGCAATATTGCGCGTAAATTATTAAGTTTTCAATGATTGATTACTTTTGTTAGGTATTTTACACAGACGATTCTTTACGATAATTATTTACTCTACACATACAAAAGATAATTTATGTGTTTTTTTACAAGTGTTTCGAATGCGATATGTTTGCGTTACCGGTGCGATAGCTAATTTCAATAATCACTGTATGGCCCGGATAGCTCAGTCGGTAGAGCATTGGACTTTTAATCCAAGGGTCCAGGGTTCAAGTCCCTGTTCGGGCGGCTATTTTTGGTCACTTTTAATAATAATGTAGATCCAGATTGTGGTATTAGTTGCAGTGTAGGTTCTTTCTACACCCTATCTACCGCGTATTGTTTTTACTACAGAAACTATTCAAACAGTTTATTCGTTACTGTAGATTACAAATTAAGTATATTAAGTTGTGACATTTTGCATCAACATTCTTATACACAATGTTCTCAAATTTTTGGATAGACTTTTTTCTCCGTGCCAGAGTAGAACACTAAAACTGTACCACAAAGAATTAGGTTACTTTTATTTTATGAATGAACCGATCCTGCCATCACTTATGGAAAGCTAGCTTATACTCTATAGTACAATGGATGTGTAAATAAGTAGGTAGGTTTGTTTATCCGCTATAGTAGTAACAATACCGAAAGCCGCTGTTTCCACTTTGTTTAATTTCTATTGGCTGGTAGTTCCCACCTTAGAAATAATTTCACGACATTCTCTCTGTAGCTATTGTTTTGATACATATTTACTATCACCATAGTTTTTGCCATTGGATTATGATGATAGCAATTTATTTGTCTAGATCTAGACTAGACAAACTTTATACGTGCTCGATTCTACCTTATTTGAATTACTTTCAAAATTCGTAGGTAGGTACCTGCTTAGTTTCGAAAAACAAATTAACTATATCCTTAGGCCGTTAGCGCGAAATTATGTAGAGTTGAAAATCTAAAATTATCTTGGTCGGGTTAAGACTCCTGTTAAGATTTTTCGCATGCGGAACTCTGCTACTATTCGTGCTCGTATCCCACGTTCTACTAAACTAATCTATTCACACCTTTTCACACATACCATAATAAATTCACAAAATACGACCCTTGACAACTTTGAGTAGTAGTAAATGTGGTACTGGTACGAGTCGTTGAACTCCAATTTGGTTGTTTCTAGATCACTGTTCTAAAATATCCAATGTTTCCAGAACTTTAGTCTCAAATGACTATTTCCATGTGACCGATGAATAATATTAAACAAAATATTATGTAGAGTCCATTTACTATAACAGCCACAATAGTCCACAACTGGACATGGTCCTTCTTTCCCCTATTGGGGGGGGTATTTGCTACCATCCTGCTGCAACGCATCCAATTTCCTAGATTCACCTCTTAGTTGCCTTTTACGAACTCCACGAACATGTATATATATATAGGATGACGTTATTGTAAGCCGGCACCACACGAAAAACCCTTTTAAAATCAAACTCTTCTTTTCACCAGACAAAGGCTACTTCTTCTCATGGCGGGACCCTGCCCTGCGAGGAGTCGAAGAGGACTGGCTGACGGCCCGCAACTACTGCAGGCAGCGGTGCATGGACCTCGTCTCTTTGGAGACCAGCGACGAGAACGAGTGGGTGAAACAGCGCATCGTGCAGGATAAGGTTCGTATCGAAAGACCGGTAGCAAGAGGTCAACTGTTTTCAAGTGTTTGCGTGTTTCTGTCCAGAGAATTACGCTGGCAATCATTATGGGAACAGAGAGAGTAGCATAGTTAATATTCCTTGCTATAAGTGTGGTAGAGGTCTTTTTTTAAATGAGCTTTAAGCGTCAAATTCTAACCTCTAGATTGATTGACTAACAAAGCCTTTAGGTACTCGTAATGCTCCGTTCGTTAATTTCACGTTTTATTTACATCTGACATGGAAAAGAATTGGGACTTATTTTTTTCACGTTCCATTTGCATGGTATTTGTTTATACAAGTGTTCATATATAAAACAATGATCCGATATCGATTTTCGAGAATTTTCATACAGCCCGGATAGCTCAGTCGGTAGAGCATTGGACTTTTAATCCAAGGGTCCAGGGTTCAAGTCCCTGTCCGGGCGTATTTTTTGGACCATTAAAAAACATTTGTTTATTTCTGTGTCGGCTCGACCGGTCTTTTGGAATTTCTTATTTGTCGTCTGTCTAAGTTAGCAGATACTACTTACTAATTAAACTTGCCACTTGCCTCTTATTCTATTCAAAACTTCATACACCTAATGATTTCAGCACATGTTTCCAAAACAGCACACTTTGAACCGATTCTTATGCAAAATCCTTAACCAAATCCTTAACCCAACGTTCACCTTTGAAACAAAACTGAAAACGAAAAACAATAACGGCATTCTTTTCAGACTAAACGTTTGGACATACAATTAGTCACTTAAGGATACAATGATGCATCCTTGACCCGAATGACTAAGTAAGCTCGTACTCTGCCAGCAATGAAATTAGCAAAACACACGTGACTAAATACAGCGAAAACATATCGTGACCGTGACGATGGAGGTCCAACAGAAAGAAATAGAAAGTTCTTTGAAACTCTAAATTCTAGTCGTGTTAGAATGGTGTTTCTCAATCACAAGTAGAAAACTGTACGTACCTAACCGTATCCGTCATACCATGTCATACTATAAAGCTTATAGAGTCGCTATACTATAATGTAGGCCTTGAAAACTTGATCCAAACGAGCGAGATAATGAGTCGTTCCAAACTCACATTGAAAACTTTTGACTCTGTTCTGATTTTTTTAAAGCAGACTCAATGCCTTGAGGATTCGACGATGATTCCTAGCTTGGAACGTCCGGGGTCCAATTCCTGGGGTATGCTCGGATCTGGGTCTCGCTAGAGCGCAGCTAGACGATTTTTTTATCTAAGCGCAGGTAGCAGTATAGCACCCCAAAACAAGGAATGCTAATAGTGGGCTACGACTCGTGTTTCCGCTGTTTGATATCTGATGTCATGACATCAGTTTTAGCAGTCCCTGTAGGTTGACTATCCTAGCCTACAACCATGGAAATCGCATCAGCTTTTTAGGTCTAGGCCGGGCCTAGACTTCTAAATATCGATAGCCACAGCCAACCGTACCTATATAGGTATAATATCACTTAGTTGTTCATATAGTAATGATGAGTTAAAATTCGTATAGTTCAAATTAAACTACCATCGATTACATGCAAATTATCGTACAAGTGTTTGTTTATTGCATGAGAAACGGAGGTTGAACACAATGGGATATCTAATCGAGTTAGTTTCACTATTGATTTTACTCTTCTCTGTGAATTCGATGTTTTTGTTCTAAAAACTGCGGTACCGACAGTTTTATTGTAAGCTATGGAGACTGCGGAGTTTTACTATTGTTCTTCGCGTCTCTAAGTTTCTAGAAGCGGGGAAAGGTAACGCGCGCGACAATCAGGTCCCTAAGTGTAGAATGAATAGCCTAAAGCCTAGGAGTATAAGTCAAGCAAAGTGCAATCATGTCAGAAGACACACATGAAATTTCACAAGTCAAAGAGGGTTTCTTACTATAATCAGTTCATGGAAGGAAGGATAATAGCATTCCAGAGGACGCATGAGAACGTTCGCCCAATCACAATTAGTACCCAGCACTGATACAAGACACTCTTATCTAACCTGCCGCATAACATTAGCATTCGTAAGACGCGGGTCGCAGGCGCAGCCCTATGATTGTCTCTATGGCAAATTGCCCATCAGCAAACACATTGTCATTCAAATGAACCTGCACTCTCGACATTACGGCCTGCTAACTATGCTATGGAATTACATATTGATATGGACATATTGATATGGAATTATCATAAATAACATGAAGGTTCTACCAAGCAACAAACCAACATCTTTTAAATTTTCTAACACCCAACTAATATCTTCAACTTACAGGTGAAGTACATCTGGACGTCGGGCCGCCTCTGCGACTTCAAGGGCTGCAACAGGCCAGACCTGCTGCCCAACGAGGTCAATGGCTGGTTCTGGACCGCCGAGCTGCAGAAGTTGGCGCCCACCACCAACAGACAGCAGAACGACTGGTCAGAGGGTGGCGGCATCGGCAAACCACAGCCTGACAACAGAGTAAGTCCCTCCTACAGATTACAGACATACATACATATAATCACGCCTCTTTCCCGGAGGGGTAGGCAGAGACTACATCCTTCCACTTGCTACGATTCTGGCATACCTCTTTCGCTTCCTCAATATTCATCAGCCTTTTCGTACATGCTCGTCGTCCTACAGTTTTATGGTGCCAAACCCACTAATATCATCTGCCACCGTCTAAAACCGTTAAGAGCCATTTTGAACTCTGCGCCGTCAGTACAAATTTAAATATTAAGGCTTAAACTACTGATTACGCAGTTACACATGAAACCTCATGCGGGTAATATCACAAAAGGCAGGTAGAGACATAGTACCTACTAAGTAGCTAGCTAGTTATATCATTATTATTTTGGTATTGAACGCACGATTGAACAGAAGATGAACTCTGAAGTCGTCGTGTAGCTAAAACCTTAAAATCGATTCGTGCTGCCTACATGACGCAGGCAGTTTCCGAATTCTGTACACACGGCGTAAAAATTAAAGGAGCAGCCAATTACGGAACCAGGCAAGTTCGATGATGCAAGCGATTCCGCGAACGTTAAGTAATGTTTGCCATAAACCGCCCAAAGCGACTTGCCGGCTGTCTGTCACGCAACGAAAACGAAAGCCGGTGTGCATGTTTATGGGCCTGCGAAATTTGTGCTGAAGGGCGTTCCCGCATGTATGTATCGCGGCGCGGGCGCATACCGCTTTCTACAAACCGCCTGTACACAACAAAAGCTCATCGGTATTCGTCGCGCGCGCGCTGTCTGTTTGCACCTCGCTTTCCCCGTGACCAAATAAGAGGACAATACGTAATGTGTCGGCACCATCCAACGAATTCGACGAGTTCCATTTAATGACTCCTAATGGATCTCGTATTTTTGTTTGCGGTACAAATCATCCGCATCCGCTTTTTGTTAAACCTATTTGAACGTTTAAGGTACTCAAGGTCTTGAAGATAATGCGATTATGTGGTTGACCCACCGGTGAACTTAACAATAGACTGGAGGTGTAGGTACATACATACATGTAGTTAGGTTTGCGATTTATTTGTTAACGCTTTGAATAGAAATTGGCCTCGATTCAGTTAAATTTTAACTGATAGTATATCTACCACATTATTAATAAACAAAAGAGTAGTATACTTGCAGCTGTAATCTTCTAGTATTTGTTTAACAAAATGACAGGAATATCTTATTTTTAAAGATTCGAGAGTTCAGTCAGCCTATATGTAAATGGTAAATGGTTGTGTAAGGTAACGCCTGATAGAAATGTAATAGCAAACGCATATTCACGTTAATTCCTTTCCTCCAGGAGCTGATCCAAGGTGGTGCTGCAGAACATTGCATTGCGATCCTCAACAACTTCTACAACGACGGCGTCCACTGGCACGACGTGGCCTGCCACCATCGCAAGCCCTTCGTCTGCGAGGAAAACGACGCTCTGCTCAAATACGTGCGGTACACCAACCCTAACCTCAGAGTTTAGATGTAACAGTTATGTCACTATACTAAAAGAACTTTTTATAGTTTTGAGTAACTAAATGTGTCTAAAATTACCAACATAGTTTTCATACGATCAAAAAACTATTTTACGAAACAATAAAATCACTGCCAAATGTAGAAACAAAATATACAACATCGAAAGCTAATGTTTGGACCTAGCTCTAAGTTTACCTCAATATTTATTACAGTATTGTATTCTATAGTAGTCAACTCAAGAAAACATTGTTATTACTTTTAAGTATTTAAGAAGATCTGTCAATAAAGACTGCTTTAATTTAAAACATATTTATTTCAATTTTTCATTAATTCATCAAACAACATGCAAAACTCCTCGTAATTCTTGGACAAAAACAACACACCTGGGAACATAAAATTTTAATTATGTGTAACCTATAATAAAATAAGCTTATAACAACAAATTTATCCTTAAATTAGAAGGTTAATTGTAAGAAGGTATAGTAACATGAAATCTATAACGAACTGAACCGGGCGTACCCTTCTTAGTCATTATGAACCAGAGGCAAATGTTGCAGAAGTAGACGAGTGAGAGCAGCATAGATACATGCATGAGCCGAGACAGACGGAGGAAAGCAGACTTTAAACTTGGACTGGAAACAGACAAACAATAATATACCAGGTTGAGTCTAATATAGTGAAACACTACATTACAACTGCAAAAACTCAATAAACTTAAGTATTAAATACAAAAGTAAGCTTATTTCTATTACATCTGTAAGAATTAAGTATTAACATATAAGGGAATAAGAAAACTGTGCAAACATACAGATAGGTACTACACTATAATACACATTACATAAATAAAATGGATAATATATGATTAATAACAGGTAACCAATTTAAAAACAAAACTTAATTCAAAATTGTTGCAATTACTAGTAAATATTATGAGAATGAGTTCTGAAACTTACTCTCTACTAGATAATTCCTCCAATTCTGAGCGTATGGACTCAGTAGACCTGCGAGGGTCTGGTAGCAACATGAAGTCCTTATCAAATTGCTCCTGCAGGCAGCAGATCCTTTCCATAATGAACAAGAGGAGTATTGCCCAGAAATATTCAAATTCAAATACCATGTCTGTCATTTTTTGCCCTCTACCATTATGATGTGATAGCCAAATTTAGTTTTAACTGGAGGGTCAGTGTAAACAGGGCTGTTTACTGTGGAGATGGGTAAAGCAAATGCTGCATCCTGGAATGGCCCTACCATAGAGCCCCGGGTCATCCACCCGAGGTCTCCACCTGACCGTGCCTTGTCTTCACTGTACGCTGCAGCTACTTCAGGGAATTTTTGACCAGCTTTCAATTTTTCCAACGCCTCCAAACATTTTGACTGTTTCTCGCATAATATGTGACGTACTTTGACAGCTGTCCCGCCTTTTTTCTCTTTTCCAGCCGATTCTGTAAAAAGAAAACTTACCAATGAGTATGAGCTCCTAACATTTATACAATTTTTATTAGAAAAATATTAAGTACTGCTAAGCCGCATAACCTCACCTTTTGAATCTCCTCCAGATTTTCCAGCTCCGCTTCCTTTTCCACCTGCTTTTGCACCTTTGTCAGCTTGCTTTTTAGGGGGCATTGTTAAATAAGCACAAGAAGTAATTAAATCACAAATAAAAAAACTAAAATCGTCCACTTTTTTAGCAACCACTTGTAAATATATTATAAACCAACTAAATTAAATTGCCACTTTATTAACAACACAACTAACTTCACGTTGGTTACATGAATGTTGTATGTCAATGACACAAGGTCCATATTCGTAATTTGTGTCCAACTCCGGAAACATTTTAAATTTTTCGAGTTATAGAATCTTTGACATTTTAAATTCTTGCCAGTGTTAAAGTATTAGTGATTTCCAAAAACCGGTTTTTCTAAAATCGATATTTTTAAGCGATGCGTTCGTAAACCTAAAAATTGAGAATCATAAATTCTAATGAGATATAACTTTACAATATTTTCGCTGATAAAAGTAATTTAATGAACACGTTGTTTAAAATAAACACAAAACTGTATTTTCAGCCATAGTCAGTAATTATTTATAGCGAGAAAGTTGTAAAAAACCATATAGAAATCCTTTTGAAAACAGTCTCAGATTGTAGCTTCGGAACAAAAAAATCTTTCGTCGTGCAAACGTCACGCACGAATCGAAAAAGTGTTTGTGTTTTCTGATTTATTTATTATTTTTATGGGTTTCTTGCATTATTCTATACCAATTTTATATGTAGACAGAAGTTTAATAATGTTTATTTAATGTGAATTATTAATGAAAGGTATGTGCTACTTTTATATGTGCCTAACATAAGAAGTGATGGTCCTTTGTATACATAAATTTTACGTCTTATGATTACGAAATTTTTAGATAGTTTGTGTCCTGGCACAATGGGGATCATGTACGAGAAGCGGCCGTTGAAAAGGCCCCGCCTGGGTCCTCCGGATGTGTATCCTCAGGAGCCTCGACAGAAGGAGGACGAGCTCACGTCCACCAACGTCAAACATGGATTCTCTACTACTCCACAGTCCAGTGACGAGTTTGGCACGGCTAGGAATTTCAACTACTCAGCTTCAAAGGTAAACATATAGATTATTGACAAAAGTGTGTGTTATAAATGTTTAAAAACATATTGAAGCTGCCATACAAGGCAATGGATGGTAAGCCCTAGAAAGTAATTAACAAAACATACCATCTCATATCACACAATTACTATATGGTCTGTGAGGTAATGACGATAAAGAAATTTGTACTCCAAACATACTAAGCATATAATATAGCAAAGACAAATTTGAGAATTATCATGATCTATGGAATTCTAATGCACTTATGCTCTGTAGTTCAGTAGCAGAGCAGTGGGTAGGGTACCATGTCCCGGCTTTGATGCTTGTCATTTTTTCAAATGATTTATTTTAATTAATTGATCTTGATATCAAACAAAACTGTTGTTATTATTCATTACAAAATAATTTACAGATTGGCCAATTCTTCTCTGGAATACTGTCAAAGAAAGAAGAATTAAACACACTCCCTGATTGTGGCAGAAAAAGGCAGCAAGTGAATCCTAAAGACAACTTCTGGCCGGCCACAGCTCGCACCAAAGCTCAGATAGATGCTTGGTTCAAGGACTTAGCAGGTAAAACAAACTTAACTTTTCTGTAAATGTGTGTAGACTTATCACCTCCAATTACATATTTTATAGCATTACTAAAAAGGGTGTAAAAAAATTTGTATGGCCTCCCCATACAAAAGGTAAAAAATTACAAAGAAGGTACAAAATTACAAAAAAAGGTAAAAAAATACAAAGAAGGTACAAGTTTCTTGGGGAAAGTTGCTCAGTATAGCTAATATTTTACACCTTACATAAAAATGCTACAACCTACTTTCATCTTTACATCCCAGGAAGTAAATCTCTCTCTCAACTGGCAAAAAAGGCACCAAACTTTAACAAGAAAGAGGAGATATTCATCACCCTGACCGAGTACAATGTGTCAATGCCGAGAGCAGCCTGGTTCATCAAACTGAGCTCGGCCTATACAGTTGCCGTTTCCGAAGCTAAGATCAAGAAGAGACAGCTGCCTGACCCAACAACAGGTATGATACAACAAAGCTACAATTTTATATAACATCACACTACTATAAACAAAAAAATGTATGATTATAGTGTTAATGTATGGTTATAGTTTGTTTTTTGACAATACACACTGCATAAATTAATATGATTTGTTCATCGACTTGGTGTCCCACACAATATAATGGATTAACAGCAATAAATACACTGAAATGGAAATAAACACTTTCCTAAGTTAAATATCCCATTCCTTTGGCAAAACTCTCATCTTATCTTAATTATTAGGCATATTGTCCCACTGCTAGGAAAGGATGGAAGGAGAAGAAGGAGGTTCTTCTCCTGGCAGAACTTATAACCTAAAAATTCTTCACTATCTTACAGAATGGACATCTACTTTGATCAAGTTTCTAAAGGATCAGATCCCTAAGTTAGCTGAATACTACCAGAGTGCAGTGCCAGGAAATGTGCCTGACAAAACGCCACCTTCTCAATCAGGTAAAAATATTAATTCGATTCTATTATCTTATATTTTTAATATTTACAAAATTTTCAGGAAAGATTTTGTTATTCTCATGTCATTCATATTATACTCTAAAATAAGTGGTAGGCAAGGCAACCCACAGGCTGACAACCTGGCACTACAGTTATACATAATCATCTGAAAGGACCCACAATATATATCAGACTAGGCGATAGCAACCATATTTTTGCGGCCGTTAGCTTTCTGTCAACCTTACAAAGTATAAAAGCTTGATATATTATGTGTAGCAAGTGTTATGCAAATTCACTAGTGGCACAGCTTGTTGGGTCCACAATAGTCCACATACTCAAACTGTTAAGCCCCGATCTTGAATTTTGCGGGCAGCAGCGACGGCGGCGCGCTCACCTTTTTTTTTCTAGGCGGTGTACCGCTCGTTGCCCGTTCTCGCGCACTGTTTCCGACAACCGGTCCATATGAATCTATGCAAAAGATCCTGCCGCTGAAGCTTTCTAGAAACACTAAATTAATGTATACCTCATTGTGACAGGACAAGGAACACCCAGTCACAACTCATCAGGCAATCCGCCGGGCAGCTCCACGCCTAACAGCTCGGCTCCCAACTCCATGCATTCACCTGGAAACACCAGCAGTAAGAATAACACTAAACATTACTGAGTTTAGATTAGTGTTGATGCAGAATCTGGTAATGCGGAAGTTCCGAAAGTACTAAATCGCAGGTTGAAATCTTGCTTACGATAGAAAACACTTTATTCTTTTCAAAAATTGTATATCTAACACGGGAATTCGTTACTTTACAGGGTAATGAATAAAATACAAAAGTTATAACATGAATATGTATTACAATTTTTAAACAGTAAATGAAAATAAAAGTTTTGTTTTGATGCCGTCCAAAATAGTGTAATTAGAGTCATTTACAATATTAATAGTTTTGGTTGTATGCTTGTACTATTGTCCAGAAATACTACGAACTTTATTCATAATTTTTCGAAATATTGAAAGATTGAATGAATAAACAGACAAATAATATAAAAGTAAGGGCCTTACCAGAAAAAAGTTAGACTCTAGTCGAACGTTTGTTTAACAAAGTAAAGGGACATTCTGCACCTAAACGATATTTTCTATGAAAATGCACGCGTACAACTCGTGTCTAACTTTTTGTGGTAAAGCCCTAGGTGTTTTGAAGCCATCCAAAATGCTTCCGGCATGACTTTATACTTTCAGTTTTTCATACAAAATACCGTTTTAGATCGTTTTGAAAAATAGCTCATTTGACCTATCAGGAATGTAGCCTAAACATTGTATTTCCGGTTTCCAGCTCTAGGCTCATCCACACCTGGCGGCGGCGACGGCTCGGACTGGCGGCAGGCGCTGAAGCTGTGGCTGTACTGCTGCAGGCTGGCCAAGTATCTGCTGGACGAGGGTCTGCTGGACCGACACGACTTCCTCACCTGGATCGTCGAGCTGCTGGACAAGCGCTCTGCAGAGGACGGGCTGCTCAGGTATGTAGCATATAATGACCACTGTATGTGGACTAATCTTTAAAGAATTAAACCACGAAAGAAAAGCCTATGAAAAGCAATGCTTTTTAAAGCTTGAAATGGTAATCATTGACGTACATTGATAGGTGTGATTCTACGTCTACTTTCGTTACACGGGTCTTGATTGAAAAAGTAGAGTATTTACTTGCATTATCGTTAAACTAAAACATATTCAAACGAAACTTAGTATATTTACATAAAATAATTTAGGTACTAATAAATTTTTATTAGTAATAGGTAGGTTTCGTAAGAGGCGACTAAGGGAATCGAAGGTTTCATGTGTATTACAACTTTAGGCGACAGACTGACAACCTGTCACTACTGTGATACACGAATCATCTAAAACGGACGTCAATATTTGTCAGATGTGGTGAATAGTGGTGATAGTGACTGTTAGCGCTCTGCCTACCCAGTTAGGGATTAAGGTGTGATATGTGTATGACGTATGTAAGATTTTCTTGACCTTTAATGCGACCTGAATACGGAAATGATAATGTGATGAAATTACATTTATTACAAACTTTCTCGCCTCAGTGAATATTATGTGCATTTTTTAGCCAACTTCAAAACGAAGGTTCTTACCCCCGGATATAAGGACCCCTATATTTTTTTATGCTCCTAAACTAATTGCAAAAATATATGCATATTTTAAAATATGTAGACGACAACCCTATCTTTAGTCGCAGGTCAGGAACTGATGATTGAATCCTGAAATAAAATCTAGAAAGTTCAATTAATAGACTAGGCTCTCTTTAATAGGCTATTTGAAGACAGAAACTTTCGAGTTACACTAAGTTAATACTAATGCAGTCGATAGTAACATGTACATACTAAAAAAGTCCTGCATTTTTTAGCATATAGTTTAACGGAAGTTATTAAGTATCTTTTTATGTGGCTATAAATTATATAAATTACAGCCTTTATATATATGATCATCAGATAGCGGATTGTTATTCGATCCATTCAACATACAGTACAATTTGTCATTCGTTTAAGATAAGTGCCATAAGTACTCAAAATAATGTTTACTATTATTAAAAGTATATTTATGATAGTTTTCTCAATATATGTCGCTATTGGTTCCGATAAGGTGGGTATCAGAGGGCAAAACCTTCGAAAATGGTGTTTATTCGAAACTATTATAGCATGCTATGCTTGCCGCTGGATGGAAAGAGAATGTAAGGAATGTGTATCCAGGGAATAAAAAGCATCTTGCTTCGTAACGTGTTAGGCCTCGGTCTCGGTGGCTCTCAGAGACAACAGCGCTGGAGCGGGTAATGAGCAACGCACTTCCTAGAAAAAAAAGGCGAGTGCGCCGCCGGCACTGCCACCCCGCTACCCGAAAAATTCGACACAGGGCCTTGATGACCTCGTTTCGCTCACAACATCGTATACCTAATTGTATCTCTAACTTGCAGGCAGGTGTTTAACTTGTTTGTGACTTGAAATTTTACGCTTGCCTTGCGTATTTTTGCCACTTGTGTGGCAGTTTATGCTATTTTGATTCTCGTACGAAAATTACCATGTCGCAAAATTACTGTATACGTCAATGTTGGTCAAAAATAAGTAAAAAAATTCTAGGCGGCGGGTGCCACCCAACTTATACGCCTGGTGGCCAAGAGGAATAACTAAGTTCTGTAGTGGACTGTTAAGATTGCTGTGCAATAATGTCTTACTTTTTAGATAACGTACTTTGCTTTTGAACGAGCGCAAGTACACTACCATGACGCGACGTTAATTCCATACGTGAATATATCCACAACGAGGTACAGTCGCAGAGACCCCGTCTACTACTTCAATTGTCATTTCTACGCGAATGCTTCATTCGGAAATAATGTTTCCGTAAGTTATGAACGATTACATTAGTTACGAGTTTCTTTCACAAAACAAGTGCCTACAAGTGACTTGTAAAAGAAATAAACTTGCAGTTTGTTATATCTTCTTTGTAAGATAAAAATACTTTATTTGCTCAAGGACTACGTTAGTTTATTTGTCGTGTCCCTATTATGTGAAGTCTACTACATCTTTGGAATAAAAATCCCACTGTATAAAGCTAGTACACAGTAGTACCTACTAAATAGCTGTGCAGTAATCTTGGCACCGACATGAACGAAAATAATATTCAAGTCAAGCTCTGAGCCCCAAGTCTGCTATTTTTTGTCATTGTAACGCCATTGAAACTCAACTGTTGCCCTTGTGATTTTCTATATTGAAACTGTTAGCAGACTACGAAACTACCATAGTCGTCCAACTGAGATCCAATCGACATCCAACTGAAACGATTCTTATTTTGCGGGCTTGGGGCCCAGGCTGAATTAGACAGTTTGACTTTTAACCGTTCCTATGCTGCGCGCATAAGGTTTACATTGGCTGCTCGAGTCTTAACCAAACTTGAGATTGACAGTACCATTCAATCTTGATTTTTTTTTCAGTTCCTTTTCGATTTCCATCAGTTTTTATCCAACACATACAAACCCAGCTTTGTACAATTCAGTGGCGGATTATGCTATTTGCTTACCCATCCTATATTGGGTGCGATGATACGTGACGCATTTTTTGCTGGTTTCCCACCAAATATTAAAAAAGGATGCCCTTTTCCCAAGGTAATAATCTTAGTACAGTTCTTTGTGAAGAGGTCCACACACACACACACATATGTACATACAAATCACGCCTTTATCCATTACGGGGTAGGCATAGCGTTAACGATCGTAAAATTACGGTCGTTATCGCGACGTCTGATAAGTATTGAGGGCCCCTTCAGATGATTCGTGTACCTCTGCAGTGACAGGTTGTCAGCCTGTCGCCTAAAGTTGTAACACGTGGTAATACACATGAAATCCTCGAGTCCCTCAGTTGCCTCTTACAACACCCGCGGGAAGAATTGGAAGATGCTATTCTAAGCCGGCGTCACACGGCTTTCATATTTTGTAGTCCTGTCATCTAAAAGCAAATTATATGCGGCCACTGACTGCCGGCTTGCTCTATTCGCAACATTACAGGAATATTGACGCCTGCCATGCCAGCAGCGGGCGCAAATAAATTATTTACATGTATTTTAGTTAAACTACAATTATCATAACGGTCCGGCGGATGAAGAAAATTCTAGCCTTATTTTATGCTTTCGTATAAGTGAATCTAAAATATATCTCTTTTATTTCAGGGCCCATACCATCTTTCGAATATGACACTCAAATCTATACCTAATTTTCCGTTTAAGAAAGGCCGAGTATACGGTAACTTGACGTTGGTTCAACGCAAGCTTACCATTTTCTATGGCTCCGTTGACTTCGAAATCAGGGAGGTGAAAACAAAAAATTAACCCAAAGAAAGTAAATTAGTGTTTTCTTAATAATTTTGTATTTTTTTACTAAGCTAAGATCTCCACGTCGCCGTGGTTATGACCCCCAAGTGGACATAAATGAGTAGAGTCAACCTTTAGTGATACTTTGAACTTGCCCAGTGCATACGTGCAAAATCTATAGGATGTAAAAAAAAGACAAATGGGCTTAACCATTCCATGAAACTGAGCAACTTTCCGCGAGGAAAATAGATCGAAATATGAAAAATTAAACATTGAACCTCTTCGGCCGGCTACTACACTTTTCTATGGGAGGCCCCGAGTTGTTTTTCGATTTTAACACGCTTTTATTAGCTTGGGCTGTATGTATGGGATTATTATATATGGGATCTTTGAACATCATTTTCACCAATTTCCAGAAGTCTGATTAATTTAAAACTTTGCATACGTATCAAGGACCGATCACAATGCAATAATTTAATATCAGTTTCCCATTATCCTTTATGGATTTGCTAGGATTAAATAATTAAATGCCGAACAATCTAAAAATTCAACTGTCTCAAAACAAAGACTTCAATGTGATGTTTAAGACATCACCTATGATCACCTATCAAATAAAAAAAAAAACATTTATCAATAGTAATATAATAATAATAATTAATAGGCTCATCTGAAACGATACAGCATATCACAGGGGCGTGTAGGACTTTAGTACAAACCGACTACAAACATCGCCATGACTAGGTCGCTTCTTTCATCCACCAACACCTTGCAGTTACTTACAAATTCCTAGATAAAAAAGAGCCATACTATAAATATAAGCCACCGACTGTCCTAGAAAATACTAGCTACAAGCTTTACTGGGATAGAACTATCCTTACTGATAAGACCGTCCATTACAATAGACCCGACATAACTGTACATGACAAAGAAAATAGAACCGCTTATTTAATAGACATCGCTATACCAAACACACATAACATACAATCAACAATCACAGAAAAGCTATCCAAATATCAAGACTTATCCATAGAAATAGGCACATAGTGGCAGGTCCAAACAACGCACATTGTCCCGATTGTTTTATCCTTCACTGGCGTGGTCCCCAAAACCTTGAAAAATAGTTTGAATACATTAAATATCCCTTTACATTTGATTAATACCCTACAGAAAGCAACTATTTTGAACACTTGCCGCATCGTACGCAAGTTTCTCACGTCGTCTGTAACCTCAGCATCACAGAACGCGGACCCCATCTCACTTGGCTAAGGCCCGTGGGGTGGGAGAAAACCTCTATATTTTGGAGAGAATTGAAAATAAAATTCAATAATAATAGCCTTTATTGACCAATAATTCCATAAAATTTTACATGCACACTTATATATTACATTGAAAAAAAACAATAAAAAGGAAAAATAATAGAGGAAATAAAATTAAAAAATAAAATAAAATGATAACAATGTAATGTAATTGTTTTCAATAAAGGATATATAAAATTGCAGCAGGTTCAAAAAAAATTATTTTCGATACTTCAATGAGAAATTTTTAGCAGGTAAAACCCCGTGCAATAGTGACGCTTTAAATGAAATGACTAGATTGCGAAATGATTCGTAAAACATTTCAGTACTCTATATCCTTATGAAACTAGTTGATAATTATACTTATAGGAGATATATTTCTAGGAGAGTTACAGTAGACGCACTAAGGGTCTATTGACATTAAATGGATGATGTAGTCGCTGTATGCCGACTTTCTACACTTTGACAACTCTGAAAATTTTTCATACTTCTTATCGCACCAAGCCGACATTTTTAGATTCAGGAACAGTGTGGTTCTCCCCAGCACGGCCCATGTGGAATTCCATGACCTTGAGTATGCAGAATAATTGTCGATAATTTGTCGAAATTTGTCGCACAAAAACCAGAATTTGTCGGGACACCGTTTAAAAGATATAACGAAAAGAAGGTGGCGTGCTGGAGAGAGGCTCTCTGCAGCACGGCCCATCGTGAATCTCGAAAACCGCACCACTTTGCGGAGATCTGAATATATGAAAAAAATGTCGTGAATTTGTCGACCCGACATGCAAAAAATCAGAAAGATCCGGTGAGCCGTTTAAAAGATATAACGAAAACAAGGTGGCGTGCTGGAGAGAGCCTCTCTGCAGCACGGCCCATCGATGGATCTCGAGAACCACGGCACGTAGCGAGGAACTGATTTCGGGAAAAAATTGTCGGGAATTTGTCGAACACGTATGCAAAAGCACAGAATTTGTCGACCTTTAGTTTAGAAGATAATCGCATGTACTTATTTTCAAGGGCCTATATTGTACAAGAGCTTACTTTCAATAAATCTGTTTATTGTTCGTAGCTTATATATTTTTTTATTATTTATATGGACTTCTACCCTATCTAGGGTAATTCTGCCAGTGTCAGTGAGAAAAGATTCCAGCGCTGGATGGTGACTCATGTAGGGTGATAGTGTCATCTACAGGATCTGAAGGGCTCCTCTTGATACCATCCGGAAATGTGGTGAAAAATCTTCAACTTCAATTCTTCATTCAATGTTTACTATACGGGCACTTAATTGATTAAGTTACTATCGAAAATAAGCACTGAAGGCTCCAGTAAATATAAAATAAAAATTTGCAATTGAAAATTACGTCTTTCATTGACGGATGAAACAAACGTTAGACCAGTAATTACTTCTCCAAGGAGGTTCAGTGCTGCCAATATTATTATTCTTAAAAGTAATGGATGGCGCGCCCGGGTGACTTTGTCATATTTGATAATAGGGAATATTCATGTATTTTTTTTTGTCTTAAATTAATAGTTTACTACTTTTTAACGTAAAAAAAATACTTATGGGCTTCACAATACTGTAGATATTTTTAAAAATAAAATTTAAAACTTTTAAAATTCAAGCAGTTCAAACGCCGCCATTTTGCGCGCGCTTAGCGTGACGTCACATGACACGTCCAGTGGGTGTTTACCTTAGTGTTTACTGTGGTTTTGAATACAATGTCGTGTCAGATGACGTCACATTTCGTTCGACTAATAGCGGCGCGTTTTGAAAGTTTGAATTTCGCTCCCTTATTTTGCACTTTTTGAATTAGGGGTTTAAATAAAAAGTAAATGAAAAAAATCCTTTTCATTATAATATTACGATAATAAGTATTCGAGAAAAAAATATTTTAGGCCATTTCAAATTTTATGCATATTCCTTATTCGAATGGATCTCTCCATTTTCACCGAATATGAATGAGACTTTCGGTTAGTCGCATGCAATAAAATCCCTTACTTTTAACAAGCGATTACACATCCCGATACCGATTTGACATAATTAGGTAGTAGGGTACTTATTTGAAAATGGTACAATAAAGGTTGTTTAGTTTCACAAGTAGATTGAAACATTTGCACTGAATTTAAAATGTCCTTAAATAATTTATTATCAAGGTCAGTTCAGTGCCCAATAAAAACTATTACCTCTATTTAATGGGATTGTTATACGTTCAGTGCTTTATTATTCTCATATATGTATAAAAATATTATTTCCTACATACAATTTCACAAGTTATACGCCTATTTATGGGAAATTGCACCGCATAATTCACTACGAGTGAAACTGGGATCATGAAGTCAATATATTTGCCCTCCGGACTCATGGCCCCACCAGCAATCTCCACCAGTGGGGCCACAAGGATTTTTCAGTCTTGATTACTCCACTTCGTTGTGGGGCCATCAGTCCTTAAAAAAAAATTGTATTATTGTTTCGATGACCCCACTGTCATTTTAAAATGTAACCTTTTTTTATTAATCTTTATTAAACAAAAAAAAAAACAAAGAAAAAGAAAACATTTTATTTTAAGTATAAGCACAGATCCCCCTATCCTTTAAATCACTTTACTCTTTGAAGCAAATATTGTTGTTGGTCAGCTCCTATACTATAGGCACACAATAAATACATGCGATTATCTTCTAAACTAAAGGTCGACAAATTCTGTGCTTTTACATACGTGTTCGACAAATTCCCGACATTTTTTTCCCGAAATCAGTTCCTCGCTACGTGCCGTGGTTCTCGAGATCCATCGATGGGCCGTGCTGCAGAGAGGCTCTCTCCAGCACGCCACCTTGTTTTCGTTATATCTTTTAAACGGCTCACCGGATCTTTCTGATTTTTTGCATGTCGGGTCGACAAATTCACGACATTTTTTTCTTATATTCAGCTCTCCGCAAAGTGGTGCGGTTCTCGAGATTCACGATGGGCCGTGCTGCAGAGAGCCTCTCTCCAGCACGCCACCTTCTTTTCGTTATATCTTTTAAACGGTGTCCCGACAAATTCTGGTTTTTGTGCGACAAATTTCGACAAATTATCGACAATTATTCTGCATACTCAAGGTCATGGAATTCCACATGGGCCGTGCTGGGGAGAACCACACTCAGGAACATGAGATCGCACCAGGGATACTTTTGTTTATGTACATATATTTAGTATCAGAAAGCCGACCTTTTGGAAAATCTGTTCTATATACATCTGAATGCCGACTCTTGTACTCACAAATAGAAAAATTATAAAATATTTTGAAAAAATATTGAGTTTGTATTTTCTAGAATAGAGGTAGGTGTACCGGCCTGTAGGCAACACGAAGGTTTTGCTAAGTAGTAATTTACGACTTTTTCTTTGTTCCCAGTGACAGCTGTCAAACAAGCGATTTTCGTCCTTATTGACAGTTTTCAAAATACCTTGGATTTTTGAAATTCTCAAATAAATATTTCAATAAGTCCGTTCGTATTCAAGTTAAAATAAGCGTCAATAAGGGCGAAAATTGCGTGCACCATATTTTTTTACTTCGCTAAAGACTACTAAGCGAATGAAGCGGTGCAAGCGATTTTCGACCTTATTGACAATGTACAGAATGCCTTGGATTTATGAAATTCTCGAATAAATATGTTAATATGTCCGTTTGTATTCAAATTTGACAACGTGTCATTAAGGTCGAAAATTGCGTGCACGATATTTTTGGACTCCGCTATCGACTACAAAGCGAATGAAGTGGTGCAAGCAATTTTCGACCTTATTGACAGTAAAGACAGCAGGTAAGCACCGCACATGGTAGGCTACATTTACGTGGACTGATCATTGGAAAAGTGTGGGAAATCACCTGGTTAGGTGAAGAATTATTATGAACATATTTTGCGTTTAGGTCATTATGCGTTTTGGTAGGTCATTATGAGTTTAGGACATTAATTTTAGAATTTAGGACATTATCATCGGGTGATCCGAGGGCTGGGTTTTTTGAGTTTGTCTATATTTGTCTTTTGCGGTAAAAATTTCGTCCTACTATCAATCAAAATTTATTTACACTTGTGTACTTTATTGTACTTTTATTCGTCATGCTGCTACTTCGTAAAAGCAAATTTTGAATAACTGGCATGATGCTACCAGTACTAGCAAACAAATAAATTGTCGGCTTGTTGCTGCTTGATTTTGATTGTCGGCTTGGTGCGACCTCATGTTCCTAGACTCAAAAAAGTCGGCTTGATGCGATAAAATGTATGAAACTTTTTGGGAGTCGTCAAAATGCAGAAAGTCGGCATAGAGCGACTAAACCAATCCCTGGATTGGTCCGTAAGGGCGATTGATTTCGGATCATTCCCGTTGATCGGATCATACGAGGACCACTGAGTGGTTCTTTCTGAAAAAGTCTAAGTAATTAATAAACTCCACAATATTCGTTTGTCACAGACTAAAAAATAATTATAGTTTAAAAAAACACGCTTTTATTGCAAAATTAACTAAAAACTAGAAAATATTTTGTGATGGCAAAGAGTTAAATGTAAAAAACGCGCTTTTATTGCAAAATTAACTAAAAACTAGAAAATATTTTGTGATGGCAAAGAGTTAAATGTAAAAAACACGCTTTTATTGCAAAATGAAAGAAAATATTTTGTGATGGCAAAGAGTTAAATGTAAAAAACGCGCTTTTATTGCAAAATTAACTAAAAACTAGAAAATATTTTGTGACGGCAAAGAGTTAAATGTAAAAAACACGCTTTTATTGCAAAATGAAAGAAAATATTTTGTGATGGCAAAGAGTTAAATGTAAAAAACGCGCTTTTATTGCAAAATTAACTAAAAACTAGAAAATATTTTGTGACGGCAAAGAGTTAAATGTAAAAAACACGCTTTTATTGCAAAATGAAAGAAAATATTTTGTGATGGCAAAGAGTTAAATGTAAAAAACGCGCTTTTATTGCAAAATTAACTAAAAACTAGAAAATATTTTGTGACGGCAAAGAGTTAAATGTAAAAAACACGCTTTTATTGCAAAATGAAAGAAAATATTTTGTGATGGCAAAGAGTTAAATGTAAAAAACGCGCTTTTATTGCAAAATTAACTAAAAACTAGAAAATATTTTGTGACGGCAAAGAGTTCAATGTAAAAAACACGCTTTTATTGCAAAATGAAAGAAAATATTTTGTGATGGCAAAGAGTTAAATGTAAAAAACGCGCTTTTATTGCAAAATTAACTAAAAACTAGAAAATATTTTGTGATGGCAAAGAGTTAAATGTAAAAAACACGCTTTTATTGCAAAATGAAAGAAAATATTTTGTGATGGCAAAGAGTTAAATGTAAAAAACGCGCTTTTATTGCAAAATTAACTAAAAACTAGAAAATATTTTGTGACGGCAAAGAGTTAAATGTAAAAAACACGCTTTTATTGCAAAATGAAAGAAAATATTTTGTGATGGCAAAGAGTTAAATGTAAAAAACGCGCTTTTATTGCAAAATTAACTAAAAACTAGAAAATATTTTGTGACGGCAAAGAGTTAAATGTAAAAAACGCGCTTTTATTGCAAAATTAACTAAAAACTAGAAAATATTTTGTGACGGCAAAGAGTTCAATGTAAAAAACACGCTTTTATTGCAAAATGAAAGAAAATATTTTGTGATGGCAAAGAGTTAAATGTAAAAAACGCGCTTTTATTGCAAAATTAACTAAAAACTAGAAAATATTTTGTGACGGCAAAGAGTTAAATGTAAAAAACACGCTTTTATTGCAAAATGAAAGAAAATATTTTGTGATGGCAAAGAGTTAAATGTAAAAAACGCGCTTTTATTGCAAAATTAACTAAAAACTAGAAAATATTTTGTGACGGCAAAGAGTTAAATGTAAAAAACACGCTTTTATTGCAAAATGAAAGAAAATATTTTGTGATGGCAAAGAGTTAAATGTAAAAAACGCGCTTTTATTGCAAAATTAACTAAAAACTAGAAAATATTTTGTGACGGCAAAGAGTTAAATGTAAAAAACACGCTTTTATTGCAAAATGAAAGAAAATATTTTGTGATGGCAAAGAGTTAAATGTAAAAAACGCGCTTTTATTGCAAAATTAACTAAAAACTAGAAAATATTTTGTGATGGCAAAGAGTTAAATGTAAAAAACACGCTTTTATTGCAAAATGAAAGAAAATATTTTGTGATGGCAAAGAGTTAAATGTAAAAAACGCGCTTTTATTGCAAAATGAACTAAAAACTAGAAAATAATTTTTGATGGCAAAGAGTTTAACGTAAGATGAAACAATCAATCATAATGAATCACCTCAAAACAAAATTATAATAAAATTATTGGACATGATAAAATTTAAGTTATTAATACAATGATTCAATTCAGAGTAAAAAGCGTGGGGTGCATTTTACTGTAGTTCATAACTATCCTCTCATAGATAGTTACCAATGATGATTGTAATACTTCAAAATATTAAGCACCCCACGCTTCTTACTTTAAATTGAATGATTGTGTTAATAACTAAAATTTGTTTATTATTATTTATTTAAACTATAATTATTTATACCATGTTCTTAACAGAAAGCTTTAAGCATTTTCAAGGGCTGGTGTCTAAGCCTTAAAATTTTTGCCATTGATTTTTTTACATCTTATATATAAACAAAAATGCAATGGGATAAGACAATATCGAAACATTTTTAGTGTCATTTGAAGTCAAAAGATTGAATATATATATAAATCAGAATGAATATATCTATCAGATATAGCTTAAGAAGCAAAACATTTGTCTAAAACATGTTGATCAATTTAAAAGCCGATAATAGTTTCCATTATAATATCATTCGAAAATAAGTTCAAAATAACTACACAGATAAGTTAAGCCATATTAAAATCGTCTAATTTCTGACCTATTCTATCGAATAAAAAAAAGTATTGGGTTACTACAGTAACAAATTGTACAATCCTTTTTAATGTCGATTTACAAACAACCAGAATTTTCCCTATTATAAAAATTGGCAGTAGTTATTTGTTTGTCATTAAATTTAAGAGCTCTTTATTGCTGGAGTAATTTTCATTAGCTTCTATTTCCTGCTAGCCTGGTTGTTAACCTTTCATTACTTGAACACTATGTATAGTAAATCAGTTTTAAATGCGATCGCTCACTCATTTGAAAATAACATTCACGCATTCAGTACTACAAAAAATAATGAATACAAATAATATTATCTTTATTTCCATTGCCATTTTCTCAATGTTATACATTGTTTTAGGCTACGAAAAGGTGGGTAAATAGATGAAGCTGAAATTCGTTCATGTCGGCAGGGCAGTGAAATAGCCTCTTAAACTGCAGTTTTTTTGTTATAAACTTCTATACTATTTTTTAGATAAGCTACTTTGCTTTTGAGAGACCACATATAGAGTACCACCACCCGGAGTATCTACCGTTTATAAATATTTCCGCCAGGAGGTACAGCCGAAAGGACCCTTTATACTACTTTAATATACATTTTGCCACTAGTGTAAGCGTTGGAAGTAATGTTATGGTGAGTAGACCAAACTATACAATGTAAAAATTTATAAAAATATGTAAAAAAATTGAAGAATTCAGATTACAAGTTCAACTACTTAACAACAGCAAGAATAGTCCATAGGACATGGACTTTTCTCTATTTGGGAAATAGAGAAAAAATGACGCGCGCGGATGATATCTCCTGTCTGTGGGTATTGCGTGGGTATTGCCCGCTGTATTGCTACACTCCTTGGTTTGGCAGGCGAATTGGCGAGTCCAATCTAATTTTAAATTAAGAATACCAGTTTGAAACATTTTGAAACGATAAATATAAAAATAGAACATCGAAGCGAACTGGATCGCGATTGATGCGTTTACACTTACCCTTTTCTTACCTATTTAATTTGTTCTAAATTTTCTTTCAGTTCTTTTTTGACATATATGAGTATTTATCTAATACGTACAAACCTAGCTTTGTACGGTTTGGCGGGAAATTTTGCGCCCTAATTTCTCATCCCGTATTTGGGCCAATGCTACATAATGCAATCCTTTCTTTACCACCAAATAGAAGAACATGCCCTTTTCCTAAGGTGAGAACTGTATTTATTAAACATAAATATATATACTAGAGCGTGCCCGCGGCTCCGCCCGCGTGGAAGTCTGTTTTCATCCCGCAGCATCCCCCAGGAACATTTTTTAGGGATAAAAACCGTCCTATGTGTTGTAGATGTTCACAGGCGATACTGCTGCCCATTCTTTGGAGTCGTCCCTTATTCGTCTTTTACTACACCCACGGGTAGAAATGGGGTGAAGCTATTCTAAACCGGCATCACACGGGTTAAAATATACACAATATACAACGACTGAAATAAATCTAATATATGATGAAAATCTTGCTCGTATCATAAACGAGCAAGTCCTTTGACAGTTGACGGATTTAATAAAAAACGAATAAAATCAGTTTTGGAAAATATGTTAACAAAATAAACGGTTTCCTTTCAGGGTACATATCATCTCTCTAATATGACACTAAAAGCTATACCTCATTTTCCGTTTAGAAAAGGCCGCGGATACGGAAACTTTACGTTGGTAACAACGAATACTACCGTTTTCTATGGCTACTTGGACTTCGAAATCAGAGAGGAGAAAATAAACACGCAGTAAAGGATTTTTTAAATATGTTTTAAGTACCATGCTAGTACCTATACCTACCATATAATATATCTTAGTTATTAAATTGTTCAAAGTGTTAACACGAAAAAATAAATTAACGAAAAAATTTAATATTCTTCATTATCATCAATTAACTAAATAAAATAGTGCTCAGGTTGTCAGTTCAGTACTACAGAAAGTACCTATAAGTACTTATATATTCTTTGGTTGACTAATTTAAAAAAGATTCTTGTATTCGTTGTAATGTGACACCCAAATATAACTAACACATGTAAATACAAAACATACATAAATCGTATGTACTAACATTGAAATGGAATTTAATTTTTCTGATATTTAATTGCAAGGAGTACGACAACCTCTTTTGAAATTTTTTCTGAACATTGAAACACAAATAAATAATTATTTGACATACGTACTTATAATCACGCCTCTTTCTCGGAGGGGGTAAGCAGTGACTACGTCTTTGCACTTGCTGTCATATCTGATCCTGACATACCTCTTTCGTTTCCTCAACATTCATCAGCATTTTCATACAAGGGAAAAAAAAGTAAGGTCAGGTCAAAAGTACCCTAAACTAACGAGCATGTATGAAGAGGCTGACAATTACTTTAAAAGGACAATTAATTACGCTGACTGGCAAATTGTTTGATGCCGAATATAACTGTGGTAGCCATGTGGGAACCACAGATTCCTCGAATTCGACTCTACAGCTATCTAATCTTTAAGTTTATCGGGCTTCAGTTTCCTACCCATATAGCATTCTCTTAAATGAAAATAAAAAGTTTTTAAAATTTACACGGGTCGACCTTGAATCGCACTGTGAGTGCAGTAAATTCCAATGAATTCATATAGCATTCGCTATGATAATTAAAGTCAGGTCATCCTGTGTTCACGCATAGTTAGTAAAGTTTCTATCGAGTTCAATTGATACAAATATGCAAATTCTCAAACTTCAAAATATCTACATTTTACAAACGTGGTTTCATCTAGTTATTTGTTAATGGCAACGATTTACGATCATACATAAACTACGCTTAAATTGCATAACCACTATAAATTGTTAGCGCATGAGTGATTTAAATGATGAAGATTAATTTATAATAAAATACATTGTACTTAATTTAAATACACGGTTGTTTTCTACATTTCAGTAGTAAAGTACAAAAATTAAAAGATTTTACACAAGCTTTTTTATATGAATTATGCAATCATTCTAGAGTTTGGATATATCAGATCAGACTGTTGATAAAACATAAACTAACACACACACTCTGTACAAAGTTGTTGTCAGAATGTCATTGAAACACAGGATGATACATGAAAATCATGAGGCAATCTGTAAGAGTGAGATAGAATCCATTGCATAAGTTAGCATGAATTTATAAAGCGATCTATCACAAAACTATTGAAGAATGTTTACTACACCTTTTTTAAGGCTTGTCTTGGTTGCGTACGCCATGTCAGACTTTAAAAGATGCGATGTTTTGTATGAAATTAACCTTCTCTGTTGAAATCGTTGCTCACAGATTATTCCTGCCGCTGGCTCTTCAACATATGTGCGAGTTCGTCTGTTGCGAAGGTCTCTCTCGGCGGCTCGCGACCGCGTGTGCCAAGAAAGCCGCTACTATATGCTCGGTCCTGTCTGACGCCACTCTGCGCGCGCTCAACCAGCCCGCCGTGTTCTCCAAGCAGGAAAAGACAGGTGAGATTTTATGTTCTACAGCTGGCGATCATTTGATGCAGTCATGGCCCATTATTGACGCCTGCTACCTGATATTTACGTGAAGGCGTATCCGCGAGATGGACAGGCGATCTGGTCAAGTTCGCGGGGAAATACTGGATGCAGGACGCTTCTAATCGGAGAAGGTGGAAATGTTTGCAACAAAGGACGCCTTATGTATTTTCCGTCGACTTTGTGTCCTATTATAAAAAAAAGATAGTGGAATAGTGAAACGTATACAAAGACATCCTTTAAATGCTTTCACTGCGATGGTATTTTTGACTATAAGTCTGCACAAAACATTTAAAATAAACCAAAATTTTCTCGTTTTTTCAGAACCGAACGGAGCACCAATGTCACCAGCCCCAGACGCAAACAACGACGTCAAACCCAACATATCTCAAATCAAGCGTTCAGCCACACCCGCCGAGCAGAACCACGGCACGCCTACCGCCCCTATAGGGACCCCTAACCCTAACATCGGGACCCCAAACTTGGGCACCCCGAACCCGCCACAGCCCATGGACGTGCAAGTTAAAGAGGAGAATGAGACCTCTCCAAGAGACGCCAAAACCACTTTAACTTCAGTGATAACTGCATCGTTGAATCCGGTACAAGTCGGTTTCGGCGAAATATTGAACTGCGCGTATCATAGAGATGTTATCATACAGTTGGCGACAGTTCTTCAGGTTAGATCTTCGATTCTTTCAGTGCAATACGTTCTTCCCAGAACAACTCCTAAGCTCAATCTGGTCCCAAGGGCGAAGGGGCGTTGTTTGAACAATGGGTGAGCCCGAGCTCCCAACCAAGCCGTCCGTTGCAGATTTGATGGCCCCGGAGCTGAAATCAAAGCACCCATAAAAAAACCGGTTCAATAATTCTTCTTTCACGTGGGGTATTAACTGTAAAAAAAGTGATATAGGTATTTATTTATTTTTCATTTAAATCCAGCTAATATATCTATAGACAATATACAATGTGCGATCCTCTATACCTACAGATAATCTGCATCGAGTGCCCAGCGGCGATGGTGTGGTCGGGTTGCGGCTCGCATCTGCAGGTAAGAATGTCGATCCGCCACCTTTCTCGGTTCTCTGTCTTATCCAAGTTCTCCTATTTATCTATAAGAATACGGGATTGAAAAGACGGAACTCTAAGTGTTTCATGGTGCGAACCAGTGCATGAAACTGAACAACTTTCCTCAAGGCCGAAATATGAAAAAAAAAGTATTAGGAATAAAGCGCAAAAACTAGAGGTTTACTCAGCGCAACACAAGTATTACAACTTTTAGAAAATAAATTCATTTATCTGCTTTGAGCTTTTGCTCGTATTGATTTGTCACGAGTTGTATACTATTCATGGACACAAGGTATTCCAATGAAAACTATGATTGTGATCGAGTGTTTTTCTAGATCGTTCCATTTATTTCCATTTGTCAGGGCTCCCCTCTGGACCTGCTGCCACTGCCGCCGTCCGCGCTGCCCATGCCGCACATGGACTCCACGCTGACTGAAGAGCATAGGAGAATGGTAATGCTTTATACGCTACTACTATAACAGCCACAAAAGCCCACAGCTGGACATAAGCCTCCCCCTATTGAATTCAGGGAATAGGCAACAGCATTTCTTGTGAATATCTACAACACCTTGCACTGCGCTCATAAATGCGCCTGCCAAGCGTGTGAGTATAGATACTAGCCCAGTCGCCTTTTACGACACTCCCGGGTAGTTATGGGATGATGCTATTCTAAACCGGCATCACACGAGCAAGGCTTTATTCACACTGGGTGCGAAAGGCGACTCATCGAAGCTGTGTTGTCGCATGCTAAGCGCTGTGGTGCGATCGTTGTTTTATTATCGTGTGAATGTTTCCAGTAATTGCAAGTAACAATTTAAAGTCTGATTTTTGCTCAAAGAAAGTAAATTGACATCACTGGGTTGCCAGTTTTTGCAAATCTTAAATAATGATGCGCCGATACCGGTAACTCTTGTTAACAAATTGGGATTTTTTAAATCTGTTCGGTAGATGGCGCTTGTGCGAATGTTGTAAAAGCTCAGTAGTGATTTACTATAGATAAGGGTATATAGCTTGGCCAGACAGAGTAGAAATAAAATAAAATGGAACTAAATATTTTGTATAAAAATTGTTGCCATAGTTAAGCGTTATCTGTCAGATTTGACAGATCGCGAAGAAAGTGACGCCCTCATTCTTTATCTACTCTTTATGGTCTATATATCTTTATCTATAATACTTTTTTTTATTATGCACTGAACTTGACATCACTATTTAAGATTTACAAATTTACAGGCAACCCATATCAATTTATTATCTTTGAATAAAAACAGAATTTAGCAAACAAACAGTTTATTCAATAAACTAATATTTTTCAGATATACGAGGCTGAACAAGAAATCGCTGCTAGAAGCAAGAAAGCTGAGAGCAAATGGTGCACCGACAAATGGCAGAGCAGTTCACAAGGTATAACGAAATTATTATTTTTTCACATTTGTACAGAATAAAAAAGAAACGAGAGCATTTTCACCATATACTTAACTATAATATTCCTTGCGTGTGTTGAAAACCTACATAAGTCCTTGTTCTTCTTTTCGTGTGGGACACCGAGTCGTCCAACGACCCGATGAACCCTAGTGTCAGAATTTTTCAACCGCCTTCTACAAGTAGCAGGCTTCTGACATGGTTGTGTAACGACCGCCGTCTAAGTGATCATAGACAGCAACTGGGACCTACGGCTTAACGTGCCATCCGAAACACGGAACCATCTTACTTACGGACAATCGGGTGGTACAGCCCGCAATGTCCTAACCAGACTGGGAACAAACTCAGAAAGTGATAAATATCAACTTTGTGAGTGACCCACCGAGAATCGAACCCGGGACCTTCTGCGTCAAAGGCAGTCGCACTACCACTGCGCCACATCGGTCACATAAGTCCTTGTTGATTTTTACAATTACAGGGTTTTGATTTTTACATTTTTACAACGACCCGATGAACCCTAGTGTCAGAATTTTTAAACCACCTTCAACAAGTAGCAGGCTTCTGACATGTTTAGTTTATGGTCACTATAATACAGGGTGTAAAAAAAAAATTGCTGCAAATATTTTAAGGGGTGAAACAACCCATGAAACTGAACAACTTTCCCCAAGGAACACACACACACACACACACACACACACAAATCACGCCTATATCCCTGGCGGGGTAGGCAGAGCGCTGACGACCGCTAAATTACGGTCATTATCGCCACGTCTGACAAATGTTTGAGGGTCGTTTCAGATGAGTCTTGTATTACTATTGTGATAGCTTGTCAGCCTGTCGCCTAAAATTGCAATACACATGAAACCCAAGGAACATAGGTAGCAATATGAAAAAAAAAAATTTGGACCTCCCATACAAAGTTACGGACCGACCAAGTTAATTTGTATGTGAGGTCCGAAAAATTTTTCCATATTTCGACTTATGTTTCTTGAGGAAAGTTGTTCAGTCTCATGGGCTGATTCACCCCTTAAAGTATTTGCAGCTAATATTTTTTCACCTTATATGTGTCAATAATCCTCTTTATTTTCGCAGCAAAAGTCCTCGCGGTGTTGGAGGCGCTGGACCGGCACTGCTTTGACCGGATGGACCCCAACAATAGTCTGGACACGCTGTATAAAGACGTGTTCGCGCAGTCACCCACATCGAAGGACGCTAACGCAGACACCAAAGATGCGGTAAGTGGCTTTCATAATTCATAATGTTTATTGAGCACCATATGGTAAACAAGATCTTACAGAGTAAAAGTATCACACATGGACCCGGGAGGGCACAGCAAATTGACATAAAAACCGTATGTCCCAAATGTAGTTTATGATTGATCCCTTTCATTTATCATTCTCCTTGCATTATCCTGTTCTCTATTGGACTCGGCTACCTTACCTAGGGGATTTGACGTGGAATCAAGTTTTTACACAGGAAGAACCATTTCGCCCAGTGGTTTGAAGATTGAACAGGCGTAACTTCATATGTTCATCAACCACAGTTTCTGACAACGATGTCACATTTCAAGAGCATCCTTTAATACCAGTTTTGTTTACAGGAATGGCCTTGCTCGTACGCAGTAGTGAGGGTGCTCTGTGAGTGGGCAGTGTGCGGCGCGCGCTGGGGCGAGCACAGAGCGATGGCGGCCGCCGCGCTGCTAGACAAACGACAGAATCAGCTGCAACACGACCATCACGCCACAGGTCTTTGCCAGTTTCCTAGAGTCTGCTATTACTACATTCTATCTGCAAAGATGAATAAATTTATACTGGATGCAGCCATGCCACGCGTTGTTAGCCATAATACACTTGCATATTTCGCAGGCATTGATTGAGTCGCGGTAGCCCAGATGGAAGGTGAAATTCGTTGGTTAAAATTGTGCTTGCGGTAGAAAATTTTGCAATGTTTTTATAAATGGTTTATCGAACACGGAAAATTTGGTATTCAATTTATTTCATTTATTTTTTCTCTGTGGTAAATACCTATCATATTATGGACAAGTTTTTACATCGTGTTATTCCGGCTTAGAATAGCATCACTCCATTCCTTTCCTGCGAGTGTTGTAGGAGGCGACTAAGGGACTCAAGAATTTCATGGGTATCACAACTTTAGGCGACATGCTGACGAATCATCTAAAAGGGCCCTCAATAAATTTGTCAAACATGGCGTAATTTTACGGTCGTTAACGCTCTGCCTACCCCACGAGGGATAAAGACGTGATTTGTGTGTTTATGTAATTAATGATATCCTTAATTCCAGGTTCCGACGACAAAGAATCCGTGAGTTCCGGCACTGGACTATACAACGGTCCGCCAATCTTCCAGAATCTCTTACTACGCTTTTTAGATAACGACGCACCAGTATTAGGTACGTAAAGACTTTGAGTACTATGTTTTATCTCCTTCTAGTTTTTCGTATTTTTATGTGTACACAAGATAATAAAATCCATGCAGCAACTTGAGGTTGACTCGCTAGATTTTTGAAACTTAACATTGTGTCTGCGGTAAAAAAAATAAACAAATTCATATGCTTGCCTATTATTTCTGCTACCTCTAGCAAGATAGATTAACAGTTTACTGCTGACAACAAACAATATTAAAGCATAAAACAGTACAATAAAATAAAACTAAAAGTAAGCTAAAGCGGCCTACATATTTTAAATGTTTGGGGTAAAAAATTTAACCCTGCCTTTATCTTTGTTTCTTCCTGTTTACAAAAAATCCTAATATTTATTGATTCTGTAATATGCCTTCCAATGTACCAAAGAAAGAACGAAAGAAAGAAAATACGTTTATTTTAGTTACACTTTAAGAAAGTTTCTAAAATTAAAATACATAGTTTACATGTGCCTACTTATGTAACTAAAAAGGGTCACTCAGCATAAGTTACAAGCAGTGGTGAGCTACAAAGAATGTTCTAAGACCCCTTTTACTTGTAGACGAGAGTCCGAACGCGGCGCCCGGCAACCGGCAGCAGTTCGCCAACCTGGTGCATTTGTTCGGCGAGCTGATCCGACGGGACGTGTTCTCGCACGACGCGTACATGTGCACGCTTATATCCAGAGGTAACACTGTTATAATATAGAAAATGCTTTTATTCCTCCTTTTATTATCCTTTTATACCGGTCAGGGGATACACAACCTAACAGCCTGTCCGGTAGCTAGGTCTGGTATTACGGGTACGCGACCCCGGCTTCCCGAGCTACTACAGTCTCAACCCCGTCTTCCGAGGCAATAGTATCCTTGAACATCGTTTCCTCTCCCAAACCTTAACATTCCTTCTTACCCCCTCTTCCTATCCACTTTCCTATTTTCCTTCCCTCTCCGCCAATCCAAGGTCTGCCGCGCCGATGGATGCGTAGCTAGGGGCGTGCCTAGTTTTAGCGTGCCAGTTTGCCCTGGGACCGGGCGACCCCAGATCACGGCTAGCCTTGTCCTGGCATGCGGGGCTCTGCCAGGATCGACATATTAATTCCCTTGCTTCTCGTGGGAACGCTATGATTTCTTTTAATAGACCCGTAAATCTAAATGGCGGCGATGTAGGAGTTCGCAACTCATCACGTCTCGTTTCCATCGGGAGCGGAACGCGGCCTACAGAGAGCCGCTTTGCTACGATGAATGTAAGAGGAGGAATGGTAGATAAAGTAGATGAGGTGTGTCAGCTGATGGATGAGAGGCATATAGACGTATTGTGTGTGAATGAAACTAAGCGGAAAGGATGCGATACGACGAAACATGGCCCCTACACAGCGTATTGGTCTGGAGTTCCCAGTACTGATCGTGCATGTAAGGGAGTCGGCGTATTTCTTTCCGCGCGAATGACTGAATGTGTGACTGAATATGAATGTGTGAGTCCTCGACTCCTCTGGATTAGGCTGAAGGTCGGAGTTACTCGACTCTTTGTCCTCGGTGTCTATGCACCTACGGATCTGGGTTCGGGTGGCTCCACAAAGGCTCAAAATGAGAATGAGGAGTTCTGGAACAGTGTGAGGGATGTTTTGAAAAATTGCAAGACGAATGAAAGAATTGTTATGCTAGGTGATTTTAATGGATGGGTAGGTATAAAGCGTGATGGGTATGACAAGGTTCTTGGAGCGTTTGGAGACGAAAGAGTTAATGAGAATGGAAAGAGTTTGCTAGAGATTTGTTTAGAGTGGGATCTTCTTGTGTCGAATACCTTGTTTCAACACAAGAAGATTCACACTTATACAAGAGCAGAAGGTTTATCAAGAACTATGATAGATTTTGTGATTGTAGATGAAAGATTGAAGAAGAAAGTTCTAGACACTCGTGCGTATCGTGGTGCCGGGATCGACACAGACCACTCTCTGGTGATATCACGTATAAGTGGTCTCTTTAAACGGTGGCGACACAGAGTCCCCGAGGCCACAAGTGTTCTGGAGAGAGTGAAAGTGGAAAGTTTACAAGAACAAGAAGTAAGAAAGGAATATGTCAAAAGATTGAAGGATGAATTTGATAAGGTAGATGAGATGAATGATATTGAAGATGGCTGGAAGGGATTTAAGGAAGGAGTTTTGAAAGTTGCCATTGAAGTATGTGGAGTCAGAAGACGATCGAAAGGAAATAAGCGCAAGACTGTATGGATGAGTAAAGATGTGCAGGAAGTTGTGCAAAAGAAGAAGAAAGCATGGTTAGATTTGTTAGCTACTAAAGCTAACCAAAGAATGATGAAAGCTACAGATGAGGATGTGGAGAAGGCGCGAAAGGAGTATAAATGTTTAAAGAATGTTGCAAAGAAGACAGTGGAACGAAAGAAAGACGAGAATAAAGATGAGTTTGATAGGAGGCTATCAGAAAACTTTCGTACAAACTTAAAAGTTTTCTGGAAATCCATTAGGACAGCTCGAGGTAATACCACATGTTCCGAGTTGAGTAGGATTCGAAGCCAGAATGGTAGTGTAATAAAAGGTGAGGAATGCGTGTTGAAGAGATGGAAGGAATATTTTGAAAGTTTGTATGAAAAAGAAGATCTAGTACAAGAGGTGAGCACAGAAGAAGTAGACGATAATGAGAATGAAAGTAAGATCGAAATGGATGAGATCGTGAAAGCTCTAAAAAGCATGAAATCTGGTAAGGCTGCAGGATATGACAGAGTGTCGGTTGAGATGCTGAAGGCTGGCGAAGGCGTAGTGGCTAGTCAGTTGTACCTCCTTTTTAACCTTTGTTGGAGAAGCGGTCGAGTGCCAAGCGATTGGTGTAAGGCTGTAATAGTGCCGTTGTTCAAAGGAAAAGGGTCACAGCTAGACTGCAAAAATTACCGCGGTATAAGCCTCCTCAGCGTCGTCGGCAAATTGTATGCAAAGGTACTGATTGAAAGAGTAATGAAAGAGACTGATGAAAAAGTCTGGGATGCTCAAGCGGGATTTCGAAAGGGGATGGGATGTACGGATCAGGTCTTTTCCTTGCGGTGCATAGCCGAAAAGTTTTTGGCTAAAAACCAAAAGGTTTTTTGCACTTTCGTGGATCTGGAAAAGGCCTATGATAGAGTGGTGAGGAATGAATTGTGGTCGGCACTGTCCGTGCATGGGGTGAGCAGAATTTTGATACGAGCACTGAAATCCTTGTATGAAAATTCCAGTGCTTGTGTCAGGATAAACGGGGCCTTCACCGAACTGTTTAACATCGAGAAAGGTGTTAGACAGGGATGTGTTGCGTCTCCATGGCTGTTCAATCTGTTCATGGACAGCTGTTTGACAGGTTTGAAAGAGTGTGAATATGGTTTGAGAATGAATGGGTTACTCGTCAAATGTCTTCTCTATGCTGATGATCAAGTTATTCTTGCATCGTCAGCTGAAGAGTTGCAGGAGATGGTAAATATTATGAATGATTCTTTGAAAAAGAAAGGAATGAAAGTGAATGTAAGTAAGACGAAAGCAATGGTTTTTGAAAGAGAGGTAGGTATGACAGAGTGTAATATTATGATAGAAGAGGAGAAAGTAGAACAAGTGAAAGAGTTTGTATATTTGGGATCAAAGTTTACGTCAGATGGAAAGTGTGAAAGTGATATTGAAAGGAGGGTGAATGCAGGCAACATGGTGAATGGGGCGTTGCATGCCTTTATGAATAGCCAGAAAGTGTCGAATAAGGCACGCCTGGCTGTGCATAGAGGGGTGCTAGTTCCAACACTTATGTACGGGAGTGAAAGTTGGGTATGGCAGAAAAAGCATGAAAGTAGAATAAATGCAGTAGAAATGAGAGCGTTAAGGAGTATGATTGGAGTAAAATTGAGTGACAGGATAAAGAATAGCGTGATAAGGGAACGTTGTGGTATAAAAGAAGATATTGTGACTGGTATAGAGAAAGGAATGCTAAGATGGTTTGGTCACGTTGAGAGGATGAATGAAAGAAGATTAACTAAACAAGTTTATATGGCGCGTGTGAATGGAAACGTTGCAAGGGGAAGACCTAGACGAACGTACCTAGATCAAATCGGGGATGTTCTAAAGAAAGGTCAGGTAAAGAGCACCCTTAACCGACGAGCTTGTATGAAAAGACTGATGAATGTTGAGGAAGCGAAAGAGGTGTGTCAGGATCGTAGCAAGTGGAAGGATGTAGTCTCTGCCTACCCCTCCGGGAAAGAGGCGTGATTATATGTATGTATGTATGTATGCTTTTACTATACGCATTTTAATTGTAATTTAATTTTTATTGTGCTTAGTTATTTGTCAGTACAGTCAGTCATAGAGCATCGGTGGCCATGTGATTAGGACACCAGTTTTACAATCTTGAGACCCGATATCAATCCCCACCATGTGCCAATGTGTTTGTGCTCACGTACATTTACCGACTGCTCTTACGGTTATGGAAAAACATCGTGATAAAACCCACATTCAAATAAAATTTAAATTCAGATGATATTTGAATGTGACTTAAACTATAATTCGGGCCAGGTTATCAGGGTTGTAGGGGTCAGATGGCAGTCGCTCTGTGTAAAAACTTGGTTCCACGTCAAACCCCTTAGGTTAGCTAGCCGACCCCGGCAAAGAACGGGATAAGGAAAAAGATAATTATGTACTTAGTAATTTAGACAGTCATCCATGAATCTGATTTCTCTCTCTAAACTACATTTGATATTGTCTAAACTGGAATCATATTTTCTATTACTAACATGATAATGAACGGCTTGCGTGTGTTTACACGCACCATATTCTTCATATGCTGGAAATGACCCTCCCTCTTACAGAGAATGTATCGACTTGCCTTTCACCCTGTAAAAAAATAGTCTTGTTGTAGTCGAAAGGAAAGACGTGTACGGGCTGGCACATTCTGCGTCCAAACGTTCCTATTTAAATATATCTCTTTCCATACAGGTGATCTAATATCCCCAACGGAACCTACGTCGTCAGGGGAGTCTAGAAACCACACAGTGGCGCCGCCGGTGAACAGTTCCGGAACTAATCATAACATGGACGACGACATCTTCGCCGGGATCGATCTCAAGCCTAAAATGGAGGTGAGGAAGAGGAATTTATTATTTGTTTTTATATATTATTGCACATGGTACAAATGACGGGCCTATTGCAATGCTGCATTATTTACCTGCCAGTCTGAAACTAAACAGAGAGAAAAAGTGCAGGTGCACTGGGGGTAATAAGATGAATATAGAAAAAAAGTTGTACCTACTATTATTTGTAACATAGTTTTTTTTTCACACAATAGACCAAAATAGTGAGAGTCTAGTGAAAGTCCCATGCCACTCAGAAAAACGCACTGTATAGTAATCTATAATCTTTAACCTCCTAAGGCCCAGAGCGATATAAGCTAAGTAGTATTGGCCCACGGTCCTACCAGTAGGACTTAATATTTTATAGTAGTTCAGACCCAAGCGTTTGTTTTAACGATAAGTTCACTTATGGGTTCCAATACAATTTCTGCCAGAGTGACTTCCTTTTTTTGAGCCGTCGATTTACGGGCCACCGTAACCGATGTAGACGTGACCGACGTAGTCTGTTTTATAAGTTCGGATACACTATTTTAAGTTGGCGCAAATTTAAGATCACAATATCACGTTTTCTAATAAGTCCTACAGGTAGGACCGTGGTATGATATTACTACTGAGCTCATGAAGAAGTTGGGTCTGTAATACTACTCTGAATTGGTACTACCAGTAGGACCGTGGGCCTTAGGAGGTTAAAGAAACGTACAGAAACTACAGTGAATCTAACCATATAAAACTTTGTATAATCACATAGAATCGACGACCGGTGTGGCGCAGTGGTAGTGTGACTGCTTTTGACGCAGAAGGTTCCGGGTTCGATTCTCGGTATCAACTTTGTGAATTTGTTTCCAGTCTGGTTGGGACATTGCGGGCTGAACCACCCGATTGTCCGTAAGTAAGATTGTTCCGTGTTTCGGATGGCACGTTAAACTGTAGGTCCCGGTTGCTGTCTATGATCACTTAGACGGCCATGTCAGAAGCCTACTACTTGTAGAAGGCGGTTGAAAAAATTCTGACGCTAGGGTTCATCGAGTCGTTGGGCGACTCGGTGTCCCACACAAAAAGAGAGAGAGATTACATAGAATTACTGTTTCACGATTACCTTGTACTGCCATACTTACACAGATTTTAAACTGAATTTTTAATTTCAGGAAAACGTACGAATGGATTTAGACGACTCAAAGATAGACGATGATCTTGACAAGCTGTTGCAGCATATCAAGGAGGAGCATCAGAACTCAATGGACGCCCCCGACAGCCCTAAGGACCCGGGAGAAACGTCACATAGGTAACATTTTATTATCCCCGTATGTCGTGTGTTTTATCGAGTCGAGTTTCAGAGTTGTACAAAGTCCAATGAAGTATAATGTAGTAACTTACTATGACAAGCGGCGCAAACAAAACCCAGAGCTTGTATGAACCATAGATATTGTGTAGTGGTATTTTGTAACTGATTCAGCTGCAACTTTGAGTCAGGCAGGTATTGTATAGATGTAAGGTAGCGGTTATTATAGATTTATGTATTTATCACCACAGAATAAAGTATAACCTCGTCTGCTCTTGCGTTTCATTCAAAACTCAAATCGCGAATGTAGCTATTTGTCCTTTAAAAAGTAGAAAATTTACTATTTGTTTCATTACTAAGAACTTGATTTGTTTCAGTGTAACTTCACCAATGATGGGACCGGGCAGTATGGGCATACCCGGCATGCAATCTATGGGTATGGGACCAATGTCTGTACCAGGTAAATTACCTAAATGACTAGTTCTTCAAATCTGTAGTTCTTTTGATAATTCTGTTGCAAAACGTGTGATTTTTCCTGATCATTAGGCTGCTGCTGTTACAATCTTCAACTGGAACTCTTAAGTTTATTGCAGATGGCGCCAGCCAAGCGAAATTGTACCTATAAATGCTAATAAGAATTTAAAATAGTTTGACATCTGCAAATTCTTGACCAATCACTCTAATGTGGCACAGTCGAGAGTTGCACCATTTGGTTACCAATATTCCTCCTCACTGCAATATCCTTTGGGTTTTCTGCCTATATGTTACTTATTTAATCGTATGGCAACAATTACGGTATAATGTTGATATTTCCTAATATATTTCTTGCCTATATGTTTCTGAAACAAAATAACATTCTCTTCTAGGCATCAGAACGACAAGTGCGGGCGCGTCGAGCTCGGGCGTGTCGACACCGGTGTCGCGGCACTACCACTACACGATGCACTTCCCCCTCCCCCCCGCCGAGCCCGACCACACCCCGCACGACGCCAACCAGCGCCACATACTGCTGTACGGCGTCGGCAGGCAGCGCGACGACGCCAAGCACGCCGTCAAGAAGATGACCAAAGGTAATTAATTTTCTTGTTAGCTAAATAGCTATAAAAAAATAACTAAAAACTATTTTTTTGATTTCGCGAATCACCTATAGTTTAGGAAATGTAATTTGAGCCGGTGAATGTTGTCTCTAAACGTTTGTTTTCTATTGTGTATTGTAAGTGCTTTGTTCTATAGTGTTTTTATAAATAAGACGGTAAGCCGAATCGGCTCAAATTATATGTCTAAGACTCTAAGAGTCTATACAATCGGTACAATGGGATGCCCACATAAAGCTCAATCTGTCCAACATCCATGACTTTCCGTGATAATGGTGTACCTTCTTATCCATAAGGGCTCATCTGAAGAAGCTGTAACATTGGAGTCTAGACTCTAAAAATGACCGGAAAATTCTCTAGACCAGTCATTTCTCAAATCTGCCCATATTCTCTCCTGACACTTAAACACCTCATATTAAAGAGAAAGTTAATTTTTTCCTCTTGTTTCAGAAATATGTAAATTATACTCAAAGAAATTCTCAATCGACGTAGCCGAAGGTGGTAAAATTAAGAAGCATTCTAGAAGCGAATTCAACTTTGAATCTGTGACACAGAAATTCCAGGTAAGACAAACAAATTGTGCGATGTGACTCTTCTGTTCTGCTCAGGTTGTTTTACGTATAAATAATGTTACAATAGAAGTGTCCTCATGTCTTTCAAGCCGCGTTGAAAGTGTGCTTAAACAAAGTAACTTTGACAAAGTAGCTTGGATAACCACTTTGGTTGGTCGGTCATCCAAGTGCATCTTGATGATTGTTGCCATGATCATGTATTTGGTCCAAGCAGGCTTTGATAGTGTCAAATAAGAAAATAACTCCAATATAATTATATTTTTCACAGGCAATGTCTATGTACGAGCAAGGCGCTGTGTCGTGGGCGGTGGGCAGCGCGGTGTGCGAAGCCCTAGCTGCCTTTTCGGGGGGCGCCACCACGTACCTGCCTCAGCCCGAGCACGTGGCGTTCGCGCTCGATCTGTGCGAGATCGCGCTCAACGTTCACGGCCTCATCGATACTTGTATATCGGTAAGCTATACTTTTTGTTTCTGTTAAAGAAACGTTCGCTTCCTTTTACTTCGTAATCCATTGATCAGATTAAACATGCATTTCTTTTCTTATTTGCGTGCCTATATCGCTCGCACTTATATTATATTATTAACAGACGCAGTATTACCAACCTAACCGTGTAAACCAAACACAAAATTAGCAGTGCCGCCTGGAAATTTCGTGGCTTTGACCACTCTACGTCGAAGACTGCTTCCTAATGAACCACTGTGTGATCACATACGTCAATAGCTGCATGCTGCGCGCGGCAGTGATCATCTGAGGCTGCTCGTTGAATGGAGACCCAGCTAACAAAAGTGTTTTATGAATGAAATGTCTATGGCTTGATTTAAATCATAGTTCCATTTAAAAAAGTTTCGTCACTAATACAGCCGTTCAATATATAGCGGCAATTTTCTAAACATCTTATCTTTGCGGTTTTTGCCAACAGATCCTAAAGGAACTGTCAGAAGTGGAGGGTGCCTTAATATCGCGCGGTTCATCAAGCAGCGGGCTGGCCGCGCCGCGCGCCTACACCTCCGCCCTCGCCCTGTATTGTGTCGGCGCCCTAAGGAGATACCACTCATGTTTATTGCGTGAGTGAACACTTCTCTATTCGCTTATCCCAACCCTTTTTGTCCTTTGCTATCTAGATCCCGATTCTCTTATTATTTGGCCATTGTTACACCATAGACACTCGACTTACTGACACTATGTTATTCTATACTCAGAACTTTTAGGGGTATACCAAATGATCGAAACCACCTAACTGACACGCTATCGAGATACAACAGAAACGTCTTTAAACGGACTCTGGCATTGCCCTCTTTGCTCATTGCTCCTCCTTTTCCCTCTTATCCTTTGCTTTATCAATAATACATTCTGATTCGTCTAAAATAAATGTATACAAAGTGAGTTATCTCTAAAAATTTTAATTTTTTGACGAAACTAATCCGCAAGATGACATTTTATGCCGCCATATCGAAATAACTATTAAAATTTCACAGTTAATCAGTCACTCTATAACTTCATCTTGTGAATCAGTTTCCTCAAAAATCTCCAATCATCTTACAATCTATTTTCCCAGTGTGCGTGGAGCAAACGTCAGCAGTATTCGAGCAGCTGTGCCGGCTGGTGAAGTGCGTGCCGAACCCGGGCGACTGCGGGTCCGCTGAGCGCTGCGTGCTGGCTCAGCTACACGACCTGTACAAAGCCGCCGCCCACCTGTGCCACGCCCCGCACGCCGACACCTTCGCAAACGCCTATCCTAAGATCAAGTTAGTGTATAACAAGTTTATAGGGATGTGGGCTAGCAGGTCAAATGAGCTACTTTTTAAAACGATATTTGGAATTAAAATGGGAATGTACGACGTCATACGCTGCGTGCTGGCTCAGTTACACGACCTGTACAAAGCCGCCGCCCACCTGTGCCACGCCCCGCACGCCGACACCTTCGCCAACGCCTATCCTAAGATCAATTGAGTGTATGATTCGATCAGATAAACAAGGGATGTATTGTTTGTCTCTCTATCAATAATATACGGTTATAAGTTATAAGTTAAAATAATAAAAGGATGGTACGACACACAATAGTAAGTGACATATTGCAAGCGAGTCGAGCTTGGAATTTCATAGTATACCTAATAAATAATGTGCAGATACTTGCGTATGCTTTCAAGAATCGTCTGACCGTACGTTTGTTCCAGACAAGCTCTCTATTCTCCGCTGCAACCTACACCTTTGAACTACCCGTACAATCCACAGTTTTTGAGCGAATTCTTCACAAATCCACGAAAAGGTATGCAATTTTTTGTCACTTTTAATTTAAATACATTGTGGATGTCTAAAAGTCAACTTATGATGCGATATGCTTTATCTTATTTCGTAAAAGATTAATTAGTGATTCAAAATTTAAATTTAAAAAGACTTTTAATTTTATTTTTTTTAATATCTTCCTTTTTTTCAGGTAAAATAGAAATAGCGTGGGCCCGCCAAGTCGCGGAGTCTCCAGCCAACAGATACAGTTTCGTCTGCTCCGCCATGCTGGCGGTGTGCCGGGAAGTTGATAACGACAGGTATGTTGGTTGATCTACATTTATACATGGTAAACCAGTAACTGCAGTACTCAAAATTTGAATTTTTATATTTATTTCGTATTATTGTGCTGAAAACTAACATGGATCGTGTCTAGCAATAAACTTACTCTACTGTTCACTAGTCTTAAATAGATGAATAACTTGGGATTAACCTATTAAATCGACATACATACATATATCACGCCTTTATCCCTTGCGGGGTAGGCAGAGCGTTAACGGCCGTAAGAATACGGTCGCTATCGCCACGTCTGACATTTTTGAGGATTGTTTTCCAAGGTTGTTTCAGAAAACATGTGTATGACTATAGTGACAGGTTGTCAGCCTGTCACCTAAAATGGTAATACACCAATACCCTCGAGTCCCTTAGTCGTCTCTTACGACACCCGCGGGAAGGATATGGGGTGATGCTATTCTAAGCCGGCATCACACGGCAAATAAAATATTAAATCGAATGTATTTAAAAACACTTGCAAATCTGTATTAATTGTCTACTTCAAGGTAGACTTTTGACTGAAGGAGATCGCTGCAAGCAGATAATGCCGCTTTTGCTAACTTTTGGTTTTGTATAGTGCTTTACTTCTTCTTCTTGACGTGTCAATCGCAAAGGTAGAATTTTTTAAATTTTGCCAGACCAAAACTTGGCCACTTAAATGGCTCTGTGGTTAGGTTAGTCATTGAAAAGGTCATCCTAGGTGCAGGTGAAATGGTTTTATGTTTTAAATGTGCATATTATGAGCAATTATATGTTCATTTATATATCTTTCTCTACCCAGGATAAACGAGCTAGGTGTGCTATGCGCTGAAATGACCGCATGGTGCAGCGGTCTAGCCGCTGAATGGCTCGGCGCTTTGGTGGCGTTATGTGGCGCACAGCACTACCCAGCCGGCGTAGCGCCCAACGCGGGACCCTCGCCACTGTACCCAGACCTGCTACACCATAGAGATCTACATGACGCCGCGGCTCACGACGCGCTGGCTGTCTTCACATGCATCCTCGTTGGTAGGTATAACTGTTCACGGTGTTTGTAGAAGTACGGAATAATATTCATCCTACACCAGCACAGAAGATAAACATAGAGAAGACGGTACGTCATTGTTCACGCTGTGAATTATTGATAAAGTATAAACCATACAATGTACTTCTACTTACGTGCATTATTATAAAACCTTTGACACCATAGTCAGTCGGGTTGTTCGACATAAAGAGATAGATTACAACATAAAATCACTTTATTTTACGTTAGCTGTCTTGATTGGTTATTTTCCTAATTATCCATTTTCTTGACGTTTTCTTGACCGTAGCTTGGATCACCGTAGAGTTGGACGCGGTCACAGTTTACTTTGATTGTACGATTATACAGGTGTACTTTGACCACTATTGCCATGATCAAAGTAACTTCTACGTTGTCGAATTTACTTGGTCCAAGCACGCTTAGATAGTGTCAACCCGGTTTTACCAAGTCTCACGTTTACTTGCAGCCCGCCACTGTTTCACATTAGAAGACTTCATGCGTCACGCGGCTCTACCCTCCCTCCTGAAGGCGTGCAACCAACAAGCGACCGCCGGCGCCCCCGCCAGCGCCCCCTCGCCCGACACCGGCGCGAGGCTCACCTGCCACCTGCTGCTGCGACTGTTCAAGACTGTGGACACCCCGCAGCCAGGTACTGCATGAGTCATTGGTAACTACCCCCCCTCCTGCAACCAACAAGCGACCGCCGGCGCCCCCGCCAGCGCCCCCTCGCCCGACACCGGCGCGAGGCTCACCTGCCACCTGCTGCTGCGACTGTTCAAGACTGTGGACACCCCGCAGCCAGGTACTGCATGAGTCATTGGTAACTACCCCCCCCCTCCTGCAACCAACAAGCGACCGCCGGCGCCCCCGCCAGCGCCCCCTCGCCCGACACCGGCGCGAGGCTCACCTGCCACCTGCTGCTGCGACTGTTCAAGACTGTGGACACCCCGCAGCCAGGTACTGCATGAGTCATTGGTAACTACCCCCCCCCTCCTGCAACCAACAAGCGACCGCCGGCGCCCCCGCCAGCGCCCCCTCGCCCGACACCGGCGCGAGGCTCACCTGCCACCTGCTGCTGCGACTGTTCAAGACTGTGGACACCCCGCAGCCAGGTATCCGTCATTGCTTCTCGAGCTTTTAGTAATTTGAAATAATATCCAGTTCGCAAAATGTCCAATTCTGGAAATGACCAATTCTTAAAAATAACCGATTCGCAACAGGTCCAATTCGCAGAATTCTGAATCATCACTAAAGATTTTGATCTACTTTATCAATACCTGACTAGGATTGTGATGTGTTCTTAATTTATAAAATATGAAAATCAAGATATATAGTAGTATAATAAGGGACTCGAGAGTATTGGTGTATTACAATTTTTAGGCTGACAACCTGTCACTATAGTTATACACATGTTTTCTGAAACAACCTTGGAAAACAATCCTCAAAAATGTCAGACGTGGCAATAGAGACCGTATTTTAACGGCCTTTATTGCTCTGCCTACCCCGCAAGGGATGAAGGCGTGATGTGTGTATGAATGTATGTATAATAAAAAATGCAAGTATTTGTACTAGGCATTTAAACTATGTAATGATGCTTGTGCAATCTTTTTTTTGCAGGATTATACACGGTGTCAACGTCCCCGGGACCGGGCGGCGCGGCGGCGGGCGTGCGGCTGTCATGCGACCGACACCTGCTCGCGGCCGCGCACAAGAACATCGGCGTGGCGCCCGTGCTCGCCACGCTCAAAGCCATTCTCAGTAAGTTAAGTCAAAACTTGATTTTTTAACACAATATGTACATACATAAATATTCATCAACTCGTCTCTACATACTCAGCCATTAATTACAGGAAAGGCTACAGTTGAAATTCCTAGTACATACATTGCGTAGATGATTTAATTTATGGGGTCATAATGTACATAAACTTACATGTGCTTTGGGTGTAACCTGTAAACTTATTAAATAAACTGAAATTTAAATAATGGATGAGCAACTTAAACTCAAATAATTTATTCAAAGTATTAAAATTTACATTTATTTTTTGATGTTCAAGTATTAGTCATTGTAACAAAGAGATAAATTTTGGATGAGTACATTTTTCTATTTCTTACAACAATTTTATGAACCTAGTGTAAACGCTGCTACGCAATATGCATACATTGAAAATCTCGTAGTCTGTATGTGTGTGTATAACTGAGCACTGATTTTCATAGCCAGTTTTCTGTTAATAACCTATGTATTACTGAAACAGTCTTTATTTATAACGTTTTGTTGAAGGTGAGCGCACACTTATCCGTATCGAACGAACCGATTTCAGAATTCTTTATATGAAAGGCAAATGTGCAAGGTTTCATAGGATTTCATGTAAAGAATTCTAAAGAAATCAGATCGTTCGCTGCGTGTACTTTTACTGAATTATCATAGCAGCGTTAAACAACAAAATTGCATACAAAAAATATGTTTTTTTGCAGTGGTGGGAGATTCAGCCCGCGACGGCAGTGGCGGCAAAGGCGGCGGCAAGAAGTCTTGTGAACTGTCCCACATCTTAGGCACCAGCGATACCGTGCCCACTGATGCGCAACTTGATCTCATGTCGTAAGTAAACTGTTTGGTTCTATACCTTCATCAGATAAAGAAAGGATTTGTAAATGTAATGGCAGCTGCTACTTCGGGTATCTCTTCGCTAAACTTACGGTAATCCATGTTGTTCTTCCAGTTATAATAGGGATGTGGACTGGGAGATCAAATGAGCTACCTTTTAAAACGAACTGAAACGTTATTTTGCATGAAAATATAAATGTATGACGTCATACATTGCCATATTGGATGGCGTCAGAACACTTACTTTTATATATTTTTTCTGTTTATTAATTCAAACTTTGAATATTTTTAAAAATTATGAATGAAGTCCGTAGTATTTTTGGACAATAGTTTAAAGCGTACAACTTTTATATTTTATTTATACGTCAACACGGCGTTTCCAAAAAGAACACGCCAACCAAAATAAAACGTATTTGGTGCTTTTATTAGCGCGTTGTGCGAGTATAGTCTGATGTATTAGAGAGCGGGAGAGAATGACATCCGATCCTTTCTTTATCTCAATACATTATAGGCGCAAGGCGGTGTGCAAGATGAAAACTCGATCTCCTTTTGGCCGTAGAGAGAAATAAGTAATATGGCGGCCAAATAGATGCAGATTATAAAATGACTTTTATTTCTTTTTGTTACGTATAGTTTTAAGCCACTTGTCTGTTCATTGTATATTGAATTAAAATAGCTAACAATGACAGGTAAATTTTCCTTTATTAATTTTAACGTATCGACTCGTCGTTCCTGTGGAATTAGCTAGGGAGCTGAGAGGGTGGCGCAGGCCCTGGGCAACCCTGCGTTTTCCATAATTGCGTCCCAGGCAACGCAGTGTCTGCGTGTTTGCCTCATCATCATCATCATTGGCCTCGTACGTCTGTGACAGACGCTGATTAAAGCGTAACCTCACAGACGCATGAGGCCAATGATGATGATTATTATTTTTAAATATTAGTAGTATTTTATAAAGTGGCCATGGCATTCTGACATACGATTTGCATAATTTTATCTGAAGTTTAAACTTTTTACTAAATCTTCAAAGGCGGATTCGAACTAAAATATATTCTTTTGGACAATGAACAGACAAGTAATATATAATTTATTGCATTGATAATGACGCAAAATTTTCTATCCTTAGGATGGTAGAGTCTGACATAAGTGGGGGCCATAGAACTCCTAGGTTTGTTTATTTTTTTATTGCGTTTCACTGCTGCACCTCACAGACCTGGTACCACCTACCATATACCTTGTTTCAGCGATATATAAAATGTACAGAAGTAGAGAAAGCCAAGTTATAACTTCTTAAATCCATCACAAAATAGTGATAATTTATTATAATATAGAGAAGTAAATATTTAAGGATTGTGCCTTTTTGTTCTTCAATCCTTTTTATGAAGATCGAAATTAGCTCAAAAAGTCATCTACGGTCAGTACTCCGATCGGCGTGCCTTGGGGAAAGTTGTTTTGTTTCATAGGCTGATTCACTCCTTAAAATATTTGGAGCGAGTATTTTTACACCTTATAATAATATAATATAGTCTCTTTTGAGCTGGACTACACATTAAAGATTCAGTACCTTCCAAATAAAATATTTAAACGCTTTTGTAACCATGTTCAAGCATACGTAGGGTTTAAAAACTTTTACTTCTGTACTTTTTATATTATTTGCTGTTACCTCGACACATCGGTACTCTCACATACTATGGTACTCCTGTCGTCATCACCCTCGGCTTGCTTTTCGTTCAGCTATCCAGCACCGGTAGTGTGACAAAGGTGTTGTCCATAACAACGAAATACGTTAAAATACCAGGGTGTAAGAGACGGTGTCACGAAAACTTTGCAAGCGTGCTCAGACCATGAAACTGAACAGCTATTTCTAAGGGGTAAAAGTAAAAAAAAATCGATCTTCCATACAAAGTTCCCGATCAGCTGAGTAACATTGTATGGGAACTCGAAAAATTTTTTTCGTTTCCCAACATAACCGCCATAGAAAAAGTTGTTCAGTTTCATGGTCTGATCACACTTGCAAAGTTTTCGTTACACCGTCTCTTGCACCCTATATACAACTTTGACTTTATTATTTTATAAAAGGCGCGACGATACACCTTTGTCTAGAGTGTCGTACTATCGGTGTTCAAACTCCATATGGGTCATCAAGGGGCCATATCGTCAATGTATATGCTTTACCCATACAGCTACGTACGCGGACGCAGTGATCATTCATACTATTTTACCTGGGAAATTCTAGTTTCGTTCCTGACTAATCGGAATCATACTTTATAAATTCCATTTAGAAATGCTAACACCAGCGATTTGTAAGCTAATCCTCTTTTTGTGGGTTTTGTAAATGCATATTGTTCTCTAAACTATAGCCTGGACTAAAGTTGTTGCAATGAGTTAGGAAACTGAGGAAGTAATGGCGCCACTCTCGACTGTGCCTTTTGTCTGTGATTAGTCAAAAATGTGTCAATGACAAATTTCAGTTACTTCTTATTGGTGCGTTTAGGCACAGTCGCGCCTGCTGCCATCTGCAAAATAGGCTTTGAGTTTTCCTTCTCATTCTGATTCCGATTTGGCAGTATCGTCAACATAGGTGTTTCTTTCCACCGTCGCCACAAGTCTTCGCGCTATCTCTTTCATCCAAAGTATCTCACCACACTATAACGGGAAACTTCTATGTGATTAACACCCAAACTCTGCAATTTAACAGTGTATATTTGTTGTGTTCGTGCTTTTTGGAAATCCGTGTATTCCTATTAATGTTGGCGGTCGTAAAACATAACTTTATGGGATCACTGTGAATTTTCATACATAGACAACATGAAGGTTTGTTTCTTGCTTTGTTTGGAAATTCAATCCTTGTAAGGGCATATACACGAAATAGAGCCGGGCGGCTGAAGCGCGCCGCTCTTAAGAAAAAACGGTGTATCGTATGCAACGCGCAGGCACGCTATTTTTCTACAGAGCGATCACACAGCGTCCGCCCCGCTTGTATTTTATGTACGCGCCCTAAGTTACGTTTTATGCCTGACAGATTTTTATCCATGCTCATTAACGCTACTTCACTCTAATACCTTCAAATCTCAGGGGTAGCGGAGGAGTAGGCTCCACTCTTCTCGACTCATCGCAATCGCTATCCTCGCTTGCCCGGAGGGTCCTCTCAGAGATATGTTCCGAAGAATGGGTGCTGCAGAAGTGTCTTCAGAACCCGGACGAGCTGTTTCAGAATGACATGCTCTTGGATACTATGTTGACGCCTAAACAGGCACAACGGTAAGTAATACGGTTATCTCGCTTCCTCTCGTTATAGTCGCATCTTCCTTCGCGCAACGAGTGTTCCTAAAGATGTTCTAAAAAGTGGGGCTCCAGAAATGCCTTCAGAATCCGGACGAGCTATTTCTGAATTACGTGCTCTTGGATACTATGTTGACTCCTAAACAGGCGCAGAGGTAAGTCTTTACTCATTGTATCAATCTATCATCAACTACAAAATTGCACTGTTAAAAATGAGCCCTTCTCATTTCGTTGGGATTTTGTCCCAATTATTCCTGATATACATTATTACATTTGCCTACCTCGTAAGGGATAAACGCGTGATATACATACATACATATATCACGCCTTTATCTCTTGAGGGGTATGCAGAGCGGTAACGGCTGTAAGAATACGGCCACTATCGCCACATCTGACATTTGAGGATTGTTTTCCAAGGTTGTTTCAGAAAACATGTGTATCACTATAGTTACAAGTTGTCAGCCTGTCGCCTAAAAATTGTAAAACACCAACACTCTCGAGGCCCTTAGTCGCCTCCTACGACACGCGCGGGAAGGATGTGGCGTGATGCTATTCTAAGCAGGCATCACACGGCATCATCACGCGTGATATGTGTATATTGAAAGCACAACTACCCATTCCCTAGAGTTATCCCAAGGGTTATCCCTTAGTTAGCTTGCAGTACTATTCTATATGTTGTATTCCATTTCACAGGTTACTGCACATGATATGCTATCCAGAAACAGCCAGTCATACGCATCCTGACTTAGACCAGAAGACGATGATAACTCGATTATTAGAGGTACATTTTTTGTGATATTGTTTGTAGCTGACTTTTTGTGATACCTTTAAACGTAAATCTATCTAAACACTAGTGGCCGCCCGCGTGGAAGTCGTTTTTAATCTCGTAGCATACCTCAGGAACATATTATCCTCCATCTGTGTGCAAAATTTTATGAATATCGGTTCTGCAGTTTTTGCATTAAGTAGTAATAAACACACATACAAATAATAATATTAGAAGGATACTTACACGTTTTAAACACATTATGGTTTCAAGGCTTGGGTATCAAAGTAGGTAATTTGTTTTTTGGCACTGTGTTGTATAAATACTTCAAAAAACAACAATATTCATGCTAGTTTAGCATTAAGGCCGCTTTATTGTACTATCTGAATTTCTTATTGGTGTTTTCTTAGTTATTGTTATTATTTTTATTTTTTCACAGAACCTAGAACAATGGTCGCTGCGAATGTCCTGGCTGGACCTGCAGTTGATGTACAACCAGCTACAAAACAGCCCATCCGAGCTGGCCACGTGGCTGGACACGCTGGCGCGATCCGTCATCAACGTGTACCAACAGCCCGCGCCGCCGCCGCCTGACAAAGACAGGTAATCGTACAATAACAATTTTAGTAGGTATTGGATCACCAACAGTTTTTACAATAGGGATGTGGACTGGTAGGTCAAATGAGCCTGCTTTTTAAAACGATATAAAACAAAGACAATCTAACAGAAAAAGTCTATTGTCGGATCGAAAACTTCTGATCCTATGTTATCAATATACAGGCTACACGTCTACAATAGCGTAGCTTGTTTAATAAGGATAACCAGCTTCGCAATCTACACAAAGAGTAGACTTTTAGCCTGTAATTTGATAATTGTTTATGTTTTTTAAGCAGAATACAGGGCACTGGTCGCTGAAACAATTCATGATGAGCAATTGATCGTTATCACTCAAAGGAAAACTCATAAACATGTGTATTTTGCTTGACGTTGGGGAACAAAATTAGTTACTAACAGGCCATATTTTCAAACTCGACTTGCCTAAAAGCAAGTGAGCGGAGCATCAAATTCAGTTCGGGAAATCACTTGTTCGTAAATTGTAACCTCTCTTAGAAACGTCAATTATACATATTATGTCATGTATAAAACAATGTATTTATTTTTAGGATGGGCACAGAGCGCAGCGTGGTCAGCACCAGCAAGTGGTCGGAATCTGTGTGGCTGGTAGCGCCGCTGGTAGCCAAACTACCGCCCGCCGTTCAGGGCCGGGTGTTGAAGCAAGCCGGGCAGGTATGTAGCGTCTTGTGTCTATGTATAAGGTTTATAAATATTAACTACAAATATGTGAAGGGGTGAATCAGCAAATGAAACAGAACAACTTTCCCCAAGGCTTGCGCCGCATGCCGCGTGCGTATGTGAGCATCTGAGGCTGCTCGCCCGGTTTAGACGCACCTATTGAGTAACGACTGCCGTCTAAGCTAAGTTATCATAGACAGCAACCGGGACTACGGATTAACGTGCCCTCCGAAACACGGAAACATCTTATTTATGGACAACCAGGCGGTTCAGCCTGCAATATCCTAACCAGACCAGACACAAGTTCACAAAATTATAAATAATATCTGTAATAAGATCAACTTACACTATTGTTTGCGATTTGAAGCTGTTTATCAAGTCTGTGTATTGGTCAACAGATATTAGAAACCGGGTGGGGTGCCGGTTGCAGCGGAAACTGTTCAAGTGGAAGCGGGAGCGGGGGTGGATCTCATCGGGACTGCAAGAGTCATCAGTCCCCTAGTTATAAAGGGTAAGTTCCTCTTGCTGTCTCGAACAACTGCTTCTATTACATAGTTCTGTCAAGAACAAAAATACCACTGTAAAAAAGTTAGATATACAGATTTAATATAACGTGGTGAAACAGTACGTAGAAGCCGTGTGATTAAAGAAAGAATGAACGCCTGGTATATGTAAGAGCTTCAGTGGGAGAGAGAAAACATGACAATCAGCCGCCCTTTACAGATCCTTTAATTTCACGGCTTCTATGTGGGCTAACTAGGTACCTGTCGCAAAAAGGACTGGTTAAGTAAGTAATTGCAAAGATTTTTGTCAATATATTTCATTTAAATATTTGGCTTATCAAGCAGTTTGTCAAAATGCCAAATCAGCGTTAAACAAAAAGCCTCACTCGGACTGCTATATCGATTCTACGCGAAAAATCTTCACATGTCTTTAGGGCAGTCTTAGTAACAACAATCGTTTTGTAGGTCATCTAGTTCAGGCAGCGGCGGCAAGCGCGGCGTGAGCGGCGGTTCTTGCGGCGGGTCGTGTCAGTGCGGCGGCGGCAACGCAGTGCGGCTCGCCAACGCGCCGCTGCTGTCATTGGTGCTCACCTGCCTGAGGAACCAGGATGACCAGAAGGTTAGTAAACGACTTGTGTAAACCGCTTTACGCCTAATAAGTATTTTTTGTCATATTTTATAATATAACAAAACATGAACGACTATATTTTTATTCTTCGAAAATGGTAATCGAAATTCGTATTTACTTGAAATTTTTAGATAAGGTTTTTTCAAGTGGGCTATATTTAAATGAACACAGGTCAGATAAGCCGATACAGTAAAACAAGCAACCAAGGCTGTTAGTTAGTTAGTTAGGCACAAGACCGCGGAGCCTGGAGAAATTTGACGGAGAAGTAACTCCCCATGGTCATGTCTCTCAGGAATGAGGCATCGACTTAGAAGAAGAAGAAGATACTTATTTAATAATATGTTTCATTTTAGTATTTAATTACGAAGTTGTAATTATCTTATAATAGCTTACATAAATGTCCATATTACGATCCCTATATCAGCTTATCACTCGATTTTATTTACCACCTAACGTTACATGCTGCTTGGTTAGCTTGGTAAGCCCCGAGGCAGTGCGTTAGGGGTAGTTTTAAATTTTAGTGTTCCTTAGCCGCGTTTACACTAGGTTCATAATATTGTTATAAGAAATAGAAAAATCTGTCCTATATTTTTCTGTTTTTTATAATGACTTATACATGACAATCAAAAGGTTCAATGTAAAATTTACTACTTTAAATAAATAATTTGACTTTGACTACCCAGGAGAGCCTGCTGAGCTCTATCCACGCGCAACTGCAGCACTACCTGACGCACGCGCGCGACCACGAGCGCGCCGCGTGCGCCGACACGTGGCAGGACGACGCCGCGCCCGAGGCGCTGCAACTCCGCTTCTCATTGGCCGGCGGCATGTTCGACGCCATCCGACGCTCCTACCAGCTCACCTCTGATTGGGCGGTGTTACTCACGCAGCTAGTTGCGCACCAAGTCGTCGACGCGTATAACAATAGGTATTGAATGCTTGGTTTCGCGGGAGGCGGTAAGCATGGGTGGGTGTGTCTTTTTGAGGGTGATTTTGATGCTATCGTGTTGGTCGATCGCAGTGGAAAGTGCAGAGAAATAATATGTTATAACTAAATTTTTAAAGTAAACGATCCCGAAAGGGCAACATTATTGTTGACATCCCGCTCATATGTTATATATTTCGATAGAGAGACTGACAATGATGTTACCAATTCGGGATCTTTACTTTATCTGATCGATTATACCTAACACTCAACTACCACCAGTTGATTACATATCTTAAAAAATCGAACCAGATACACAATCGTGTATCACAAAATTAAACATATCGCAGCGCTATAATTGATTGTCTTATTATTACAAAATTGCACTTTAATACCTAAAATCTAAACACCCTAATAAAATCACTAGAAACTAAACTTGAGCTAAAACTAAAACCTTATATTTTATTGTGTTAGCAATTACTCATCACAAAAATTATAACTCATCACAAAAAACATTTTTGAACGGATTCAAAATGTGTTTATGCTTATTATTGGAGATGTCATCCGTAAACAGCTCAAAACGTTAGAATTCTATCATCCAATAACTAGTCTGTCTTTCCCTGCGATCGATCTGCTAGCATAACTTGGTAGAGGAACGTCCCATACAAACAGTATTTCTTAATGTCATGTACCTTGCCCTACTCATCTGATTGTCTGTTACACAGGGATGCCGAGTGTGTCGCTTGTATGCAATCATGACATGACTCCACAGCAAGTCAAATCACCATTACAGGCGCCGTTCCAAACTCATTCTAGAAGTATAGAACTTAGTTCACTGAGCCAGCTAAGACCAATGCGTAGTACCTACTTAATTGAATGTTTATTCCAAGTTAATACGGATTTATTTAAACTACCCGTATAACTAGGAATAACCAGCCAAATTTGATTCGTTCTTCGCGTTAGTTTGGTTGGCATAGTGGAGAAATAGATTCAGCCATATTGTAACAATGTCGCTTCCTTTTAACGTTACTTTCATTACTGATTATTCGCTAAATCATCACTTCATATTAAGTCGTCTCTTCAAGCTAGTTACAGCCCCCATCACTCAAAAAATCACTGGATAGAAACGTAATTTATCTAAAATCCGCTGGTCAAGACTGAAGTACAGATACTGAAGCTTATTTATAGGATGTTGGATTAGTAGTAAATGGTAAAAGTTAACCGTTTATTACTAAAACAACATTCTGTAAATAAGTTCTATAGTTCAATTATCTGTAGTTCAATTTCGATCTATCAATTTTCGGTAAATTAAGTTTCCATCGAGTTATGAATTTTTAAGCGATCGAGGCAGTACATATGCTCTGGTAGCCTCTTAATTGTTTTTTTATTAGAGTAGTACGCTAAAAATAACAATGAAGTTAACCGTTCACACAAGTTATCAAAAACGGTGTTGGATAATTTTAAGAATACAAAATACAAGCAGGTTCCGTTTATAATGGTAATAATAAAGTAACAAGTAACGTTTAGTTGAAACATGCATTGTGTTCGTAGTTTTTAGTTTTACTACAATATGATAAAGTTAATAGTCAATTAAAAACGAATTTCAACAAACAAATCTACATACACAACCTAGTTATAATTGTAAGCATAATGATTTAGCTGTTAATGTTCTTGTTTTCTGATGTTGTTACTTTTGTGCAATAAAGAGTTTTTAGTTACTTACATAATAAACACCTAAAAAGAAGTAAGTTTAGTTCCTGTCTACAATTGATGATGATGTTTGGAACGCGCCCTCGATGGGCGGGCGCGGTCGCATGCGCTGACTTGCCGTGCAGTGTGGCCGCCAAGCTCGCAATAACACACCGTTAATACAGTCTGTGTCGCAGCAACCTCTTCACCACTCTGATCGACATGCTTGCCACTCTAATACACTCCACGCTGGCCGACGGCGGGGACGACAACAATAGGAAACACTACCAGAATCTGATGAAGAAATTGAAGAAAGAAATAGGGGACAGACACGGACCGTCCGTACAAAGCGTACGACAACTTCTACCGCTGTCCAAGAATACTATTATTGAGGTTTGTATTTACTACTTCTTGATCACAAAATTGGGACTGGTAATTAACTTTTTGTTACAAAAATACAAACGAAACAAGTGGAAAAAATCACTGATGAGGTTTGAACCCTTTCTTTTGACTTTCCGGGTCAAACGTGTTAACCGCTACACCACGGTTGGCTCTGTCCATGGCGGAATTGTGATCCATTTGCTTCGCTCATTTTTTTTTACGAGTAGATTTAGCGCCATCTGTGACTTTGTTAATGCAACTATACAGTTTGGTAAATTGGTACATATACATTGACGATCTCTTCTATGTTGATAAAAGACAATTTTTCCATACACCGAATGGACAATGGGCAGGACACTGATTGGTGACCTTATTTTTATGCTTATTTTTTTCCCGCAGGTCATCGCATGCGAGCCGCTGGGATGTCTAGTGGACCAAAAGGGAAACAAGATTACAGGATTTGATAGTGATAAGAAACAGGTAAGGTTTTATTATATCGTTTAGTTATAACATTAAATATTCAATATCATTGCAAGTTAGGCTGAAAGGAAAGTGTTATAGTAGACTAACTGCCTATCCAGTGATTACACTCACTTTTCCGTGGGAACAAGTGGTTTTCCCAGCAAGTGTAATTCATATAAACTTCAATCACTCTATCTATGAAAAAAAAACTGTATCAAAATCGTTATGTATGTTTAAAGATCTAAGCATACATACATACAGACAGACGCGAGAAGCGACATTGCTTTATGCTATGAAGTGTTTTTGTGGTCGGAGAATCATACGACTTGGTTGTCAGGTTTTGGAATTAAAAATTGCAGTATTTTTGTCGCATTTCATGTTCATTAAAAAAAAATCAAAAGATCGACACCAATTAGAATGTTTCCTATTCCAGGGCCTAAGACTGACAGACAAGCAGCGAGTTTCAAGCTGGGAGCTAGTTGAAGGCGGCAGAAACCCCGCGCCGCTCTCATGGGCGTGGTTCGCCGCCACTAAAATCGAGAGGAAACCCATGACTTACGAGAATGCTCATAGGTAAAACATACTAAAAAATTAAATATAGAATGATCCTGTGATGTTTGTGACCTTTTTTTACTAGGAAAATAGATTTGATGTCATAGCATTTGTTCCAAGGTCACAAACGTCACAGGATCATAGTATATTTTACGGACTACAGCTATCGGTACAATGGGTAGCTTTGTTAGGAAAACAATCTTGTCCTAAGAGTAGTTACTACATGTATACATGCGACGGTGTTTGAGCGCTGGGGAAATGTAATGGGTGATGTACCTGATCGATTAAAGAAAGGTTCTATAATAAATGTCGATTGCCTAAGTGTGAGGGAGAAAGCATAAACCCCAGGTCCTTTAAAGAGTCTCAGTGGGAGAGAGAAAACATGACGATAGAGCCTATCTTTATCATTAAAATTAAATTAAATTATTAAATACATATCCGGGTTTGAATTCCCCTTTTAAGCAACTAAAATGCTTGTGTTAGGGGAATTCGCTCTTCCATAATGGTATTTTACGGTTAATTGGATTTTACTCGTATTATTAACAAATTAACAAATATTGCCACAATTAACATAAGAAACTCATTAAGGTTTAAGCAAATTAAATTAATTAACAATTTCAGACAGTGCTATGTTCTAATAAAAGAAAAAACAAATCATCAATCAAAAATAATCCATCAAAAATTACAAAAATAAATAAATTAATTGATTGAAATTGATTGAAATTAAACAAAAAGGTAAAATTAAAATATATGTGCAGATATAAAACTAAAGAGATTAAAAATATAATAAATGAAATACTTACAATTAAATTTAAAAATGAACAGAAATTTCTCTTCTATCTAAAGTGAAACGCCGGGTTGTGTGTGTATGAGTGTGTTTGTGTGTGTGATTGTGTGCTTGTGGGAGTGTGTGTGTGTGTGTGTGTTTGTGTGTGTGTGTGTGTGTGTGTGTGTGTGTTAGTGTACGTGTGTGTGTTGGAATCTATTGGATGGTTTGTATAATTGACTCAATTTCGTTATAATTTCTTGTCTTCAGCCAGTCCGCGACAATTTTTTTGCATTCATGTTGTGAAAGAGGATATACGTTCAATTCTTTATTTATAAGGTTGTACAGTTTTGACGACTGCCTATTAAATTGTCTCCTAGCAAAGGTACTTTTTGCTTTGGGTAGAGGCGCAATACTGTTTTTCCTTCTTCTTTCGAGTTTAGCGGTATTATAAGGGAGATCTTTGTGTTTACGGAGAATCAGTTTTAAAATGTACAATTTCCGAACTGTCAGTAGGTCGGTGTCTAAATAGAGATTTTCTGTCGGGTAACGGAAAGGTTTCATAAAGGTGACTTTGAGTAGAGATCTTTGTGCTCGTTCTAACTCTATGAATTTCGTTTTTATAGCTCCTCCCCAAATTGGCAGGCAATAGGAAATAATAGACTCCGCTAGTGTTATGTAAACCTGTTTTAAAAGGCATTTTGTGGCTACATGTCGTAATTTGCTAAAAATCCATATAAGCTTACGTATTCTACTCATGATTAATTCTGTGTGATTGTGCCAGGATAGTCGTTGGTCGATTAATATACCTAAATATTTAGTGTTTTCTACTTTTGTGATTACGTTACAAGAACAGCTAAGTTGCGGTTGTGTGCTTTCACATTTATGAATTTTAATTTGAAAGTTTGTTGGGGGCTGAGTGCGCGCGTACATTGAGAAACACATGTAATTAGTTTTAGATGCGTTCAGGGTGAGCAAATTTGTATCTAACCATATTGATATCTTTGTAAGGCCACGTTCTGCAGATTTACGTACATTGTCCCACGACTTCCCCGAAAAAACCACGGCAGTATCATCCGCATATGAGAAAATGAATCCTTCTTCTACCATCATGTTACAGAGGCTGTTTATGTAGATCAGGAACAATGTCGGACCTAGGACACTGCCCTGAGGTACGCCGAATGTTACATTTTCCTCTGAGCTGATGTTTTCCCCTAATTTAACCATCTGCTTACGATCCCGCAGATAATCCTCAAAAAGCAAGAGAGGCTTGCCCCTGATCCCAATATTCTCAAGCCTTTGCACAAGTATATCGATTGACACCGTATCGAATGCCTTTTTCAGGTCGAGAAATACAGCTAGGCACTTATTCCCACCGTCTACTTTTTCAGTGACAGTGGAAGAAAGGGCCAGGACTGCATCCTCAGTAGAAATCCCTGGGCGAAAACCAAATTGTGAAGCAGAAAGTATATTGAATTTTGTCAAATATTTAGTAAGGCGTGCGTTAATAATTTTTTCCAATATCTTTGATATGGCAGGCAGAACTGAGATTGGCCGGTAGTTTGTTGGACTTGACTTGTCTCCACTCTTATGTATAGGCGTGATAAGTGCTTTTTTTAAAGCTACGGGAAAAATACCTTGTTCGAAACAAATATTCGCTAAGTGGGTGATTATAGGGACGACATATTCGTGCGCGGCTCTAAGGAAACTAGTCGGTATGTGATCCCAGCCTGGAGCGCTGTCAGCTTTCAGGCTCATAAGAACCGTGTAAACTTCCATAGGGTCAGTACCGAGTAAAGCAAAAGATGATGTAGGTGGATCATTTAATCCACTGCAAACCGCATTTCTCTGCTGCGAGTTCCTTGAAATAATATCATTCGCAAGTGACTTGCCGATACCCGCAAAGTACTTGTTAACTTCGTTAACCGATTCTTGGGGAGATTGGCCTCGCTCTAGTAGTTCAGAGTTTTGAGATTTAGGTGGTCTACGATTTGTAATATTATTTATTGTAGGCCATAGTTTTTTAGGATTTTTGTGAACCTTTGCAAGCATTTCCCTGTCGTATTTTCGTTTAAGTCTTTTGCAGAGCCCATTACAGTAATTTCTATATCTCTTGTATGTAATTTTTAATATCTCATTTGTAGGATCTCGTTTTAACTTTTTTTGCATATTGTTCCGGTTCAAAATGCAGCGCAGTAGGCCAACGGTCATCCATGGTTTAAGCATGCGATTCCTTTGGGGTATTATAGATCTTATTGTGTTTGTGAGCAGGCAACGCCGTAGTATACTCAATAAGTTATCTGTCAATATATTTGGGTTATTTATTTGTAGCAGATCCTGTAGATTGCTTGTTTTTAGGCAATCCAACGCTTTGTCTAGGTTTAAGGTTGTTTTAGTTTTTGTGTTAACATTGATTCTGGTATTACAAGACAATTTTAGGAGCAACATAAGATGGTCTGTAACAGTAGTATTAATAACGGCTATAGTTGCACTTTTAGTTTCAGGTTGTAATTTTAAAATAAAGTGGTCCAGGCAGTTTTCACCTCTTGTTGGCAATGTATGGCCCGGAAGTAGACCGTGCATTGCCAGCATATTCAAATAGTTTAGCCTATTTGATCGCTCATGTGACTTTTCATTGTCATTGTGTATCAAATTTATATTTATATCGCCTGCGATTATAACGTTGCTGTTTAATCTTATCGTACTTAAGTAATAGTTAAGAGAATTTGTGAATTCTTCCGAGTTAGTTTTTGATGGAGATCGATATATACCTAGAATTATAAGATCTCCTATACAAATCTGTAGGCACGATGCATGCGTTAGATTTACTTCTTTGACATTTGCTTTGTGAGTATTTTTAATGTATGTGACTACTCCATCTGCTTTATTTAAATGATTGGTTGTTTCATGGGAAATGTAGTTCATAAGGGTTGGCAGATTTTTGTCAGATCTCAATCTACACTCAGTAAGTATAATGACGTCAGCGTTGATTTTAAGGCACGCAAGGTTTAGTTTTAAGTCATCAATATTAGAGTAAACGCTTCTTATGTTTTGCGTTATAATCGTTAGATCGTTATTTTTCACTTTTATTAGACTAGAAACGTCATCAATGTCGCAGGCCTGAGCTTGTGCCATTTCTATACGGTCTAATTCGTTTATGGTTTTAAGTGTACTATCCATAGCAATTTATTAGGTGCAAAAGCGGTGTTTTTTGTGTCAGTTTACGTATTTTTTTCAATATATTATGTGTCCTAACCATCCACAATAAAGGTGATAAATCATTTATGGTATGTGTGTACATACATATATCACGCCTTTATCCCTTGCGGGTAGGCAGAGCGTTAACAACCGTAAGAATACGGTCGCTATCGCCACGTCTGACATTTTTGAGTATTGTTTTCTAAGGTTGTTTCGGAAAACATGTGTATCACTACAGTGACAGGTTGTCAGCCTGTCGCCTAAAAATTGTAATACACCAATATCCTCGAGTCCCTTAGTCGCCTCTTACGACACCCACGGGAAGGATGTGGGGTGATGCTATTCTAAGCCGGCATCACACGGCAAATCTTTATCTGATGTTGTTATAATGGCAATATATTATGCAGTTGCTTACTTATGTATTTTGGGACACGATGTCGAAAATTGATTCACAGTAAAAAATATACAGACGTAACAAGAAAATTCGATCCACGCATAATCACCAGTATTTAATTTTCTATTTAGAACACTTTCGAAGATCTGTCAATCATTTTCGTCTTTCAACAGATTACTGAAATACCACACGCACAGCCTGGTGAAGCCGCTGAGCTACTACTTGGAGCCGTTGCCTGTTCCGCCTGAAGAGCTGGAGACTAATGACAACAAACAAGAAGGTGAGACTACAATGTGGGAATCGGATCTCTCTTACTTTCATGCACGTTGGAAAGAGAGATCTGCTTAACATGTAATTCGGCCCTGAAAACTAGCTCCGCTGACTCAGCGACCTAAAGAGGATCTTGGCATCCGAAACGAGCTGTCTCCACTAATCTATCTCCTGCCAATTGCTGACTCGAAGATCGCGCAGATCAGCGTCTACCACGTCTCTTCAGCAATACCTGGGGCGCCCCATCAGCCAAGAGCAATACATTTTATTTAAAAAAATTGACGCGCGCTATTAACAGCGGCCAATAAACTAAAATAGGTTTATCTTCGTTGAAATAAATTCCCGGAGGTTTGAGCAAACGTCGACTTTGTTTCAGTCACAAAAACGCAAATGATCATTTTGCTTGTCACCCTTGTTGCTGTGTTTAATAACATTCGCGTTAGCGCTCCCTATATATTGTTAACTAATGGGCGCCCGCGGCTCCGCCCGGAAAACAACTGTCCTATAGGTTAATTCTAGTTACCCTCTATCTATGTGCCGAATTTCATAAAAATCACTTCAGTACTTCTAACGTGAAGAAATAACAAACAAACTTTCGCATTTATAATATTAGTAGGATAGCGCTTTACTTCTTTTTCCTCATTTGTAAATGGATGTTTTATACCTGATTTTATTTATGGTAGGTGAAAGCCTGGAGTCGAGCCCCACCGGCGCCGGTAAGGGCAGGTCGCGGTCCGCACCAGGCAACAAGATCAAGAAAGCTAAACCTACAACTCCTGTAAGTACTCTTTGCAGGAACTTTTCTGTTTACTGTTTACTGTGGGCCCTAATCTGAGGTTCGAGAAACACATTCAGGAACTAGTACAAAATTGTTTTTACCGCCTGAAACTATTGTATAAAGCCAAAGAGTTTCTCTCAGTAAAACTTAGAATGAACCTTGTTGAAGCTTTAGTGCTCTCCAAATTCACCTATGCAGATGCGGTATATGGTCCTCGGTTATATAAAAACATATAAAAACTTAAATATATATAAAAACTAAATGCTTAATACAGCGTGTCCAAAACGCTTGCGCTAGGTTTTGCTTCGTAATACCGCCGAGAAGTCACGTAACACCATTTTAAAACCAAAATAGGCTTCTTAACATGAAATCCAGAAGAAGTCTTCACTTTGCCATACTTCTTTTTGGTATTATAAAAAGTCGCAAGCCTCCCTACTTATTTGAAAAACTAGTATGGTCCTCTCGCATACGCATCGCACGTCTTGCTATTCCACGTCATAAAACTACGGCTTTTGAGGGTAGTTTCAAATATACCGCTGCAAAGATCTGGAACAATATACCACCACCTTTGTGTTCATTACCTTCTGTTGCGAGCTTTAGGGTAAAAATAAAAGAATATCTTTTGCAGCATCAAATTAGCGGTAAAACAAATTTATAAAATTAAAAATGTTTAATAATTAGAATAATAATATTTTATAAAAAAGGGGAATTAGCTAATGTATTATTTTTATTGTATTATGCCCTCACACTGCACAAGTCACATCACACTCACACATAAAATTATTTTTATCTTTTTCATTTTTTTGCTGATGTTCATGGTGTAAATAAGTCTGATAAAGTGTATATTCTTATTGTTGTAACCTTGGCGATCTCCAAACCGGTTGCAACTGAAAATCAGCGTCACAGCCCCGGCTGTGGCATTATGCTGAGTTGCAACCGTTTCGGTATATGTATTTTTTTTGTATGCTGAATAAATTATTTTTCTTTCTTTCTTTCTTTCTTTTTACAGTAGATATCTGATTATAAAAACTTCCAAAAAATTGTCATCATCTACACATATAATAGAAACCTGAACCAAGGGCTTTATATTCTGTAGCCGCCTTGACTGATTACAGTACGCTTGCGTGGACAAAGGAGCTTGGATAAAAGTTAGAGCGGCCCTAGTCCTAGTTGTATGCAAATAATATGTCATTAATTGCTATTTTGGTTTGCGTCAGAACACTCACTTTTATGTATTTTTCTGTTTATTCATTCAATCTTTGAAAAATTATGAATGAAGCCCGTAGTATTTTTGGAGAATAGTTTTAAACCCTTTGAACTTTTATATTTTATTAATGACACAGTCCGCTACCGAATTTGATACTACATCGTTAACGTGAATAAAGTACAAAGGATTTACCGGCGTTCTCGTTTAGTCCTGATAATGTTTGTAATTCTCTTCAGACAAATGGGCCGAATAGTGTACCGGGAGCGAATGGGGTACAGCCAGGCATGGCGCCGCAGCCGCAGCAGCCGCAGTTCATGCAGCAGCAGCAGCAGCAGTGGTTCCCGCAGCCGCAGGGCTACTACCCGCAACCTGGTAACTCATTTTACCATTTATTGTACACAATACAGATAAATACTCTAAACTAAACCGCAAGCGTGCAGGAAGAGACTGATGAATGTAGAAGAAGCGAAAGAAGTATGCCAGGATCGTAGCAAGTGGAGGGAACTAGTCTCTGCCTATGACAACGGGAAAGAGGCATGATTTATTAATGTATTTTACATATCTCATGCTCTGAAAGTAGGTCATTACTGACAAAAAACACGACCTGTAAGTTCAACTTACAGGCGAGGTTTTAAAACTAAGCCTGTAAGTAATTTTAAATATGGAACTAGAAAAAGAACCAATAGAATCGCGACAATTAAAAAGTTAAAATCAATTTCTTCTTATTTTTAATAAGAGCTGCAACAAAATTTTTAAATTTCGAACTGGCCGCTATGAATTGTGTTGCTTGAACGCAGGAATTATATTTTTAATCTGTATTTTTATAACCTCAACAAATGAGTTTGTCGAATTATTACTCAATATTACAATAACAAAAGTAAAAATTACTAATATCCCTACGATCAGAAAAATGTCTACTTTATGTTAGGATACTTTTCTTTCATATTAATTCAATATTTTTCAATCATAGCAAAAAAACTTTAGTAGTGCAATTTGAATACCTGTCGATACAATCATCTTTAATGGATCGTTTTCTTGTGTTTATCGCTTTATTTTATTCTTTTTTCATTCGATATGTAAAGCAGTATACGTACCACGGATGTAACATCAATAACAACCTCGGAAAGGTACCGCCCTCGCTCCGCTCGGGCGTTAAAAAACCTCGGTTGTTATTGATAGCTTACATACCTCAGTACGTAATCTACTATTTATGTATGTTTAACAGAGAGACTACAGGCGCTATTTATTTTTAAAAAGTGAAATACCGTAGGCCTTAAGAAGATTATCGTAACATATTGACGGTTCGGTGACGACTTTGTTAAACCCGAAACGTATTTTGGGGAAAATCACAAAACCTTGTTATTTTCGTAGAAAAAGTGAACTTTCTCCTCTTACTATACAGGATGTAGAGAAATAAAGGGTGAACCATTCCATGAAACTGAATAAGTTTTTCGAAGTAACACATGTGTAAATGCAAAAAAGAATTTTGGACCTCCCATACAAAATTACTAACCGACTAAGACAATTTGTGTGGGAGGTTCAAAATATTTTCTCATATTTCGACCTATATTTCTTGAGGAATGTTGTTCAGTTTCATGGGCTGGCTCATTTCTTGAAAGGAAATTGATACTTTTCTAACACACTGTATAGTGTAACTGTTCTAAATACTTAATTTAACTTAAATATTTCTGTCTGTATAGCTGGCGTGAGTCCGCGCGGCGTGGTGCCTCCGGCCAACACGCAGTCGAAGCAGGCGCTCAGCAACATGCTGCGCCAGCGGCTGCCCTTCAACCAGATGAACCAGATGCCGGTAACATACATTCTTACGATTCTATGTTGCGTTATCATTTATCTTGTTCTAATAAGTGTTTTAAAGTCAACGTCAAAAGCTCGTGTTGGTGATATCTTATTTCCAAGTTGTTGAGACTGAGGAGTAGTGTTTTTAAATGTTATGCTTAATTCTTTTTTCGTGATCAATATTTGACCTGCAACATTGTGCTCTTGAAGTATTTAAGTTATATTATTTTTTAATTAGTGCAATTTGAGGTCTGTTTGTTTCTATTATTGTTATTTAAGTATATTATTTAAGTTTTAATGTGAGCAATAACGTGGTCCTGGCGGTCTTATTCAATGACTAAAGATACTCAATATGATACATGTTGCAGAGTGGTGGGTACCCCGGCGCGCCGCCGCACCCGCGCGGTCCGTTCCCGCGGCAAGGCATGCGCCAGATGCAGCCCAGCCAGATGGGGCAGATGCAGCCTAAGTAAGTACCTCATCATCTGCCTGCCCTTATCCCAATTCATTTGAAGTCGGCCCAACATGTTTTCTTCTTCCATTCATCTCTATCAGCAGTCAAATCCTCATTTATGCCCTTTTTGTTCATGTCGTCTTTTACACAATCCATCCAAACCTTTTTGGGCCGTCCTCTCCTCCTGCATCCATCCACATTCATGTTAATTACTTTCTAAGCCTAAGTAAGTACCTATTACAATAATACAAACGACCTGCCCAGTGGTCACACTCACTGCAACCTATGACACCCCTATCAAGCACTACTAAACTAATTCTGATACATATACAACTGTAGCCTCTCCTACTGCTTCCTGACTTTCCCCTCCTACTAACTGCCCACATCTCGACAACACAACTAACAGGCCTCCTCTCCTCCTCGCTTGCCTCGTTGGTATGTGAAACAAAACCATCTACACTTTACCGTGTATATCTTTGAATTATCATATGCACATCAACCAACCCATTTATGAGATCATAGTATACTGGCTTTTCATACTTTTACTAAAAACAGCCAGTATAACTTCGTCCCTTAAATAGGTCGATGTGCTGGCTGATCATACGCGAAAAATGAGTCTCTACCTTACAATTATACTTTTTTTTACAGCCAAATGAATCCAATGGGAGCTATGGGCGCAATGACACCAATGAGCCAAATGGGCCAGATGGGTCCCGGCCAGATGAGCTCGGGTCAAATGGGGGCCGGGCAGATGGGCGCCGGGCAGATGGGAAGCGGGCAGATGGGCGGCATGGGCGGGCAGATGTTTGGAAACCAGTATGGCGGAATGCAGCAGGGGTACGGCGGCTACGGACAGCAGATGATGCAGGGCGGGCAGCAGCAGATGATGAACCAGGTAAGGGAATATTTTAGGAGAATGGATGAAATGGGGGTCAAGTGAGGGATATTCAAATAGGAGCATGCAATTGGGGGCTAGTGAATTGAGGTCTATTCAAATAGGGGCTACACGAATAGCGGCTTGTCAAGTGAAGGATATTCAAATGGGATCTATACAAATGGGGGCTAGTTAAGTGAAGGCTATTTAAATGGGGGCTACAAAAATTGGGGTAAGGTATACAAATGAGGGCTATTAAAATAGTAGCTATGCAATGGGGGCTAGTTAATTTAGGTCTATTCAAATAGGGGCTACACGAATAGCGGCTAGTCAAGTGAGGGCTATTTCAGTGTGGGCTATACAAACGAGGGCTATTCAAATGACACCACCCAAGTCGGGGCTATTGCAATGGGAGCTATTCAAATCAGGCTCAGAGGGTTATTTCAAATACCTATCTACTAAATACCGGGATTCTAGTTACTGTTATGAATTGTGTATCTTCTCTGTGCGAACTAACAATTTTTAAATGATTCGCGAAAATAAAATTAATGTAATAAATAATATGCCGATTTCTCTTACAGGGTATAGGCCAGGGCGTAAACCAAATGGGCCAGCAAGTGAACCCGATGAGTCAAGGCGTAAACTCGATCGGACAAAACGTGGGACAAATGAACCAGGGCGTCGGTCAGTCGGGACAAATGCCTCAGGGGATGGGCCAAATGGGACAGGGTATGGGGCAAATGGGACAGCCTATGGGGCAGATGGGACAGATGGTCCAAGGGGGAGGAATGGGCGGCATGAACAGCCAAGGAGGGGCAATGGGGCCGCAAGGAGGCAACGCTATGGGAGGATTCCCTGGACAACAATCATTCCAACAAGTAAGTATACGTTTATTCAAGTTATTCGACATATTTATTAACAAATGACTTCTTAGTCATTGTCATGGACATGGTCTACGGAATGACTTAAAGGCGTAGACCATGATTTTGAGCCTCGTTTAAATGAATATAGTCCTTGTTGTGCCTGATATACAGCTGAGATTTACACAGAAGGATAAGAAACTGAAGTAAAGGGCCGTATAGGCTGTATTTTAAATGCATCCAACGACTGGCTGCATTCGCTACAAAGTCTTCGGTCTATCTGGTTGTCAGAAGCTGTTGTACTTTTCAAGGCGTGGTCCCCTTTCCACCGAAATATTTCTTATAAATCTTGTAAATGAAATGGAGGGTGTAATCTGAAGGTAATTTTTTCAGAATATGATGGGAGGGCGGGCCAGTCAGGAGGCTTACATGCAACAAAGACAACAAGCACGGCCACAGTACAATATGCAGGTAAGCTTTTATTTCCTTACCCTTCGCACTCCCCTATAAAAAAAGCCTCGAGTACGTATATGAACGAAGCTTATAAGTTTCGCTTGCGATATAGCCGTGATTTCTTTGGAGTAAACGTGTAAAGCGGGGTATGGTATGACCATACAAACCGTGCTATGAGAAACGATAACTCATCAAAACGGGGTTAGTAACGGGGTTACTAAGGCACCGCCCTTATACGAATTTATTCGAAAGTTTCGATTACGGTTACATATTTTGATTCCGACCATGAAACTGAACAACTTTCCCCGTGGAAAATATGTCAGGAAAGTGTAATTTTCGTTGTTTAATGATTCACGGCCACGTTGTTCCGGTCAGACGCTTTTCGGCATGGCGTGCATTCGAAGTATATTTTTATCCATTTTCCTCTACAGGCACCAAACGTAACAATGGGCGGTATGGGCGGCGGGGGCGCGGCGTACCCGCGCGGCGCGGGCATGGCGCCCGGCAGCGCGCAGTACCAGCAAATGACGCAGCAGCGCATGCGCCAGCAGCAGATGCTGGCCATGCAGCAGCAGCAGGGGCCGCTGGTGCAGCACTTGCAGAGGCAGCAGTATCAGCCGCCGTATTAGTTATGCCACATTTAGTGTCAATAAGGTTGTGGACTGTCAGGCCAAGTGAGCTACTTTTTAAGACGTTATTTTTTATGGATTGTATGACATCATACATTCCATAAAAAATACCCCATAAGTTATATTTTGGATGGTGTCAGAACACTTACTTTTATGTAATTTTTAAAATATTTTGAAAAATCATGAATAGGAGCGTCTCCATAGAGCGAGGAGCCTCAGAAGCACACCGGCGTGCCGTGGTCGGTGTGGACGTGTTTCGCGTGAGGTAGCGCATGCTCAATTGCACTATGCTCGGGCCAAACACATCCACCGCGCATGCCGCGCGCGGTCGTGAGCATCTGAAGCTGCTCGCGCTATGTAGACGCACCAAATGAAGTCCGTAGTATTTTTGGACAATAATCATATTTTATTAATGACCCAGTCCACAACCGAATTTCCTTCTACTCTTTTCGGTCAGTACTGAAGGCACAGGGTCCCAGGGAAAGCAAAACCCCTCGTGAATTGAATCAACCTATGAAACTGAAAAACTTTTTCTACCATTTTACGAAAATGTGAAACAAATTTGGTTTCCAGTAGGAATTGGCCCCAGCCCATATGTTTTCCATAGAAATAAGCAAAGAATAAATATACTTAAGCTATTTTCTGGGCTGAAGCACCCGATTGCCCGTAAGAATGATGGTTTCGTGTTTTGAATTACCCGGTAAGCCGTAGGCCCCGGTTACTGTCTAAGTCTATGATTACTTAGACGGCGGTCGTTACACAACCATGTAAGAAGCCGGCTACTTATAGAAGGCGGTTGAAATACATTGACATTGGGGTTGTTGGACGCCTCGGTGTCCCATACGAAAAGAAAGAGAGAATAAAAGTTTTTCAGGTTCACAAGCTGATTTATCTCAGTTATGGGTCCCAAGCACCTGTGTAGCTTCACTACTGTCCTGGCCAGATGACTATCGTAGTAGTGGCCTCGCTTCTACCAAACATAACTTAATTTTACAACTTCTTAGGACTTTATTTCTGACATTTATTACCTACGAGCTGGTATTGCGTTTATTATTTTCAAGTACATATATTTATTACATACAATAAGGTTATGAAAGTATATTAAGGCTTATCGTGAATTAACTTTTTTAACATATTTTATGTTAATTCTAGCCATTTAGAATCAATGACATCAACGTATTTCTGTTTTGAAAATTTTGTACCTACCTTTATTTTGAAATAAATAAGTATTTAAACATAACCTATTCTGTAAGATGAAGACAATTTGTAAATAAGTACTGTTTATTTTATTAGGATCCAAAATACAACTAGTTAATAAATGAAATCGTTTTATTTATTTTGAAAAATTATATACTTAGGCATTTATACCACTCCATGTTGTTTCGTTTCGTGGAATACATTCCAGTATATTTATGTAGTTTAATAATCATTGAATCAAAATACAGCAAGGTTCTTGTAATCAAGGTTGTTTTTATCAAGTAAAAATCATTGATATAACAAACAAACAACCTGGTAACTTACAGTTAAAGGGCTGAGTAGAGCTAAAAGCTACTTTTATAAGTGATTTCTATCTACCCTAGATAAAATGCAGAAAAACCACGGAAAACTGACGAAAAAAAAGGTAATAATCTTTAGGATATTTGCTGTAGTGTTATTGTTTCCAAAACATGATATTATTAATTTAGCTTGATAGAAAAACATCGTAAAGTTACCTCTAAAAATCTATTATATCGCAAACTGTACGAACAAAACCCACGCAATAATTAAGTGTTTATTATCAGAATGAGCGCCTTACAATACTCTATCGACATATAGTTTTTGATTTTCAAATTACTTATTTTTGACCGCGTTATCATCGAAAATACGAAAATATCATTGAATCGGCAAGATTCCGTCCCGTTCGCACGCGCGCACATTTGTCAGAAAGGGACCGGTTTTTAGCTCGTGTCAGCCCCTTAACACAGATTGAATGCAGCATGCGTGCGTGTATCGGTCGTTGTAATTGTAACGTATGGAGGAGTACGTATACGTGTATATGATACGCGCTCAACTCATCATCATCATTCTCGTCCAGTGATGGACTGGATGCGTGTGATTGACGATCGAGTTGCTTTGGTATACTGGATTCCAGTTTGTTTTCCCAAATTCATGCATGCTTCATACACCTCCCTCCACACATTACTACTACTAGTAGTATTTGCAGCTAATATTTTTTACACATTATATAGAATTCTTTGCGTACACTACACCTTAAATATGTCACGCAACTCACGCATTATCGTGTCGGGAATTAATGATCTACACCACCCGAGCAAGTTAAAAACACACGAGTGCAAACACAGCCAAATGGTATTCTTTGTTTACTTGTCAAAGAATTTTAGGTTATGTTTAGGTCGAGTTCTTTGTTTTGATATTTTCATTTTTGTTTTTGTATTAAATTCCAAAATGCTATCATCCATACGAATAACTAGAAACCCTGTATTTAAGTCTCTGTTCAAAGTGCATAATTGTGGATGTACTCCGCGAAAAATACACAATTTAGGGCTAAATGATATACCAAAGATAACTGTGACCGAAATTCGTAAATTATTGAGACAAAAAGGCTTCGCTGTTCAAGACGGGTTCACATCTCTTACAACAAAATGCTCCATATGTTCTGGAGAACAGAAAAGTAGTGAAAGTAAAATTTATATCAACAAAACTACGGGTAAGATTTGATTGTAAACATAACCATAAATTTAAGACGTAAATTTTGCAGTGATGATGTAATGTAAAAAAAATACGTGTGGTGCTGGCTTAGGATAGCATCAACCCATTTCTACTCTTGGATGCCCTAAAATGCGACGTGATTAAGGACAAATCCAGGGATGGGGCAGTAGTGTTCCCTGAATACATCACCATGTGCTGCGCTCGCCAATCCGCTTGCCAATCGTGATGTGACGAGCATAACAAATACCACTTAATTGGAGGAGGTCTAAGTTCAGCAGAGGACTAGTGGCTGTTGAATTTAAAAAACATAGATGTAGTTAAAAAAATAATTATTTATTATCAATCTTATTTCCTATCTACACTGCGAAGTACAGTAAAAAACAAATTGTTCCAGGTTACTTTTTGTGTCCTAAATGCAATGTTCATGGAGACTGGGCAATATTAGAGAGATTAGTGAAGAAAGCCAAGATAGAAACGTCAATGAAAGAGTTTATTGAAAAATGCACACAGAATACAGAACAGTTTAAGAAAGACTGGAAAGCTGTTGAAGAAAAGACTACCTCACTATCACAACTAAATGAGACTGAAACTTTAGAATTATTCCGGCTATTTGAATTTCCAGTAAGGCTATTTAATTTATGTATATTGAATTTACATTTATTTCTGAACTTCACTTTTAATTCGTTTGAATTTCTAGTTTTCCCCAGAAGCCAACAAAACCCTGTCAGAAGTTAGAGTGTCAGATGACCACACAGTATTATATTTCCCACTGAAAAACTCTCTAGAGCAAGTGGTGGGATATCGTAAAATACAAGCGGGCAAAGAAGATGAGACTGAGAATTGTGGCTTGCACACATCAGGGCTGTTCTGGTGTAGGGCTCCAAAGGTCAGCAAGCATGAACAGGCCGTGCTGGTGCCTAGCATACAAGACTTATTGAATCTAGCAGCTGCTAAAGTTTCAGGTACTTTTTTTTCGATAAAAAATTGCTTTATAATTACTTAAGCTATCCACAGCAATAGCATCACGTGAGATAGTAGACAAATGCGGGCCTATCTTAAGTAAAAAAATAGCATAGTAAGAAAATAAATGTGATAAAACTAAATAGGTGCGTCTCCACCGGCCGAGCAGCCTTAGCCTCTCACCGCGTCGGGCGGCATGCTCGGCCGGTGAAGACGCTCCTAATAATGCACTCTTAACCATAAAACATGTTCTAAACATTCTAGGGACATTGGTGTGGCTAAGTAACTGCAGTCTCCCGCCAGTGGTGTTGCCAGCTCTCGAGAACTATCAAAAACTCTGTCTTTGGGGTGACTGGGACAACATGCGAGCTGTCGCCGAAAAACTTGGCGAAGAAAGATGCCGATTTGTAAGGTTAATAATTTCAATATATCTCCTGATACTATCCAAAGATATACATTTTAAATTATTTGCACATTACATTGCTGATACTCTATAAAATACATAAACTGGAATTTATATCTTACATTTACATTTTTCTCATTACAACTTTTACGACGAAGGGACTCGAGAGTATTGGTGTATTACAATTTTTAGGCGACAGGCTGACAACCTGTCACTATAGTGATACACATGTTTTCTGAAACAACCTTGGAAAACAATCCTCAAAAATGTCAGACGTGGTGATATTGACCGTATTCATGCGGCCGTTAACGCTCTGCCTACGCAATCGATACAGGTGTGATATATGTATGTATGTATGTATTATAACTTTTTTGTCTGTTTGATGTCCCACTGCAGGGCAAAGGCGTATTTCACGCCACCCGTCTCGATCTTAGGCCTCTAAATGCCAGTTCTTGACAAAGGCCTCAATATCATCTCGCCATCTTTTCCTAGGCCGACCACGACTCCAACGACCACCCTGTGGTGTCCATTTTGTGGTTATAATAGCCCATCTGTCGGGACGCATGCGACAGACCTGTCCTGCTCAGTCCCACTTCAGCCGCGCGGACTTTTTGCCGACATCTATTATGCCAGTTTTGAAGCGCAGGGTTATATATGTTTCACCTATTTCTATTTATTATTTCAGGCCTACTGATGGTTTAGTGACGGCCTCAGAAGCGGCAGCAGCCAATCTGTCCTTGAAGACTCTGGTGTCTGAAGCGAAACCCGCCGCGCATCGCTCCATTACTACTTTCGCTGCGCTACGAGACGATGTTTATGCTGAACTCACCAATATTGACAAGGTAACAGAGAGTGTTTGTTGGAGTTTAACAATATCTATAAAGCCGCGTTTGAAGTATGAGTCGCAGAAAGTACTAGCAAGCAAACTATCGGAAATAGCAGCCTATCCACCGATTTCCAGTGATATCTATCACTGTTAGCAATATTTTTTGGTTGGTTCGGCCTGTTCATACTGCCCCTGCCGTTGTTAGGGACCAGCAGATTATGTCGTCGTGATCGTCATCTGTCCCCCCAACGAAAAGTTTGACTCAACACACCGTTATATAGGTGCGAAAATATTACCTGCAAATAAAACAAATTTAAAATAACTTTTTCCCCAAGAAACATAGGTCAAACTATGAGATTTTTTTTTGGACTTTTGTATTTGCATGCTAATTTAAAAGTTGGCAAAACTATAGTGCAGGGTGAGTGCATAATTTATACAGTGTTTTATGCAAATAAAGACTTTCTGATTTCTGATCACCTGCTATACAAATTGACGGGCGATGGGTGGTTTGTATGGGAGGTCAATTTTTTTTCATATTTTGACATATGTTTCTTCATGGGCTGGTTCACCCCTTGAAATGTCTGCAGCAATTTTTCTACATACTGTAGTACTACATATGCTAAAAATCTAAAAAAGTCGACACTCTGTACTAACTAGTCACTATACAGGTCCGCGGCGTGAAATGGAAGCGTTTCCCAGCCCTCACCAAGTTGCTGGGCGGCCACCGGCGCGGCGAGCTGACGGTCCTCACCGGCCCCACTGGCTGCGGGAAGACCACCCTCTGCGCTGAGATGTCGTTGGATCTGGCCCAGCAGGGAGTAAGATAATATATGAATATTCCATAATATATTTAAGAACTATCGAATTTTCGAACAATACTAGAACGTAAGCTCTTGCTTGATTCTTTCAGAGGAATACCCCCAGTCATCTTTTTCTTCTTCTTCTACAGCCACAATAGTCCACTGCTAGGCTGGACCAGGCCCTCCCTCAATTGGGAGGTATCTACATACTCACCACGCTTGGCAGGCGGATTGGCGAGCGCAGTGCAAGATATTGTAGATATTCACAGAGAACGCTGCTTTCCGTTCCCTGGATTCATCCCTTAGTCGCCCTTTACCACACACATGGGCAGAAATGGGGTGATGCTATTCTAAGCCAACCCAAGTCATAAAAAGTTTTATTTTTATTTTACAATGCAATATTAAAAGGTGGGATGGTGAACAACTTTTCCCTAGAAACATAGGTCGAAATATGAGAGATTTTTTTTAACCTCCCATACTAATTGATTTGGTCGGTTGGTAATTTTGTATGGGAGGTCCAAAATTCTTTTCATATGTCGACCTATGTTTCTTGGGGAAAGTTGTTCAGTTTCATGGGCTGGTTCAGTCCTCAAAATATTTGCAGCTAATATTTTTACACCTTGTATATGTTGTATCTATATAGATGAATGATATCGGCACAGGTGACGACTCTCTGGGGCAGTTTCGAGATCCGCAACTCCCGGCTGGCGCGCACCATGCTGCAGCAGTTCGCCGGGGTGCCGCTGGAACAGCACCTGCCCGACTTCCACAAGCATGCGGACGAGTTTGAGAAGCTGCCCGTATACTACCTCGCCTTCCACGGACAACAGCCCATCAAAGTTGTTATGGAGGTAAGAGTAATAAGCTTACTAAGCTCACTTCGTTTGTAATTCGGGGAAACGACGAGCTAGCTTCGTTTGAAATATGTTTCTGTGTAAGCGTCAAGCGCAATATTACGACCTTGTTTGCTGCGCTCGGAATACATGGGAGTCGACCATTAATCACGTGATGTTCGTAAGGGAGGGGAGGAGGTCTACCTACATAAAAGCACGAAATATCACATGGGTTTGTAGTAATGTACCACATAAATCAATTTATTCCTGTTTTACACGTAACAAAATCATTTATAATAATAATAAAATTAGTTTTTTTTTCGCGACATGGCGATATAGAGTGACTTTCATTTGCTACATTTATAACAGCATTTTTTTTAAACGGGTAAAAAAAGCAAAAAATATCACGTGATTGATGGACGGCTTCTATTGTAATTTCCTCTTTAATCATTCTGTCTATTAAAAACCACATCAACATTCGTTGCGTAGTTAGGAGATAGCGGTGTCCATGACAGGCAGAGAAACTTAAATAGCTATTTCATATTGATGAAGATGATGATGATCTATCCGACCACTTCAACTCCTAAACCGATCGGCGCTGATGCGCCCGGAGATGGTTATTGTAGCCAATTTTGGTTAGCCAAACGTGAGTTTGCCATTTACATAATTATAGTAATGGCGACGGGTGGACCGGCCTTTATCCCATCGCGCTTATATTATACTATGTATTGATTATCAATTTTCCAGGCAGTAGAGCACGCGCGCTACATGCACGACATATCCCACGTGGTGGTGGACAACGTGCAGTTCATGTTGGGCGTGGGCGAGGAGCGCGACGGAGACCGCTTTCTGCGCCAGGACGCCGTCATCGCCGCCTTCCGCACCTTCGCCACCGCCAGGCACTGCCATGTTACACTCGTCATGCACCCTAGGAAGGTAAACAATTTGATATTTCGGTTGTGGACTGGCTCCGTAATTTACGGTCGTTAACGCTCTGCCTGTCCCGCAAGGGATAAAGGCCTAGTTTATGTATTAGTAACTAGTGGGCCGCCTAGCGCCTGCGCCTGCTGCAACTCATTTTCCCGTGGGAATAAGATGTTTTCCCGGCAAGTATTATACATAAAAACCTTCCTCTTGAATCACTCTATCTATTAAAAAAACCTGCATCAAAATCTGTTGTGTACTTTTTAAAGAGTTAAGCATAAATACAGACAGACGCGAAAAGCGATTTTGCTTTATATTATGATACTAGTGATTAAGTTTATTGAATAAAGAATATATAGAAATACTGTAATTTTTTTGTGCAGGAACGAGACTCTGAAGATCTTTCAACCAGTTCAATATTTGGCAGCGCCAAGGCGTCTCAGGAGGCGGATAATGTTTTGATCATACAGGTAATTATTGCAATACTTCAAGTAGGTGTCTCCCTACTTTATATTGTGTATGTAATACCTATTACTTACTTACTGTAAAAATTGCAAAATGCTTTTGGTCATCGTCATACATCCAGGCTATAAAAAAGTGGAATACAAAAAATAAAATGTTTGTACAAATAAATTATCAATTTTGGTCTAAGGTATATTCCGACTTTAGTATCTATGTTTAAAATTACGAGTTAAGAACAACCTCGATCTTTGCAGGATAAACGCCTCACAGCGGTACGCGGTAAGAAATACCTCCAAGTTGCCAAAAATCGGTACAGCGGCGACCTCGGCATCGTGCCGTTAGACTTCGACAAAGACGGCCTCAGCTACCAAGCCAAGAAGAAAACCAAGAAGCAAGACGAGCCAGACAAACTCCTCGATCAGTGCCTAGAGGAATTCTCAGCTGAACGAAGGTTCACCAGCGATGACGAGTTCCCTAGGAGAGACAATCAAGGAAAACTAAAAACTAGAAATAAGAAGAATCCTGATAGTTTTCTAAGTGATGTGTTAAATCTAAATCGGACTAGATAACTTATTTACTTTGATGTAAGTTTCTGTATATTTCATTAAGAATAATTCTTATTTGGTATAAGCTTACTATTAATTATTACTTTGCATTAATTGCTGTATGGACTGTAATTTCAAGCATGATGTATTGAAAATAAAACAAGATTTTCTAATTTACAATATTTAGTTTATTTTTCATGATATATTAATTTTACAATGATATAGTTTAAAACTGTAACAAAACATTACAAATAGTAAGGGAAACGAAACTCAACTGCTCTTAGTAAGTACTAAATGGACAATTGGACTACACTTTGAACCACTTATTAGTACTATCAGACAATCATCAAGCTGTATTGAGTTGATCCCTACAATGGAAACTTCTTGCTGATAGTATGTACAATAGTTTCATTTCGAAAACCTTTTCAATTTCGACTTGTCTCCCCAATTATTTACAATATATAAAAAAATAAATTTAGGAGATGCTTTAGTTCTAAAACATTATCACAATTTTTGAAGATCTGTATACTACTTTATACTTTTTATAAATCTAAAACTCATAAGAACACAACATTTCATTGTTGATTTAATCCATATTATTATGAAATTACTCTTAACACATAGCCCTTCCAGTTAATTGCCTTCTCATTTCAGTCTCTTTTAAGTTTACTCAGTTTTGTACGACACACATATTTCATATCATTGGACCGAAATGAATTACTTAAAAATAATATTCTAGGAATATTTTACATTTATAATTAAAACAAAATATATTGCAACTTGATGTGTTTTGTTCTAATTACTGAACAATTTAAAGTAGAATGATAATAAAATGCATGTTTTGCTTGTACATTATCTAATCTCTACTTATTAATGTGGGGCATGTGGATAGCATCAACCAGTGATACATCAGTTGTGCGATTTTGTTTCCTCCTGCATTTAGGACAAGGAATATTTGCATTCAAACATTTAGCATGAAACACACTGTTGCAATCATCGCATCTGTAGGTTGAGCTTGTCTCGAAAGGATACAATATTTTGGGGTCCCTACAAACTTCACAGATGAAACCCTTCTGGCTACACAGCCAGCAATCTAACACATGGGTTCTAGCGAAATTTACTACTTTCTCCAGTTGTAAAACTAATGAACCATTTGGAATTTGAGACAGATCTGATATGGTGTACAAATGAACATGGTCATATAGGTATTCCCTCGGCCACACTCTCTTCTGCAACTCTTCAATAACAGGTTCTCTGCAGTTAAAAATATAAGCCTTCAAGAAGTTTAGTTGTATTCTCAGGTCCTGCAAGTGTCTCATATCTGAAACACCACAATATATCTTTGGATTCAACTTTTTCATGTTTATCCATGGCTGATGTTGAAACTCTAACAAAAAAAGAGCTGACTTCTTAGAGACAGGGTATCTTTTGAAATCCCAGTTGTGAATAACTCTGGCTGGGATTATAAAAACATTTGGATCCATGCAGTTGGAACAATAGTATTCTCCTGTATATCCACACACTTTAGCCTTAGACACTGTGCTTCCCAGCAAGTCCTGGCATCCTTTACATTGATAATTTTGATAATCCAATCCTTGTTCTCTAGATAATGTTCCTAACTGTTGTTTCATCTTCTGAAGTTCTTGACCTGTAAATGACCCTGTAGTAGAATTAGGGACAACTTCAAAGTCTAAGCCTTCTTCACATATCATTACTGGATCTTCTGGTGTCACAGAGTCAACTTTATTATCAAGGGTTTCATGATCATCATTTCGGATTTTTAATTTTTCCATGAACTCTTGAAAGTTTGGTGAGACTGCATAGGCTTCTTCATTTATGTTTGTGTGATCAACCAAAGATGTCAAGCTCTCTAATTCTGGTGTTTTGATCATGCTGCTCCCGTGTGAGGAGTTTGATTTTGTTGAAACATTCATTTCATCATTAGTACTGGTTTGTCTTCCTGTCTCTGCAGATGCTTCATTTGAGTTAACAGACCATCCCTTTCCAAATAATGAGTTGCCCGATACAACAACATCAGGGGGGGCTACAAAGTCTTCAGAGTTCACTGACGAGGGGGATATGCATGACTCCTTCTGCTCCAAACTTGTACTTGGCTGATCAAAATCAACAGGCTCAGATTCATTATTCTCTTTGATATTTTCATCACTTTTCTCTTCATTTTCTTTGAAATCCGAATTATCATGTGCACTGTTGATATCTCTTGAATTATTTGAGATTATAAAATTAAAAGCTTCATCTTCATTGAGCGAAAAAATACGACCAAGACCTGTAATGTTTGTAACATGAGTTGGAGTTGAAGCAAGTTTCGGTTTCAAATCCTCATCAGTGATTGTACTGGCTATGTCAACTCCTGCAGCAATTGGTGCTGCTCTCATCGCTGGCACCCACACACCAGCTAACATCAGCACCTGTTCAGGCCACTGGTTTAACAGGCTAGAGTTAATTGGCAGGTTGAACTGGACACAGGACTCCAAGCCTTCAATCAGCCTCTGTGCTACTTCTAAAATTTCAGAGTCGCATACGAAGGCTGACCTGCTGTAGAATGGTTTTACAGCTGAGATATTACGCAGCAGGGTGGACATGTACGAAGACAGCAAGCACTCGTTTAGCGCTATACGTAGCCAGGCGCGACATTGTCCTATTTCTGTATTTATCTGGGGCAATGATGATATTTGATCAATGTTTTGTCTGTGTGAAAGAACGAGAACAAGAGGCCAGAAGTTAGGCTGCGGACGGTGGTCGGGATCGCCAGCGAGGACATTCTTGGCTTTTTTCAAAAATGTGTCCTTCAAACCATGTAAGAGCACTGCCTCTAAAGCTGTACACAAAGAATTAGTCGAATCGGTGGACCCAAGAACGCTGTGAAAATTTTCTTCGAACTGATTGTTGTATTGTATGTCTTTTACGCACTCCGACAAATTATTTATCAACGATTCCTTGAGAATGGTGTCGCGGCTACGAAAACCTGAAGCCACATTTTTGAAGAACGACATGATATAAACGCTATATCACGTACTTGCGTCTAATTAGGATTTCAATATTATTCTTTGTCTGATGGTAAAATATATTTATACTGCTCTATTTTGTACAATATAATAAAAATCTACTCCCATCCAAGAAGTAAACACACACAGAAAGTCCACAGACAGCAACATACGAAATGTCAAAATATCACAGACAGACCCAAAATATAAAACCATGCGTGTATCCGAACAGCGACGATAGGAGTGTGGTTATGGGCAATTTCAAAAAAAATTGTACACTTTCGAAAAAGTGGTCGACATAAATTTATGTTGATATAATGACAATTTTTTTTGAAAAATAGAATCTGCATTTAATAATGTATATAAATATAATATTTGTTTTGTAATTTATTCAGTATTTTAAGAGATATTCAGTAAAATAGGAATACAGGTCATTATGGTCAGTCAGTTTTGTTACCGCCTTTGAAGCATGTTATCTCACAAAAAAAAGTTAAACCTAGTTATTTTATATGTTTTTCGATTACTTTGTTTATTCAACTATCTTAAAAAAAATTAAAATGGTCCAAAAGTCTTTATTTTTTTCAGTTAAGCAATAAATAGGTCCGTTTGGTTACCCTGGTCACCAAGCCAGATCATATTTTCAATTTTTTACAACAATGCGTTATAAAATTGCAACAAAAATTATTTGAACTGATAAATTTACATTAAAGTTTTATAAAATAATACGGAAAACAATTAAAATCGTACTAAAAATATCAAAAATACGCAAATAACTGTAACCAAAGTAACAAAATGGACAGTCACAAAATTGTAAGGGTAGGGTTACACGCCGCATACTTATTGGGAATAAACTAGTATAACGTACCATTGTTCATTGTATTTATATTGAGTATTTGTTACTGATTTTAGTTAACACATAAAACCTCATTTTAGGTAACATCCAAAAAAATTCTAATAATATAATTGATTTGAAAATTCTTTACGTTTTGATTTTATTTAATAAATGAATGAGATTTATTTTATTATTTCTCTTACGTTATATTTTATTTATGTTTGTAATACATATTGTTCTTTTAAAAACTAATGTTTGTCGAGTTAATCAATACATATCTTTATAAGCTTTTACCGAACTATTATTTTAATTTGGCACTGAAAGTCCGCATATATATTTAAAAAGACCACTAAAAAAGAAAACTGGAGCATAACCAAACAAAAAAAACTACAATTAAACATTTAAAGACTTGTTACGTCTTTATCTAAAATATCTTATTTTTATTATCGAGCACCTAATATAAACAAAATAATATATATTATTTACAATTTGCACCATGTAAACTCAGCTTTACGCTATCAGTTTTGTTATTTTGCCTGTCAGCATATAGGTTACCAGCAAAATGGGTAACAAAATGGAGGTAATATCGGACTCCGAATTTGGATTAAAATATCAGTAAAAATCGCCAAAAAACATTTAGCTTATCAAATTATGAACACTTAATCTTTATAATTTATTGAAAATTGAAAACAAGCGCTTAATAGCATGGCATAAAGTGTTCAAGAACTACAGTGGTAACTTACCCGACAAATTTTCTGAATCTTCCGTACGCACCTTGACTTGCACCTCTCACGATCCCGTTGCAAATGGCAGAGCCACATTAAAATAGCCTATGGCTAGACGATTAAATAATGTGACTATTTTTCAAGAAACCTACCAACATATTTAATATTTTTTATTATAAATCAAGGTAACAAAAGTATTTAAAGTTTGAAATCCCTTATTCCGGAAGCATAAAGCATTGCCATTCTAAAAATATAAAATGTGTGGGGGTCTTCTTGGAAGAATATAATTAAATTCAACCGTCTTTTTCGCAAACTGTGGTGGGGACAGCCAAAAAACTGGCTCGTCCTGGGGTATATTATTTAATATAAATTAAACTATAAATGATAGCACGAAATATTTAATGTTAAATAGCAGACTTAGAACTATATTTTTGGGGAAATATAAATAAAAAGTACAAACAATCAAGATAACACCTTTAAAAAAATACGCAATGTGGGGGACAGGTGAAAATCTGGATGTACAATTTTTTTTGAAATTGCCCTTATAGAAAATCGTGCAAAAATTGAGGGCCCTTTCAGATGGTTCGTGTTGATGTAGTGACAGGTTGTCAGCCTGTCGCCTAAAGGTTTAATGCACATGAAACCCTCGAGGCCCTTAGTCGCATCTTACGATAACATATTACGACAAGATATTCGCGGGGAAGAAATAGAATGATGCTATTCTAAGCCGGCATGACATTGCTCCACTGACTTAAAATTAGTTGTGGACTGGTTGTTGCTACAATATTAGTGGCACTCATTGAAAATCGTCAATTTTGGCACTGGCAGTCATTTTCCCCTGTAGACTTGTAGCCTGTAGTTTCATTACATGTGGTACAGGTACAGGTGAGGTAGGGTATCGGGACGTCTGCAGAGACCCTTAGAAGCTGACAGATTGATTGATATTCCACCACCCATTCAATTTACCATTCATTCATTTTTTCTTTCTTCGAGCATATTTTTCTTGTGTTATCTATCGCTCTACCGACCGGTACATAACTTAACACAACTGATCTGTGCACCGGTTGTTGTAAATTGAAATTTTCATTATTTCATGAAATGGTTGTGGAAACAAAAACCAATCAACAATTTTAGGAAAATTGCATCATACCTATAACATTCAGTCTGACGACTGTTCATACGATCAGTATTGCCTTGACGAGGTTGACGAGACTGAATAGAGAAACTATTGTTCAATAAGGCATGATTTATTATTCGGTTTTTCTGCTACTAATATGTGCGCCGCATACTTTTTATACTCACGCTGAGGTGGCTAAAGAAGAAAATAAGGGAGGGAAAGGCCAAGGTGAGTTAAAAGATTGATTCTACTTATTGGGCAATGTTGTTTGTTTACAAATTCAAATCACTGTTTTTGTTTTGCAGAGCTGCTGCTATGCCGCAAATGTGGCTCTGACGTGGCCGACTCCTATTACCTGTTCACTAAGACAAGCCCCGGAGCACAGAAGACTGAGAAGCAGGATCTATTTGGCCGGAAGAACATCACTGTGCAGTCTTTGATCAATCCTTTTGGAGTAAGGTTTGATATTGTCACTGCGGAGAAAGCAAGATGCGAAAATTTGGGACTGGTAAGGTTACAAGAGTATTTGGTCAAAGTATACTTTTTGGAACGGTAAAGGGGAGTTGGAGTATACACATAAAAAATATTTAAAGAATGATTAAAAAAAAAAAACAATGATTTTTTTCTAGGTTCTTTGCCCATAGCGCCCCAAACATTTCTTTGCTTTTATCTTTAATTTTATTAGAAATGTAATGTGTGTGGTTGTAGCCTCAACGTGCTGACTCCTGGTTCCCTGGATATGCGTGGAGGATTTGTGCTTGTCCACACTGCGGCCAACACCTCGGCTGGACATTTGAAAGTGTTCTGGATAAAGAGGCTAACAAACCAAATAATGATGTACATCAATTCCATGGGATCATATTAAGCAATGTTTTAGGAGAGAATTGTAAGTATAGTAATATATGTAATAAAATAATATATAAACACAAAATTACACTTTTATCCCTTGTGGATTAGACAGACTTGAAGACGCTATTTATTGATCAATGCTAGAAGACACTTTTTGAGTTGCCGTGCTTTCAGATAAAGAAGCAAAGCTTGCTGCACAGAAGCATGCTACATTTAAAGGGCTTGGGTGAGGGTTACTAAGATGTTTTAAAATATTTCTCTTATAAACTAATATGGGTACCTACTCTTTAACTGGTTCTTATAAGATGTGCTGATAATTATTATCAGTTTTTTCAATACGGTGTGAAACTGGATAAACTCTTTAAATGTGTTCTAAAGTTTGGAATGCACTATTATACTTTTCTTGATATGGGTGTAGGCAGGTACTTACCTAATATTTTTGTATTGCTTGTTATCCTATTTTTATTAACCATAATATTTTTTCTTTAGTGGGGGTTAACAGGACAGTTATATTACTATATGTTAGTATATTTGTGGTCAATATTTTATTTCATTATTTCTAGATAATTCCTAGTATTGTTTTGAAGTAAAGTTACTTTGCATTTTAAGATTCATGGAAGAAACTAAGCCATACTTTTTTTTTCAGTTACGGATTCCCTCATAATGATGCCAAAGACATACAAGATGTGAATGACAACATCATATAGTAGGTATCTAGAAGACCCTAGTTCCTGCGGTATCCAGTTTTATTGCGATTATACAGACATGTAATATAAATTCTACCTTTATTATAAATGGTGGTACCTATAAGTGCATTGCGCGTTTGATCAATGTCAAGCAAATGTGAAGTCGTAAAACCACTCGTAAAACTACAGATTAAAAGTGCCTTATCCGGAAATTGATTAAAACATTTGAAGGCTTGCATTTATGCCCACACAATTCAACCTATTTGAGCTTACATGCTCCATGTAATATATATTCTTGTCACAAATCTTTAAAAATGCCTGTGTATTTACGAAATACAATAAATTAAAACTATATTGATTATAATGTAACTTATTTTATTTAACTTCTCTGTAACAAAAATACTTGTTCTGTAAAAATTATGCATATCAGCCATAATTTACAACAGATATGAAAATGTCCATCATAACATGACATGAAAATTAAATGAGCAAACAAAACATAAGTGTAGTTAACTAATCAATCTCTTGATATGTACGGCATACCAAACAAGTCAGAGTCAATGAAAGTTATGGCTTTCCATTGCAATGGAATTGAGTCACTATGTAATAATGTATGCACACTAGTCAATTGAATTTAATATTCCAGATCTTGAATTATACACCTATCTGAAATATCTTATAACCTAGAATTAGGAAAATTTTACACTTATCATCTACCTTAATTAATAAAAGTACAAAGTATTAGATACTGTTCAAAGTATGTATGCATAATTGCGCTAGTAGAGACATACTTTTACAGTCAAAACTAAACCGGTAAATTAACTGGGACTGTTTTTGGACCTAACTAAAAAACTATTTAGACTTTTTGTCCACAAGTGCCTTCATGCAATAAAAGAACTTTGGTAAGGAGTGATTTCCGTAGCTTGTATATTATTATTTGATAGAGCAGGTGTTGGTCCTGAGAAGACCAACATCCACTGCTACTGTGGCTATCTTGTGTATTAGCTGGGCTTTTGATATAGACCCTTTTAATATCATTGAAGTGTGGATTGTCAAGTGTTTGATTTTACCAAATATTTTTGAAGGCTAAAGTCTAAGGTTCTTATAAATAAATCACACTCAACTCTGAGATCAATCTCAAGAGTGCGGTTTATAATACGGGTTTTAGTTTAACCCGTATCCTTTAACTACAGTTGATCAGAAAAAAAAAATGGTTACTAGTGGTTTTTACCAATTATAGTTTTGATTGTAATGAACTGCTAACTACTAGTTCCACCAAAACATAAACGAAACAGTTTTTGCTAAATAGTTCTAAATTAAACACTTCACACAAAGTCAACTTTTTAAGTCTTAATAATTTTAGTGTACTATAAAAAATCACGATAAAGATGTCCATGAAAAACTACCTATGTGCTAGCGAATCTTTGATGAAGTGTTAAAGTGGTAGCATTGGGCGTGGGCGCGAAGTTGACGCCGGCGTGCGCGTCGCCGCCGGCCGCCGCCGAGCTCTTGCTCTGGATGGCGGCGATTTCCCTTTGGAGTGTGGGGTTCAGTACTTGCTTATTCACAAACTTCCTACCGACGCCGCGGTTGCCTCCCCTGCCTCGCCCTCGTGAGCGGTTCGACCTGTTAGACTGGTTCGATCTGCTGGACCTATTGGATCTGTTGGAGCCCATCGACTTGACGCTCCCGGGCCCGCGGCGAGTATTGTATCCTCCGAACTGGTTATTGAGTTGCGCTAAGCTTTGCCTGTCCAAGTAACCGGCGTTGCCGACGCTGTTGCGGCGTTTCCTAGGAGTGAAGTCGTTGGCGACGCTCACTGTAAGTTGGGAGGCGTTGAAAGAATTGTTCCTCGAGCGTCTGAAGGTCTGGGACTTGATGATATTGTTGATCAGCTGTTGTTCTCTTAAAATTTGATCCGATCTAAGGCCGACGTTGCTGTAGCGATTTCCGGTGGTGAACCCTCGGCCGCGCTTGGTGATGCCTCTGCCCACTCCTCTGCCGAGTCCTCTGGCGAATCCTCTGGCGCCGAGGGGCGAGCGCAGGTTCGCTCCGCCGCGGCGAGTAGTTACACCGAGTCTACTGTGCACGTCGCTTTGCAAATTCGGGTTTGAATTTGACCGCCGCAGTCTGGTTTGGTATCCACCTGTAAATGAGAGTCAATTTAAAAGAATTGTAACTAAGCTGCAACTCACTAGCTACAAAGTTTCAAAATTAGGAAGTGCTTGCCTCTTCTGTTGGAGACCAGCTGTGGCATTTGAAGCAGTTCCTCGAGGCCGGCCCTGCCGCGCGGGGTGAGGCCGCGGGAGCGCGACCTGGATGCGGAGCGCGCGCGGTTGTTGTTGAAGGGGCGCTGGCGGGAGCGAGAGCGCGCGCGCGACGCCGAGCGGGCGCGCGACTGGGACCGAGCACGGGACTGCGAGCGCGAGCGGAATCCGTTGTTAGGCCCACGAGACCTGGAACGGCCTTGTCGGGGCCCGGGAGTGCCGGACCGGGACTGGGAGCGGCCGCGTCCCCGCCCGCCGCGCCCTCGCCCCCTCCCGCGCCCGCGCACGTTCCCCCTCCCGCCGCCGCCGGCTCCTCGCCCGCGCACGGGCCCCCCGCCCCCTCCCCCACCGCCGCCGCCACCACCACGACCGCGCGACCTACTGGTACGCTGGTTCTGCTTACTCTGCTTTATGATCTCATCTGAAAGTTAAAAGGTATTTTTTAACCTCATATCATCCCTCATATAGTGCATACACATTGAACACCCCCAAGAAACCACTCCTACAAAAACAGTATTTTAATTGAACATTCAAATGCCAAAACAATTTATGAAATCGCTTTAAGGCACAAGTAATAAGAGACAAGGGTCCAACGTCCATCCCACATTTGGCCTAACATTGCAAAATGAAAAAAACCGCCATTATATATCTACCCATCACAAACAAAGCAAGCAAAATCAGTTAGAAATTTTTCATCTTCCCTTAAAGGAACCCTCCCAGTGCAGCACTTCTTTTAAGTAGCCATGATTAAGGAAGAATTTTCGAATTAAAACGCAATAGCGAATTTTATTCCCATCGTCTAAGAATGTCGCCAGTGGATTCAAAAATGCTGCCTATACAATATACAACAGTATTATGTTACAACAATTTGAAATATGACATTATTTCTGTTCAATAATTGGCTGAATCAGTGGGGCGAATAAGTAAGCACTTCCTTACAATTTACAATTAGTACAATTTTTTGATTTATAGCATACTTGGAATTGGGAACAGTTTGTAAGATAGGTAGTACACCTCCCAATATCTGTAAGGTGTAATAACCTATGCACACGAAAGAAGAAACAGACTCAAGACAGATAGGGAAGTGCAGTCATTAGGACCAAGAACCAAGTGGGAATATTCCCAAATAAATTTCCCACAGTCCATGGACAATACAACTCGCTGGGAACATTTGGAAAAATACCATGTAACTACTATTGTAGTAAAAAATATTGTTTTTATATGCGATCCGTTAGAGTTCTATTGCAAAAAGAGGCATAATCTTTGCAAATAATATCATTTTTACAATAGAAGTTTTTTATTATTTTCCAACACATTTTCAGAAATTTGATATGTTTCCGGACAACAGAAATATGATTTGAGAATCATTCCCCCCTAGGGCCTTAGTCCTGATGATGGTACAACCCTATCTGTCTTGAGACTGGTTTGTTGTGTGCACTCAGCCTGAAAATATAAACTGGAAATATTCATCCGCCAGTGAGGGTCCACCTGCAGCAACAGCACCATATCAAGTATAAATATGTTCATTTCACTTCAACTATAAAACCTCATAATTTTCTTGTATTCATAAGTGTGTATACAGGTGTGAAAAATTTGCTGCAGCTAGGTATTTTAGTTTGTCATGATAATGAACAAGGGAGAATTATATACCTATCTAGCGGAGCTGAAATAAAAATATTGTAGAAAATGTGATATAGAGTGATGCACTCTCTAACTCTACAACTGATGAGGTCATCAAAGAGACCTACTTATTAAAAATGTTATGATCACTGTGAAAATAAAGACATGAGAAGAAACTGCATTTTGTTATTTTATACAGTGCATCCATTAGCAATTATGAATAAAGAAATCGTGCATTACAAAACATCCCAAAATAGAAATAACATGGAGTGAATATTTGGCGCCTACGCTTTTACTGAAGATGTTTGAGTTTCTTGCGGGAAATTCCTTGCGAAACATGATTATTTTATATATTTGTGTGTAAACGACTAATTTCTAATATACTGTTTATACGTTTTCATAAAAACAACTAGTGCAAAACACAATCGCAAACAAGCCCAAAATGCTACAACATATTGCTGTTATTTTCTGCTTACCTAGTGACATATTTACAGCATCGTCCATCGCGAAACCGTTGTCCCAATCAAGGTAAAATAAAAACAGTTATTCAAAGCAGAAATTGATCTTCTAATATCGACAAAATATGCTGAAAAACCTGAGAAACAGAAATCAGAGCAGAAGAGGTTAGAATTTATTTTCTGAAGAACGAATGAATGAATGCGATTCGTGCGCAGTGCATTGACCACAGACTATTCCATTCATTCTAATACGCAGACCATAGACTAAACTAAAGGCACATTCCCACCGTAAGCGTGTGGGACACGGATCGTCGGAGTCAACATACGATTACCGACCCAATTATATTGCACTACATGATAATGCGCGACATCAGCTTACAAAGATAAAAAAAAAACTTAAACTTTCCTTCGAGATACGGCATTGGACATGCAGTGCAATGCCAGCTTAGAATAGCATCATCCATTTCTCTCCCGTGGGCATCGCGTCGTTAGAGTAAGAGACTGAGAGGAAGGGACGGTTTTAATTAGTTACAAAAAGGACAGGTTGCCAAACCCTACCCTGCAAGGGATAAAGGCGTGCGTGACGTACTATATGCGAGCCACGGGTACGAGCTTAGGACACACAGTGTTTTTTTCGTCCCAAAAAAGTGACATCCGCCTTTTATTGAATATATCTACTAAAAACATAATTCCAAATGCAAGAGTAGAACTCCCATGTGTCAATTTTCAATAGCTGATTTTTAAAAAAATATCTAAGTTTTCGTGACCTTTACACTAAAAATATTGAAAAAATATCATAAAAACTGAAATAATAAATAAATAAATAAATTTGTATTGCAGTTTTATGAAGCCTTTCTCGATGCATATTGTGCAGTATTTTAAAATTAAAAAAGTAGAAAAACGCCATGAACAAAAAATGTTTTATCGAAATCAGTATTTATTTTTTTATAATTTTTCTAACACGAAGTAGAACCTCTGTCTGACACAAAAAGATTCCTCACACTAAGGTTTATCACCCACAAAAATATCACATTCAACTTGGGCCTAGGTTTTGAGAAAATGATTTTTACGTACTGAGGTCAAATTTCCAAATTTAGGGCTACCGCACAAAAGGTCAAAATTTTCTTTTTCTTCTGGTACATCATAGGTAGGTAAGTTATTGTGTCAATATAATAGAACCTATATTTTGTATTAATAATTATTCTTCAATTAGATTTTCTTCGTTACTTAAGATTATAGAATCCAAATTTGACTCGTTGATCTCGTCCTGTGAATGCTCTTCTTTATTTTCTGACTGTAAATTTTCTGATTGCACATTCTCATCAGAGTGCCATGTATTTTCTACTTCAACAGCTTTAAGAATATCCCGCACAGCAGATGGTAGAGGAAGTTTTTTGCAGAATTTCTGTCGACGATGGAGGCGAAGCATTGAAATTGCCGTCCCTCTAGATCACGTGTACTAGCGCGGGGTTTGAGCATCAGCTTATCGAGGGTGAACCGCTTCCCGCGCCACACGTGGCCCTTCATCGGGAATAAATAGATATCCAAACTATTTGCTTACCAAAATAAGATAAAACAATTTACATATATATACATGCATACATTCTCTAAAGAACATTTTCGTGAAAAAGCTCCTAATAATAGGTAAAAAAAAATACATGAAAGGTCATATTAGTGGCATCCCTGATATAAATATTTAGAACACAACCCTCCTCCGTTAGTAAAGATAAAACGCTGCCAATATAAAGTAAAAAAAAAAATTAACGCGAAAGGTCATATTAGTGGCAACCCTGATCCAAATGTTTAAAAATCATTTTCTCAAAACCTAGGCCCAAGTTGAATGTGATATTTTTGTGGGTGATAAACCTCAGTATGAGGAACCTTTTTGTGCTAGACAGAGGTTCTACTTCGTGCTAGAAAAAATATAAAAAAATAAATACTGATTTCGATAAAACATTTATTTTTCATGGCGTTTTTCTACTTTTTTAATTTTAAAATACTGCATAATATGCATCGAGAAAGGCTTTATAAGACTGCTATACAAATTTATTTATTTATTTATTATTTCAGTTTTTATGATATTTTTTCAGTATTTTTAGTGTAAAGGTCACGAAAACTTAGATATTTTTTTAAAAATCAGCTATTGAAAATTGACACATGGGAGTTCTACTCTTGCATTTGGAATTATGTTTTTAGTAGATATATTCAATAAAAGGCGGATGTCACTTTTTTGGGGTGGAAAAAACACTGTGGGACACCAACATGTACTACTTTCGCTAATTCGCTAGCATAGCATAGCATCAACAACTTTAACTTTGCAATGCAAATAAAATAGGGGTTTGTTTTTGTTCAAGATAATCCTGAACCAGAATGTCCAAACCTCAAGTGGTAACTTAGGATAGAAAATTGTGAAAGAAAAATTGCCATTTATGAAATTCGAACTTACATGTAATTTTATTAACAAAATGAGTGAAATAAATAACATAATATATTTTATGTATGACATTAATTTGTACATTATTTTATATCTATTACAGTTAAACTAAAATATTCCTCTCGATCAGAGCACAACAATGCACGTAAAATACAAATTGAGTTCAAACTTATCTAAGTTTCTATAAGAAATTGCTATTGCCAAGTTTTAACATATTTTAACATTAGGTAGGTATAAAAATTAACATATACAAACGTAGATCTCCTGCGGTTTTTAATATTCGACAAGTATACCTTCTTACGTTTTCCAATTGACTGGTAATATTATAAGAGGTAAGAGTGTAAATTTAAAATTATACAGACTAAATATTATTAATTAATAAGATTGTAAAATTGAATCACAGTAAGTGGTGTTAATTCAGAAGGCCGGCTTCGTAATTTACGTTAAGGCCGATTAATTATTAGAATAATTTTGTTAGAATATTTTTACAGACACTGTCGTTTCAAGACAATATAATCAAGGCAATTTATGCAGATTTAAAGCACCTGAAGTTGGTTATCATGTCCACAACCTTCACAATCAAGATGCCAAACACAGGCGGCTCCTGATTGAATATTCTCTGTATTGGTACATTTAAACAATAATATCAAAGTTTAAGTACATTTTAGTAGTGCATACAATTATATTAAAGCTGTGCAAATAATGTTCCAAATCAGAATAAAACATAAACACAAGCATGATACTGGAAGATCCTGAGTCTAAAAATATATCGAAGTCTGGAGTATAAACATTCAATTCGTCAATATGACATTTAATATTTCTCCTAAATTTACATTAATTATACTTTGAAATATTTTAAAATATAATATAAATGTCTACTATTTTCTATCGCTAAGTCGAAAAGAGACACAATTACTATATGAATTCTCTAGTGTCACAATATCATCGTGCCACAGGAATGAGAACGTCCTAGCACAATGCTCGCTACCTTGTAAAACGTACCAGCATTCTTTCAGAAATATACTACAACTAGAGGAGGCACACTCTTCAGGTCGACGAAAAAGGATTTTCGAAAAATATAGAAATAAATACAACTCTACAGTAATATTACAAGAGCCTAGAGTGCAACAAGTGTAACAAGGACAGAACACGACATATTCTGGCCTTGTTATACTGCGGCAATATATTTCTATCATATCCGTCACGTCACAGAGTCGTCGAATTATAATACAAGTTTACGTAAGGTGGGTCGTGGCGGGGCGTTACAGGCGGATGTCGGTCGTGGTGGGCAGGGGGGGCGGCGGCGCGGGCGCGGGAGGGGGCGGCTCGCCCTCCCCCGCATCGCCGGTGTGCACGAAGGCGCGGCACTGCACGGCGTCGGCCGCGCCCGCGCCCGCGCCGGCGCCGTAGCGGTGCAGGCTGAGGAACTTGAGGTTGGCCACGATGGAGGAGTTGATCGGGCGCGCGGGCAGGCTGATGGTGGCGGTGGTGGCGGAGCGCTCGATGCGGCGCCGCGAGTCAGGCTGCGCCAGCTCGAGCGACTGCCCGCGCCCATACAGCCGCGACTGCCCGAAGCGCGGCGTCAGGCGCCCGATCAGGTTGTCCTCCTTGTGTTTGGCCTCCTTCTTGGGCGCGTCGTCCTTGGGCGGCGGCTTCGGCTTCTTCTTGAGGAAGAAGGGAGTGAGGCGCTCCGCCAGCGGGCGCGCGCGGCCCGCGTCGTGCACGTTGGACGTGGAGCTGGAGGTCTTGAGCGGCTTGACGGGCGGCGCGGCGGGCTTGATCGGGTTGGACTTGCGCTGCACGCTGGCGCGCGTGAACACGCCCGGGCCCGGCTCCTCCGGCTCGCTGCAGGAGTCGTCGCGGGGGAGCGCGGGGGTGGGCGAGGGCGCGGGGGCGGGGTCGGGCTCGTCCTCGCACACCTTGAGCACGCAGTAGTCGCGCTGCAGCTCGTCCAGCAAGCTGTCGTCGTTGGAGAGCGTGTCGCTGTTGCTGTGGGGGCGCGGCGGGGGCGGCGGCGAGGGCGTGGCGGGGCGGCGCGCGCGGGGCGGCACGGCGGGGGGCGCGTCGTCGCGCGCCATCGACGTGAAGTTGGCCATGAGTTCGTACTCGCGGCAGCGCGGGCCGGGGCCGGGGGCGGCGGGGGGCGCGGGGGGTGACGCGTCGGGGCGGGGCTTGCGCTCCGGCGGGCGTGGTTCTACGTCGACGTACTCGCAGAGCGGGGGCGGCGCCGAGGCTCTCGACGGGGACAGTCTGGCGGGTTTGGGGGGGCGAGCGGGGCGCTCGGCGGAGGCGTCGCTGTCCTCGGATGGTTCATGTTTGAGACAGGACATGGTGAGGTACCCGCTGCCGGCGGAGCGGGTGGACTTGCCGGAGGAGCGCTCGTCCGCATGGCGCGCCAGCTTGAGGCTCTCGCAGCTGTCGGCGAGGTCCCGGCCGGCGGTGAGCGGCAGGGGCTTGCCGTCGAGGTCGACGGAGAGCCCTGCGCCGGGGTCGCCCCGCCAGGCGCGCCACACGAAGGGCCCGGCGCACGCGTCCACGCTGCCGGCCGCGCCCGCCAGGTGCAAGTAGTTGTCGTCGCCTATTGGCGCTTGTCTGTTGACAAATTGAATACATTGAGTTAAGTTAATAATTTTTTTGTGTTACAAACAAAACAACAGACATTTCTCTATCAATTCATATTTATATTAAGCATATCTAAATCCAACAACTGTGGACCAACAGTGGACTGTTGTGGACGTTGTAGTTAGTATATCTGAATACTTATTTTAGTCAGAAAAAAAAAATTGTACGCAAGTGAATACAAGTACTGGTACCTACAACAGGCACGGAATAAATTACTTCCAGCAGATCTAAGGAAGTGTTAATTTAGGATAGTATATTATTGAAGCGTGTACTCACTTGCTGCCGTACTTGGTTTCCCTGGCGAGCGAGCGCCGGTAGATGCGGTGTCGGTGCTCCAGGTCGAACATCACTTCCTGTAGCTCGCGCAGCGTCGCCGCTTCCGCTTCCCGCTCTTCCGGCGGAGTACCATCTGGTAAAAGGAATGTAAGATTAGATCACAAGATATTGATGTGTTAAAATACTTTTAGGCGACATGCTGACAACCTGTCACTATAGTGATGCAAATGTTTATTGAAACAACCTTGGAAAACAATCCTCAAAAATGTCAGACGTGGCGTAAGTGACCGTATTCTTACGGCCGTTAACGCTCTGCCTACCCCGCAAGGGATAAAGGCGTGATATATGTATGTACGTATGTAAATACTAGAGTGAACTCGTATGATTCAAATTACATTAGACTCTTTGGATCACCACCAAACCGCCACAAACGTTTTCTTATTGCCAGCATCTCCATCATTTCGCCAAACAATTCAGCTCTCCTAACATCTCCACCATTTGAGTACAAACATTCTGTTCTCCCAGCATCTCCACCATTTCATCACAAACATTCTGTTCTCCCAATATCTCCACCATTTCATCACAAACATTCTGTTCTCCCAGAATCTCCACAATTTCATCACTAACATTCTGTTCTCCCAATATCTCCACCATTTCATCACAAACATTTTGTTCTCCCAATATCTCCACCATTTCATCACAAACATTCTGTTCTCCCAGCATCTCCACAATTTCATCACAAACATTCTGTTCTCCCAGCATCTCCACCATTTCATCACAAACATTCTGTTCTCCCAGCATCTCCACCATTTCATCACAAACATTTTGTTCTCCCAGCATCTCCACCATTTCATCACAAACATTCTGTTCTCCCAGCATCTCCACCATTTCCTCAAAAACATTCTGTTCTCCCAGCATCTCCACTATTTCGTCACAAACATTCTGTTCTCCCAGCATCTCCACCATTTCATCACAAACATTCTGTTCTCCCAGCATCTCCACCATTTCATCACAAACATTGTTCTCCCAGCATCTCCACCATTTCCTCAAAAACATTCTGTTCTCCCAGCATCTCCACTATTTCATCAAAAAATTTCAGTTCTCCAAGCATCTCCACCAAAAAGTAAAAAGCTTTCGTGCGGGGTCCAGCCGTAGCGCGAGTGCTACGCCGCGTAGCGCTGTAGCTCACCTGGCTTGGCGTGGTGTAGCCGCTCGTCCAGCCTGTGCGCGTGCGCCACCAGCAGCGCGTGTAGCCGCTGCAGGTCCCGCGCGGGGTCCAGCCGTAGCGCGAGTGCTACGCCGCGCCCCACCGACCGCTCGTTTGTATTGCTCTCGTTATTGCTGTTACTGCATCCTTCCGCGTCCGGTTCTAACCGGCCACAACTGGGGACAGAAAGAAGAGAAAGTTAAACATGCAAACTGTTTAGCCTTGCAAAATCTACCACCGAAATTTTCATCATTGGCCTCATATGTCTGTGATAGACAATTTAATCAGTGTCTAAGGCAATACCACAAACACTACGTGGAACGCAATTATGGAAAACGTAGGGTTGCCCAGGCCTGCGCCACCCTTTCAGCCTTATTGTTTCATTGCGTTTATAATGTGGTAAATATTTTACCACGTCCAATGGTTGTCGTAGTGCGCGGTGTGCGCGGCGCCGCGCTCCCGCCGGCACAGCGCCGTCAGCAAGCGCACCCACTCCGCGCGCTCCACGCAGTTGCCGGCCTGCACGAACAACACGCGCTCGCGGTGCACTGCAAACAAACATGGCCCTTTTATTGTAGGAAAACACACGAAATAATAATTGAAAAATTATTATACAACCATAGAATTTTTTTCTCGTTATTGAAAAATTCTGACATTAGGGTTCATCGGTCGTCCCACTCGAAAAAAAACCATAGACATTTAAGACGGATTAATCCACACCCATCGAGAGTCATGATGAGTATTACGACGCGAGGAGGAATCCACACAATTTGGTTATTTCAATCAACCCGATTTTAGAGTTGTTAAGCCCGTACTTAAAAGACGTAATGTAATATTAACTCCAAATTATAATTTAAAAAAATTGGATTGTGGACTTGCAGGTCAAATGAACAACTTTTAAAAATTATCTAAACGGTATTTTAAATGGCGTCAGAACACTTACTTTTATGTAATTTTTCTGTATTCAAACAAAGAATATTTAGAGAAATTACTATCTAGTCCGTTTTTTGGACAATTGTTTTATACTATGAAATAAAATTAATTAATTATTTTTTATATTATGACTGGGTATGACCCAGTCCACAATCGAATTGCAGATTAAGTTTCTTTTTACTTTTTTGGCTTCAGAAGGGTTTATACTATTAACGGCAGTTTTTCAGCAACAGGACTGCGTTACTCTGACACCTGTCACACGCACTCACCGATCTGGAAGATGTTGTTGGCGCCAAGCGGCGCGCCAGCCGGCGGGCAGTCCACCGGCGCCACGGCCAGCACGCCCGACAGCGCCAGCCGGTGCGCCGGGGCCTTCGCGCCGCACCGCGACCACGTCAGCTCGCCGCTGTAAAAACAACCAAGATGCTTAAATCATTTGGAACGTCATAGTTCTTAATAAATACATTTGCTTAAGTGGATGAATAGGTGGGTCCAGACCGCCCTGCCCGGTTGCTCCTCAGATGCTTACCGCCTCGCGCGGCATGCGACGGATGCCGTGGCCGGTGTGGACGTGCTTCGACCAAGGCGGCGCATGCTTATACTCGGGCGAGGTGCGGCGGTTGAGCCAATCGGCGTCGGCAATATGGCGGCTCAAAGGTGCGTCAAAATCACGCCCACATACGGAGTTATTTGCCTCACCCAAGCATGCGCTGTTTGCCTCGCGCGGCGGTGACCACCTGAGGCTGCTCGGACGTTGTATACGCGCCTATTGAAGGAAATATTTTCTACAGCGTTTCTACCTGGTAAGCCTGAAGTGTCTCCGTTTGGCGTGCGCGTGCGCAGCGCGCGTCCAGCGTTTCCGCGGAGAGCCCGCGCCCGCGCGTACGCCCTCCGACCGTTTGATCATCGTCCTAAACAAAAATATTTTATTAGTTCTTTTCCAGCTATATTTTTGATGTCGATTATTGAAAATTTAATAGCTTTTTTGAAAATGCGGTACTGAAAGTGCTTGGTGCTTGTGCTTAAAATATTAATGTAAATAGCCCAAAGAGTTTCTCCCTAGGCGTTCAAAAACTTTTTTCTCAGTTCATAAAGGACAATTATATTTATTGGGTTCCTACGCGTAGCAGGTAGAGTAGAGAGTAATGTCGATGCTTGCTTACCCATATCTGATCCATGACAAGCAAAAACAGAAATAATTGTTTTAAATATGAAGCTTATAAATGATCATGAAAGATTATAAATAAAGTAGAAGTTTCAATGCCATCAAAGTTCACTACTATAAAACCTATTCGGCAGAAAGGAAGTAGACATTTTGGTAGACTTTATGTGCTAAAAGGAAGTATAAACTTACCCTTCTTTAAGTAGGACTGGTGTTTCTTGTATGTTATTATTCTGTGTATCCGTGGTAGTGGAGATTATTTCTAGAAACTGCCTAATAGCTTGCACCTGGAAACATAAAATTGTACAAATCAAGACATCTATAAATCTTGAATATGTGCAATCATGACAAACCGTATAAAGATCAAAGTTCTACCAAATAATTTTAAAAGTCTCAAGGGTTAAGAAATTTAAAAAATATAGGTATTGAAGTAGTTTGGAGAAAAAAAACAACATTATTACAATTGCACTACTACAACAGTCCACTGCTGGACATGAGTCTCCCCCATTTCGTGGGTATATGCCATACTCACCACGCTTGGCATACGCATCACGGGTAGATATGGGGTAATTGTATTCTAAGCTGGCACCACACGGCGCAAGAACGCAAGTATTACAAGTGTAACTCATTCTAAACTTTCTGACAGCACGAAGAACACATCCTACAAAATAGGATTGTGGACTGGCAGGTCAAAAGAGCTACTTATAAAACGATCTAAAACGGTATCTTGTACGAAAATAGTAGTTTATGACGGCATTATTTTCTATTTTGGATGGCGTCAGAACACTTACTTTTATGTATGTTATCTGTTTATTCATTCGAATTTTGTATATTTTGAAAAACGATGAAATAAGTCCGTAGTAATTTTGGACAACAATTTTAAGCGTACAACTTTTATAAACGGTGTAAAAATATTAGCTGCAAATATTTTAAGGGGTGAATCAGCCCATGAAACTGAACTTTCTCCAAGGGACATAGGTCGAAATCTGAAAAAAAAAATTTTTGCAGCTCCCATACAAAGTTACTGACCGATCAAGTCAATTTGTATGGGAGGTCCATAAATTTTTCTCATATTTCGACCTATGTTTCTTGGGGAAAGTTGTTCAGTCTCATGGGCTGATTCACACTTTAAAGTATTTGCAGCACCTTACATCTTATATGTATTTTATTAATTAACCAGTCCACAACCGAATTGTGAATAAAAATGTAGATGACATACGTGTCTGGGCGTGCAGAAGCTCTTGTAGAGCTCAGCCATGTACTCCTCCTTGCAGACCTGCTGCGCGGAGCGGCTGCTCACCAGGTTGCCCAGCGACTGGATCGTCTTCGAGATCAGCGTCAGCGTGCGGTTCGTTTGAGGGTCCTGAAAAGAGGAAAATAATCACGGTTGAACTAACATACGAATTTATTTTAAGTAATTATTGAAAGGACTCAAAGGATTGGATATTTAGGGATCAGCTTCAGCGTACGATTTGGTTGAGGGTTCTGTTTGTGTGTGAGTTTTTGAGTGCGATTTTTTGTTATGTTGAAAATAAATATTGACAGAAAATAGACTCAGAAGATTAAGAGAAATATAAGTGTATTTAAATTTTATAATGCTGGTACACAAACGAAAATTTAACAAGCAGACTTAATTCAATTCTTAAGTTAATTCGAAATTGATTACTCAGGAGTGACAACGTTTCACTGCACTGTAGTGATACACAATATTTCAGAAATGACCCTCAATTTGTCAGGCGATAACGACCGTATTTTTATGGCCATTGACGCTGTCTACCCTATAAGGGATAAAGGCGTGATCTATGTATGGATAAATAACTTTTTTAAAAAGAGAACCGTCTTCAATTTTTTTGGTCGGTTAATATGCTTAAAACTTTCTCCTAAGTCTGACAAACACTTTGCTGAAAACCGCATCAAAATCGGTTCCCATACAAAGTCAGTTAGCTGATCGGGAAATTTGTCCAATTTCATGACGGCAAAGTTATCGTTACACCGTCTCTTAGACCCTGTATACATACAGGTCAAACAAACATCCTTTCTTTGAAGTCGGTTAAAAATAAAATAAAATGTTTACTCACAATCTGCTCAGTGGTGAGGTCGAAGAGCCTCGGGCCAAGTATGGCGGGCGCGAAGAACCGCAGGAAGATGAACCCGGACACCACCGAGTAGCGCACCTCGCCGTTGCGCGGGAAGTGCCGCGCCGCGCACGCGCGCAGCGCGTCGAACAGCCGGCACATCGCCGCCGGGCACGTCGCGTACGACTGCGTTATCGCGCTGAATACCTGTAAGGGTAAACGTTGAAAAGAAATAGGGACATGCCTGAGCTAAATGCATGATAAACTTCTTCAATATGTGCGTACACACCGGCCGAGCAGCCTGAGGTGCTCAACGCCGCGCGGTCGGTGTGGACGTGTTTCGCCTGAGCAGCGCATGCTAAAATTCTCAAGCTCGGGCGAAAAACGTCCACAGCATGCTGCGCGCGGCAGTGAGCATCTGCGGCTGCTCTGGGCGGTGTGTACGCACCTAATTGCATTGAACACCTCAAGGCAGGTAGTGAGTTGGAAATATTTATTATTCTATTCCATCATCATTTACCTTGCCTTATCCCGTTCCCTGTCGGGGTCAGCCGACAAAACCCTAGGTTAGGGTTTTGTCGCGAAACCAAGTTTTTACTTAGAGGGACTGTTATCTGACCTCTGCAACCCGAAGGCTAAACTGGCCCGAATCCTAGGTTAAGTCACATTCAAATATCATCAGATTTATTTATTATATTCCATAAAATACAATAACGGGTGTAAAAGACTGTGTTACGCTAATTTTGCAGGCATGACCAGACCCTATGTGACCAGAGCCTATGTTATGAAGTGTTGTTTTCAAGCAACATTGTTACAGACCATGTTGTATGTAACACTTACTTTTTCTACATAGTCTTTCAAGTTGGCCAGGTTGGTGGCAATGGCCGCGGAGGGCTTGACCCTGGCCGGGTCTATCTCGCAAGGCTTCTTCTCAGTCAGCACGGCGGCGAGCGTCGGCCGCAGCACAGAGCGTAAGTAAGATGCGCCTGTCAGTCGCATCGCCTCGTCCATCATCTTAGATACTAGTGTGTTGCCACGAAATATCGTCGTCGCATCCCTGTCAAAAGACAAAAAGTTTTTATTTCCAAGTAGATTCAAGAACACTTTCAGAATGTCACGTACCTACAATATTATGAGTAGATGGATGGATTAGTAATTGTAAAAAACATTTTTCATTCACATTCTTTTATAACAATTTTGAAAACGCGGTACGGGTGGGAAAAAATATAAAAATAAAGGCAAACAAATATTCAATCAATTAAACTTTGTCTTCTTATTCTTATAAAGCTTTTGATTTAGTTGTATTTTTTAAGAAATTGGATGTGAAAATAAGTAGCTTTTGTAAAAAGTTTTATGTGTCGATCACGGATCGGATATGAGATCATGGTGCGTGAACAGCCGCACCAACGGCTGCGCGGCGTCCGTGTGCACACTGCTCATGGTGTAGTGTGTTACTCACGTGAGCTGTGATATCTCTGCGCACGCGAGCTCCCTGACGATGGGCACGATGAGATCATGGTGCGTGAACAGCCGCACCAACGGCTGCGCGGCGTCCGTGTGCACACTGCTCATTGTGTAGTGTGTTACTCACGTGAGCTGTGATATCTCTGCGCACGCGAGCTCCCTGACGATGGGCACGATGAGATCATGGTGCGTGAACAGCCGCACCAACGGCTGCGCGGCGTCCGTGTGCACACTGCTCATGTGGTAGTGTGTTACTCACGTGAGCTGTGATATCTCTGCGCACGCGAGCTCCCTGACGATGGGCACGATGAGATCATGGTGCGTGAACAGCCACACCAACGGCTGCGCGGCGTCCGTGTGCACACTGCTCATGGTGTAGTGTGTTACTCACGTGAGCTGTGATATCTCTGCGCACGCGAGCTCCCTGACGATGGGCACGATGAGATCATGGTGCGTGAACAGCCGCACCAACGGCTGCGCGGCGTCCGTGTGCACACTGCTCATGTGGTAGTGTGTTACTCACGTGAGCTGTGATATCTCTGCGCACGCGAGCTCCCTGACGATGGGCACGATGAGATCATGGTGCGTGAACAGCCGCACCAACGGCTGCGCGGCGTCCGTCTTGCTGGAGACCACCTCGCCTAGTATGTACACTGCTGACGCCGTTATTGGCTGGAAGGAAAGTGTATGAAAACTGTGGTTATTTCACTGAACTGAAAGCAACATTTAGTCTGTTAAGGTGCACCAGAAATACGCCTCAATATGTACGATATCAGATTATCACACTACCATCGTGGGATAGGAAGAGATTACTTTCCAGTAATCTTAGGCACGTTAGTCGATTTATAATAACCAGGTGCCTAAGCCTGCTAAATCAAAATCCTTTCAGTTAGATGTCGATGGGATCTCACTTGGATGATTTTGTAGTTTCGTAGTCTGCTAACAGTTTGAAGTATAGAAAATCACAATGGCAATATGACAGTTGAGTTTCGATAGCGTTACAATGACAAAAAATAGCGGACTTTTGGCCCTGATCTTTTTCTAGCACGACGCCGATTTGATCGAGGACGCTTACCCTTCCGACATTTCGTAAATACAGCAGCAATGTTTCGTTTATTACCTTCTGATTAACACTCCTGAGAAACAACTCTTCAAGCTGCCTGTAATGTAGTAGCGGGAACACGTGGTCGACAGTGTATTGTAGTAGTAGCCGCAGTGAGCCCAGCGTGGCGCTGCCAGCGGCTGACAGCCGGGTGCCGGGCGGCGTCGCGCCGCGGGATAGCGCGCCGCCCGCCCGCGACGTTAGGAAGAACCTGGAATCACGCAATTACATCATAGAAATCAAATCATACCTTTTCATAGTTCCTATGTGGCGCAGTGGTAGTGCGACTGCCTTTGACGCAAAAGGTTTCGGGTTCGATTCTTGGTGGGTCACTCATAAAGTTGATATTTATCACTTTGTAAATTTGTTCCCAGTCTGGTTAGGACATTGCGGGCTGAACCACCCGATTGTCCGTAAGTAAGATGATTCCGTGTTTCGGATGGCACGTTAAGCCGTAGGTCCCGGTTGCTGTCTATGATTACTTAGACGGCGGTCGTTACACAGCCATTTCAGAAGCCCGCTACTTGTAGAAGGCGGTTGAAAAATTCTGACAATAGGGTTCATCGGGTCGTTGGATGACTTGGTGTCCCACACGAATAGAAGATAGTACCTTTGACCGCGCATATTTTAAAATTATTTTTTCCTGTATCTTGAGAGTAATTCGAATTGTTTATTGTTCAGTACACTATCTGTGCCGTTTTCCGATAATGATAATCATATTACGTTAGCGTTTTCTGTGAGAATACCCGCGTCACAGGTTTGACCTAGTGCGGGATCTAATGTTATTGGTATTATGTTAAAATAATTTCTTGCATTATACATTTTAAACATTTTTTTAGGTAGAGCGTCAATAAATAAAAGCAGAAGACGTCCAAGTACTTGTAGACCATGATGTTATTGAAAGAAATGTCACTAAACTTTTAACGCTAGGTTGGTATCAAAACAATTTGTGTTTTACTCAATAGGTAAAGTCATAGGGATGTTATACAGGAACTGTTATATTAAAGAAAAATACTGATGTTATTGTAATCAAAACATAATACAAATGGAACTTCTGTATTCGTCGTATTAAGTTAGTAATAAGCACTTACCAGGCTCTCATAGGTGCAGGGGCGGGTTGTCGCAGCGGCAACCGCACCTCGCCGAGGAAGACGGGAGTGGCCGAGTCGTGCCACACCGACACCCGCGCCTCACACGCTACGCCCGCCTGCAAAACACAACACACAATATGTACTCACATGAACCAGATTACAAGCAGAAGATCAAGAAATTAGACAGGAAACTTACAGATTGCGAGCCGTCTTTATCCTTAGGATCAGCTTCCATAACGAGATCGAAACAGAATATCTCATCGAACTGGGGGTTAACAGTCTTCTTTCTCGGTTTGGTGCGCCTCTCCACTCTGCGCCCGTTCGAGTACAGCAACGTGACGAGAGCGAAGGGGTCGCACTGGCCGTTCTTGGTGGTGAGCTCCGAGCACTCGAGCACGCGCAGGCGCAGCGTGTCGGGGCCCACGCGCGCGGCGCAGTGCCGCTCGGGGTCCGACCAGTAGTCGGCGGCGGTGGGGGTGGGGGACGTGTCTTCTGACATCGTGTGCATGGGAGGCTTCGTTCTGGCCGCCCACTGCGCTCGGTCCTTCAAGCTCTCCGAGCGGGACAGCGCCAGAGCGGGCTCCGTCGAAGCAGCGCTTAGCAGCTTTTTACTCGTCGAACTCGAACACGAACCGAAGCGCATGCTCTCCTTGCAGTATTCGGAGAGCCGTATGAGATTATTTCCTTTGCTTTTTGTCGACAAGTTGTCGGCTTTCGTCGAGCAGTTGTCGGCGGGCGCGGGGTCCGGGTCAGGAGGTTTTGGTTCCATGCGCAGTCGCTTTCTCGAGTCCTCCAGCGTGAGCTCGATGTACGCTTTGCCTTGCACCTCGGAGTCCGCGTCGACAGGCCGCAACGCAAACCAATGGTCTTTGTTGTTATATCGGTGGAGGTCTTCTCGTTTGATAGCGACTTTTCCGAGCACCTTGTCCTGTTTGAGATGCTTATCACGGTCGAACACGTATATGGACAGGTATCTAAATCTTCTAGGCACCTCGAACTGGAACTCTTCCCCGAAGAATGGACTGAAACAATATAATTGCAACTTGAGTCTGATTGCCTGAGAGTGGAGGACCATAAATAATGGCGTTCGTAAGATAGTGTCATCTGTCAAAGCTATCTCTGGGATATTTTATTAATGTTGACTGGTACAGTTAAACAATCGTTATCATATCAGCTTTCGACGCGTAAGATATTTATTGTTTAGCTTTAGTTGCAGTTGCATAGATTCGAACCGGTCCAAAGAATGAATAATATACCCGTAGCTACCTACATTAATTAAATTATCCTTCGCGTACATAAAACGTTTCATTTAATACCTAAATGTCATGTCGTAAAACTAAGGTCGAAGGAGAGCTGCCTTTAAACCGCGATTTCGCTGACGGAACGACGTTTAAAAATTACTTGGAAAAGGCGTAATGACTAAGTTAATGTTTCCAAATTAGCTGCGGTAGATTCCGCTCGTTTTTATTTCCACATTTGCAATACGTATTGGAGAATGCAAATTGTGGGTTCGTTCAAGTTTTACGATTGAGGAATGCAGACGGCTATACTAAACTTAAGTAGGTAGGTATATGCTACGCTATTGTTGTCTGTTGCTGATTATTTTCTTTACATGGTAAGGTTTCTTTACAACTACACTTCTATAAGGCGGATGTGAGTTACCTAGTTTAACTTCAATATTTTCGCTCAAGCTCTTTGTTATAGAGCAAAATCTCTTAAGCCCATGTAAACTTATGGGTCGGGCGATAAAACGTGTTATAAAATGCAATAATTAACTGAACACAAAGCGGACGGACGGTTCGTAAAACTCCGCACAGGATGGGGTTAATATAAATTGAAAACATAGAAGTGCGAGTAGGTACGCCTCGTTTATTAGCTATTAACGCGATCAACAAGAATATACTTTTAGCACGTCGGTTCAAACAGAATTATGCATGGAAGTAGGGGGTTTCTTTTGACTTATTGCTTGCTAAGCTAGAAATCCAAACATTATGGAACAACGTATGTAGCTACATAAACAGGTAGATCTGGTACAGATTGCTTAGCTTAGGTTCCCAATAAAAGACAGTTTTAATTCGTTTTGTAAAATGTTATACCATCAGATGTTAAGTTCGTAATATTCTAGGTATAAATTATCACGGGAATCCCTAGTTGGGTGGATATATGAATAAGATCGAGTTGTTTTTATTACTAAATAGTAAATAAATAAGCTTGAATGGCCGATGCAACGATAATGTGAGAGCGAGGCGCCAGTCAGTCCACGATAAGAGGATGTGACTGACTGTATCAGACTGGACTGGAATGCGTGACTAGAAGGTTAAGAAACTATACTTATACCTACCTACCTATACCTACATTATTGTTCAGGGTGTATGGAGCAGCTTTCCGAATACTGATACGGTGCATTCAGACCATGAAACTAAAAAATTTTCCCCTTGAAACATATCTCCAGTCAGGTGATTGTTATGGGAAGTTGAATATATTTTGTTTTTTCCTGATGTACGTCATATGGGAAAATTGTTCACTTTCATGGTCTAAAATAGTCATCAGTATTCGGAGGAATGAATCGCGCTTATATTGCAACTCTCTAAAAGCGAATACCAGAAAGTGTAAAGAATTAATTAGTAAAGATACGGCAGTTTTATTGTTACAAAAATAAATTATATTCAATCTCCCTATAATATCCGTGATCGAAATGCACTAACCAAAATGCTATGTACAATGTGATATTCTTCCATAGTATGTGATTCCACTTTCCAGTCAATGACGTTTATGGAAATACTTTATTTACTTACGAACCGAAACTACAAATAGTAACATCAGTTGGTCGGACCAGGTGTAGTCCTACACATTGATAAGATGCCCCGACACGTTATGGGCGTGCGTAGGCGCAGCCGCGGGCTATTCATATGGAGAAAGTTTTTTAAGTGTCTCCTTTGAAATAGGTTTTAAATATCTGCGACAAAGAAAACTCTATTACAAATATTCTCACCAATAATGAAGCATAGGGTGATGATTATCTTGGAAAACTAGGAATTTCGCACGGTAGTAAACTGTCTTTATCTAAATGACATGATTTTTATTACTAGATTAGGAAATGATGTTACTGTTTGCTATGTGGTGTCATGAGCTAGTTTTGGTGGTTAGTGGAAAGTAGGAGACATCAATCACTGTCTCACCTTTTGATAGATTTAGTGCAAGGTTAGAGAGCATTGCTCATCAACGTTTAAATGCTTGTTGTCTCATCTATCATCTGCGTATAGTGTTCTTTGAGTCACTTTACAAATTGTTTTGACTATACAAAGTCCCAAATAGCCATTACATAGAATGTAGTGAACTCGTTTTTTGCGTTTGCTGCGGTGTCTGTCTGTCATGGACCACGCACCGGATTCTGATGCATTTTTAAATACTTTCATGTCGAAGTATATTGATTTCGGAGTTAAGTAATGTTGAAGTCGAGTAAGGCCAGAGTCGTCTTATCGAAGTTTAGTTTTCTGGTCCTTATATAGCGATTCAAGAGGAAAGTTTTGTGTATTTCAAATGCCAGGAAAATGTATTCTTTTCACGAGAAAACGATAGAAGCGGATGCAAGTACTGTGCGAGCTTTTGTTACATTTATGAAGCTAATTTGAGGAGTCGATTTCTTCGACGCACGGGAATAAAATTTTGCGCGTTTCGACAGATACATATTTACTAGGCGTATTGTACAGTGTAAGTGAGTTGGAAGCGGTAAAGTGTCAATAAAGTGGGTACATCAAAAGGCGTTTATTGAGTTAGTGTCGACCGAGTGGAGCGGCCGCATCCGGCGCCAGGCCCGTTTAAATGGTATTTTTAAATTGGACAGGGACGATGTCAGGGAAAAGGGGTGCTGAAGTGACAAGGGCCAGGGGCAGGGGGCTATGACAAAAGCCGATCTATTTTGTTTGGAGAAATTGCGTCACGTCACGATACGAAGAACTTGTAGTAACAAAATTGCGCCGCTTTCGGCTTCAACCGCCTAAACGAAACCGATGACCATTCCGATGAAATTTAGACAATCAGGGGTCTCTTAAGTACAGCTGCTGAATAAGTAGGTAGATCTATTGTTGTGGGACAGCACAACAACACTATGATGGAAGAAATTGGAAAACAAACCCACAATAAAACTCATAGCTCAATAAGATTTCCTGCCTCAGGATGCCATGAACATAGAACCACGCATGCAAAACTCAGGATATATGATTCAAATATCTCCCCGGCCGGGAATCGAACTTGGAGCGTAGCGTGCACTGCAGGCAGTCGGATTATTATTGCACCACATCGCTCGAAGCAACTGAAATTGTTTTTTTTTTTCATGTACGACACCGAGTCGTCCAACAACCCAATACACGTCCCTGCTACTTGCAGAAGGCGGTTGAAGTTCTGAAATTGATATTCAAAATGTAAAGACTCCGCCAATATCCTTATGTCAATGACCCCTACATCGAACCTAAATACGTCCATCAGTCGCAGCAGCCCGCCATACCACCGCGCGGAGGCGGCAGTCAGGCACATCAACGTTTGCGCCATTATTCACGATATATTACGACAGATTACACAAGGTGTAAAAGGGATAGAGCACAAAAAGCTTTGCCGTCTTGCTCAGACCATGAAACTGAACATATTCTACGATGGAGACTTTTTGAAAAACAATCTGGTTAACTAACAAAGCCTCCATAAAAAGTTGTTCATTTCCATGGTCTGATCGTGCCTGTAAAGTTTTCGGTACGCCGTCCCTTACACCCCGTATTATATTACCATAGATCACGCCTTCACAACGTCTTTTGTAATCTAACTTGTAATCACTACATCCCAGTACAAACACAAGTATAACCAGGCTCATTTGGTATTCTAATTGGTAATATTACATGCTAGTGTTTGGCAACTACAGATAGGTACTAGAATTTAAATGGACTTCGATTCCCGTTATTCGGGTACTATAAAAGTTTGTATCAACACTGCAGACCATGTTTACATGTATATCTTTTTGTACACATAAGTCTGAGTTCTTCGCGTGAGCAAATTGAACCCTAGATCCACGCTATAAAGGACTGCCTTTATAGCGTGGATATAGGGTTAGGGATACATTAATAAACTAAATGTAGGCTACTTTTACTACGGACACTAAATTAACAGACAGAAGCTCCAAATGTCAGGTAGTTACATGGTTTTAGCCTCCGAACGACTCATCAAATACAAGATCAAGATATAAAATATTCAGATACTATCGATGTTTAAAAGTATTGCCTATAAAGCACTTGGCGGGCGGTAAGTAGGGCAACAGGGGCAACCGCAGCGTCCACGAAATAGTTTCGTACAAGAGCGTTGCACTTGTGTTTGGTATTGCCAGCTCGAACAATGTTTTTCTGAATGGAAATTATATAAATGATAGCTGAAATTCTACATCTATGCTTGTAAAAAATAATAGTAAGGACGGATAATTAGATTTGGAAGTAGCAACAATTGAGTTTATCACAGAAATCAGAAAACAGACTCGTGATAGAAATATTTAGAACGATATTTTGTCTTTTATACATTCTGGCGATCAGCTGACGTGAGTCTTTATGGGAAGTAAAGCTACATAATTATAGCTATAAGTCTCCTTTAAAAAAACATGTTTCGTATCACCAGCCGGTCTTCAGTTTTTTACACCGGTCACATGCAATACAAGAATGAATTAAACAAAACTAAATTTGGCCAATCCATTACGGTTGATTTGTCCGAAACTATCAAAATAACCACGATGGCAACACAGTCCAAGACGGTCTGGGCCGACGCGGGCGATGATCATTTTACGTGCCACGAGGTTCCGGGCCCAATTTATCACTTAAAAGCTTCCGCTCTGCAGCACAGAACGGGATTATGACGCGTTTTTTATCACGCCTCTACCGGGAAGCTACTGGATGCGGAGTGCAGTAGCTAGGATTACGATTTGATGTTTGCTCTTTAGGATTTCATGGTAAGTGAAAATATGGGGACTGATGTGATGCACACAGCATCGACTATGGCTGTCTGTCTTGCTGTATGGACATAATGGAGTTTGTGTTTACGTGTCCCATTGAGAAATCGAGCGTTTGAGTAACAGGAAGATGCACTATCACTACGGTCGATCTCCACTTGTAACGCATGGCGCAAAAGCTGGTTTCGTTAGTTATAAATAAAGTAACTCAAGAAACCATCATTCTACCTATATTTTCACATCGTTATTATAAATGTTTGAGTCTGTATTAAAAAGGTACATAAGCCATTCAAGAAATAATCTTAAGCTTGTTCATTCTCTCTGTAATATTAAACAAAGTCGTAATCATACCATTACGACTTGCGGTGACAAGACAAGATAAAACATTGAGCAACGTACCTACTCGTAACATTTCGCGGAAAAACGTGTCCGGTTATTGAAAGTTGTCGATTGCGCCCACGCAGCGCCGGCGACAATAATCGGTAACACTTTAGCGGGCGCTAATCTATTGTCACTTCATGTTTATTGATAAGTGGTAACTACTTTATAAGCGCCTACTCGAATATAAACTGTGTTATGGAATCAATTTTGCATGAATTCAAGGACGTAATAGCTCCCTTTGATTGAGACTCATAATTCCCACGGTGTCAAAAAGAGGAGACGCATCCATCACTATGATCTTTCAAGTGTAGCAGTTTTGAAATCCTACAGCGTTTATAAAATGAGGATGCAGAAAAAATATTCCCGGTGTATCTGCACCTTTTGGAGCAGATTTTGATCATAAACACGTGTTGAGTGTCTATTAAGAAGTTCCTCTTTCAGAATGAGCGTTATGTGTTCATTGACTCATCCTCTTTCCTGCCTATGTGTTGTATATATATAAGGTGAAAAATACTAGCTGCAAATATTTTAAGAGGTGTATCAACCCATGAAACTGAACAACTTTCACAAAGAAACATAGGTCGAAATATGAGAATTTTTTTTGGGCCTCCCATACAAATTTACCTGGCCGGTCGGTAATTTTGTACGGGAAGATGAATATTTTTTTCATATTCGACCTATGTTCCTTAGGGAAAGTTTTTCAGTTTCATGGGCTGGTTCACCACTTAATTCGCAGCTAATTTTTTTACACCCTGTATAGGCGGTAAGTTGGCACCCCTCTTGTTTAGTCTCAAACGGTAAGTACGTATAGACTAGCACCTATCTACCTACACGTTAGACGTGATAAATATCACTAAGTTTTGCTGTAGTCTACAAAACTAAGTATTCGATTTGTTGCTGACAAACTGTATCACTCCTGCGCTACCCCTGCGTTATCTGTAGGGCTACCATTCCGCAACTCGGCCAGCTTTCCTTTCTTTAATGACTTCAATGTAGGGCAATTAGTTTGTTTGTAGAGTTGTAAGTTGTAATGTAAGTGCATTGATAGCGTATCGCGAGACAAAGAACCCATTAAGTTGGTTCTGTGACGTGACATTTCCTCCGATATCCGTGGCTCACCTCTAGGGTCACTAATACGTTATCTGACTTCCGTTATGTATGACTACAAAAGGATGTAGGTACAGTACAAATAGTTTTTTTTCCTGACAGCTAGTTGGTCCTTGGTTGCATACGAGTAGAAGAATAAACAAACACGGAGTGTGACTTTCGTAAGTAAATTAAACTTAGTCAATAAAGAAACGCAATAACAGTTTTTGGTTGTTTTGGCGTAAGCACAGAACAAGCAACCTTTCAACATAGCATTGCAGTATTTTGAAATATAACTTTTTAACCTCTCACGATTGTTTTCACACATTTTTATGATAATCCCAAGTCACCCGGGTAATTTCGATTATATTACCATAAAAAATATCGCAAGTGACCCAAGTTAACCATAAAAATAGTTTGAAATAGTAAAATGACGAAGAAGAAGGAAAATCAAAAATATATGTGGCAAAGATCTCTTCAACGGAATATCACAAAACGCAGTAACGAGTGTTTCATCTAAGTTTGTTCGTTTTATCTATGCAAATTTGGCAAGTACTGGTGAGAGAGGACTACAAAAGGCAGGAATTCGCAAAACAAAAGGGGGCGACGGATTCAGCGTTCATCTTTGTCAAGTTCAAGAGTGTGGGCGTCTTCCGGTGCGTCTTTCCCACAGCGCTGAGCTCGTCCAGAGCCGTGGCAATTAAATTGTCGTCGCTCGTTGGATGGAATTCCCAGCGGTGAACGAGGATGAGGCAGACTGACGTTAGGTATGTCGTTAAGAAAATATTTTGCAATTTGCTATAATTGTTAATTTCTATGTGGATTCAATTGCGTGTGTCATAGATATATGCGTGATTTGTGTGTATTTACGAACTATTGGATGTTACCTGTTGATTTCGCAATAAGGGAAAGGTGAAAGTGAAAAATGAAAAAATATTTATTGAGTAACATTAATTCCTTATATCTATTATAGTGCCGAGTCCAACCCAGTAAGTATACCAGGATACCTGTAGCGGGAGGACTCGCTCTTTCCCGTTGGACTAACCTAGATGTTACTAAATAACACAATAAAAACTTAATACAATAAAGGGAAAAGGTATACACGGACTTTAGTAAATTATTAATCTATTGTCTAGTCATAAATAGAAATGATTGTGAATAACGTCTAGATGGTCTATTAAGATAATTTGCGAGCCATGTTTCTTCTGCCTCAATCTTTGCCACTTTTTTTCGTACTCTCCATCAATTAAAGCTGACTTTGTGAACACGTTATTCTGTTTCAACAAATCCCACGATCATCTTTTTAGCCCTACCAAATTACGTTGCTAAAACTGTCAAAACGTCGTCCATCTTGGAACCAAGGGGTGAGGGAGCGGAAGGGACGTTCCGCGCAAGCGCACGCGCCGGATGCGCATCCGGGACGCGGCGCGCCGCAGCGCCGCCCTCCCTTAACTTAATATTACACTACCCTGCCAACGGGGTCTGAGCGCCCGACTCGACATACATTGCTAGTTGTCTAGAGCTTTTTGTAGCAATACCTACTGAATAATCAGCAGTGTATGCTGAAACGGATCAAGTTGGCATGTGTACTGCCAGTTTTACCGGTACAATGCAGAACGAATGCATGCCTGTTAGTTACCCTATCGTTATACCTAATAGCCACTCAATGCGCTGTGTGGCACCTGCCGCTCAATGATGGATCATTGATAAAAACAGTGTAATTGAGGTTTATCTAACAGCAATCTATGGCTATATTTTTTGAACTGCATTGTGATGCTTGGGATAGTAGAATAACATTATTTGTTTAGTTGGGAGAGTAGAATATGACAAACGACTGCCGATCAAAGGATTGATACGATTTGCGTAAGCAAAAAGACACTGTTTCGAACAGTTTTTTCATAAGCGAAAAGGCACTGTTTCGAACAAGTCTTCTGTCGGTTCTAGATTTCATTCATTCATTATTCGCATTACTACTCTTTTATGTTTTGCAAATCTTTATCTTTTCGTTCTGAATAATGAACCCCTTTCTATCTTATACATAGTGTTTTTATCTTACAGGGCCACATTATCAGTCTACTTTGCATATATATTTAGTTTACTAAATCTGGAGCAAATTCAACGTGATTTTAGTAAAATATAAACGGGGACGTTCGCATGTGAGGTTATATTTATAAAGACGGGCTCATGTAGGTAGGTGGTCTCAAAATATGAAATTTCACTCGTAAGCAAAACGTAATACGAGACTATTGATTTTGATACCAAACCGACATTGCCTTTAGCAGCTATGGAAGATCTGGAGTATTTAATGAGGAACCTTATAAGCCTCGCTAAACTAAACAAGAAAATGGTCCTTTTTATATTCATTGTGTATCGTAATGTAACATGTACAGTAACTTAGATTTTGTTTAAATTGAAGTGCTGTACATTATATAACGACTCAATACCTAGTGGGAGGTGCCATAGTTTAACATATTTCAATCCGCGACATTTTGACTTCTCTACAATTTTATATGATTCGTTGTACACCCATAAGGCCGCCATACCGCCGTGAAAGCACCGGAAGCAATACCTTTAACACGAATGCGCCCGCGCCGCCCGTGTCGACACATTAATAAGCAATTCGAAGAAAGTCGCCACTCGACTCTAACACTGGTACTTACTTGTCGGTTGGTGTTGGTACTAGTTGCTAGGATCTTTCGAAAAACGAACGACTTGGGAGCTATGAATGGTTCAACCGCTAGGCAAGTTTTATTATGCTCTGGTCGAGTTGAATAAAATAGAACAATACATATAATAGTTTTCCGGAAATAATTCTTTCGCTAACATTTATGTATGATTGTAGCACGTAAGGTACCAGGGATACTCCAAAACAACTGTATTTTTATGTACCAATTTTTTTTTCTTGAAGTGCATTATGTAGAACGACTTTTTATAAGAATGTATTTTAATTTTTGTTGTTTTAAGTGGGGACAATAATTAGTTATCTTGAAATACCTATCCCTGGAAACTTATGGGGTACAAACCGATTGCACCTAAATAGAGAAATAAGTAACTAAGATTTTTTTTATGCCCATTGCAAACTATCAAACCACGGCAGCCATTATTAAACAAATCGGAGCCGAATTTTAACTAGACATACATTCCATTTACACCACATTCTTATCCCCCCCCCCCACACGTGAATTCTTTATCAACCAAAATAAACTTTATGGAGTGGCGGCAATATGATCGATAATAAAACTGTTTTCAACTACGAGTATTTTCGCCGATCGATGCCATTCGATTTGATGCTGTTATTTCTCGTCTGATATGAAAATAGATCGCTACTATAACGTTACCTGCCAGTTGATACGAGTGACTCATTGATGGCGGACAGTGAATGGTCTGTGAGTTCATAAATAAGCAGAATGAAACGATATCACATGGAACGTAGGTATGTTGCGATGCGTAAACATACGGGTAGCATAGATCTTTGTTTTTATAAAAATGTTTTACAAATGACGTGAGTGTTATTCCTCGTACATATTTATCTAGCTATCGGTGCGGAACCGAAGTGTAACCTAAAAGCGTTTCCGTGGTAGGTATGTGCTATTAAACCGAGTCGCACCGCACCACGTGCAAAGAGGAAATTCCACTTGCATGAATGTAATACAAATAGCGTAGTACAAACAGTGTAATTATGCCCAATTCTGGGGTCGCCGGGCGATTCTAATCATTGATGAAGTGGGCAAGCCTTGGCCGCCTTGACCCCTTTATTAGTTTGCCCGTTTGCGGGCTACCGGCTAGCGGCTAGCCCCTCGCCCCTGGTTCCCACCAGATAACGCCGGAAGGAGGCCGGGGCCCGGACGCCGGACATGGCCACCGGACAAAGGATCCGTTATAGTGGTTACACTGACAGTTGACAAAAAAATTAGGGGAGACAGGAAAAAACTCGAAAATAGATCACACTTATATGTGAGCCAAGGACATAATGTTAGCTTAGTGAGTAGTTTAGAAGACCTTTCGCTTGAAACTATCCTCATAAAGGTCCGTACTCTCGTGGCATTCTGATTATCAAACTATTGAACTCTAGAATCTGAGTGTATGTAGAACATATCTGACTCAGTATGCCAAATAAGATTTGAATACATATTCTAGCTATGGTTAACGTTTTCGTAGAACGACAATACGCGAAGGGGGAGCGAACAGGAAGGAAACTCGAAAATAGTTGCCGCGTGTCTGTCAAGGACAAAAAAGTGCACTGATGTGCGCTGCAGAGATAGATAGGGCCTTACCATCTTCTGACAAAACTTTCAACAACGGTCTAATTTTTTTTGTAGTAATCCCCATAATGTCCTCAGTTTAAGACACTTACAACTGGTTATTATTATATGGAAAATCTCAACACAGGGTAAATTAAAGATTAGGTGGTATTATCAAATTGGACACCACGAATCCTTCTTCGTCTTATTGCGTTTAGATAGAAATATTTGTGTAATTTATTCGTAATTAGGTATACATCCAATTTAATTCTTACCAACTTAAAGTCAAATATACCATAAGCGTTTAGATTAATAGCATATGTGCACTTTTAATTGAACAAAAAAAACGTACGAAACGAAATGGAAAAGCAATTCTTAAGCTATCAATGATCCACTCGTAATTCCAAGAATTAAATTAATTACTGAAACATCTGAACGAAAGTTAATTGCTACCCAATTACACCTATTGCATTATTAAAGCTACATGAAATATGTAATACTTGCAATTAAAGTTTTTCTAATGACTAAGAACAGAAAATTTAAAAGTAATGAACTTACTTAAACATATGTTACAGCATAAGATTACTTGTTCTCCTATTACAGACAAAGCTGATTATAATTTTTACGAGCCTTCGTTCACCGTTGGAGTATATTAACTAGATAGATAAAGAGTTATGAAAGTAATAGTGTAGAAACTCGATGCTAAAAGATAAGGAAGTGATTATTATACGCAAGGTGTTTGCACAAGCTGCATTTGAAACCTTATGTTACGTATAATGATGCAAAGGGCTTCATATCGTAATGCGAGTAGAGATAAATCTGAAAACACGTCAGGAAATTCTAAGTATTGGTGTGGTGATGTAGAGCAGAGTGATAGGATCGTATGAATGAACCTGAGTGTTGTCAGTACGATAGCATATAACAGATATGGATAGAAACCAACTGCCAGAACTATGTCTCATGAATCTGCAGGTAGTAAAGACGAAGTAAGTACCTATTTCCAAAAGGTGAATAGAACGTGTCCAGTAATACTTATGGGATCGGGTACAAGTCAACACAATGTCAGAAGTTATTTTCGCTTAACTTAAAAGTACCTGGTTGACACCCGCGAGACAGAAATGGGATGATGCTATTCTAAGCCACACGGCTAACAAGTAATTTTTAAAACATGTCATGACTAAGATATGTCCTATCCTTTTTTAAACCTCTTCTAGGCAGTGGCAGCGCGGTAAGAGGAAGTGCCGAATTGGCAGCATTATCTGGCTGGTCTTACTTGAGTGTTCTCTCCATGGTGGATGTGCGGAATATCTCCTCCTGGTCCAGCGACAGCACGCAGTATATGTCGCGGTGGCACGCGGCTCCATGGCTGCGACCCGGCAAGTTCTTGGCTTCTCCTGTAACAACATCACATTATACGTTAATATATTTCTTTCTACGGAACGTCTTTGGCGAAGGTTGGGTTAGGTAGCCGACCACGACTAAGAAACGAGATAAGGAAAAGATAATATTGTTAATACATTCCTACATGAAGAAAATACTTGGAAGCTCAATAGTGAGACGAGCCGTCTCGTCAATCTTATTATAAAGTTTTTGTTAGTATGATTTACCCGCGAAATTAGGTTCGTGGATTCCATCATCATACATTATTAATTTTTGTACGAATTACTATTTGTAATTTGTATGAGTTCGGATGAGAATGGTTATTCGAGCGTTAGAATTTTACGTTTGTTATTTCGCATCACGGGTTCGTATGCACCGTCGGAGCAGCCTCAGGGTGAGACAAATTCGTCCGTATGTGGACGAGTTTTTTGACGCGCCTTTGAGTCGCCATATTGCCGACGCCAATTGTCTGCTATTCTGTTCGTTTCAAGACTACTTTAGGTAGATAGATAATCTACAGTTTCATAACATGCCATAATACACATGCAAAGAAAGGAATCCTACTCTGCAATGTGGAAGTGCCTAATGCCTGCATCATTGTTATTCATGCAAGCATAGGATTCCATATAAAGCATGAATGTATTGAAACTGCTCTATAAAAGATTCCCATGACATTTCCCTGTAATGACGAACTACCATTTCGTAACAACGATGCGAATTTGCACTTGCAAATAAATACAAGCATCGCTTGACGCAGCATTACATATCTCTCAAAATGTGTGGTTTAATTGTATCTTTAGTAAGTCAAAAAATCTGGCTAAGGTAAAAAGGGAGAAACGTCATCACACATTACGTCATTAATATCATTATTCATTCGGTCGGGGTAACCGTAAGCTATGGGTAAGTGTGAGAAATATCTCTAGAATCGAGTTGAGAGGGGTGTGGTGTGTCTTTAGGTTAGTTCGTGGAGATTTAGTTTCAACGAAACTTTTCTGTTTTGGAAAATGTTACTACATCACAGCAAATGATTTATGCAAAGACGGTAAATCTCTTTTTTGTTTCTATTATAATAGTTTTACCTCGAAAGTCAAACTCATGTTTTAATAATCTACTTATGTTACCACCCGTTACCATAGCGTACACTAAGCACCAATAGGATTGCGCAAAGTTACCTGAAAATAGGTTTTAAGTGAGCGTTAGGTTACTAAACATGTTGGTTTGCGTTCATTTACCAAGACTCTATATTCAATTTACAAAGGGGATTTCAAATTAAACTGCGCCCAGTTTTCCTGAATTATTCCAGTCTTGGCAAAAATAACAAAGTACATGCTTGTGAAAAGATATAATGACTAGGAAACAAACTAATCTAGGAGATATAAATCTCCGTCATACATTGTGCAAATGTAATAAAATAGCAGGTAATGATGCGAGAAGCAGTAACTACACTTAGCGTATACTCAATTATTATAACTTGGTTACATTTCCAATAGTCACGGCTTTACGATACATGACACGTCAGTACAGAACACAAAGTTGCAAGCGTGTATAGCTAAGCAGTGTACTTCAAAGAGATCTAATTGCGCTTGCTTGCATTAGATTTGAACTGGTCTTGAGACGCTTCGACGTCACTTAACTAGTCATCTCCAATTACGAACAAGCTTGGTAACCGCGCCTTTTGTATCCGAGCGTCATCGTCGGATCATACGACTCTTTACTAATAACTTTGTATGATGAAACGATGACTACCGAGAAAAGAGGCGTCTTGCGGTCACTTCAATGAATGTACCTGTTTTGGTTTCCTAATGTTGTGACTTGACATGATTCTTTTTCCTGCAACCTGTACGTAAACATACCTACAATGGACTGCGAGTGTGACATTTGCCATTTTGTACTATTCAACCGCGGTATTGTTCATTGTAGTGTATTTGCAAAATCATCGAATGACATTTAAATAATAGCATCTTCCTAGGTACAGATTTCTATCGGGGAAGCAACCTTCAACAATTCGATTTCTCGATTTTGAACCTTGACTTTCCGCAAAGAGCGGAGATATTGCTCCACCCGAAAATATAATAACGAGCTTGAAATTAATACTGTAGATGGCCATTATCGTTATCGCCGCTTTCAAGATCGGATTAAGGACTGAAGTAATGGTCTGTAAAAGGAAGGGTCCGTTGCGCAACGTGTCGCGACCTCGGCGGATATCGCTTTATAAGGCGAGCCAAGGTGAGACGCCATCGGCCCATAAGGCATAAGGCTCCTGTCGCTCGGCTGCTAGCTTACATTCAACAACCACGACCTTTTCATATGCGAAATTTGCATCGATAAATGAATGAAAAAGTTATCTGTGAAACATCTGCTCCTTAATGGCTCGAAAGCCAGTATTAAAATTTATTTTATTTGTCATACATGAGTCTGCCCTGCTACGTATGAGTAATAAATTAAAGACACGATTACATGTTGTGATGAAAAGGTTCATTAATTAGCGACGGCAGCTTTCGTCGCATTCGCACTGCGAATGCAAACAAAGTCTAGAACAATAGCGTTCTCACATTTTTGTCTAGTCGTCGTTACAACAGGCGTAGGCTAGATGGGGACTGTTGTTGACGTGCCAATCAAACCTCAAGCTCCATGAGTACAAAATCACTGATACAGGTACAAAAATTCGTTACATTTGTGCTACGCAAGTTTTTGCCGCCAAGTCGTGGTAATAACGATAATCTATGCAACCAGAACCTGTAATTTTATCACGGAGCTTATTACATCTAGCTGGAAACCATAACGAACATGATCCAATTGTGAACAAGATTTAATGTATGTGGCGTGCCATGAATGAGACTTATGATTAATGGACATAATGATAGAGACGAATTAAATGGTGCGAGCTGCCTCTTATCTTTGTTACCAAGTACGTGCGTTAGCTTAGGTAGGTTCGTACGTCGTACACCTACGCAAAAAACGGCTTTACCTACACTAAATCTAATAATTACCGCCATATAATACACCAGGACAGACATATGACGTCTAGTCAGGTTGTAACGTATAGTTACCTCTGTATATGGATGACGCAATGAATAACTGCCGTATTAATAGAGAATAATGTTTTGAAAACGGTTTCCTGGTGTAGAGAAACAAAGCGCATTGGTAAGTAATGACCGTGACCGATAATCCATAGGTAGCCTATTACTCAAGTAGCTACAGAACTGAAAAAAATATGTGAAGGTATGTAGTAAACCCAACCGCCGTCACGCGATCTCCTCGTCGTCCCACAGTAAAACTAACAACAACTTTCACAAGATTTCCAACTCAAATTGCTCATTATTATGTGCGTAATTGCGCATACATTGAAGCAAATTTTTATTGCGCTACTAGCAGGGCAGCTAAACAAAGGAGATAGATACCTTTGAGTGCTCGGACTCTCCCACAAATTTGTCGTAATTGGACTTAGAGAGAAACTTGCATCAAAACTGTACATAATTGCTGATGCAAAAACAACCGTCATCATCATCAACATGACAGTAGCACACGCCATCAAACTGGATCGTGGGAGAGAAACGGGACCCTCGGCGTTAGAAAACCATCAGACACTGAGGAAACGCACCTACTCAGCATTTAGTCACAATAGCGATCATTAACATGTTTCCACACGAGTGTGCGTAGCGATTGTTTCGAAATCGAGAGTACATAAGCGATGTTGGAAATGTCTGAAACATGGGAACCGGCTGAGGTTTTGTTCTTGAATAGTACAATTTTGAATAGCCGTTTCCAAATAACAATGCCATGTTTTATAGTACTCCAGTCATTCGCTAACGGACCTCATTTTATGAGATTCCGCGCAGAAATGTAAGCAGCGAATTCTTAAGCTACATATAAGCGGTCTCAAGGTAAGTTAAAAGTACAGTTGCCGGGCGACATATATAAAAAACATCGACCTGATGAATGGAACTCGAAAAGAAAACTATACGAATATTTTCAGAGTAAGCATTTTGCGGCAGACGTGTTGTGGGCGTGTCAGGATGATATCTGCCATCCGCTGGTCAGTCACTCCTGGGTATCGCTGGATGACGACATCCCGCTGAAGGCAGGAAGCGCTGAATTCCCGGACTTACGCAACTCGACCCTTTTTTCGCGCAATTCTCGGGAACTAACAGCTCATGCAATTATTTAATTCAGCGTATATGCCGGTGGGCCTACCGACGACGTACCGCCATGCGCTGTGTCAAACATGACAATACGGTTTACGTGGTTTCTTGGTAGAAAGATTTCTTGATAAACATGGTTATTTCAAATACCATACATTAGTATTAAAGTTATTGAAAATCATTTTAGTATTTAGTTGACAAATTTACAAGGAAAATACTGTGAATGGTACAGCTAGCAGCTAGTATCTACATACTAGAAGGTCAGAATAAAATATCAATGTTCATTCCTTTGCTGTAGTATAAATTAATAGAAACTGTGGTTCTATTTACGAGCTGTAGAACGTGAAATCACAATTGCAATTTTGTGATGTTTGACGAAAGTGGAAATTAATTTAATCGTTATCTTCAATCATATCGAAATAATCAGCAATTGAAATATCTGAATCACATAAACAAAAAGTGTTTAAAAAACATGTTGGTGTAGGTTGTAAAGCCAGAATAAGATTAGATGTAATTGCAAATGTTATAGCTAAATAAGTTAGGTAGGTATTTAGCTCAATCTAACTTTCATATCTTCCTACGTTGTTTAGCCTACAGCGGCGTTTATAGGCGTCACCCACACAGGAATAACGTTAACTGAACCACAGGTGGGTGAGCCTTGCGAAAACTACAAGTCCGCCTTTTTGCAAAAAGACGCCAAATGCAGCGACAATTTTGCAATATTTCCAAGTGAATGTTTTATTGAACCTGTGGGCGGTGGATTGCAAGTACATTGCTAGACTAGACATATTCTACACAATTTACTGCCGCTTAGATGTCGAGGTTTTCCTCATAAGCTAAATCTTTTATGCTTCGCGATTGTCATTCCGATTTATATTATACCTGTTATTATGAGGCTTGTACTGGTAGTATAGATTTATCTTTTAAAGTGGGCTATGTGCGATGTGCCAATGCGCCTACAATATCAACGCTGATCAACTTTCTCAGTCGTCTTTAAGAGAAAAACGTCGAGGCCCTTAGCGAAAAGTGTCGCTATCGATCGACGGCGCCAGTTAGTAGAAAGTCCATAGGCTGTGCTGGGATGGAGGCTGTCAAGCTTTCTTGCTGCACAATGGAAGGCAGGCTGCCTACAGCCCACAATGACGGATTACAATCTCACGCACGCACAGTATTAAATCAACTGGCACGTCGCCTACTTTGCCGTACGATACCAAGTCTTACCAACGCAATTATGGGCCATCGCGATTGTCACAATTTCTGTTGCAATTCCGAGCATGTTGCAAGCGTTATACTTACTAGACACGAGATGTACAGAGAATGTAGTGATTGCAAAGAATTTTTATGAGCATTCAAAAATAGCTCCCAAATACAGAGTAATGTAATTGATGACAATAATTACGGTTTCATTCAAGTCAAATTGGAAAAGACGCGCAAAACATTTCGGTTTCTCTTGAAAAACAGATTTCACTGTGAAAATATCAGTGTTTATGTTGTTATCACAATCTGTTGATAAGAAAAAAAGGAAAACATGCTTCAAGGTCGAAGAATGAAAAAAGTTGCGCAAAAGATATATTATCTAAACATGAATGAAAAACTGCGTTTTAACAATAAATTAGACACGACTAGCAACTAATAACAGTTCACTGCTCGATGCGGAATGCGCTAACCACTGCACTAGAAAATTACCAAATCGTTATTGTTAGACGAAACTCATTCATTACCACAAACCTACCGCAAATATTTATTACCATCCATTTATAACACGTGGTAATCGCGTATTATTTATTTCGGCTATTTGCTAATCTTATCGACGATGAATGGTGACAGATACAGTGATATTTGTCAATGAAAATGTACAGTACACACGTGGTAGACGGTGATAACGGTGGCGATAAACAGTGTTTTTCATTAACGGCGCGCCGAGTTTCCATGAATGGGTGCGCTCAATGGAAAACGGTCGGTTCGCCCCATTCACCGCGCTCGAGGCTACCCACTAGCGTAGATAACTAGCTATACTATACGCCGCCGCGACGCTTGCCGTCGGATATAAGTCACTCATCGAGTCGCTGTCCTAGTATACATTACGTAGACACGCCGCTACGAATGTCACGCCCATGCCTGAACTTCATTCATGTTAAAATAGTACTGAAAAGTGTTGCGTCACAGCGGGCGACGGACAGTTTAAGGGATTATCTATGATACGCTGGCAGCTTACTTCTTTTTATAGTTGATCTTGTGATCGAATTTAAAAATGACTTTTTTACTTTTCTACATCATAATAACGTGACTGTAAAGAGGTATTGTTTTAGATCGATTTTTGATTCGTTGTATGTCCTATTGGATCATTTTTATTATGAGTCACACATCGTACCAAGATTTGAGGATAAGGAGAACCAAACCTTTCAACTGAACCGTCCAGCGTAACTTCCGTATTGTAACGACTTACGTTCAAATGTAATTAGAGGAACTGCCGACCACGGTGCGTATTTACAAAGCGGGGTGCGGATACGATGCCGGATTTGAACAGGTACTCCCGTTTGCCACCGGAAAGTGTCAATGCCGCACGGCTCATTGGCTTCATGAGTTTATGAGAATTGAGAACAATGTACAGCAAGCCACTAGATAGTAGTGATAGTACAATAGCTACTATACGGCTTCTGCTGTTTGTGTGAAACATGATACCAATTTCGTGAACCCCCTGGCCCCGCGGTACGCACGTTGTCTTTTCAGAATGTCATGGGAGTCAGTCGAGAGACTAAAGTCTTTAAAAGGCCATAAAGCCATGCCTGCCCTAACCTTCATCTGAAACAAAAATGTGTAAATGTCTATTCAAATGTAAGATTTTCCCATTGATTTTGAAACAGCAACTCTGTCGGAACAAGCTCACGTTCAGGGATCAGTTGGCTCGTGGCACAGCCCGTGGTTGTTTATTTTTTTTCATGTCAATTTATATAAACGCTTATTGTGATTTTGTTGCGACTTTCGAACAACATAAAACATGGTTCCAAGTTTAAGAGACAAATAGCTACCACATTATGAAATTTTTTTTTAAATCTTTTTTGTAAATATATTTTTTGTATCTTCGTAGACATTTATTTGGTTACGAAACTTGGTGGCGAAAATACAGTCGGAGCGAGTACAGTTAACTCCAGTGAGGTAACAAAATTATTGACGAATAATCGGACAAACTTGAAATAAATATCCCCTTTCCATACACCTACTGGAAATAGGACAATAATGTCGCCGAAGATAGATTTATTTACTAGAACTAAGAAAGTGAACCCCGCAGTCTGGGGTCAGGACGCCGCGCGCGGTTATCAGCAAAATATTACCGTGCCGCCTCTCTTATCAAATTCATAAACAAATTATTTAACGCCTATGTTTAGCACACTGTTAGTGGGCATGTTTAGACATGTACATGAAAATTTTATTTAATAGTTCCTCATTTGTGCCCTTTTTGGCAATTACCGGCATGTACCGGGTTGATTTAGTCCCATCCGTTCTTTCCAGAACAACTCCTAAGTTATTTGAACAACCAACCAAATATTTCCGGGCTCACCCTAGCTCTACATCAAGCCGTAGTTTTAATGGCCCCGGGGCCGAAAAAGAATCCCAAACACTAAAAAAATTGTTGTAACAAACACAATTTTAGAAGAAATGATACTCAAGCGATGCAGATAGTTTCTGCTGCTAAAACTGTCAGGTTTCATCTAAACAGCAGTTGCGACGGATATGCTGCTAATCAATAACTTGTGTATGCTCACTCAAGATATAAGACGCGGTAAGTAGCAGGTAGGTATGTGACTCACGTATTCTGTGAATTGTTTTGCAAAGACAAAGTTTACATTATGTTCAAGTTTTCCAATTAGCCACCACGCGTATTGTTGCTCAATGGGTACGTACTATCAAGGATGCAATGAGCCAGTACCTAATTTGAGTCGCACAATGCAAAAAATAATGGGTACAATTAGCTGGTGTCCATTAAGGTAGGTAGTATGAACAAAGGTATGTAAGATAAGGCGCAGGCGCGGCGGAAGTAGCCATAAGTGAAGTGTCGTTTATCGACGCCAGGTCGCGACGCCGCTCCGCCCACGGTGGCTACTGGCTAGGACATGCGTGCGCGCAGGTACTAATTGCTACCTATCTAGCTAGATAGAGGAACAATCGGGCGCTCTAGGCTTAAGGTTAAACGTCAGACTAGTGGCGCTCCCAAACAGAAAAAAACCCTGGCTAAACACGCTGGTCATCTGGAAACTAAAGTAAAGAACAGTAATTGGTATCCATGAGTTATGTAAACCGATATTTTGGGATACATATAAAACGCAAAGCTTTAAAAAGGTTTTATTGATTCAGAAAAATCTCTGTGGCTAGTGAGTCTAGCGACTGTCGCTAATCCATAATTTGGTTTCCCAATATATTGTGTATTCAGGTAATTTTTTTTTAACTGAGCGTCGTTAGTGTCGCTGCCTTTGCCCCTATCAAAGCAATTTTGAAACAATCCATGGAATTGTTTGTTTTGAAGCAAAATTGCGCTTGTAACAAACAAGATCCTATTTAGATAGTGGTATGTAACCTCAAACCAATTAGTAGAACAGCTCAATACCAGTGCACCAGGGAGGTGGTGGCAGAGTGTAGCTAAGAATAAAACGAAAGTGTATGTGCCCGCTGTGGGGTTCATTGTATGAGATAGCAGGCGGCCGGCGCCGCAGGTCGCGCCCCGGAAAGCGTATGCAAGCTTATCGCAACAGACACATTCTGCGTTATCGGCGATTTATGCGTCCACACCGACACAAATCAATCTTGCATATACGGGCTTCTGTCATCTATGCAGTAAATGATTCATATTGTGGATCTTCATTCTGTTAAAACAACAAGTTTAACTATCTAAGAAAAAACGCAGAAGCAATCTCATCTTCCTCTAATATAAAAAAAAGTAATAAATGGGAAGACTGAGAGAAAGAGATAGGGACCACTTAATTTATAAATAGCTTAACAAAATTAAAGACGGATTAGAATACTTAATAAAATTAGATGGATTTTTAAATAAAATGTTTAATATACTGTGGACCATATATTATTATTATTATATATTCATTTATATGATATTCAAATTGTTTCACCCTTTATAGCTAGATATTTTTAGTTTGCTTTTTCACCATGAAAAGATGTACCAATAATGGTTTCAACTATTACCTTCAAATTTAGACTTAGATACATAATTAAAAAAAAATATTAAAAAACATAAAGCAAACATGTGAGTCAAACCTAGTCTTGTTTTTAATGGTTCTAGGGATATAATTCTGTCACTAGGACCATTAGTGGTACAAATTGATGGCACTAGTGATACCTGGGAATCCGAATAGTTATTTGATTGATGAGGACTGAACGGAAGGAAACCTGTAACACCTTGGTTCCGATAATAATCTAATTAGTTTCAACTAGCAAAGCTAACTATTAAATTGTTACATGTAAGCTGTCAAGCTTTTCTCTTATCTTACTGGACAAGAAATACACTCCTATTCCACCTAGCTTAAATATAAACCACCGTCGTAAAGTAGCATGCATGTCGGTATTCAATAGGATACATTTCGGAGAGTGTGCTCAATCACTCCACGACCTGATACCCCCTTCCCCATTCCATCTCCGAGGATCGAGGCGCCGACTGGGGTTCCACCCTTATGTTGTAGATATACCTCTGATCCGCACTAAGCGTTTCGCTTCAACTTTTATCATGCGTACGGCTAAAGAGTGGAATTCCCTGCCGGCGGATCTTTTTCCGGAACAATATAACTTGGGCCTTTTTAAGGCAAGAGTGAATAGGCATTATCTAGGCAAGCATGTACCATCTTCGTCTGCATCTCCACTTACCACCAGGTGAGATGGCAGACAAATGCGGGCCTATTAATAATAAAAAAAATAAAAAAAATATAGTCTCTTAGCAATATCCAAGAGTTTGTGGAAATGGAAGCTATATTTTCTAAAATACTTTACTTAAGTATAAGGATAATGAATCTATGTATCAGTGTAATGCATGGAAAAATCTTAATTATTCAGAAGTAAATTGAAAAAATTATATTAATTATATTAATTTTGGTCATTCCTTTAGGACAATTAAGTGTTGGTTGGCAACGTGACAGCGTCTGACTAGGTGTTGAATATGTTATTAGTATAGCTATTAAAAATCCTATAAATTGCCTTTAGCGGGAGATGAATATTCCGTTGTGAAGCAAAGAACTCATTGCAATATACATACAGGGTGTAAGAAATGGTGTAACGAAAACTTTGCAGGTGTGATCAGACCATGAAATGGAACAACTTTTTCTATGGATATATATTTTTACGACTTTCCATACGAAATTCCTGATCAGCTAAGTGACTTTGTTTTGAAACTTGTTTTTTTTTTCATTTCCCTGCATAGAAAAAGCTGTTCAGTTTCATGGTCTGATCACACCTGCAAAGTTTTCATTACACCGTCCCTTACACCCTGTATACATCCACAAAAACTAGAAGATTTGAGGTGATTTTGAGGGATCACCAGTAAACCCAGTCCCCAAACCTGGAAAATGGTTGAAATAGTGTCAGTAAGAGGAGCTGTAAACCCATTCGCAACACCTGTCTGTGTTCTTCACGAAGGAAGAAGACCTCATCGCGATCAAACTTGTCACAAATGCAAACATCTAATAGCAACAAGTTCCTTAGGGCTAATTTCAGTTGATTGTAATACTTTAAATTCAAATTGAAATTGTGTGGGACACCAAGTTGGTGAGTGACTTGAAAATAATGATTATGAAATGAGACAATACATTACAAACTATTTCCCTACTAATGGTTTTGGCAAAACTCATGGTATTTTATACCGATTCTTTTCTAATTACATTCTAGATCGGATTACAGCATGAACTGTAGGTACTGATGCAGCACAAGGCACAGTATCTTATCAAAAAAACAGCATGTATCTAATGTTAGTACCAGTTTACTACCAAAATCATTCACAAATTAGAATACTACAATAACCATGTAATGCTGTACTGGGTCATTTGTTACCTTCCTAAATGCTTAATCAATTAATGCACCTGAATGAAGTGTACACAATTAGATATCTAATCTATTATGATCTAGGCACGATATTCATTGTGATCAACGGCTCAACGAGCCCACGGCGATTCATTCATAAAGTGAGCGCGATCTGTCAAAACACCAACACATAAAAACAAAGACCTAGGCCCCCCAATCGACAGGAAACCGCCAAGAAACCCCTTGCTAACGTAGCTTGCAGGCTGGCGACCCATTCTATTCCCTTTACAGGCAATATTCATTCACATCTGGCCCAGAAAACTCAAAGATCCTGCCTACCACCTGTTCCATCTCAATGACAACAACACCATTTACCAAGCTGCCTAAACCCGATACACTCGTACAAATTAAATCAACCTATGTTTTAGCACATATAATCTCAAAAACGTTAAGAAATAAAACCACTACATACCGATTTTTATTTTCAATCTTTCTTCAACTCGCACTTTACGCGTATCGTCCGCCATGTTAAATCCATAACTGTTTATCTCTTTCATCCGCTGTTATCTCTTTCGGAACGAGCCCCAGCTCGGCCGGCTTGTCTCGCCACTTCCGGAGTTTCGTAATGTTCTACTTGAGCCTGTTTTCAACCATCTACCTCATCAGTTGAAAGCCAAGCATCAGAAATCTCATATTCCACCGCACGAGTCCACATTTTCATGAGATTTGTCACTTGAATGATCACTCTTGCATTGCGCATGTGCTCAATACATGCACTTTATTTTATCAATGAATGCACTTTCTGGTCAAAAACACAACATTTGTCTCACTGTAATTGAAATAAACGATTGATCACAGTTGTCCGGTATTTACATGTTTCGAACAAATCACTAATCAGTTTATCAACATAATATTTTGGAAATAAATTCATCGTTTTGAATGAACAAAAAGTATGAATGGACCATTACGTCACGTCACGAAAAGCGGAAAGCTGCTTTGCTTGTGCGCTTGCGCGGCTGCGATACGTCACTCATACAGGCGTTCGGATTTCGAAATGAAAATGAGAAATAAACGGGCAACATTCTTGATATTGTTACCAGAGTAAAAATTCAAATAGAACCCGACACTGTAATGCTTGCTACTTTTTAATAGCCGGCATAGTATTTCCCACCTATTACTACCCGACAGCGAAACCTTTGCATCAACAGATTATCTATATATTGATAGTTCTCGCCCCTTTTCACATTTAAAATACAGGGGCCTGAAGTCTGCTCTGCATTAATTCATTTAAAAAAAATGGTTTCAGGTGTGTTGATAGTGTTTAAGTTGGATGAAGAAAATCAAAGTGGCAATAGAATGTCAGTTGAGTGTCGGGGCTGTAATGGCGTTGTGATAGGTTCAAAATTTTGACATTTGCGTTATATTGATAACCAATGAGATAAAATACATTCTTAGAAATATACATATTTTTTGTGGTTTAGCTAAGCGCCACTTATTAACACTTCAAGATTGGTTAAAATATTTCCCATTAAGACAGCTGCAGCTGCATGTACAATAACGAATGAAAAGTTAACAATGTTTTTTTTACTATGACTGCGAAGTACAATTCGTAAAACACCCAGCTAGATGAACCCACTGTCACGGTGGTGTCGTGTAGAATGTCATGAAGAAATGACAAACTCTGGTCGTTGTATGACGATTGACGATTGGATCGAGGTGGTCAGCTGGGGCCAAAATCAGTTAAATGACAATCGTTTCAGTTATGTGACGATAGCATGTGAGTTTGGTAGTTTCATATTTTCACTAACAGTATTTTAAGTATGAAATATCACAGTGGCAATGAAATATTAGTGGAATATGAAACTACTAAACTCACATGCTATTGACACACAACTGAAACCATTGTATTACAATGACAGTGTTGTAAGAGGCAACTAAGGGACTCAAGGTTTTCATGTGTATTACCATGTATTACAACTTTAGGTGACAGGCTGACAACCTGTCACTGCAGTGATACACGAACCATCTGAAGGGTCCCTGAATACTTACTTGTCAAACATGTCGATAACTACCGTAATTTTACGATCGTTAATGCTCTGCCTACGTGTGTATGTATGCATACTACGATAAAGTGGATTAAAGTTTTTTTTATTAAAGCAACAAGAAAGGCAATACTTTTCCTACATATCAAACGACCTATGCAAAAGACCCGAGGTGTTCATACATTTAGGTTTGCGTATTATAATGTTGGGAACTATTGTGTATAAAAACTGTGTATCCAAGTGTGTATCCGAATTCTTATTTTAAATTATGATTAGGCGGTATGATCACATACATACCTCAGCTGTTTGGAAAGAAATAGAGATAGAGAAAATAAAACTGACAGACAGCTGTTTTTGTATTTAATTTTTTTTATTTTGTTTGAGATGAGAAGCAAAGAGTATATAATATCACTGAAGTTATATATTTGTGTTTGTTTATTTACGTTATGTTCTGTCAAAGAGAATATAATAAAACTAGCGTTTTAAGAGTTGGGTCTTACGTATAACGTTTTTTTTTCAAGTTCACGCTAAAATCTCTAGCCAATATAAGCATTCTAACAATATTGTAACAATGCTACCAACATGACAGAAAAATAGAGATGTGGTATGCCCTGGTATGATAAATATATCGATATCGATATTAAAAAAAAAACAGCGTTGGAATATCCTAGACTGTTTTCAATGGGCGTTTTTCAAAGGAGCAGTTTCGCAATATGGCGGAGTACACCACCATCTTGCGGAATTGCTCCTTTGAAAAAGATTAGGTGTATGAGAAACAAACTCAATTTTCTTAATTTATAGGTTTATTTATTTTTCCTATACCTGGGTCGGTATGACATAGACTAGATCGTACAATGTACAAAATATCGTATCGACTAAATGTCAGTCCTTATCTCAAAACAGCCAAATCATATATTTCAATGTCTATTAAAAAACATGATAAAAGTTTATAATTTTTTTTATCAAGGAAACTTTTTTTACCTGACAGATACAATAATTGCTACTTGCTGTTATTGGTAAATGTTGATTTGTGCAATAGTCTATTTAGTTGCTGTATGTGGTCTTCTGATCAGAAATGTTGGCTACTCTGCAACTGCAAATAAGGAAGTTCATTACTCAGGCTAGTACCTCACTACACCTGCGTCGTTTTTTCGCGGTTTTCGATTAAACTCAGTTTTATTCAATTCAGCAAGTAGCAGTAGTACCTTAACCATGTAAACTGCATTTCTTGGGTTTTGCTCTCGAATAAGATTGCTTGTGTAGATCAGCCCAGATCACGTCCGCTAAACAGTTTGGTTTAGCTGAAGGTTTTAACCTAGATAACTTCCTATTGAAGTCTTTTTTGGTAAAATGATTTCCACATAAATACTTCAAAGAATGTAACTTTTCTATAGGCACATATGCCAAATCTTCTTAACCAGTCAATTTTACCCATTGTCTGCATCTGAAACAGTATAGTACATTATTAGAAAGTGTACAACACAAAAAAAAATGCATTATAGTGCATAAAATACAATTAAGAACTCTTAAGGGGTTCGCAAATTCGCATGAATCATTTTTTTTTTATTGGACGTAAGATGAAGAAGAATGTGAGTTTTTATTTTATTCAAAAAGTTAAAACCATCAAATTTCTTCAGAAGACAACAGAACACAATTAGAAGAAATGAGGTTTTGCAGTTGTCAAATGCATTGTTATAAAAAGGGCCTTATTGGAAAAGTATACTCTGACCCGTAAATAAACTATCGATAATTTTATCGATACAACCCTAACCCAACTCTATGGTAAATTTGCAAGGATAGCCCAGATATAAAATACGTAAAATAAATGACAGAAAGTCTTTCGAAGTCACTTAGAATTGATATAATGATAACCAAAATAACTTACCGCCTTTCAAATAATGGGAACTGAGCCAAAAATACTCGCTTTTCTCCCGATTGTCGACCGGCTTTCAAACCACAAATTTTACACTTTTTATAGTGCATCTTGAGATGCAATCGTAATTAATTTATTACCACAATGTAAATTATTTGTAAATGTTAAAGTTTCGTCACCAATATTTCACGTTATTCACTGAAAACTTTTAACTAATCATGCTGCGATATCAACAAATTTGACAAGAACCGCCATATTGTTTGGTGGTGTGACAGCCTGACAGCGCTAGACAAAGAAGCAGGATAAAAGGAAAGAGACAATAAACGACGCCATAAATTTTAGCGTGAACTCTTTGAGTTTTTTTTTAATATGAAGTTTCGTCAGGCTGTGTTCTGTATTTTGAGTAACGAGGAAAGCTACTGAAAGTAGTTTTCTCAAAGGAAATAATTTTCTTTTCAGGGCAAAACCACACAAGAATTCGTTTCTTCATTTTCATTTGTGAGTAATTTTTACCCCTGATTTCCACCATGCATTTATTCAAAGTTGCGTATGAAGAGTTTTATAAAGTAATTTGTATTGCAGATGCAGGTGCAACACAACAATATGAACGATAGCTACATGCATCTCGACGGAAATGTAATTTATGTTGATGAAAATATCCCTGGACCCCCCGAAAATAGTGAAGAGTATAAAGAATTAATAAGTGCTTTCAATTCTCAAATAACAAACTTTTGTCAATGTAAAGATATATGCTCAAGTGACTGCATCTGCATACAGAGTTCTGGAGGCAAAAATTATGTTTGTAATGATGACTCCAAGAACCTGAAATTCAAATTGGATTTACTAAAAGATTTTAAGAACTATCCTATAATTGAATGCAATAGTTTGTGCTCATGCTCCAGGAATTGTGGAAATAGAGTTGTGCAATATGGTCCTCAGAAAGGAATCATTATAAAAAAATGTGAACCTGATTATAAAGGTCTGGGTCTATTTGCAGAGTGTTTCATTCCGAAGGGAACATTTATATGTGAATATGCTGGAGAAATTATTACGAAAACACAAGCCTTAGCTAGACATAAGAGAAATGAAAGCGAAGGAAAAATGAATTACATTTATTGTTTGAATGAACACAGCAGTGAAAAAGTTGTGCAAACATTTATAGATCCAAGTAGCTTTGGGAATATTGGCCGCTACTTGAATCACAGCTGTGAGCCTAATTGTGAAATAATCCCTGTAAGAGTTGAATCACCTGTTCCTAAACTAGCTATCTTTAGCTGTGTGGATATATTACCAACTTCAGAACTCACTTTTAATTATGGGGCTCATGATATAGTGAACAACTGTAGTACTGATGGAACAGGAAACAGGAAAAAGTGTTTCTGCAATAGTGAGAAATGTAAACGGTTTATGCCTTTTGAAATGTATTAATAACATAAAAAGAAGAAAGGAGAATGCCCATATCTGGGCTACCTCGCCTAATGAAGCATCTAGCATCAGAAAACAAATGAATGCAATATATAACATCATTGATTTAAATGAAAAATAGTAATGTTACTTGTTGCACAAATAGAGAAACTAATTAAATAAAAATAAATAAAAAAAACATGAAAACTACAGTTATCTATTTTGATTAAAGATTTTACTGAGGTGTGAACCTTTTATACACTGCTTACCAAACATGAATTAAGAATAAAAGTCACTAACGAGAGCCATACTTTAACACATTCAATAACTCCAGAATTTCTGCCTTGAATAAATAATTTTCTGTTTTAAAATGTGAAGCAATAATTAGATTATAATTATATAACTTTGGCTTTGATACGAGGCGTGCAAGGTGAAACAAGACTGATGAAAACCAGGACAAGCATCCCTAGTGGACGGGCATGGTCCTTTAATTGGAATCCTGATTTTTATACACAAGACAATATCAGAGCTGCTGGCTGCAAACACACAGCCTGTGAGTAATTTACCTTTTATTCTGTTTTGTTGTGTATTTGCTAAGACTTTTCCACAAGGGGCTTACTGCAGGTTTACTATGTAAAATGCTGCCAAGGTGAGAGCAGGCACTTGCATTTTGACTGATATAGAGTTTATGGAATTAGATTTGTGTAGTTAGGGTGTATAGATTCAGAAACTTGTGTCTATTTAAGGTATGATTATCTTTTTCACAGGACTTCTGCTCTCGTCTTAGCAATGTTTTACATGAAAGTGTTTTGGGTGTGTGTTTTTTTTTAATGTTTGTATACTAAACTTAGTCTACAAACAAAATTTTACCTTTCTAGCACTTCTTGAAGTACTCAAAAATTTCGATGATCATCAATTTGTCAGTGATTGAATGACGAAATTACCTTAATTTATCAATAAAATCTAAAGTATCAGGGCTAATGAAACTTTGTAAGTTTAATAACATTAGGTATTATTGATATATTTATATGACATATTTCAAAAATTTTATTAATCTGGTTAATACGTAGGAATTCAAAGTTGAGGGTAGGTACAAAATTACGACAAAAAAAATCGCTTCGTTTGGGACTTTGGCAGGGGCACGGCCGGCACGAGTAGATTGTGGTAGGTACACAGAGTACTTTTTATATAGGGGTAATAGAGACCAATCTCTAGCTTCCAAATGAGCAATGCATAACTGGCGCCATCTGTACGTCAGCGTAGAAACTATTCGGCAGATAACTATATCTATAACGAACAATTGTATAGCTGCTTTTAGATTTTCGCGGTTGTTCACTACACTTATATTATTAGTATGAACGGGATTATTACCATGATAATGTTTTTTGCTATTACCTCGACCACCGCAACCGCTCTGAAATATCGAGGTAATAACAAAAAACATTATCGTGGTGATAATCCCGTTCATACTAATAATATAAGTATTAATTCTATAGATAGGGCACCTCAGTAAAATAGGTAGGTATATAATATAGGTATAAAAAACAACGAAGAATTAAAATCATTTATTTCTAGTATTACTACAGTAACCATCATAAATCACTTAAAACTACAGAAAATCAGGCATTATTCTAATGCATTATATTAATTGATTACTGTTCACTTTTAGTACATAACGTTTTATTACATATTATATTACAGAATGAACTCAACTTCTCTAAATATTATGTTATTTACATTTTTACTGTGATACTAATTTAGAAGATACAAGGTATCCAATTCGGCTCATCCCTTTATCTCGAAAACATTTATCATGTTCACCTAAAATCCTTACACCAACTTAAAATCACACTATAAGAGTAGTGTGAACTTAATATTCCCCACACAAAAGGCGATAACGTTTCCCCACCCCTAAAACCTAAAGGATTTTGATAATTTTTGGTACACAGATTCCTGAGACTAGAAACTAGGTCCGTACGTTTTGGTTTTTGTGGTATGTGATATAGTAGTGCAATTATGAGTTTGTATGGGATCCGAAATTAAAGCTTTGATCGCTTAAAATAAAGAATCAAAACGTACAGACCTAGTTTATAGTCTCAAGATTATGTGTACCAAAATTATCAAAATCCGTCTCGTTTTAAGAGTTGGGTAATGTTATTGCCACTTACCAAGCTCGTTGATGATTGCTCATACACTTCGTTGATTTAAGTATTTGGCTTAGGTTTTGATAGCGGGCTTTTGCTGCGCACTACTCTTAAATAAAATTAGAACTTACATACCTACAGACAAAAATTATTTTTTTCTTTTAAAACATTTACTGAAAAATTTTTTCGCTTTTACTTGAACACGATCCTCATCATCATCAATTTCCCTTTTCCCTGATAAAATTTTATTTATTATTTTACAGTAATTGTAAATGGAAAATCGCACCACAACGTGAATTAAATAGTTAATTAATTTGTTTTTGTGCACTTCGCAATTTATAAAATTAAAATCAGCCAATATAATAATCGCGGTTTTTATAATTTCTTTAATATTATTTTTTTCAAAGTCTTCTTTTAAAATTTCATAAATAATATCTTGTATGTTGGAGATTAATAGGACAACATTTTTGCTAGGAGTGCAAAGCCACCTCTTGCCCGCATATTCTCTATAATTTATATATTCTATTGTGTCATCTGACATTAATTTTGATTTGCAATCGGGACAGTCTTTAAATATTTTTATTTTTGACTTTTGTACAAAGTATCCACTTATGTACTGTAGTGGACCTATGATCCTAGGATCTGCTGCTTTTTGTGAGAGTGGTGTGAAATTGATACTTAAAATATTATCAAAATTATGGCGTGTCACATCAGTTGAGGTGGCTTCACCTCCATCTTCGTTGATGACGAGGGCGTGTAAAGCATCACAAAAATCTCCTTCACAATTTTTACCTCTGCTGGTGTGGACACTGTTAAGGCTATTTATCAATAATGTAGCAAAAGCAGACTCAAATTGCTCACAAGTCGGATTTGTGTTGCGGCACCCGTGACTTCTAATAGACCCAAAAAAATTCTCGATTGGGTCCTGATTTAGGTGCCGCATCCACACCGACGTTATGTTAAAATCGTTTTTTAGTTTAGTTAAGAGAACCTCTATAGCCTCCAGTGTCCACACCCAATTATTGATTGTAGGGACAGATTCTTCTTTCCCTGAAGCGCTGACAAATTTCATCGTTTTTAAAACTGCTACACTTTCTTTCCATATCTTGTGATGGCTTGAATTGGGTGTTGCAGGTCCTAGGAGGGGCTTGGCGTGGAAATTTTTGGCATAGCTTCCGTTGACTGAGTCGAACAAATTGTCCACTAAAAGTAGCAAATCTGCAGTTTCTTGGCATTCTTCCAAAAGAATTCCTTTATCTGTGGAAGAAACAGGCATTTCTTTACATCCATACAAATAATAAAGAGGAAAGATTTGTTTGTTTTTTGTTTGTTTGTATGTATGTAATCGATAAACTCGGAAACTACTGGACCGATTTCAAAAATTCTTTCACCATTAGAAAGCTACAACATCCCTGAGTAACATAGGACACTTTTTACCCCGGGAAAAATCTCATTACCACGGGAAAATGGTCAAACGTTAATGAAACCGCTGGGCTGGTAATAGAGTGATTCAAGAGGAAGGTTTATATGTATCTTTTGAGTTGATGGTTGTGAAATACAATTTTAGGCGTCAGACTGACAAGCTGTCACTACAGTGGTAGCAAATAAACTTTGTAAACCACCCTCAAACATTAAGTCAAACGTGGCGATGCCAATCGTTTCTTACGGCCGTTTACGCTCTACCTACCCCGCAAGGGACCAAGGCGTGATTTGTGTATGCATGTATGTATGTAAAAATATGTATCACCTGCCAAAAATCCCATAGTTGATGCAACAGTCCGACTGAAGACTTGCGACGCAAATTTGACTTTCATTTTATTCATTTTCTCTGCTTTAACATGGCAGTCTGTCAATTTAGGTAACAACCTTATACCTTTATAGCCCGGATTTTCTTTGTGTAGTTGCTCAATATGAGTCCATTTGGCTGTTTTTGTTTTGCCATCTTGGGTATATTTCAAATTTTTTGTAAGTAAATTATTCCGCAATCCTTTCAGAAGGTGGGGGGGATCATATAGAGGTATTATCTCTTGATTATTTATCAGAATTACTTTTTCTTTGACCACTTCTCCTTTTCTCAAATAAATTCCTCTAGTCTCATCTAGTAATAATTTCAGTGCTTGCCTATTATTTGTGCCTTGGTCACACGCTGAAGCAACAACAATCATTCCAGATTTTTGAAGTTCGGTTATTACGCTCTTAAATTGAACTGCCAACTCTGGACCCTTTGTTGCGCTTGCCGAAAAAGAATACGAAACTGGTTGTTTGTAATTTTTCAACAATCCACGTATCATAAAAACTTGAGCATGGTCAGCAAACTCCAACTTCCTCTGTAGTCCATTATCGACAAAACCAGTCACTTTGTCTTTCCTCTCATGAAATGTAACATTGGGCTTTAGCGAAATTTCATCGAAGAGAACGATACATATTTTGTCTTCTTCTTTCAAAGTTTCCGCTTTCTTCTTCAATTGTGCAAACACATTTTGATTTATTCCTGGCCGAAGGTTACTTTGCTGAACCAGCTTTATCAAAGTTTGTGGCGCAGGCAGAATAAATATTTTTCTGAAGAATCTATAGCCCTTGGGGCTTTGTTTTAAAATCGACAAAGCGACAATCTTCTCTTGGAGAGTGAAGCGCCTACCTTTCTCTTTCTTCTTATTCTCCCGCAATTGAATCTGCATGAGCAATTTTGCTGTACTTGAACAGTTTTCTATGGTTTTTATAAATGTGGGATTTGTTGCAAATTTCTTTGCAGCCTTTACTTCCGCAGACTGCTTTTTTAATTTGTTTTTATATTTGCTTACTTTAATTTTTAAGGCAACCACTTTATCATAGAGTTCTTTCTCGGATTGACTCAGCTTTGATACCTTTATAATTTTTTTTGTAACTTTCTTCGATATAGTCTGCACATCTGTAAAAAAGGTATTTAAATTTAAATAATTATAAACGACCAAGTGAGAGTCGGGATAGCGCTTCGTCCCGACCAGGAAAATTAATTAACTGTTTTAACTTGTGTTGATGTTCTCATACACTTAGTATGACGATGAGGTAGGATTAATTTTGTTTATGATTTTGGAAAATGGGTCTAAACCTGACACACGGATTGATGGACAATAATTTAATCCTGTAGGGGTATAAAGACGGTTTGTATAAGGTAAAAAAAAACTGTTTGGATTTCAAGTTTAGTTCAGTATTAAAAAATAGAGTTAAAATAGAGTTTTTAGTTCAGTATTGAATGACAAACATAATTTTTACCTGACGTAATTAAAGGCTCCACCTTTTTTTGCATTTGTGTTGTCGGTTGTGCTTCACTCAGTATAGACTTGGATGAGGCCAATGGATCTGAAATAATGTACATATATTATGGTTATGCCTTAGCAATCTTAATCAAATAATCAATTTAATCCTGTAGGGGTATAAAGACGGTTTGTATAAGGTAAAAAAAAACTGTTTGGATTTCAATTTTAGTTTAGTATTATTGAATGACAAACATTATATTTACCTGACGTAATTAAAGGCTCCACCTTTTTTTGCATTTGTGTTGTCGGTTGTGCTTCACTCAGTATAGACTTGGATGAGGCCAATGGATCTGAAATAATGTACATATATTATGGTTATGCCTTAGCAATCTTAATCAAATAATCAATTTTTTTCTTGAGAGGGGGCTGTCAAAAACCGCTTAAAAGCAGGTCACACTCACCCTTTTAGTAGGTAAGTGCCTAAATAAAATTGATACCCAAAAAGTTACTGAGCGATAAGTATCACCTAACCAAATAATATAAAGTCAATTGGTCCAGTAGAATGGTAAATATCGTGTCCAAAGACAGACAGACAGACAGACATCTAGTTCATATTATTCCTATGTGACATTGCTAATTCTTTTAAAATAAGTAATTAATTACCTTTTCTTTGGGAATCTTGCTTAGATGTTGTAGCCAAAGTTCCCTGTTGATGCAACACAGTGTTTGTTCCACCTTCAACCATGGGATCTGCAAATTAGTATAATAATTTTAGTGAAAAATAAATTTACATCTATACATATAATAAAACTGTGAAAGGGCTGGCTATGTATGTCGGTATGTTAGCAATCTCTGTGCTAAGTTTCATGAAGATCGGTTCAGCGGTTTGGCCTTGAAAGAGTAACATACAGACAGACAGACAGAGTTACTTTCGCATTTATAATATTTGTGTGAATTATACAGATTTTACATGTGACTTTGTCAGCAGAAAAATTGTTAAAATATTGGGTTCCCCTGGGAACTCTTTATAATAAAAAATACTCACCAATGTTTTCCTGTTCTAACGTTCTATCTTTTGTAAAGGTAACATTCACAGATACTGTGCTTGCTAATTGCTTGTTAGCACAATCTGAAAAAATAATGAAAAAAACACACTTGATATATGTAGATAATGCAACATGTAAAGAGTGGCAGAAGGTAAGATGATAGGACGGGCTCGTGGAAACCATATCGTCCGAAAACCAAATATAAACCAAAATGAAATAGGATGTTATGTCCATACATAACATCCTATTTCATTTTAAATCCAATACCTTTAAACGAGCAAGAATTGTATATACCTATATAAATATATTTCTATATATATATTTCTAATCGAGATCTCGGAAACGGCAGCCCTGATTGTCGTGATTTTTTGTATGTAGAGGGTTTTGGGGGCGCTAAATAGATCTAGCTAGGTTTTATTTTCGAATATCGCTTGAAACTAAATAAAAAATTGATTTAAATACACGGCCCATCTGCTGTAGTACTAAACGGCTTATTTCGCAAGTTGAGTTACCGAAGAAGAAGCCTAGCGGCAAGTGTGCCTGCTCGCCACGCAGACGACCCGGGATCGAACCTGGATCAGCATGGATTGAGCATCTGTCTTTTTTTGTTTTTTTTTTTTTATTATAGGTAAGTATGTAGTTTTTTCCGATTATCGGTCACACTTAGGGCACCTTTTGGGGACGGGTATTAGTTCCGAGCAAGGCTCGGTCAACCAGCTAGTGGTCTTTAGGTAAGCAATATGGTTTCCACGAGCGCCTCCTATTATCTTACTTCCCCTTTAGTCCCCATGGACTGCTCAGCCCATT